>OX359291.1:22868622-24068622 GCA_947179395.2 Pulicaria dysenterica
TAGTTTGAATAAACAAATGAATTTGTCTACAAATACAAATCACCAAACTCACACAACGCTTTACATTGTATTAATCAAAAGAACTAAATTCTTCATATGGGTCTTGAGCATCTTGAGTCATGTCTTGAGTAGAACTTGTAGGAGAACTTTGTTTGATTTCTTGAATTAATCTTCTGATCTCATCTCTTGAATTTGCAGCCATAAATTGCTTTATTTGATCGTCTTCATTTTCTTCTAGAGGACTTGGAGGTGGTGCTATAGAAGCAGCTGCAACTCCAAAGTTTATTTGATAATATCTTGATACACCTTGAACAATCATATTTTCTATTTGTTCTGCAGGAAGTCTGTCCCACCACTTGACTCGAACAATTCTTTGAAGTAAAGGAGGGGATGTTCCAGTGCTAGGAATAACCTTTAATGTCCATGCCATAATCCATGGGATTTTGAATATAATTGAGTATTGGAGCACATATTCAAAATCAGGAATGTTTTGAATAAAGATATCTTTGAATTTTAAAAAGCCTTCTTTAACACATGCAGGAAAGGTGTCAAGAAGATTTCCCGAATATTTGAACCATCTAACGAACCATCTTGGATAAGAACCATCAAAATTCTTATCAAAGAAGAGGAACCAAGAATGGCCAAAACTTCTTAGATAATGGAAATTGAACCAAGCCTCTTGATAATCATAGTAGTTGTATGAAGAATATTGAGAAAAATTTGATAAAGTTTTGTTAGTGTATGGTCTAACTCTCCATTCTTGAATAGTCATGATATGGAATATTTGAGCTTTACTGTATTCTATAAAATCAGATTTGGTTCCATCTTTGTTTTCTTTGTAGGATTGAATAACTTTAATAGATTCAGTATCTATTAATATGGCCTGATAGTATTCTCTCGTTTTGTGAATATCTCTAATAAAGAATGAATCTTTTGGGAAAATGAAATCTGTCAAAGTAAGAAAACTTCTTGCATGTAGTTTCAGTTCATAGTCTTCTAGAATTTTAACAGTTTGGGAATTTGGATTATTTACATATGAGATAGCTGTATGTTTTGAAGGAAAAGGTCTGGTCTTTTGCTGAAACGGAGAAATAGTAGTAGAAGGTTTGACAATTGAAGAACTTGAGGATCCTGGTATTGAGATAGATGTTTCGACTAACGACGAATATGATGATTTCTGTAAAGGAGGAGTAATTGGGGAGAATCTATTTTGAATAGGTAAAGGAGTAGGTGTTTGATTTTTGAACGGGGAAAGAACTAACTTTTTCTTTTGATCATGAGTAGAATTTTGAATATCATTTTGAGACGTCATTTGCCGTGTAGAAATTCTCTTGATAAGAAATCTGGTAAAGAGTTATTTTTTCCTTTGATAAATTCGATTTGAAAATCAAAATTGCTAAGCAAGGCTTGCCATCTTGCAAAAATTTGTTTGGAAATAATATTTTTAATATCATTTTCTAAAATGGGTTTTGCTGGTTGACAATCGATTCTTAATAAAAATGGTTTCATATATAGATCATCTTCAAATTTATTAATACATAAAACAATGCTTAAAACTTCTTTTTTAACAGTTGAATAATTTTTTTGGGTATCATTCCAAGCACCTGGAAAATATCTAACTAATTCTTCTTTTGCTTGATCATTAATCTTTTGTTTAAGTATGCCTCCAAATCCTAAATCACTAGCATCTGTTTCAACTATAATTTTAGCATTAGGTTGGGAATATTTAAACATGGTAAATATTTAATTTTTTGTTTAATTTGTTTGACAACATTTGTATGTTCTTGAGTCTAAGGCTCAGGATTCTTTCTGAGTCTTTTATATAGAGGTTTACATATTGTTCCTAAGTTTTGGAAGAAATCATGAACATAATTTAAACATCCCAAAAATCTTTGGAGTTGAGTTTTATCTTTGATTTCATCTGGGAATTTATTAGCAAATTCTAAGCTTCTTTGTATGGGTCTAATAGTTCCATTAATAATTTCATGACCCAAAAATCTAATTTGTGTTTGAAATAGATATTTGAATCATGTAATCTTTTTAATAAATCTCTTTTAGCTACACCATGTCAAATATCTTGTGGTAAATGGTGTAGCTAAAAGAGATTTATTAAAAAGATTACATGATTCAAATATCTTTTCAAAATTTGACATGAAATCTGGATTTTGGCAAATACAGATTCATGAACAAGATAAATTCAAAACTGGTTTTAATGTTCCTTCTGGACACTATGAATGGAACGTTGTGCCTTTTGGCCTTAAAAACGCTCCTTCTGAATTTCAAAATATTATGAATGACATAATCATTCCTATAAGTAGCTTTGCAATTGTATATATAGATGATGTTTTAATTTTCTCAAAATCTATTGATCAACATTTTAGACATTTAAATATATTTTATGATTTAATTCATAAGAATGGACTAGTTGTATCTGCTCCAAAAATGAGTCTATTTCAAACACAAATTAGATTTTTGGGTCATGAAATTATTAATGGAACTATTAAACCCATACAAAGAAGCTTAGAATTTGCTAATAAATTCATTGATGAAATCAAAGATAAAACTCAACTCCAAAGATTTTTGGGATGTGTAAATTATGTTCATGATTTCTTCCAAAATTTAGGAACAATATGTAAACCTCTATATAAAAGACTCAGAAAGAATCCTGAGCCTTGGACTCAAGAACATACAAATGTTGTCAAACAAATTAAACAAAAAATTAAATATATACCATGTTTAAATATTCCTCAACCTAATGCTAAAATTATAGTTGAAACAGATGCTAGTGATTTAGGATTTGGAGGCATACTTAAACAAAAGATTAATGATCAAGCAAAATAAGAATTAGTTAGATATTTTCCAGGTGCTTGGAATGATACCCAAAAAAATTATTCAACTGTTAAAAAAGAAGTTTTAAGCATTGTTTTATATATTAATAAATTTGAAGATAATCTATATATGAAACCATTTTTATTAAGAATCGATTATCAATCAGCAAAACCCATTTTAGAAAATGATATTAAAAATATTATTTCCAAACAAATTTTTGCAAGATGGCAAGCCTTGCTTAGCAATTTTGATTTTCAAATCGAATTTATCAAAGGAAAAAATAACTCTTTACCAGATTTCTTATCAAGAGAATTTCTACACGGCAAATGACGTCTCAAAATGATATTCAAAATTCTACTCATGATCAAAAGAAAAAGTCAGTTCTTTCCCCGTTCAAAAATCAAACACCTACTCCTTTACCTATTCAAAATAGATTCTCCCCAATTACTCCTCCTTCACATAAATCATCATATTCATCGTTAGTCGAAACATCTATCTCAATACCAGGATCCTCAAGTTCTTCAATTGTCAAACCTTCTACTACTATTTCTCCGTTTCAGCAAAAGACCAGACCTTTTCCTTCAAAACATACAGCTAGCTCATATGTAAATAATCCAAATTCCCAAACTATTAAAATTCTAGAAGACTATGAACTGCAACTACATGCAAGAAGTTTTCTTACTTTGACAGATTTCATTTTCCCAAAAGATTCATTCTTTATTGGAGATATTCACAAAACGAGAGAATACTATCAGGCCATATTAATAGATACTGGATCTATTAAAGTTATTCATTCCTACAAAGAAAACAAAGATGGAACCAAATCTGATTTTATAGAATACAGTAAAGCTCAAATATTCCATATCATGACTATTCAAGAATGGAGAGCTAGACCATACACTAACAAAACTTTATCAAATTTTTCTCAATATTCTTCATACAACTACTATGATTATCAAGAGGCTTGGTTCAATTTCCATTATCTAAGAAGTTTTTGCCATTCTTGGTTCCTCTTCTTTGATAAGAATTTTGATGGTTCTTATCCAAGATGGTTCGTTAGATGGTTCAAATATTCGGGAAATCTTCTTAACACCTTTCCTGCATGTGTTAAAGAAGGCTTTTTAAAATTCAAAGATATCTTTATTCAAAACATTCCTGATTTTGAATATATGCTCCAATACTCAATTATATTCAAAATCCCATGGATTATGGCATGGACATTAAAGGTTATTCCTAGCACTGGAACATCCCCTCCTTTACTTCAAAGAATTGTTCGAGTCAAGTGGTGGGACAGACTTCCGGCAAAACAAATAGAAAATATGACTGTTCAAGGTGTATCAAGATATTATCAAATAAACTTTGGAGTTGCAGATGCTTCTATAGCACCACCTCCAAGTCCTCTAGAAGAAAATGAAGACGATCAAATAAAGCAATTTATGGCTGCAAATTCAAGAGATGAGATCAGAAGATTAATTCAAGAAATCAAATAAAGTTCTCCTACAAGTTCTACTCAAGATGCTCAAGACCCATATGAAGAATTTAGTCCTTTTGATTAATACAATGTAAAGCGTTGTGTGAGTTTGGTGATTTGTATTTGTAGACAAATTCATTAGTTTATTCAAACTATATTATTCAAACGTATGAAATACGCTTTTTGGTATTTCAGATGAACGTATTTATCAAACCAAAAGATTATCAAAATTTTGACAGGTACATATAGGTGGACAATTATCAAAAGAAGACAAGAAACTTTGCAAAAAGAATTCTCAATTATCAATAAGAAGACAAGACAAAATACTTTTCAAGATTCCAAAGCAAAAGCAACGGTGCTTAATCAATTATCAAGTGAAGACAAACAACTTTTCAAAATCAAAAGTGACAAATGACTCGGTGCCTATTATTCAAAATTTAAGAGGATTTGAAATCCGTAACCGGCTATTCAAGGTTATCAAGTTATAGAAGATGCCTATATAAGAAGACTCAAGACTTAGTGTTAATCATCTCTTAGTTTTTACAAAAATGTTATGCAACCTTCTAAGAAACCCTCTCTCAGATTCTCAACCTCTCAATGCTCAAAGTTTTTAGATTTTCAAATATTCATATCTCCCGATGTATGTCAAGATTGTCGTAAAGACAAGTGTAATCAAGATTGTTTAATCAAAGAAGGTACTTTATCATAAAAATATTTTGCTTGCCTTGCCTTACTTATTTCAATTAATTCGTGTTCAAGGTGTATCAAGATATTATCAAATAAACTTTAGAGTTTCAGCTGCTTCTATAGCACCACCTCCAAGTCCTGTAGAATAAAATGAAGACGATCAAATAAAGCAATTTATGGCGGCAAATTCAAGAGACGAGATCAGAAGATTAATTCAAGAAATCAAACAAAGTTCTCCTACAAGTTCTACTGAAGACATGACTCAAGATGCTCAAGACCCATATGAAGAATTTAGTCCTTTTGATTAATACAATATAAAGCGTTGTGTGAGTTTTGTGATTTGTCTTTGTAAACAAATTCATTTGTTTATTCAAACTATATTATTCAAACGTATGAAATAAGCTGAACGTATTATTCAAACCAAAAGATTATCAAAATTTTGACAGGTACATAAAGGTGGACAATTATCAAAAGAAGACAAGAAACTTTGCAAAAAGAATTCTCAATTATCAATAAGAAGACAAGACAAAATACTTTTCAAGATTCTAAAGCAAAAGCAACGGTGCTTAATCAATTATCAAGTGAATACAAACAACTTTTCAAAAGCAAAAGTGACAAATGACTCGGTGACTATTATTCAAAACTTAAGAAGATTTGAAATCCGTAACCGGCTATTCAAGGTTATCAAGTTATAGAAGATGCCTATATAAGAAGAGTCAAGACTTAGTGTTAATAATCTCTTACTTTTTTCAAAAATGTTATGCAACCTTCTAAGAAACCCTCTCTCAGATTCTCAACCTCTCAATGCTCAAAGTCTTTAGATTTTCAAATATTCATATCTCCCGATGTATGTCAAGATTGTCATAAAGACAAGTGTAATCAAGATTGTTTAATCAAAGAAGGTACTTTATCATAAAAATATTTTGCTTGGCTTGCCATACTTATTTCAATTAATTCGTGTTCAAGGTGTATCAAGATATTATCAAATAAACTTTAGAGTTTCAGCTGCTTCTATAGCACCACCTCCAAGTCCTCTAGAAGAAAATGAAGACGATCAAATAAAGCAATTTATGGCTGCATATTCAAGATATGAGATCAGAAGATTAATTCAAGAAATCAAACAAAGTTCTCCTACAAGTTATACTCAAGACATGACTCAAGATGTTCAAAACCCATATGAAGAATTTAGTCCTTTTGATTAATACAATGTAAAGCGTTGTGTGAGTTTGGTGATTTGTCTTTGTAGACAAATTTATTTGTTTATTCAAACTATATTACTCAAACGTATGAAATACGCTCTTTGGTATTTCAGAGGAACGTATTATTCAAACCAAAAGATTATCAAAAATCTGACAGGTACATTAAGGTGGACAATTATCAAAAGAAGACAATAAACTTTGCAAAAATAATTCTCAATTATCAATAAGAAGACAACACAAAATACTTTTCAATATTCCAAAGCAAAAGCAACGGTGCTTAATCAATTATCAAGTGAAGACAAACAACTTTTCAAAAGTAAAAGTGACAAATTACCCGGTGCCTATTATTCAAAATTTAAGAAGATTTGAAATCCGTAACCGGCTATTCAAGGTTATCAAGTTATAGAAGATGCCTATATAAGAAGACTCAAGACTTATTGTTAATCATCTCTTAGTTTTTACAAAAATGTTATGCAACCTTCTAAGAAACCCTCTCTCAGATTCTCAACCTCTCAATGCTCAAAGTCTTTAGATTTTCAAATATTCATATCTCCCGATGTATGTCAAGATTGTCGTAAAGACAAGTGTAATCAAGATTGTTTACTCAAAGAAGGTACTTTATCATAAAAATATTTTGCTTGCCTTGCCTTACTTATTTCAATTAATTCGTGTTCAAGGTGTATCAAGATATTATCAAATAAACTTTGGAGTTGCAGCTGCTTCTATAGCACCACCTCCAAGTCCTCTAGAAGAAAATGAAGACGATCAAATAAAGCAATTTATGGCTACAAATTCAAGAGATGAGATCAGAAGATTTATTCAAGAAATCAAACAAAGTTCTCCTGCAAGTTCTACTCAAGACATGACTCTAGATGCTCAAGACCCATATGAAGAATTTAGTCCTTTTGATTAATACAATGTAAAGCGTTGTGTGAGTTTGGTGATTTGTCTTTGTAGACAAATTCATTTGTTTATTCAAACTATATTATTCAAACGTATGAAATACGCTCTTTGGTATTTCAGAGGAACGTATTATTCAAATCAAAAGATTTTCAAAAATTTGACAGTTACATAAAGGTGGACAATTATCAAAAGAAGACAAGAAACTTTGCAAAAAGAATTCTCAATTATAATTAAGAAGACAAGACAAAATACTTTTCAAGATTCCAAAGCAAAAGCAACGGTGCTTAATCAATTATCAAGTGAAGACAAACAACCTCTCAAAAGCAAAAGTGACAAATGACCCGATGCCTATTATTCAAATTTTAATAAGATTTGAAATTTGTAACCGGCTATTCAAGTTTATCAAGTTATAGAAGATGCCTATATAAGAAGACTCAAGACTTAGTGTTAATCATCTCTTAGTTTTTACAAAAATGTTATGCAACCTTCTAAGAAACCCTCTCTCAGATTCTCAACCTCTCAATGCTCAAAGTCTTTAGATTTTCAAATATTCATATCTCCCGATGTATGTCAAGATTGTCGGAAAGACAAGTGTAATCAAGATTGTTTAATCAAAGAAGGTACTTTATCATAAAAATATTTTGCTTGCCTTGCCTTACTTATTTCAATTAATTCGTGTTCAAGGTGTATCAAGATATTATCAAATAAACTTTAGAGTTTCAGCTGCTTCTATAGCACCACCTCCAAGTCCTCTAGAAGAAAATGAAGACGATCAAATAAAGCAATTTATGGCTGCAAATTCAAGAGATGAGATCAGAAGATTAATTCAAGAAATCAAACAAAGTTCTCCTACAAGTTCTACTAAATACATGACTCAAGATGCTCAAGACCCATATGAATAATTTAGTCCTTTTGATTAATACAATGTAAAGCGTTGTGTGAGTTTTGTGATTTGTCTTTGTAGACAAATTCATTTGTTTTTTTAAACTATATTATTCAAACGTATGAAATACGCTGAACGTATTATTTAAACCAAAAGATTATCAAGATTTTGACAGGTACATAAAGGTGGACAATTATCAAAAGAAGACAAGAAACTTTGCAAAAAGAATTCTCAATTATCAATAAGAATACAACACAAAATACTTTTCAAGATTTCAAAGCAAAAGCAACGTTGCTTAATCAATTATCAAGTGAAGACAAACAACTTTTCAAAAGCAAAAGTGACAAATGACACGGTACCTATTATTCAAAATTTAAGAAGATTTGAAATCCGTAACCGGCTATTCAAGGTTATCAAGTTATAGAAGATGCCTATATAAGAAGACTCAAGACTTAGTGTTAATCATCTCTTAGTTTTTACAAAAATGTTATGCAACTTTCTAAGAAACCCTCTCTCAGATTCTCAACCTCTCAATGCTCAAAGTCTTTAGATTTTCAAATATTCATATCTCCCGATGTATGTCAAGATTGTCGTAAAGACAAGTGTAATCAAGATTGTTTAATCAAAGAAGGTACTTTATCATAAAAATATTTTGCTTGCCTTGCCTTACTTATTTCAATTAATTCGTGTTCAAGGTGTATCAAGATATTATCAAATAAACTTTAGAGTTTCAGCTGCTTCTATAGCACCACCTCCAAGTCCTCTAGAAGAAAATGAAGACGATCAAATAAAGCAATTTATGGCTGCAAATTCAAGAGATGAGATCAGAAGATTAATTCAGGAAATCAAACAAAGTTCTCCTACAAGTTATACTCAAGACATGACTCAAGATGCTCAAAACCCATATGAAAAATTTAGTCCTTTTGATTAATACAATGTAAAGCGTTGTGTGAGTTTGGTGATTTGTCTTTGTAGACAAATTCATTTGTTTATTCAAACTATATTACTCAAACGTATGAAATACGCTCTTTGGTATTTCAGAGGAACGTATTATTTAAACCAAAAGATTATCAAAAATCTGACAGGTACATAAAGGTGGACAATTATCAAAAGAAGACAAGAAACTTTGCAAAAAGAATTCTCAATTATCAATAAGAAGACAACACAAAATACTTTTCAATATTCCAAAGCAAAAGCAACGGTGCTTAATCAATTATCAAGTGAAGACAAACAACTTTTCAAAAGTAAAAGTGACAAATTACCCGGTGCCTATTATTCAAAATTTAAGAAGATTTGAAATCCGTAACCGGCTATTCAAGGTTATCAAGTTATAGAAGATGCCTATATAAGAAGACTCAAGACTTATTGTTAATCATCTCTTAGTTTTTACAAAAATGTTATGCAACCTTCTAAGAAACCCTCTCTCAGATTCTCAACTCTCAATGCTCAAAGTCTTTAGATTTTCAAATATTCATATCTCCCGATGTATGTCAAGATTGTCGTAAAGACAAGTGTAATCAAGATTGTTTAATCAAAGAAGGTACTTTATCATAAAAATATTTTGCTTGCCTTGCCTTACTTATTTCAATTAATTCGTGTTCAAGGTGTATTAAGATATTATCAAATAAACTTTAGAGTTTCAGCTGCTTCTATAGCACCACCTCGAAGTCCTTTAGAAGAAAATGAAGACGATCAAATAAAGCAATTTATGGCTGCAAATTCAAGATATGAGATCAAAAGATTAATTCAAGAAATCAAACAAAGTTCTCCTACAAGTTCTTCAGAAGACATGCTCAAGATGCTCCAGACCCATATGAAGAATTTAGTCCTTTTGATTAATACAATGTAAAGCGTTGTGTGAGTTTTGTGATTTGTGTTTGTAGACAAATTCATTTGTTTATTCAAACGTATGAAATACGCTGAACGTATTATTCAAACCAAAAGATTATCAAAATTTTGACAGGTACATAAAGGTGGACAATTATCAAAAGAAGACAAGAAACTTAGAAAAAAGAATTCTCAATTATCAATAAGAAGACAAGACAAAATACTTTTCAAGATTCCAAAGCAAAAGAAACGGTGCTTAATCAATTATCAAGTGAAGACAAACAACTTTTCAAAAGCAAAAGTGACAAATGACTCGGTGCCTATTATTCAAAATTTAAGAAGATTTGAAATCCGTAACCGGCTATTCAAGGTTATCAAGTTATAGAAGATGCCTATATAAGAAGACTCAAGACTTGGTGTTAATCATCTCTTAGTTTTTACAAAAATGTTATGCAACCTTCTAAGAAGCCCTCTATCAGATTCTCAACCTCTCAATGCTCAAAGTCTTTAGATTTTCAAATATTCATATCTCCCGATTTATGTTAAGATTGTCGTAAAGACAAGTGTAATCAAGATTGTTTAATCAAAGAAGGTACTTTATCATAAAAATATTTTGCTTGCCTTGCCTTACTTATTTCAATTAATTCGTGTTCAAGGTGTATCAAGATATTATCAAATAAACTTTGGAGTTGCAGCTGCTTCTATAGCAGCACCTCCAAGTCATCTAGAAGAAAATGAAGACGATCAAATAAAGCAATTTATGGCTGCAAATTCAAGAGATGAGATCAGAAGATTAATTCAAGAAATCAAACAAAGTTCTCCTACAAGTTCTACTCAAGACATGACTCAAGATGCTCAAGACCCATATGAAGAATTTAGTCCTTTTGATTAATACAATGTAAAGCGTTGTGTAAGTTTGGTGATTTGTCTTTTTAGACAAATTCATTTGTTTATTCAAACTATATTATTCAAACGTATGAAATACGCTCTTTGGTATTTCAGAGGAACGTATTATTCAAACCAAAAGATTATCAAAAATCTGACAGGTACATAAAGGTGGACAATTATCAAAAGAAGACAAGAAACTTTGCAAAAAGAATTCTCAATTATCAATAAGAAGACAAGACAAAATACTTTTCAAGATTCCAAAGCAAAAGCAACGGTGCTTAATCAATTATCAAGTGAAGACAAACAACTTTTCAAAAGTAAAAGTGACAAATGACACGGTGCCTATTTTTCAAAATTTAAGAAGATTTGAAATCCGTAACCGGCAATTCAAGGTTATCAAGTTATAGAAGATGCCTATATAAGAAGACTCAAGACTTAGTGTTAATCATCTCTTAGTTTTTAGAAAAATGTTATGCAACCTTCTAAGAAACCCTCTCTCAGATTCTCAACCTCTCAATGCTCAAAGTCAATAGATTTTAAAATATTCATATCTCCCGATGTATGTCAAGATTGTCGTAAAGACAAGTGTAATCAAGATTGTTTAATCAAAGAAGTTACTTTATCATAAAAATATTTTGCTTGCCTTGCCTTACTTATTTCAATTAATTCGTGTTCAAGGTGTATCAAGATATTATCAAATAAACTTTAGAGTTTCAGCTGCTTCTATAGCACCACCTCCAAGTCCTCTAGAAGAAAATAAAGACGATCAAATAAAGCAATTTATGGCTGCAAATTCAAGAGATGAGATCAGAAGATTAATTCAAGAAATCAAACAAAGTTCTCCTACAAATTCTACTGAAGACATGACTCAAGATGCTCAAGACGCATATGAAGAATTTAGTCCTTTTGATTAATACAATGTAAAACATTGTGTGAGTTTTGTGATTTGTCTTTGTAGACAAATTCATTTGTTTATAAAAACTATATTATTCAAACGTAAGAAATACCATTAACATATTATTCAAACCAAAAGATTATCAAGATTTTGACAGGTACATAAAGGTGGACAATTATCAAAAGAAGACAAGAAACTTTGCAAAAAGAATTCTCAATTATCAATAAGAAGACAACACAAAATACTTTTCAAGATTCCAAAGCAAAAGCAACGGTGCTTAATTAATTATCAAGTGAAGACAAACCACTTTTCAAAAGCAAAAGTGACAAATGACCCGGTGCCTATTATTCAAAATTTAAGAAGATTTGAAATCTGTAACCGGCTATTCAAGGTTATCAAGTTATAGAAGATGCCTATATAGGAATACTCAAGACTTAGTGTTAATCATCTCTTAGTTTTTACAAAAATGTTATGCAACCTTCTAAGAAAACCTCTCTCAGATTCTCAACCTCTCAATGCTCAAAGTCTTTAGATTTTCAAATATTCATATCTCCCGATGTATGTCAAGATTGTCGTAAACACAAGTGTAATCAAGATTGTTTTATCAAAGAAGGTACTTTATCATAAAAATATTTTGCATGCCTTGCCTTACTTATTTCAATTAATTCGTGTTCAAGGTGTATCAAGATATTATCAAATAAACTTTGGAGTTGCAGCTGCTTCTATAGCACCACCTCCAAGTCCTCTAGAAGAAAATGAAGACGATCAAATAAAGCAATTTATGGCTGCAAATTCAAGAGATGAGATCAGAAGATTAATTCAAGAAATCAAACAAAGTTCTCCTACAAGTTCTACTCAAGACATGACTCAAGATGCTCAAGACCCATATGAAGAATTTAGTCCTTTTGATTAATACAATGTAAAGCGTTGTGTGAGTTTGGTGATTTGTCTTTGTAGACAAATTCATTTGTTTATTCAAACTATATTACTTAAACGTATGAAATACGCTCTTTTGTATTTCAGAGGAACGTATTATTCAAACCAAAAGATTATCAAAAATCTGACAGGTACATAAAGGTGGACAATTATCAAAAGAATTCAAGAAACTTTGCAAAAAGAATTCTCAATTATCAATAAGAAGACAAGACAAAATACTTTTCAAGATTCCAAAGCAAAAGCAACGGTGCTTAATCAATTATCAAGTGAAGACAAACAACTTTTCAAAAGTAAAAGTGACAAATGACCCGGTGCCTATTTTTCAAAATTTAAGAAGATTTGAAATCCGTAACCGGCTATTCAAGGTTATCAAGTTATAGAAGATGCCTATATAAGAAGACTCAAGACTTAGTGTTAATCATCTCTTAGTTTTTACAAAAATGTTATGCAACCTTCTAAGAAAACCCTCTCTCAGATTCTCAACCTCTCAATGCTCAAAGTCTTAAGATTTTCAAATATTCATATCTCCCGATGTATGTCAAGATTGTCGTAAAGACAAGTGTAATCAAGATTGTTTAATCAAAGAAGGTACTTTATCATAAAAATATTTTTCTTGCCTTGCCTTACTTATTTCAATTAATTCGTGTTCAAGGTGTATCAAGATATTATCAAATAAACTTTAGAGTTTCAGCTGCTTCTATAGCACCACCTCCAAGTCATCTAGAAGAAAATGAAGACGATCAAAAAAAGCAATTTATGGCTGCAAATTCAAGAGATGAGATCAGAAGATTAATTCAAGAAATCAAACAAAGTTCTCCTGCAAGTTCTACTCAAGACATGACTCAAGATGCTCAAGACCCACATGAAGAATTTAGTCCTTTTGATTAATACAATGTAAAGCGTTGTGTGAGTTTTGTGATTTGTCTTTGTAGATAAATTCATTTGTTTATTCAAACTATATTATTCAAACGTATGAAATACGCTGAACGTATTATTCAAACCAAAAGATTATCAAAATTTTGACAGGTACATAAAGGAGGACAATTATCAAAAGAAGACAAGAAACATTGAAAAAAGAATTCTCAATTATCAATAAGAAGACAAGACAAAATACTTTTCAAGATTCCAAAGCAAAAGAAACGATGCTTAATCAATTATCAAGTGAAGACAAACAACTTTTCAAAAGCAAAAGTGACAAATGACTCGGTGCCTATTATTCAAAATTTAAGAAGATTTGAAATCCGTAACCGGCTATTCAAGGTTATCAAGTTATAGAAGATTCCTATATAAGAAGACTCAAGACTTGGTGTTAATCATCTCTTAGTTTTTACAAAAATGTTATGCAACCTTCTAAGAAACCCTCTCTCAGATTCTCAACCTCTCAATGCTCAAAGTCTTTAGATTTTCAAATATTCATATCTCCCGATGTATGTCAAGATTGTCGTAAAGACAAGTGTAATCAAGATTGTTTAATCAAAGAAGGTACTTTATCATAAAAATATTTTGCTTGCCTTGCCTTACTTATTTCAATTAATTCGTGTTCAAGGTGTATCAAGATATTATCAAATAAACTTTGGAGTTGCAGCTGCTTCTATAGCACCACCTCCAAGTCCTCTTGAAGAAAATGAAGACGATCAAATAAAGCAATTTATGGCTGCAAATTCAAGAGATGAGGTCAGAAGATTAATTCAAGAAATCAAACAAAGTTCTCCTACAAGTTCTACTCAAGACATGACTCAAGATGTTCAAGACTCATATGAAGAATTTAGTCCTTTTGATTAATACAATGTAAAGCGTTGTGTGAGTTTGGTGATTTGTCTTTGTAGACAAATTCATTTGTTTATTCAAACTATATTATTCAAACGTATGAAATACGCTCTTTAGTATTTCAGAGGAACGTATTATTCAAACCAAAAGATTATCAAAAATTTCACAGGACATAAAGGTGGACAATTATCAAAAGAAGACAAGAAACTTTGCAAAAAGAATTCTCAATTATCAATAAGAAGACAAGACAAAATACTTTTCAAGATTCCAAAGTAAAAGCAACGGTGCTTAATCAATTATCAAGTGAAGACAAACAACTTTTCAAAAGTAAAAGTGACAAATGACCCGGTGCCTATTATTCAAAATTTAAGAAGATTTGAAATCCGTAACCGGCTATTCAAGGTTATCAAGTTATAGAAGATGCCTATATAAGAAGACTCAAGACTTATTGTTAATCATCTCTTAGTTTTTACAAAAATGTTATGCAACCTTCTAAGAAACCCTCTCTCAGATTCTCAACCTCTCAATGCTCAAAGTCTTTAGATTTTCAAATATTCATATCTCCCGATGTATGTCAAGATTGTCGTAAAGACAAGTGTAATCAAAATTGTTTAATCAAAGAAGGTACTTTATCATAAAAATATTTTGCTTGCCTTGCCTTACTTATTTCAATTAATTCGATCCAGTAACAAAATTGTATCAGAGTCATGTGCTCTTAGTCGTTCTTCATTATTCAATTTATCCTGATTATATTATTAGATTATAATGAAGTCTGATATTTGTTTCCATAAAGAAATAATTTTACTAGCAGTTATTATTTTAAAGAACATTAAATCTTTTTATGATTTCAAAATAATAACGTTAGAAGATCTATTATTGTCAGTGTTAGTCATTATTGTTGGTTGGATTAGTGTAAGAGGCGCAACAGGGTCTGTAAGACGCCCAGCCGGACCCAACAATAAATCACTGTAGGTATTCTTCGTTATCTATTTAAAAATCATTAAAAGAAATTAATTTCTTTCGAATCATACTATTTTTAAAATTACAATTTATGATTACAAATAAAATGATGAATTTATTTTCTAAAAAACATAATCTTGATAGAGAAAATAATGTAGAAACTGATTTACATATGAATTCTATGGTAATTCATGTCTCTGATATCGTACAAAATTTATCAAATTAGACAATTCCAAAACAAGATTTTAATACTATTTATAAAATTGGAGCTTTTGACTTTTTACATGGGTATTCAATTAAAGCATCTGAACACACTATATATATTAATAAAGATTATGATAACTTACATTTATTATCCAAATCTGCAATAATTCAACATAGAATTAAATATAAATATTTACATGTAGGTTTAGTACAAGTAGCTGTTAAACCATTATTTAGATTAGGTATAGATGCTCCAGTCCTTTTAATATTAAGGGATGCTAGACATACTAATTTTCAAAATTCAATATTAGCTATGGCAGAAACTAATATCTCAAATGGTCCTATATATTTTAATTGTTATCCAAATTTTTCAGTAGGATTATTTGACCCAAATATTCTAGATACTTTAGTTTTAACAATCAAAACAAGAAATTTAGAATTCAAAGAAGAAACAAAGGCTATTGCAATCATATATAGAATTTGTTATAAGACTATGTCCTCAACAATAGAACCTAGATTTAGAATAGTTAGTCCTAAAAATGAAACAATAGTTTTTGAATCCAATCCACAACATACTAAGGTTTAAACACCAAAACGTCTCAAATGGAATGAAATAAGTCAATCTTATAATTGAAATCTACAAGATATTAATATACCCAAACCCATAGGAGAATCTAATAGACCATCTAGTGTAATAGAGCACGAAGATGGTTCTGTAGAAATAAGTTTTGAAAATACTCCAATTATTTCTTCAAAATTATCTACGGGATCAATTAGTAATACTATTGATTTAAGAAATCCTTCTATCAAAAAATCAAAGTCTTTAAGATATGTAGATTTTAATAAAAATATTCCACAACCCATTTATAATGAAAATAAACAAAGTGAATCTGAAGATATAGTCCAACTCGATCAGATTTTATAACAGAAATTAATAATTTCAAAAATAAAATGTGAGTAATAAGACTCAAGTTTTATGTAATTTTAATTCTACAAAAACAACAGAGATAAAATCATATTGGAAAATTATTCATAAATATGAATTAGAATTAACAAAAATTGAACAAGAATTTCAACAAATTATATCATCCTCTAAAGATCAAGAAAATATTCAATGGGAACAACCTAAAGACTTAACAAATGTCCAATGGGTACAACTAGCAAATCTCACAGTAAGAAATAATCATATAAATGATAGAATTAAATTATATTTCTCATGGATTAACCAAGTTAAATCTGAATTAATTATTTGTTAATATGAGTCTATATTCAGAAAATCTTAAAATAGAAATAAAAAATACAATTTCTAGAATCAAACAAGTTAATCAAAATATAGAGATACTAAATCACGAAATTATAACTGAAGAAAATGTCTATAACAGATTCACTCATATTCGGGTTTTAAATATACAAAATAATGCCCATACATCACTAATAAAAAGACTAAAAAATTTAAAAAACCAAATTCACTAATATGAGTTCATATTCTAACAATATTAAACAATGTATAAAAGAAAGAAGAATTAGAATAAAACAATTTAATAATGATATAGAAAGACTCGAACTTGAGATTATTAAAGAAATTAGAACTAATCAAATTACTGATGTCTCATCATCTTACTTTGATAACTCACCACTTGTCGAAGAAGTAGAATTAACTTATCATCTTCGTGATCACTTAATCCTAACAATTCAAATTTTGAAAGAACTAATCCATTAATAAAAATGACTGAATCATACATCAACATGGAATATCTTAAAAATGAATTTTATGCAAATCATAATAAAGAAAAAAGAGAATATTATTATAATACCATTAATGATAGTAAAAAAGAATTTATACATCAATTAGAATGGAGAAATTATATAAATCAAAATAATGTTCATTTAACATTTTTTGAATGGTACGAAATATATTGCAAACAAAACAATATACCATGTCCTTATTTAAATGTATACGAATCTCCAAAAATAACACAAGAATATGTAGACTTAATCACAGAGGAAAAGATAACAGCTATTCATCCCCCAAAAACCAAAATATTAATTCAAAATAAATATTTAGCTACACCATTTACCACAATTATTGAAAAGATGACTAAAGAAGAATTAACCAAACAAACCATATATCAAAATAATTATACAAATGAGATTCTTAATACTATGAGTCAACAACTTAATAGAATTGAAAGTAATAAAAATAATAAGACAGAAAGCAGCAAAACTGAAAACAGTAATACAATAAAATATTATGAAGAAAAACCCATTTTTACACTTCAACAAATAGATTCAACAATTAATCTAGGATACAACAAAAAATTAGTTAGTGAATTAGAACAAAAATTAAGTGATATAAAAATTAATGTAATTAATCAAGCTGATGAATCTGAAGAAGACTCTACAGATAATGATGTAAAACTTTCTCAATTACAAGAACAATTCTTAATTAATGATAACAAACTTAGAAATACAAATACTTACAATAGGCCAACTACTCTAAACTACTACCCAAGACCTAGTTTTCCAGATATACAATATGAAGAAAAGGAATACACCCTACAAAGAAGTGCTTATGATGGAACATCTGTTTATGAATGGAACATAGATGGATTTTCTGAACATCAAATTTTAAATACACTTCAAGAAATGAATATGGCTTCTAATGCTTACTCAATAAAAGGAAATAACCAAAGAAAAATAGCTGAACTATTAACTTCTGGATTTACTGATAATCTAAAAGGTTGGTGGGATTCATATGTTACTAATGAAGAAAGAACTCATATACTTAATGCAAAAAAAGTAGTTATAAAACAAGAAAATAATGAGGTTGTTGCTACTCAAGAAGATGACATTATTCCAACTCTTATTTATGCAATAATAAAAAATTATATAGGAGATCCAACACTACTTCAATAAAAAAGTGCTGAAATATTACTCAATTTAACTTATAGAAAACTTCAAGTTTTTAGATGGTATAAAGATATGTTTTTAACAAAAGTTATGTTAAGAACAGACTGTAAAGAGGCCTATTGGAAAGAAAGATTCATTGCAGGGTTACCCAATCTATTTGCCGAAAAAATTAGAAATAATTTGAGAGAAAAATATAATAATCAAATTCCTTATAAAGATCTTACCTATGGAGAAATAATTAGTTATGTTAATAAAGAAGGATTATCCATATGCTCATATTTAAAATTAAAATCTAAACTCAAAAAGGATAAGATCACTAGTAAAAATGAATTAGGAGACTTTTGTCAACAATATGGTTATCAACCAATTTCTAAACCTTCTTCTTCCAAACCTAAGAAACAATTTTACAAAAGACGTTTTCCAAATAAAAAATATGTTTCTAAGCCTAATAAAACAGAATGGTATACTAATAAGAAGAAAAACTATAAAAAATTTAATAATAAACAAAACTTTAAAGGTAATCAAAAAGATATTATTATTTGTTATAAATGTGGAAAAACTGGTCATATGGCAAAAAATTGCTATGTTAAGAAAACTATAAATGAATTAGATGTTTCCGATCAATTAAAAATCCAGATAAGCAAATTATTTTTAAATGATTATGAAAGTTCTGAATCAGGCTTATTAGATTATGATAATAATGATTTAAAGGTTTTATAAAACCATTCAACTGATGAAATTGATGAATCAGAATGTGAATGTATAGGAAACTGTACTTGTAATAAAATAAATGTCATCACAGATAAAGATAGAGATTTTTTAGAATTAATAGATCAGATTCAAGATAAAACTATAAAAACTCAGTTAATGAATAAATTTATTAATTATAATAAAGATGTTGAATCAACAACAATAACAACCAATTATAATAACAATCCTTTTAATCTTCAAGAAATTTATCAAAGATTTTCATAACCAAAAACTACAATTACATTTCAAGATTTACAAGAAGAACTAAAATCTGTCAAAACAGAGACAGATTAATAAAAGTTGAAAAAGGAAAAGAAATTGACACTGATAAAAAAGAGGATACTAATAATATCAATAAAATTAATAAAAGTCAAAATAAAATACCAAAAATGATATCATATCAGAGATGGAATACTTATATAAATCTTTGTATAGCAAATGAATTCAAAATAACAGTTCTAGCACTAATGGATAGTGGTGCATATATAAATTGCATCCAAGAAGGAATTATTCCAACCAAGTATTATGAAAAAACTACTAATCGAGCTGCTACTGCTGATGGATCATCTTTAAATATTAAATACAAAGTTACAAATGTTCATTTATGTAATAATGATTATTGTTATAGAACCTCTCTTGTTCTTTCAAAAACTTTAACCTCTACTTTAATATTAGGAACACCATTTCTAAATCAACTTTATCCTATTACAATTGACGAAACTGGAATTAGTACTAAAGTTTTAGATAAACAAATAATTTTCAAATTTACTAAGCCAATTGCTTTTACAAAACTTAATAACCTAAATAATAAAGTTAATCAAGCAAAACATTTAATAAATGAAATTAATATTTTAAAGATTCCTAACCAGATACAAGAAAAAATAACTCAAAATAAAATTAAACAAATTAAAGAAAAATTTGAGAAAAATGTTTGTTCTAATATTCCAAATGCCTTCTGGAATAGAAAACAACATATTTCAGGTTACCTTATATAAAGAATTTTAATGAAAAAGATATACCCTCAAAATCAAGAGCTATTCATATGTCTTTTGAATTACAAGAACATTGCAAAAATGAAATTCAAGAATTACTAAGTAAAAATTTAATAAGACTATCAAAATCTCCTTGGTCTTGTTCGGCCTTTTATGTTATGAACGCCGCTGAACTTGAAAGAGGATCTCCAAGGTTAGTAATCAATTACAAACCTTTAAATAAAGTTTTAGAATGGATAAGATATATCCAATTCCTAATAAAAGAGATTTATTAAAAAGATTACATGATTCAAATATCTTTTCAAAATTTGACATGAAATCTGGATTTTGGCAAATACAGATTCATGAACAAGATAAATTCAAAACTGGTTTTAATGTTCCTTCTGGACACTATGAATGGAACGTTATGCCTTTTGGCCTTAAAAACGCTCCTTCTGAATTTCAAAATATTATGAATGACATAATCATTCCTATAAGTAGCTTTGCAATTGTATATATAGATGATGTTTTAATTTTCTCAAAATCTATTGATCAACATTTTAGACATTTAAATATATTTTATGATTTAATTCATAAGAATGGACTAGTTGTATCTGCTCCAAAAATGAGTCTATTTCAAACACAAATTAGATTTTTGGGTCATGAAATTATTAATGGAACTATTAGACCTATACAAAGAAGCTTAGAATTTGCTAATAAATTCACAGATGAAATCAAAGATAAAACTCAACTCCAAAGATTTTTGGGATGTGTAAATTATGTTCATGATTTCTTCCAAAATTTAGGAACAATATGTAAACCTCTATATAAAAGACTCAGAAAGAATCCTGAGCCTTGGACTCAAGAACATACAAATGTTGTCAAACAAATTAAACAAAACATCAAATATATACCATGTTTAAATATTCCTCAACCTAATGCTAAAATTATAGTTGAAACAGATGCTAGTGATTTAGGATTTGGAGGCATACTTAAACAAAAGATTAATGATCAAGCAAAAGAAGAATTAGTTAGATATTTTCCAGGTGCTTGGAATGATACCCAAAAAAATTATTCAACTGTTAAAAAAGAAGTTTTAAGCATTGTTTTATGTATTAATAAATTTGAAGATGATCTATATATGAAACCATTTTTATTAAGAATCGATTGTCAATCAGCAAAACCCATTTTCGAAAATGATATTAAAAATATTATTTCCAAACAAATTTTTGCAAGATGGCAAGCCTTGCTTAGCAATTTTGATTTTCAAATCGAATTTATCAAAGGAAAAAATAACTCTTTACCAGATTTCTTATCAAGAGAATTTCTACACGGCAAATGACGTCTCAAAATGATATTCAAAATTCTACTCATGATCAAAAGAAAAAGTCAGTTCTTTCCCGTTCAAAAATCAAACACCTACTCCTTTACCTATTCAAAATAGATTCTCCCCAATTACTCCTCCTTCACAGAAATCATCATATTCATCGTTAGTCGAAACATTTATCTCAATACCAGGATCCTCAAGTTCTTCAATTGTCAAACCTTCTACTACTATTTCTCCATTTCAGCAAAAGACCAGACATTTTCCTTCAAAACATACAGCTAGCTCATATGTAAATAATCCAAATTCCCAAACTATTAAAATTCTAGAAGACTATGAACTGCAACTACATGCAAGAAGTTTTCTTACTTTGACAGATTTCATTTTACCAAAAGATTCATTCTTTATTGGAGATATTCACAAAACGAGAGAATACTATCAAGCCATATTAATAGATACTGGATCTATTAAAGTTATTCATTCCTACAAAGAAAACAAAGATGGAACCAAATCTGATTTTATAGAATACAGTAAAGCTCAAATATTCCATATCATGACTATTCAAGAATGGAGAGCTAGACCATACACTAACAAAACTTTATCAAATTTTTCTCAATATTCTTCATACAACTACTATGATTATCAAGAGGCTTGGTTCAATTTCCATTATCTAAGAAGTGTTTGCCATTCTTGGTTCCTCTTCTTTGATAAGAATTTTGATGGTTCTTATCCAAGATAGTTCGTTAGATGGTTCAAATATTCGGGAAATCTTCTTAACACCTTTCCTGCATGTGTTAAAGAAGGCTTTTTAAAATTCAAAGATATCTTTATTCAAAACATTCCTGATTTTGAATATATGCTCCAATACTCAATTATATTCAAAATCCCATGGATTATGGCATGGACATTAAAGGTTATTCCTAGCACTGGAACATCCCCTCCTTTACTTCAAAGAATTGTTCGAGTCAAGTGGTGGGACAGACTTCCGGCAGAACAAATAGAAAATATGACTGTTCAAGGTGTATCAAGATATTATCAAACAAACTTTGGAGTTACAGCTGCTTCTATAGCACCACCTCCAAGTCCTCTAAAAGAAAATGAAGACGATCAAATAAAGCAATTTATGGCTGCAAATTCAAGAGATGAGATCAGAAGATTAATTCAAGAAATCAAACAAAGTTCTACTACAAGTTCTACTCAAGACATGACTCAAGATACTCAAGACTCATATGAAGAATTTAGTCCTTTTAATTAATACAATGTAAGGCATTGTGTGAGTTTGGTGATTTGTATTTGTAGACAAATCCATTTGTTTATTCAAACTATATTATTCAAACGTATGAAATACGCTCTTTGGTATTTCAGATGAACGTATTATTCAAACCAAAAGATTATCAAAATTTTGACAGGTACATAAAGGTGGACAATTATCAAAAGAAGACAAGAAACTTTGCAAAAAGAATTCTCAATTATCAATAAGAAGACAAGACAAAATACTTTTCAAGATTCCAAAGCAAAAGCAACGGTGCTTAATCAATTATCAAGTGAAGACAAACAACTTTTCAAAAGCAAAAGTGACAAATGACTCGGTGCCTATTATTCAAAATTTAAGAAGATTTGAAATCCGTAACCGCCTATTCAAGGTTATCAAGTTATAGAAGATGCCTATATAATAAGACTCAAGACTTAGTGTTAATCATCTCTTAGTTTTTACAAAAATGTTATGCAACTTTCTAAGAAACCCTCTCTCAGATTCTCAACCTGTCAATGCTCAAAGTCTTTAGATTTTCAAATATTCATATCTCCCGATGTATGTCAAGATTGTCGTAAAGACAAGTGTAATCAAGATTGTTTAATCAAATAAGGTACTTTATCATAAAAATATTTTGCTTGCCTTGCCTTACTTATTTCAATTAATTCGTGTTCAAGGTGTATCAAGATATTATCAAATAAACTTTAGAGTTTCAGCTGCTTCTATAGCACCACCTCCAAGTCCTGTAGAATAAAATGAAGACGATCAAATAAAGCAATTTATGGCTGCAAATTCAAGAGATGAGATCAGAAGATTAATTCAAGAAATCAAACAAAGTTCTGCTACAAGTTCTACTGAAGACATGACTCAAGATGCTCAAGACCCATATGAAGAATTTAGTCCTTTTGATTAATACAATGTAAAGCGTTGTGTGATTTTTGTGATTTGTCTTTGTAAACAAATTCATTTGTTTATTCAAACTATATTATTCAAACGTATGAAATAAGCTGAACGTATTATTCAAACCAAAAGATTATCAAACTTTTGACAGGTACATAAAGGTGGACAATTATCAAAAGAAGACAAGAAACTTTGCAAAAAGAATTCTCAATTATCAATAAGAAGACAAGACAAAATACTTTTCAAGATTCCAAAGCAAAAGCAACGGTGCTTAATCAATTATCAAGTGAAGACAAACAACTTTTCAAAAGCAAAAGTGACAAATGACTCGGTGCCTATTATTCAAAATTTAAGAAGATTTGAAATCCGTAATCGCCTATTCAAGGTTATTAAGTTATAGAAGATGCTTATATAATAAGACTCAAGACTTAGTGTTAATCATCTCTCAGTTTTTACAAAAATGTTATGCAACCTTCTAAGAAACCCTCTCTCAGATTCTCAACCTGTCACTGCTCAAAGTCTTTAGATTTTCAAATATTCATATCTCCCGATGTATGTCAAGATTGTCGTAAAGACAAGTGTAATTAAGATTGTTTAATCAAATAAGGTACTTTATCATAAAAATATTTTGCTTGCCTTGCCTTACTTATTTCAATTAATTCGTGTTCAAGGTGTATCAAGATATTATCAAATAAACTTTAGAGTTTCAGCTGCTTCTATAGCACCACCTCCAAGTCCTGTAGAATAAAATGAAGACGATCAAATAAAGCAATTTATGGCTGCAAATTCAAGAGATTAGATCAGAAGATTAATTCAAGAAATAAAACAAAGTTCTCCTACAAGTTCTACTGAAGACATGACTCAAGATGCTAAAGACCCATATGAAGAATCTAGTCCTTTTGATTAATACAATGTAAAGCGTTGTGTGAGTTTTGTGATTTGTCTTTGTAAACAAATTCATTTTTTTATTCAAACTATATTATTCAAACGTATGAAATAAGCTGAACGTATTATTCAAACCAAAAGATTATCAAAATGTTGACAAGTACATAAAGGTGGACAATTATCAAAAGAAGACAAGAAACTATGCAAAAAGAATTCTCAATTATCAATAAGAAGACAAGACAAAATACTTTTCAAGATTCTAAAGCAAAAGCAACGGTGCTTAAGCAATTATCAAGTGAAGAAAAACAACTTTTCAAAAGCAAAAGTGACAAATGACTCGGTGCCTATTATTCAAAATTTAAGAAGATTTGAAATCCGTAACCGGCTATTCAAGGTTATCAAGTTATAGAAGATGCCTATATAAGAAGACTCAAGACTTAGTGTTAATAATCTCTTAGTTTTTACAAAAATGTTATGCAACTTTCTAAGAAACCCTCTCTCAGATTCTCAACCTCTCAATGCTCAAAGTCTTTAGATTTTCAAATATTCATATCTCCCGATATATGTCAAGATTGTCGTAAAGACAGGTGTAATCAAGATTGTTTAATCAAATAAGGTACTTTATCATAAAAATATTTTGCTTGCCTTGCCTTACTTATTTCAATTAATTCGTGTTCAAGGTGTATCAAGATATTATCAAATAAACTTTAGAGTTTCAGCTGCTTCTATAGCACCACCTCCAAGTCCTCTAGAAGAAAATGTAGACGATCAAATAAAGCAATTTATGGCTGCAAATTCAAGATATGAGATCAGAAGATTAATTCAAGAAAACAAACAAAGTTCTCCTACAACTTCTACTGAAGACATGACTCAAGATGCTCAAGACCCATATGAAGAATTTAGTCCTTTTGATTAATAAAATGTAAAGCGTTGTGTGAGTTTTGTGGTTTGTCTTTGTATACAAATTCATTTGTTTATTCAAACTATATTATTCAAACGTATGAAATACGCTGAACGTATTATTCAAACCAAAATATTATCAAGATTTTGACAGGTACATAAAGGTGGACAATTATCAAAAGAAGACAAGAAACTTTGCAAAAAGAATTCTCAATTATCAATAAGAAGACAACACAAAATACTTTTCAAGATTCCAAAGCAAAAGCAACGGTGCTTAATCAATTATCAAGTGAAGACAAACAACTTTTCAAAAGCAAAAGTGACAAATGACTCGGTGCCTATTTTTCAAAATTTAAGAAGATTTGAAATCCGTAACCGCCTATTCAAGGTTATCAAGTTATAGAAGATGCTTATATAATAAGACTCAAGACTTAGTGTTAATCATCTCTTAGTTTTTACAAAAATGTTATGCAACTTTCTAAGAAACCCTCTCTCAGATTCTCAACCTGTAAGTGCTCAAAGTCTTTAGATTTTCAAATATTTATATCTCCCGATGTATGTCAAGATTGTCGTAAAGACAAGTGTAATCAAAATTGTTTAATCAAATAAGGTACTTTATCATAAAAATATTTTGCTTGCCTTGCCTTACTTATTTCAATTAATTCGTGTTCAAGGTGTATCAAGATATTATCAAATAAACTTTAGAGTTTCAGCTGCTTCTATTGCACCACCTCCAAGTCCTGTAGAATAAAATGAAGACGATCAAATAAAGCAATTTATGGCTGCAAATTCAAGAGATTAGATCAGAAGATTAATTCAAGAAATCAAACAAAGTTCTCCTACAAGTTCTACTGAAGACATGACTCAAGATGCTCAAGACCCATATGAATAATCTAGTCCTTTTGATTAATACAATGTAAAGCGTTGTGTGAGTTTTGTGATTTGTCTTTGTAAACAAATTCATTTTTTTATTCAAACTATATTATTCAAACGTATGAAATAAGCTGAACGTAATATTCAAACCAAATATTATCAAAATTTTGACAAGTACATAAAGGTGGACAATTATCAAAAGAAGACAAGAAACTTTGCAAAAAGAATTCTCAATTATCAATAAGAAGACAAGACAAAATACTTTTCAAGATTCTAAAGCAAAAGCAACGGTGCTTAATCAATTATCAAGTGAAGACAAACAACTTTTCAAAAGCAAAAGTAACAAATGACTCGGTGCCTATTATTCAAAATTTAAGAAGATTTGAAATCCGTAACCGGCTATTCAAGGTTATCAAGTTATAGAAGATGCCTATATAAGAAGACTCAAAACTTAGTGTTAATAATCTCTTAGTTTTTACAAAAATGTTATGCAACTTTCTAAGAAACCCTCTCTCAGATTCTCAACCTCTCAATGCTCAAAGTCTTTAGATTTTCAAATATTCATATCTCTCGATGTATGTCAAGATTGTCGTAAAGACAGGTGTAATCAAGATTGTTTAATCAAAAAAGGTACTTTATCATAAGAATATTTTGCTTGCCTTGCCTTACTTATTTCAATTAATTCGTGTTCAAGGTGTATCAAGATATTATCAAATAAACTTTAGAGTTTCAGCTGCTTCTATAGCACCACCTCCAAGTCCTCTAGAAGAAAATGAAGACGATCAAATAAAGCAATTTATGGCTGCAAATTCAAGAGATGAGATCAGAAGATTAATTCAAGAAATCAAACAAAGTTCTCCTACAAGTTCTACTGAAGACATGACTCAAGATGCTCAAGACCCATATGAAGAATTTAGTCCTTTTGATTAATACAATGTAAAGCGTTGTGTGAGTTTTGTGATTTGTCTTTGTATACAAATTCATTTGTTTATTCAAACTATATTATTCAAACGTATGAAATACACTGAACGTATTATTCAAACCAAAAGATTATCAAAATATTGACAGGTACATAAAGGTGGACAATTATCAAAAGAAGACAAGAAAATTTGCAAAAAGAATTCTCAATTATAATTAAGAAGACAAGACAAAATACTTTTCAAGATTCCAAAGCAAAAGCAACGGTGCTTAATCAATTATCAAGTGAAGACAAACAACTTTTCAAAAGCAAAAGTGACAAATGACCCGGTGCCTAATATTCAAAATTTAAGAAGATTTGAAATATGTAACCGGCTATTCAAGGTTATCAAGTTATAGAATATGCCTATATAAGAAGACTCAAGACTTAGTGTTAATCATCTCTTAGTTTTTACAAAAATGATATGCAACCTTGTAAGAAACCATCTCTCAGATTCTCAACCTCTCAATGCTCAAAGTCTTTAGATTTTCAAATATTCATATCTCCCGATGTATGTCAAGATTGTCGTAAAAACAAGTGTAATCAAGATTGTTTAATCAAAGAAGGTACTTTATCATAAAAATATTTTGCTTGCCTTGCCTTACTTATTTCAATTAATTCGTGTTCAAGGTGTATCAAGATATTATCAAATAAACTTTGGAGTTGCAGCTGCTTCTATAGCACCACCTCCAAGTCCTCTAGAAGAAAATGAAGACGATCAAATAAAGCAATTTATGGCTGCAAATTCAAGAGATGAGATCAGAAGATTAATTCAAGAATTCAAACAAAGTTCTCCTACAAGTTTTACTCAAGACATGACTCAAGATGCTAAAAACCCATATGAAGAATTTAGTTCTTTTGATTAATACAATGTAAAGCGTTGTGTGAGTTTGGTGTTTTGTCTTTGTAGACAAATTCATTTGTTTATTCAAACTATATTACTCAAACGTATGAAATACGCTCTTTGGTATTTTAGAGGAACGTATTATTTAAACCAAAAGATTATCAAAAATCTGACAGGTACATAAAGGTGGACAATTATCAAAAGAAGACAAGAAACTTTGCAAAAAGAATTCTCAATTATCAATAAGAAGACAAGACAAAATACTTTTCAATATTCCAAAGCAAAAGCAACGGTGCTTAATCAATTATCAAGTGAAGACAAACAACTTTTCAAAAGTAAAAGTGACAAATTACCCGGTGCCTATTATTCAAAATTTAAGAAGATTTGAAATCCGTAACCGGCTATTCAAGGTTATCAAGTTATAGAAGATGCCTATATAAGAAGACTCAAGACTTATTGTTAATCATCTCTTAGTTTTTACAAAAATGTTATGCAACCTTCTAAGAAACCCTCTCTCAGATTCTCAACTCTCAATGCTCAAAGTCTTTAGATTTTCAAATATTCATATCTCCCGATGTATGTCAAGATTGTCGTAAAGACAAGTGTAATCAAGATTGTTTAATCAAAGAAGGTACTTTATCATAAAAATATTTTGCTTGCCTTGCCTTACTTATTTCAATTAATTCGTGTTCAAGGTGTATTAAGATATTATCAAATAAACTTTAGAGTTTCAGCTGCTTCTATAGCACCACCTCGAAGTCCTTTAGAAGAAAATGAAGACGATCAAATAAAGCAATTTATGGCTGCAAATTCAAGATATGAGATCAAAAGATTAATTCAAGAAATCAAACAAAGTTCTCCTACAAGTTCTTCAGAAGACATGCTCCAGACCCATATGAAGAATTTAGTCCTTTTGATTAATACAATGTAAAGCGTTGTGTGAGTTTTGTGATTTGTGTTTGTAGACAAATTCATTTGTTTATTCAAACTATATTATTCAAACGTATGAAATACGCAGAACGTATTATTCAAACCAAAAGATTATCAAAATTTTGACAGGTACATAAAAGTGGAAAATTATCAAAAGAAGACAAGAAACTTTGCAAAAAGAATTCTCAATTATCAATAAGAAGACAACACAAAATACTTTTCAAGATTCCAAAGCAAAAGAAACGGTGCTTAATCAATTATCAAGTGAAGGCTCACTAAGGCTTAAGGTCGATTTCCGGTAGTTATATGCGGTTGCGGTTACGGACGATTACCTCATGATTACCCGCGATTACTCGATTACCCATGCTAATACGCTGTTAATGAGTATTTATAGTGTAATTAATTTCACTACGCACATAATGTATCGCACTTCGCACGAAGCGAGTCCAGTACGCACGTAGCAGTTGTAATAATAATAATTAATTTAACTTTAATCGACCATCTCACCACGCACGTAGTGAGCTCCACTACGCACGTAGTGGACTCATCACGCACGTGATGACATTCACACATATTTAAACTTCCAAACACAAATCAACACATGATTAAGTACTTGTAAGCTTAAGACAAACATAAGTAACCACTTAGAATGTATAAACATGCAAACCATTAATCAAAACACATTTGAATTAACATTTCAAGTAAACATGTATGTATTGGATTGATAAGAACTAGGGATATACAATTATGCACCAACAGTTTCTTAGGTTTGGAATAAGAAGGTTTAGAAATTGGTTGATAACCATATTGTTGACAAAAGTCTCCTAATTCATTTTTACTAGTGATCTTATCCTTTTTGAGTTTAGCTTTTAATTTTAAATCTGAGCATATGGATAATCCTTCTTTATTAACATAACTAATTATTTCTCCATATGTAAGATTTTTATAAGGAATTTGATTATTATATTTTTCTCTCAAATTATTTCTAATTTTTTCGGCAAATAGATTGGGTAACATTGCAATGAATCTTTCTTTCCAATAGGCTTCTTTACAGTCTTTTCTTAACATAACTTTTGTTAAAAACATATCTTTATACCATCTAAAATCTTGAAGTTTTCTACAAGTTAAATTGAGTAATATTTCAGCACTTTTTTCTTGAAGTAGTGTTCGATCTCCTAATATAATTTTTTATTATTGCATAAATAGAGTTGGAATAATGTCATCTTCTTGAGTAGTAACAGCCTCATTATTTTCTTGTTTTATAACTACTTTTTTTGCATTAAGTATATGAGTTCTTTCTTCATTAGTAACATATGAATCTCACCAACCTTTTAGATTCCCAGTAAATAATCCAGAAGTTAATAGTTCAGCTATTTTTCTTTGATTATATCCTTTTATTGAGTAAGCATTAGAAGCCATATTCATTTCTTGAAGTGTATTTAAAATTTGATGTTCAGAAAATCCATCTATGTTCCATTCATAAACAGATGTTCCATCATAAGCACTTCTTTGTAGGGTGTATTCCTTTTCTTCATATTGTATATCTGGAACACTAGGTCTTGGGTAGTAGTTTAGAGTAGTTGGCCTATTGTAAGTATTTGTATTTCTAAGTTTATTAACATTAAATAAGAATTGTTCTTGTAATTGAGAAATTTTTACATCATTATCTGTAGAGTCTTCTTCAGATTCATCAGCTTGATTAATTACATTAATTTTTATATCACTTAATTTTTGTTCTAATTCACTAACTAATTTTTTGTTGTATCCTAGATTAATTGTTGAATCTATTTGTTGCGGTGTAAAAATGGGTTTTTCTTCATAATATTTTATTGTATTACTGTTTTCAGTTTTGCTGCTTTCTGTCTTATTATTTTTATTACTTTCAATTCTATTAAGTTGTTGACTCATAGTATTAAGAATCTCATTTGTATAATTATTTTGATATATGGTTTGTTTGGTTAATTCTTATTTAGTCATCTTTTCATTAATTGTGGTAAATGGTATAGATAAATATTTATTTTGAATTAATATTTTGGTTTTTGGGGGATGAATAGTTGTTATCTTTTCCTCTGTGATTAAGTCTACATATTCTTGAGTTATTTTTGGAGATTCGTATACATTTAAAAAAGGATATGGTATATTGTTTTGTTTGCAATATATTTCGTACCATTAAAAAAATGTTAAATGAACATTATTTTGATTTATATAATTTCTCCATTCTAATTGATGTATAAATTCTTTTTTACTATCATTAATGGTATTATAATAATATTCTCTTTTTTCTTTATTATGATTTGCATAAAATTCATTTTTAAGATATTACATGTTGATGTATGATTCAATCATTTTTATTAATGGATTAGTTCTTTCAAAATTTCAATTGTTAGGATTAAGTTATCACGAAGATAATACGTTAATTCTACTTCTTCGACAAGTGGTGAGTTATCAAACTAAGATGATGAGACATCAGTAATTTGATTAGTTCTAATTTCTTTAATAATCTCAAGTTCGAGTCTTTCTATATCATTATTAAATTGTTTTATTCTATTTCTTCTTTCTTTTATACATTGTTTAATATTGTTAGAATATGAATTCATATTAGTGAATTTGGTTTTTTAAATTTTTTAGTCTTTTTATTGGTGATGTATGGGCATTATTTTGTATATTTAAAACCCGAATATGAGTGAATCTGTTATAGACATTTTCTTCAGTTATAATTTCGTGATTTAGTATCTCTATATTTTGATTAACTTGTTTGATTCTAGAAATTGTATTTTTTATTTCTATTTTAAGATTTTCTGAATATAGACTCATATTAACAAATAATTAATTCAGATTCAACTTGGTTAATCCATGAGAAATATAATTTAATTCTATCATTTATATGATTATTTCTTACTGTGAGATCTGCTAGTTGTATCCATTGGACATTTTCTTGATCTTTAGAGGATGATATAATTTGTTGAAATTCTTGTTCAATTTTTGTTAATTCTAATTCATAATCATGAATAATTTTCCAATATGATTTTATCTCTGTTGTTTTTGTAGAATCAAAATTACATAAAACTTGAGTCTTATTACTCATATTTGATTTTTGAAATTATTAATTTCTGTTATAAAATCTGATCGAGTTGGACTATATCCTTCAGATTCACTTTGTTTATCTTCATTATAAATGGGTTGTGGAATATTTTTATTAAAATCTACATATCTTAAAGACTTTGATTTTTTGATAGAAGGATTTCTTAAATCAATAGTACTACTAATTGATCCCGTAGATAATCTTGAAGAAATAATTTGAGTATTTTCAAAACTTATTTCTACAGAACTATCTTCATGCTCTATTACACTAGATGCTCTATTAGATTCTCCTATAGATTTGGGTATATTAATATCTTGTAGATTCCAATTACAAGATTGACTTATTTCATTCCATTTGAGACGTTTTGGTGTTTGAACCTTAGTATGTTGTGGATTGGATTCAAAAACTATTGTTTCATTTTTAGGACTAACTATTCTAGATCTAGGTTCTATTGTTGAGGACATAGTCTTATAACAAATTCTATATATGATTGCAATAGCCTTTGTTTCTTCTTTGAATTCTAAATTTCTTGTTTTGATTGTTAAAACTAAAGTATCAAGAATATTTTGGTTAAATAATCCTACTGAAAAATTTAGATAACAATTAAAATATATAGGACCATTTGAGATATTAGTTTCTGCCATAGCTAATATTGAATTTTGAAAATTAGTATGTCTAGCATCCCTTAATATTAAAAGGACTGAAGCATCTATACCTAATCTAAATAATGGTTTAACAGCTACTTGTACTAAACCTACATGTAAATATTTATATTTAATTATATGTTGAATTATAGCAGATTTGGATAATAAATGTAAGTTATCATAATCTTTATTAATAGATATAGTTTGTTCAGATGCTTTAATTGAATACCCATGTAAAAATTCAAAAGCTCCAATTTTATAAATAGTATTAAAATCTTGTTTTGGAATTGTCCAATTTGATAAATTTTTGTTTGATATCAGAGATATGAATTTCCATAGAATTCATATGTAAATCAGTTTCTTCATTATTTTCTCTATCAAGATTATGTTTTTTAGAAAATAAATTCATCATTTTATTTGTAATCATAAATTGTAATTTTAAAAGTAGTATGATTCGAAAGAAATTAATTTCTTCTAATGATTTTTAAATAGATAACGAAGAATACCTACAGTGCTTTATTGTTGTGGTCCGGCTGGGCGTCTTACAGACCTTGTTGCGCCTCTTACATTAATCCAACCAACAATAATGACTAACACTGACAATAATAGATCTTCTAACGTTATTATTTTGAAATCATTAAAAGATTTAATGTTCTTTAAAATCATAATTGCTAGTAAAATTATTTCTTTATGGAAACAAATATCAGACTTCATTATAATCTAATAATATAATCAGGATAAATTGAATAATGAAGAAACGACTAAGAGCACATGGCTCTGATACCATTTTGTTACAGGATCGAATTAATTGAAATAAGTAAGGCAAGGCAAGCAAAATATTTTTATGATAAAGTACCTTCTTTGATTAAACAATCTTGATTACACTTGTCTTTACGACAATCTTGACATACATCAGGAGATATTGGTGCCCAATGTTAAGGAAAACATAACATATCATCATTTGTAATTTTGTATGTCATTTGTGGAAATAAAGAGAGATAATTGATGGAAAAAATCTAATAATACAATGATGATATCATATTCATTTTATTTTTAATAGATATATAAGGTGTATATTTATATGTTTTATATGTATACACGAGTGCCTAATATAATAAAATAATAATAATAAGTACTCATTGAAACAAATCTATATCTAATACGTAATACTTATAAAAAGTAATTACTAAAAATTAAGGCTGGCAATCTGGGTCGGGTTCATGTCGTTCGGGTTCGGGTCAATTTCGTGTCGACCCAATTTCGACCCATTTATTTTCGTGCCAGGTTCGGGTCGTGTCACTTTTTTCGTGTCGTGTTTCGTGTCAACCCATTTTGGTCAAAAGTATTTGACTAGTATTTTTTTGGTTTAATACGGGTTTCGGGTACGGTTTTCAAATTCGGTTTTCAAGTACGGTTTTCGTCATAAAATTTTCGAATTTCTTGTCTATTTCCAGTTTTCTCAACTAACTAGTGATTAAAATATCGAATATCAATATAATTTATAGCTTTAATACAAAAGTACTAACTAATGAACAAACCATGAACTAAAATAACCTAAAGAAAGTTATCCATTTTCAAAAAGCAATATATTTCTTCTTTATTGTTGTATTCTCGGAAGGAATATCAGGTTGAATGGATTCCAAAGGGTCTTGATTTAAATCACCATCACTATAATATTGTTTAGGTTTAAATCTTACCAAGTTGACAAACGTCAAAGTACCAAAAGTTCAAAACAATATAGTCAAAATAACAAATAGCAAAATGATTTAATATTGTTTAGGTTTTAATCTTTTATTTTTTATTTAAGTTTTTAGCTTTTAAAGGTTTTGTACTTTTGTTTATCGGATTTTATTGCTTAAGATGTCACTCCCTCGTTTGAATTCACAATCTCCTTTTTGAAATTTTAATTTTAAGTATTAAAGAAACTTTTATAATTTTTAGTTTACCCTTACACGGGTCACTTTCGGGTTGTCGGGTTGACCCTAACCCGACCCATTTATTTTCGTGTCAACTTCGTGTCGACTTGGTTTTGACCCATTTCGGGTTCGTGTCATTTTTTCATGTCGGGTTCGGGTCGTGTTTCGTGTTGGCTCAGGAATTGTCATCCTTACTAAAAATCATTACTTATGAACTTTATCTATAGATTGAATAATTTGGTTTTTAGAATTTATTTATAGTATTTCGAGCTTTTCAAACCGAACTTGAGCTAGTAATGTACATCGTCGAGACAAGCTCGAGTTTCTACTATACAAGCTCGCCGAGCTTGATTCGACTCGTTAGTGTTTACAACCCTATTCTCGGGTTTAAGCCCGGGATTGTGTTAGGCAATACCCGCTCGATTGTCTTATACAAAACACTAACCTTTTTACCCGATCTTGAACTGGTCATTGTATTATTTTATTACTTCTATTTATATTTTAGTAAAATAAGATTCTTATTTCCCTACTCATAATTATTTTTTATAATTTTATTTTATTAAAAACATACTAAAATTTATATAAACCTTAATCCAGAAATTGGAACATTTAAGTATGTAACTGTTATAGTCTTTTTTTTAATTAATTTGCGTTTCCGACCCGCTTACGAGCCGACTAATCCTAGGGAGACGATTCACTTTGCAAATAGCTCAGAGTCATCGAGGATGAACCTCTATGAGCATAAGGGGAATTTGGTTGCTCCTAAGATTCAAACTCTTGTAGTCTTTGGATGTGTTCGGCAACAAGTTTATGGGGCATTATAGGTGTTTGGAATTCTAGTTTTCATAATCTTTTGCCCTCAAGTCTCTTTCAGGTGTTAAAATCTTGAGATGATTATTAAAAACATAATCTCTCTTAATCGTGCTAAATAAAAGTCTTTTCAAATAGTTTATGGATTGGACTTGGACTTATCAATTAATCAACCTCAGCTCCAACACAGCCCCAACTCCAGCTAGTTTTACCAAACACACTCTTTGTTAGCATAATAAAAGGCTTAAGACCAGTTTAGCTAGTTAAACCCGTTTAACTAGCTCGGGTTTCCTATTTATACTCTTTTTCTTTGCATTTTTCACTTGTACTTTTCAATCCATAGTTTTTCTGCATATTCTGTTTGTGATTTCAACAGTCTTAAGACCTCTTTATGGTGATGATGATATATGTATCTATTATTATAGGGGAGGGTTCATTTGAGAACCATTGTTAGTGCGAGAACTGTGAGATCCAATCTTAGTCATTCATTTAGTAAGTGGAATTACTGGATGGAGAGCGTGGAGGGATAGAGTGTGGCACGGTGCATGTGAGGAATTCATGGATGGTCAATCAAATTAAAGGAGGGAGAATTGGACGGTCAAGATTGGTTCTCACGATTCTCGCATTAACAATGGTTCTCAAATGAACTTCTTCCTATTATTATATATTGAATTTGTTAAAATTTTGAAATTACTAAAATTTTCAAGTTGGCTTTTGAGATGAGTTTATCATCTTGTTTAACAACAAGAATCCTAACTAGTAAATTCTAACTTCCTAGTCCCAATTGGTTAATATCTAATAAACAAGTATCCGCCCACGATGAGACTGGATGTAGAATGCGGTTTTATCATCAGGTATGGGACTAGGAAGACCAAACACGTCTCGTAATTGTCATCCCTACAATCAACTAATCAAGAAAGCTTAGAATTTGGAAGGAGATGAAGGAAGAAGGAACTCTCATTAACAAAGAAGAATTTACATGTTAATGTTTTGACAGAAGACCTACAATCACAGTGATGGGGGTCACACCACAAAAATTCCTATGAATCCTTTTCTCTTTATAAAAAATTTAACAAGGAAAAATAATGACTAGCAGTAATTCCCAAATAACTTATGAAACTGGACATATAATTCAGAAATCTTACATCAGCCACTAACTTACAGCAATTCATCTTCTCTGCAACTAAAGAAGGAATGAGAACTCGAGAACGAGGGAAACGGGTCATCATAAAGGAAGTCTTTAAGATGTTTGGCGAACTCTTTCGACTTCTCAAAGTTCACTGCATGGCCAGCATTCATCTTTACAGCAATTCATCTTCTCTGCAACTAAAGAAGGAATGAGAACTCGAGAACGAGGGAAACGGGTCATCATAAAGGAAGTCTTTAAGATGTTTGGCGAACTCTTTCGACTTCTCAAAGTTCACTGCATGGCCAGCATTCGCGATGACTACCAATCTAGCACTCTCCCCTAAATGTCTGTGTGGGAAGTAAAAAATTTAAAAATTTGTTTGGTTGATATTTTTTTCTAAAATTTCCAAGAAAAAGAGGAGTTTTCACTTTTCCAATTTCCTGGAAAATTAGAAAAGCCCGTATCTTTTCTTTTCCACTTTTTTTCTAAACATGTTTTCTAATTTTCTAAATAGAAAAACAAAACTCCATCGTCTTTAACCAAACGCGTTTTCTAAATTTTTTACAGAAAATTGAAAATGTAAATTCCTCCCATTTTCTAGAAAAAAATTCTAAGAAAACTGAAAACAATTTTCCGTAACCAAACGCAACCTTACCTTTCTAATCTTTCACCAAGGATCAAGGGGAAAATCTGGTCTTTCTCTCCCCATAGTATCAATGTTGGCTGTTAATTAGTTAAGGTAAAGGATCAAAACATTTCATCATGCAATTATGAAATAAGTGGCAGCAGACGATATACAAAACAACAACATTATCCAATCCCGCTTAAGCGGGGTATAGGGGAGGTAATATGTAGTTATTCATACTATATCGAACATAGACCGCTTTCTGAAAGGCCTTCAGCTTGGAACAAGATGTAAAAGAAAAAGATCTAACCTGGTTTATCTTGGGCAATCTTGAATACTGTCTATCCTTGAGAATTGACTGAATAAGTTCCCTCTTTTCTTTTATATATTCTGAACACATCACCTACACAACCCAAGATTGAAACTTTAAGAAACCTATCTACTTTTCTTATGATCCTCTTATGTTTGGATCAAATATAACTGATCATGTTTTCTCACAAGAATGAGAGTGGACCCTACAAAGAGAATATATTCATGACCAAAACAAGGGACTCACTCTTATGTTTATAAAAAAAACATAATCAGTCGTGTTTGATTTAAAAATGAGAGAACTTAACCAAAAAAACCACGAGTTGAAGCTATACAATCAAACATTCGAGTACAAACCATCATAGCATAGCTTGACTTTATCAGAAAACTAAAACAAGGAATCCAATAAAGTCTTGAGAAATATGAAGCAAAAATGGTGGAAATGGAACTCACATTGATGAAATCAGAAAGAAAGTAATTTGGGATTCCCTTGATTGGCTTTACAAACGAAAATTTCATCAATTCCCTCAATTTCTCCGGCGTCTGAGCCAATAAAATCCGCTCAGCCTCTTCCACATCAGAAACCCTAAACAACCCATTTCTCAAATCCTTCTCCTCCAAACAAACGCCGGCGCAGCAAACCGCCAGCCGCTCCACCGCCTCCGGGAACTGCACACACATACTATACCCAACAAACCCACCGTAACTAATCCCGACAATACTCATCCGCCGCACCCCAAACCCATCACCCATCATCTTCATCACGCATTTCCCCTGAAACGATTCTGACCGCTCCGGCCGGCTGGTGAAGGATCCACCGAAGAATAGCAAATCCGGCACGAAAACGTTGAATTTGGGGGTGAAATGGCAGAGGAGATCGGCGTATTGCCACATGGCATTGGCGCCAAAGCCGTGGAGAAGAAGGAGGTTAGCCTTTGATGGCTTGTACGTTCGGGGAATCCAGCAATGCATGATTGTACCATCGCCGAGATCCTTTGATGCAGATCGGAGGCCGGAGTAATTGAAGAAATAGCGGTACCAGCGATCCCTTAAGGTTGTGAAACTGAATAATTTGGCCATGGTTATTGTTGATTACTGAAATTAAAGATGAATTAAAGGAGAATACATCATGCAAAGCTTGCGCAATGCATGAATGTAAAGTTCATTGGAATTGAATTCAAGATTCTGTGAGCATGCGGTTCGTAGCCCAGAATTTGAAATTCAGGGGAATCAAAATTGGAAATTTTTGGGAGAAGCGGGAGAATCAAAGAGAGATGAGATGGATTTTTCTGAATTAAGTGGTCTCCATGATCACAAATGTCATACTTAGAAAAATAAAACATAAAAACATTGTAATTCGTTTCCTGGTTCTGGTTCTGGTTCTGGTTCTGGTTCTGGTTCTGGTTCCGGTTCCGGTTCGGTTTAAAACAAAAGACGTACATCTTTTTTTTTATATATAGCTAAAAATGAGTGATGACTCAAAAATGTTTTTTTTCTACCGGCTATTTTTATGAAACGGAAATGATTTATATATAAATAAAAATCGTCGTACATGTATTTAGACTATAAATGTCCTGAAATATATTGATGTATTAAAATAGTTCACAAATTTATAACCGTGAAGAAGTTTTAATTAGAATGTATAACAAATTATTGTTACGTGAAAATCACCCTTCTTTATCTTACTTCTTTATAATGCATTTATCCTTAAAAACTCTTAATTTTTAAGTAAGTTGAAAATACTAAAATACTCCTATGAACTAATTAAAGTAACTATTTAGTAAAGTTAATGATAATTTAATATATTATTTTCATAACTAAACCTTTCAAAAAAAGAATATCTAAAAAATCAAATTAAGCAAATTAACATAATAATTAAAAGAATTAATAATTATAGTTTTCATAGTAAATATTCTATTATATAATAATAATTTAACTTAATTAATAAAAATTACGTATAGTCATATAACCTAAATTTATAAAATTTCTAGATTTTTTTATGGGTATTAAAATGGTATATAGTTATAATGCTAACACACTTGTTAGATTTTATCATCCATATGAAATTTTATTGACTAATTATTATTTAAAAAAGAAACATACTACCTCTATTATAAAAACAGACAAGTTATCGAAAAAATAGTTGCCGCCGCTGCATTGCGCGGGTATGATGCTAGTAAAATCTTATGTACGGTGTTTTCAATTAGGGTCTGGAATTTTGCTGTGGAAATGAGAGACCAAATGTGGAGCTTAGGTTTCTTTCGATAAATGAAACTTCAAAACATTACTTTTATTGTTTTTTTTTAAATCATTTACTTTCTTTTGCTAAAAAAACTCAAGAATATGGTGTTAGTGATGATTAGGGTTAGGGTTAAGGTATATACAGCATAAGGTGAAGGTATGTGAATCATATCCTCACTAAGATTCTTTACCAGTTATTTTGTTTTATTTCTTTTATATTGTTTATCTATCTATACTACATTATAAAGCGTTTAATTTTTGCTCTCTTAAAATTTTTAAGACTACTTAGTTTTAAGTAGTACAAGTTTTTATGCTTAAGATACAAAACATTAAAGCAATAGCCTAACCAATCATCCCCTTAATTGTCTCATCTAATTTAAGGCAACTATTACTTAAATATAAAACATGTTATCGAGCACAAACTATTGCCATCGCCACCGCATTACGCGAGTGCAATACTAGTGCAATAAAATAAAGGGACTCTAAGAATCTAAGATCCTACATAAGTTAGATAAACAAGAAATAAAATTTCATTTAAGCTCCACAGAGAAACGTTAGTTGCCATAAGACCGGTTTTAGTGGGAGGTCTTATCCAAATGATGAGCAAATTCGCTCCGTCAAATGCTTATAACCCACTAGGGCTCACTCATCCTCTCGCTCGTCATCACCATGACGAGCTCCACGACTCTTTCAATGGGTTAAAATGAAGATGCGAAATGATGTGAGGTTACTTATGCATATCATAACCAGAGTTGTTCAGTCATAACTATATCATAAGCCAAAAAATTGATCTAACAGTGAGTCATACAAGTCATAACTATGAGCGATCTAAAAAAAGCCGGCAACCTCAACCTAAGTTAATAAAAATTATGAGTTAGAGGTGTTCATTATAGCTTAATAAAAACTTACAAGTTATAATTTCAACTACATTTACATAAACCTATTTTTTTAAACTTAATTTACAAGTCTGGCTTTTTTTTAAGTTATAATAATTTTATAGCTTAAAAAATTAGACCAAAGAAGAATTATTAAAAATAAATCCGGATTATAAACCACTTACACTTTATTTATTTTATTTTATTGAGTGGTGCATGATATAAATAAATAAATAAAGAGATCCAATACGCCATTTTAAAGTTCTTTTTTAATTAAGAATGTGTCCAATAGATTTAACAAATCGTTCAAAAAACCACTCAATAAGTCAACTATCTCTACCACCCACCAACTGCCACCACCACCACTACCGGTTGCCACTAGGGATGTAAATGAGTCGAGCTCTTCCTAAGCTACTAGAGCTCGGTCTGTTAAAAGGTTAAAACTCGAAACGAGCCGAGGCTAAACGAACTCGAGCTCCTAGATTAAGGCTCAATTTATTAAACGAGTTTTATCCCGAGCTTTGTATACTGGGATCGTTTAAGCTCGCGAGCTTAAACGAGCTTTGACATAATATTTATCTTTTACTTTTATTTATTATTTATATAATTGTACTATATATTTTTATATCATTAAATATGAAAAGATTCGAAATAAAAATTTTAAGTTTGTTATTATATCATTAAATAAGAAAAAAAATTTATAAGTTTTTTAATTTTTTATTAATAAAATTTAATAATTTTTTAAAAAACAAAAAATTAACGAGCTTTATGAGCTTCGTAACACACTTAACGAGTCGAGCCCGAGTCTCAAATTACGAGCTCGAGCTCAAGCTTTTACATTTTTTAAAAAGCCTGGCTAGATTAGTATTAAGCTCGACTCAACCCGTCTCTTTACATCCCTAATTGCCACATACTTTTTATCAGCACCGTCCACTCTTACCACAACCCACCAGCAGAAACCATAAAAAAATATAGTAAAGTCCAATAAATTAAGAAAATCAAAAAGACCTATTTGTGCAATCAAAACAGAAATGGAAACCTAGGAACCAATCTTCTATTCACTAAAAAAAATAAAAAAAAATCAAATACATAACTTTGATAATATGGGGAAAAAGTTTTTTGAACCCAACACATCAGCCCGACTCATTTTAACTCGTTACCCAATCCGGTTCAACCCGTCACCTTAAAAAGAAAAGAAAACAGACCAACAAAACCCGACTCGGGTTACACTCAAATAGTCATCCCTGTGATGAATCAACAAATTCTTGCATAGTATTCAGTCATTCTGAGGCCAAATCTAATAAAAATGGTTTGCGGCTTCGCGCATATATTCGACATGCTCAAGAAATCAAACAATTAAAAACCTTGCAATCTTGAGTACAAGAACTTCAACTTCTTACATAAAAAAACAGAGGATAAAGTCATATATATTATATAATATATATTATATTTATGTAATATAACCTGTGTCCAAGTAACTTAGCTACCTTTATGCGCAATTTCGGATAAAAAAAAACCCCCAATGTACACACCTTATACAGCACATAGTCCAACCACAAAGATGCATTTCAGCTAAACCGAACCACGATGCATGAAATGTCATCTTTGCTTTCTCTGTTCAAGGCTTCGGCTGCTAGTTCTTTTGCCGCCTTCTGTGGGTCCCGGATCTTTACCGCTATATCCACTGCTTCTTGATTCGTCATAACCTAGATCAACATGATTAAGGAAGCACCAATTATGAAAGATTTGATCTTTTGAAATCCGTTTTTCGAATTTTCATAAATTCTGTTTGAAAAGTCGGTTATTTATTTCCCCCAAATTAGGTTATAAGACAACAACAATACAGCAATACCCAATCCAGCAGATAAAATATAGACAGTCATACCTCTGGTAGCCAAATTAGGTTATAAGACAACAACAAATACGGCAATACCCAATCCAGCATATAAGATATAGACAGTCATACCTCTGGTAGCCAATTTAGGTTATAAGACAACAACAATACGGCAATACCCAATCCCACAGATAAGATATAGACAGTCATACCTCTACCTACTGGTAGCCAAATTAGTTTATAAAAAGGGGTAAGAAAGTAATAATATTCTATGTTTTGACAATCACTCGTTTTTCTCGAAGTGTATTTATTCTGGCTTTTATGTCTACACGGTTAAAACCTAAATTGGGTCCATTGAAGTCGAATACGAATTATATTTAAATTTTATTTTTTTTAATCAAATATTTTATAGGGAAGTTAATACCTTCCATAGACCATCACTAGCAAGGATCAGAATTTCTGTATTTGCATCAATATCAGCATTTCTCACATCAGGATCAGACCGCAAATGATTCTTGAGATTTTTGTCTCCAAAAGCACGGGAAACGGCTAGCTGCCCATTCACTCTTGCTACATCTCCTGCAATAAAGATTCAATAAAAACTCATTATATTACCAACTAATGAGGAAATATTTTCATTGAACTATTAAAACCCCGAATCTTTTTGCTCAATAAGCAAAACAGGAAATTAGTAATACAATAAACCCATTTATTTGTAGGTTATTTTAAAGATAATTATTATTTTAAAGATAATTATGAAAAATCTCTAGATTCTAGATAACTTTCTAGCAAAGGTGACGTATCGCGTATATATTTTCGACATATAACACGAATCTAGAATTAACGTCTATGTAATAATATATTACCAGGCATGTTGGAGACAAAACCTCCTCGATCTTCAATGCTTCCCCTTTCGGTATTGGGTTCATGATCAGTACTCATCTGAATTGCCCGCCCAGAATTTGATAGAACTGCCCGAGAATCTCCAACATTAGCTACCCATAATTTATGACCGTCGATTAAAATTGCTGTAACTGCAGTAGATCCACCTCTTCCTAGGTCAGGATTATGAGAAAGAATCGATTGATCTGTCCTTTCATAGGCTTTCAAAATCGCCCTGTTTGGATCCGTCCAAAATTCATTCTACACGAGAAAAAATAAATATATGCTCATAATCAATAATAGACTAAGGGGCTATTTGTTAAAACAGAATGATTAAGCACCGAATGATTTTGTGGTCTGAATAATTCAAGGGCTCTCAATGAATCTGCCTCTGAATGTGACATGCCGTTTGATAAAGGTTCTGAATGAACAATTTGAATGATGAAAATTATAATTTTAAATTTAATAATGATATATTATATAAGATAGATTGTTTAACTAGACAACGTATGAAAGTGGGAGTATTAGAGTAAAATACTTGGTGCTTAATGATTCAGAATGCACTTGAAGGTAGAATGATTCAGCAGCATTATGATGAATCATTCAGCACAGTTTTTCATTCAGAGGCAGCAATCAAACACGCTCAATGCCGAATAATTCAGCATTCAGCGCTGAATTGTTCCATTAAGCAGCAAACAAACACCCTCTAATTCGGAATACCAAGGGCACTAACAACTAACCTCTTTTACGATATTCGAGAATAAATGCTTTTGAAGATAAGCAGGCACGCTATCTCCCAAATGGCCATCGTATATAGCGAAAAGTCCAAGCTCGTGTCCTTGAAGAGAGATAAATTTGGCAACATGGTAATCTTCCATCGGATGATTTGCTTTCCCTTTAACTAGGCTGAATCCATATTTGACCGACCCTTGGCGGCCCCGACCCTTGCCGGTGTCATGTGATGATTGGCCCCCGGCGAACTAACAAACACATAAAAAGGAATCGTTAATTTTAAATTCATAAAAAGAGAACTATTTATATCTAAAGCAAGTCCTAGATAAGTTATAACTTCTGTATTTACTCTAGAAGTCGTATTAAACTACTAAAGACGGAAACTAACACTTTACGCATCTAAAAACAAACAATTTTATTAATTTGCCAACGAGCGTACACTTTTACTAGGCTAAACTACATTGAAATCAAAGAAAAATAAGGCGAAATTATGTGCTTTTCTAAATGTCTTGTGATATCTATACACCTAGAAGTTATATAAATAGAATTATTACAAAAGCAATGAAATAGCGGCTTGACCAACGTGATCACATTATTATAAAACGACACGACATGATCTCACTATATGGAATTTTCAATGGCGGCAGAAATGGCACTCAATAATTGATAAAAAAAAGAAGATAAAATTATATTGAATACCGAGCGAACTGGATAACGAATGATTCGTCTGTCACCCAACAATCAGGCATACTGGATTTTGAGAAATCCCACAATGTGGTATATATGGCATACAACTTTGAAATTCAACAATTACATGGTCAAACGTGGCAACCTTTCCGAGGTTTCAATCTATGCAAATTCCTTCCAGTGAATGTTGACTTTGCACATAATTAAGCTTGACTATTAGTCAAATGTATGCAATATGGTTTAATAAAAGGTAACTGGGAAATCATGTGGGCACAAAGTTATACCAATTCTTTGATGTGATAACAACAACAACAACAGTATCCAATCCCACTACTACGGGGTATGGGGAAGGTAAAATGTAGACAATCATACCACTGGCTTCTGAAAAAAGACCTCCAGCAAGAAATGGACATTGTAATTTTACATGGAGTCCTAGAATGAAAACTAAGATTACTAATAAAGCTACTAGATTCAAGTAATGGAAAGAAAACCCTAATTGAAGAACCTAACTTGGAGTCTTGGTGCACCAGGGTCACTTTCATTCTAAAGGGCTGACCAAAAACCCCAATTGGAAAACCTAATTTGATTAACCACCCTAGATAAAGAACCCTAAAAGATTAAAAGGGAAAAACAAACAGAACCCAATATTTTGATAAAAGTAGTATATAAAGTCTATACATGTACTAGCATCACAACAACAACGACAATAGCAACGGTATCCAATCCCATTACAGCATGGTATTGGGGAGGTAGAATGTAGACAATCATACCTCTCTAGTATATGTACTAGCATATTATTGTGATTATAGCATCAGATTTACTTAATTATGCTTATAATCAAAGAAATTAGTATATAAGATTCATATATGTACTTTTACATCTCACATTGGAAGCAAATAAAAGGGGGAATAAGTAATATTCACCTTGGAACCAGAGTTGGAGCATAAATTACCCATTTGAGCAATAATTCAGCCTCCCTCACCACCTAAATTCACCACTTAACATCTACCTCTTCTTCTAGCAAAAGCCCTTGAATTTCACCACCTGAATGTTACCAGACAAAAATAAGAACAGTAAATAAGAAATTTCTGAACTTCAACAAAACCCATCACCCAAAACTCAAAACAACAAATTCCCATAACCCAAATCAAGAATTTCCAATCTTTCAAGATTTCTTGAAAAACCAACAAATGGGTAACTCTGATTCGAACTTACCGATCGCTAATCTTCCCAAGAATTACAAGAAAATTAGGCAAATACAAACTGAAATTGGGGATGATTGCATCGATACATATAAGACTTTATATAGGTATATATCTATCTAAAGCAGATGGGTGCGCTTGGAGTGTGAAGAAGGGTTTTAGGTTATCTAGTGGACTTTGTAACCGTCCCTTAGAAGATGAAGAAAAGAGGGGTAGTTTGATTTTTGGCCTCTAAATGAGTAAATTCTTGAGAATGGCTGCCAAAAGGCGAGGGCTTTTTAAGGCCTAGGCTATGGCTACCTCCTTCCCTTTTGACTTTGCTGCATTTATGACGACTTTTAACAATTTCTTTATTTAGTTGTTTATTCTAATGAACAGACCAAGTCAAGATATAGATGACTAGATGTTTTGGAAGTTACAGCTGTCCATTCTCATCCCTTCTCACCTTCTATTTTTTTAACGTTTCTTCACAAAGGTAATTAATTACTCGATATGCATTCTTTTAAAAATTTCTATTTATATTTTATACTATGTGTGAAGTGGTTGAATTTTATACGTAAAAGTTTCTTATAATATTACGTCAGTATTACATTATTATATCTTATATTAAATTTTTAGATCTATTTATAAAATACAACATGCACAGCTTGATCGGGTTAGGTCCCCCTCACAGCCTCCCTCCACGCACGTGTGGTGTGTTCTCTCCTTCCCACCTCATACCAGTGATTCTTAGTATTTAGATAACTTAATGTAACGAGTGTTTGTCTGTTCGCACCATGCGGCCGGTAAATGTAAATTAATATGATAGCTTTTTATATGTATTTGTCTTATGTTCTAAAAATACTATATCTTATTAATATTAGCAAAATTTTAAAATATCATAATTACCAATATCAACAATTGTTGGCTGGATAGTCACATATTTTCAGGGTACATGATCATCGTTTTAATAACTAAATCACATTTGCTAATTTTAATTGCTAACATAATGTCGTTAATAAAGTAAAGTTTAAGTTTCAAATATGAGAAAAAAAGAAAAACAGAAAAAGAAAAAGCAAGACATCAGTCTATCTTATTTCTTGTCATCTCATATTATTAAAATTTTAAATTTTCAAAAAGAGAACCATAATAAAACTATGGGCTTGTTTTGAGGTTTTTCAGCTTTTCCCAATCATCAAACGTTGTCTTCCCTGTTTCCAATCTCTCTCTGTCTCTATTTACAACATTCGATCCCTCTCTATATCTCTTTCGATCGGCCAGCCAGCTCCATTCCGACCACCACTGAACGCTGACACCGAACTCTTCCTTTGTTCTGCTGTAGAGCCTTTGCTCCTCCATCCTGGCCCCTCCAAACGGCGATTCTAATATGTTTCCTTGTTTAACAGTGTAAAGAGAATACATGAGATATGAATAATGTTAAATAATTATAGTATACATATATAATGAGTAAAGATTAGGCTGTATAAAGTTAAGTTACATTAAGTTAGTAGTAAATAATAGGTTTATAAACCTAATCGACTAATCAACACTAATTAATGACTATTTTTACTAAATAACTATACTGAAAAATGATATATACACATTTATTTATTTTCTTAACAATTTAATATGATTTAATAATTATTGTATAGTATATATTTATCAATTATTTGATATGGTATTGATAAACCTGAAAATAATATTAGTATTTATAATTATTCGGTAAGTTGTCCGTTAAACTCATGAATCATAACCGAATCAAAATATCAAACTTTATTTCAGTTCGGTTAACAGAACTAAAAAAATTAAATTATTAAGTTTGGTTAACCTAAAATACTGTATGATTTTTTCGATTTTAGTTTTACAGATATTTTGAACACTCCTAGCCAAGATTTCATGGGTAATAGCGACTTTGACAATTTTTCACGTATGTTAGACAACTACTTAAATGTTAATAGAATATGACAAGTATTTTTGTCCATCAAAAGCCATTATTATTACATTAATATATATATATATATATATATATGTCTTCCTTGTTTTTCTCTATGACCATCTTAAAGAGCGTGCGAGAAGGGCGATCGTCCAGTGCTCACGGAATAAAAAGGGCCCATTTTGTTTGTGTATAATGTACATGGTGTAACTTAAGTCTAGTTTAATTAATCCATTCTGAGTTGAATATTGTTGTAAGCGCTAATAATTTCTTAAGCATTCGAGATTAACACTCTAAGTATAAATTATATATTCAAATGCCAAAATCTTTTGCCCCACCACAACACAACACCTCCTTTTATGCTGAACAAATTCGTTGCAAAATGCTATTTCCCTCAAATTTCCCATATAATTAACCATGGATATAAACTTAAAGGGAAAACCATTTCCCTCAAATTTCCCACAGAATTCGTGAAAAGTGTGGTGAAAATTTGCTTTCTGATTCAAATCCTTGTGAATCTGGTTGAAAATTTCCACTGAATCTGGTCAATAGAAAATCTCTTTTTAATGCTTGATTTTCTAGTATTGGCCAGTTTGGAAGAAAGTCAAGAAATCATCAATTCTTAAAAAAAATCCGATTGTTAGTTTGCGATAAAATAACACAAAATCTTTGACACAATGGAACGAAGTCACGGCAACCTGGGAACAAGAAACAAAAATATCATTCACTATATTTTACCCTATTTGTTTTTTGTGAGAAAAAAATGAAATCCTACTCTTTTGTAAAATATAGAATTCAGAACTATCAACTTAATTAAGACATATATGAAATTTGATATCTAACTTCTCAAACACGTTTAAACTTTTCTTTAATTTATATTGCTTGAATTCTAATTTAATTTTTATTCAGTATTTAGGTTTTTTAATCAACTCCTTACTTTTTTGTCTATTTTTTTTATCAATTGATTATATGGTAACTAAATGGAATTTGCATTTTAGTTGGTATTTACTATTTTGCTTAGTATAATTTTATAACTGGTATTCGCATATTGATTACTTAGTTGATAATTGGTTAAGTGGTTATTTGCATAATAGTTTGTTTACTAGTTTGCTTAGATAATTATTTATTTGGTATTTGCATAATAGTTGCTTAGTTGGTAATTGGTTAATTAGTTATGTGTTAACAATTGGCGTTTGCATATTAGTTTGTATATTAGTTTGCTTAGTTGGTAACTATTAGAATTTAATGGTTGAATAATTGTTTATTAGTTTTACTTCATTTGTAATTGGTTAATTGGTATTTTTATATTAGTATGCTATTTTCTAAATCATGTTTCAAAAGAAACACTTATTTGGTTGTCAATTGTATGTTTTTGTCTACTGTTGTAGTTAGGTACGTATAATTATAAGTTTGTTACCCAACATTTTTATATAGTTTAGTATTTTAAGGGTCCATTTATTAACGTTGCCCCGGGCCTCCAAAATATTTGAAACGGTATATGTACACAGATTTAAGACATTTTTTGGTTATAAAATTGTGATTTTCCACTTTTATGGCCTATTTTGAGAGCATTTGCAGTTGTTTGAAAGATTAATCTAGGATATATGATTATTAATTACATGGTAAGAGTGAATGTGTAAAACATGTTGGAAGTAGCTAGAAATCATACCAAGCTCAACATGAATTAACTAAGAAATTAAGACTTGATGCTCGTATATGATGATCAGGATGCAAAAAAAATCAAAGCAGAAAATAACTCAAATGCAACATTAGTTTGTCCAAAGAAAATCATAAGCAAGACAAGAACACATTAGCAAGTATAACTATTTGGGTTTCTTCGATTTTGATAGCAGGTTTTTGTTTCGATTTTGCTCATATGATTCCAAGTTAGGGTTTCAATAGATCCGAGTTAAGGGTCCAATTTTCATCTGTTCAAGGGTTCTCCATTTTCGAACATATCGATTTAAGGTTCTTCATTTTCGAGTTAGGGTTTCAACAGATCGATTTAGGGTTCTTCATTTTCAAACACAGATCTTGAATTCCATATTTGTTCTTGTTTGATTCATCTGATTTGTGTTTATGATACCATATTTGTTCTTGTTTGATTAATTTTTTTATCGAAGGCTTCATCTGTTCTTGTTTGATTAATATTTGTTCTTGTTTGATCCATATTTGTTCTTGTTATTGTTTGATTCATCTGCTATGTGCCTTCATCGTAGGCTTCATCTGTTCTTCATAGCTTACTAGTCTTCATATGTTCATCCTCAGGTTTTCAATTTTATTTATTTTTTAAAGAATATTACTGATGTAGCAACTTAATAATGATGTGGTGTCGAAAATTAAATAAAAATTAAAAATATGATTGGTTACATGTTGAAGAGGTAACCAAGTACATAAAATGGTAGTATTTAGTAAGTTGGATACACAAAATTGTAATTTTGAAATTTGGGTATATACAATAGCAAAAAGTGACAATACACTTTTGAAAACTAAACCCTTATTTATATGTATTTGTCATATACATTATTTATAAGAAGTCTTAGTTGAGTTGTAGCGAAAATACGTAAATTTTGTTTAATGTATTATGTAAATTCAATTACGTGAATCGCCAAAAGACACTTAATTGTTGTAGTATTTCGGATTTGGTATGAAAATTAGGAGGTAATTTATACATTATATAAATTTGCGATCTATAACAGTTGTTACTCTTATATTGTTACAAACCCACTAATTTTAATTCTCATCCACATATAATGATTTATACAGGTGTTGAATATTAAGATCCTTTGTAAGAATATGTTCTTTTGTAGAATCCACACTCATTTTCATAAAACAACATAACTCATTGACTACAACATTAAAAAATTTTAACCCTTTAAACAAACATCGTACGTGTATAACAAATATCTCCCAAAATAATTATTTATAGTATTGTGTTCAATAAAGTTTATATAAAGAACATAGTCCTACAATATATTTTAAAATGTAATAAAAGATGATTCAGCATACAATCACATGTGATGTATAACAACATCACATGTGAATTATGAAAATATCGCTCCGTTTATAATTTTAAAATGCAATTTAAATTATTGATATAATGATTCAAAAGCTAAAATTAATCACTTAAAACTATAAATTAAATATAGACTCTATTGAACTTATATTACCTCTATAATATAAAAGTCTAAACCCAAGTTAATTAATTAATACGTTGCATTAATTTCGGATTCTTGCAGTATTGAATTAATGACACGTAATAATTACACAAACTATATCTTATAAATAAATAAAAAACAAAAAACAAAATAAACCCACACACACACACGTATGTATGGTAAGATTTGAAGAACACTTTTCTTACCAAGTATATAGAAGTCGGTTGTAAAAATTAAAACAATTCATAATGTTATCCTTAAATTAAATTTGCAATAATATAAAAATAATAAACTTTTAAATTATATTAAAAGCGGATACAAAAAGTGATATATATGGCAAATGTATCAATTTTTTGTACATGCATTTAATTCTTTTGATGCATTTAATTTTTATAGCAATTAAATTAAATTGTCAAAGGTCTAAAATTTTTCTTCCTTGATCAGGTCTCTCTTTCACTCTCTATATATAAGACTATAAAAGGTCCCAACATTTCGGTAACCACAGGAGAACGGCACAAAGATCCAAATGGCTACATCAAACTTCAATATGATTGTTTTCATGGCCATTATGGTTGCATCAACAAGCTTTCGTAGCTTAGCGGAGCGTGTGCCTACTAACCATATTGTGGGTGACGACTATGGATGGAATATCCCAAATCCCCCTGATTTGTACGACGAGTGGGTATCTCGACGTATCTTTAGCGTGGGTGACACTCTAGCTTTCAACTTTCTCAATGGAACTCATAATGTTGCAGAAGTTTCCATTGATGCATATGATCAATGTAATACCAGTGACGCTCAAGTTGTCTTGATTGGCCCTGGTACCCTCACATTAACCACTCCCGGAGATCAATACTTCATATCTACACTTAATAACGACTGTCAGTCACATATGAAATTATCTATGTTTGTCTACCACACCTAGCTCCCATTGGTATACAAAATGTAACGTTCATGTTTTATTTATTTTAATGAAGTCTTCTGTCTTCTTATGTTTGATAAATGATTAACTATTTCCTTACATGGCGTTGTTCCCGTTTACACTAAATTTAATTTTCCGCTTATATTTAAAAAATCATATTTCTTCCCATTATTATCTTTTACTTCATCCTCCTACTCACTTAAAGTTGATATGTAGAATTATTAATTCTATTTCCTTATATCATCTATTGATTTTGACATTTGTCTTGATCTTTGCAATAATAGGATAAGCAAAATACCAAATGAAAGGATATGGGATCCCCCCCCCCCCCCCCTCTCTCTCTCTCTCTCTCTCTCTCTATATATATATATATATATATATATATATATATATATATATATATATTATCATTTCCTAATTATGTTTTCTACTTTAAACAATGATATTTATCTTGATATTATAAGCAAGGATATATAAATAAGCACAATACAAAATAAAAGTATATTTAAAACCCTCTCTCGATTCTATCATTTCCCAATCATGTTTTTCACTTTATGATTGTATATTTTATCATCAACAAAAAATAACAAAAATGATTACTTTGAGGTTATTGAAACTACTATTTTGCATTAAACTCCTTTATTATGTTACAATAAAGCATAAATATATTAAAATCTATTTTTTTTAACATTAGTTCAATAAGAAATAAACATTTAGCAATTATATCAAAATACTAATCAATTAATATTAAATTCCTGTATTATGTTACAACAAGAGAGCATAAATATATTATAATTTACATTTTTTAACATTAATTCAATAAGAAATAATTATTTAGCAATTATACCAAAATACTAATCAATTAATATGCATTAAATTCTTGTATTATGTTACAACAAAGAGAGCATAAATATATTATAATCTATTATTCTTTTAACATTAATTCATTAAGAAATAAATATTTAGCAATTATATAAAATACTAATCAATTAGATATCATACATGTGTTATATCAATCTTAGAGAGAAACCCAGATACTTTGTTTTACTTAAAAATGACATGTGATTTATTTTCTTTTATCTAAATTTTGACCATTTTCATTTACATGCAGAGTAAATTACATTTTTCTTCACGTCGTTTCGACTAAATTATCTTTATTCTTTTAAATTTAAAAATTAATAAATAGTAATTGCGGTTTAAATTTTGCAGCAATTTAGTCACCTAGCTAGAAATGATTATTTCACCTTTTCTTATATAACACTTTCGGTTCATATGTTTTCAAACTTATTGCATTTATGATTCTTTAAGTACACTTTTCTCTTTTATTACTTTTAAATAATTAATTGTATATTTATATTTTCAAGTCTTATAAATATTAATATAAAATTAATTATTTAAAAGTAATAAAAGAGAAAAGTGTACTTAAAGATACATGGATTAGTACTATCAACGGGCTCCAAATAGTTGGTGACAACGAGATTGGGCCCAATGGAGAAAGTGGTAATGGTGTAAGCTGGTGTGCTCGTTTAGATGCGGACCGGATTTCACAACGGTACAAATGCACACGGCACGGCTGGGCAGAGAACCCATCGCGTGTAGCAAGATGTGCTGGTAAGACCGATGATTTATATCGAACACGGGTAAGCGTAAAAGCTATGGCTACTCTTATTCCAAACTGCTGTCTAAGTAGATAGATAGGTGAGGATAAAAATAGACTAAATACTAGGCAGGAAAAGTAAATAAAACAGGAAATAAAAGAAAGTGCCAAGTCACGAATCCTCCAAATCAATATTAATAGTAGCGTTAGCTAATCCGGTTATAAAATGAATGAAATTATTAAGATGATTTCTAAAGTTGATTTGGTACCAATCTTTTATCAGTACAAAACGATCTTAAGGTAACTCTGATTTAATCCCTCTATTATTAAAATACCGGTTAGATAAAACCTCGCTTCCCGGGTGTTATCCCGTTTTACTTAAAAGGTCAGTATTTATCTCCTAATGAAATAATAGACAGGATAATTACCATTGTCTGTCAACATCCGGTAAGAAGATATATATATTTAGGTATTAAGATAATATATCAGTGCAACACCCCAAGTGGGTCTATGAGCAAATGTCCCTGTATACACATACCAGACTTATACGTATCATACACCTCAAGTGGGTCCATGAGCAAATGCATATAAATATGAGTCTGTTTGTATATATATGTATAAAGATACAGATATCCTAAGCAAATGGTTTTTCAACACTTACGATGCCGAATACCCGCATGAACTGATAGTTTTATACAAAATAGCTAATTATAATGTTTCATTATTTCAGAAATACCAAGTCTTAAATAAAATCATCACAATATAATCCTATGCATAACAGCTACATATTTATATCAATTCGGATTCATTATAACGAAGCGAAAATAAAGGAAAGAGAATACCAGTTTGTATTATACAAGCAGAAATGATACAAGAACAACATCCCGACTCGTACAAACTTGCTGGAACTCGTTTCCGAAGACAGAAAAACTACTACAGCTACGAAAACTACAAATCTACGCTACAAGCTACGTATTTACATGGATAAGAGGCGAGAAAACCTCCAGAACAGCCCGAAGGCCCCCTGGAGTCACCTGAACTCGCCTGGAGTGGTGTGTGTGGTTTCTCGAAGTGTATTGGAGTGTAAATGGTGTGTTTGCCGAATGGGGCTTGGCTTGCTATTTATAGGCGTGAAAGTTGATTTACGCGCCGCGTAATGATCTATTTCCGCGGCGCGTAAAGATGCCTGACAAGATTCCCTTGCAAGTTGCTCTGGCAGCTTATGACAGCTTGCATTCAAGAAACCGTTGGGTCCGCGGCGCGTAATTGGATAAGGTACGCGTCGCGTAAATTCTGCTTTCATAAAATCTTCGTCTTTGGAGCGGTGTTTTCTCGTTTCGACGCGTTTTATCCATTTTTCCATATTGTGTACCTGAAATAGCCTTAAATAAAATAAGAAATCATTTAAAGCTCTTTTTGGCTATATTTTATTTATAAAAACCAGATATTGTCAAATATCAGATATATATTTTATGTATAATTCTCGCAATATCAATTACCCCACACTTAGGATATGCTTGTCCTCAAGCAATAGCTGCACATTTAATAAAAAACAAATCATCAAAAATTTACAAGTATAATTATGTTAGAAATCTACTTCTATCTAACATGATTCAGATATTAGCATAAGCACAGAAAAAGTATTCAAAATTTTAACACGACTTTTGTATTCTCACCAGGTGGTTCACTCTTTCACTCAAGTGTATAAGGTTTATATCAATTTAGTGAATCACACAATGTCATAAAATGCAATATTACCATATGCTTGTACCCAAATCGAATCTGCACCACTTGAGAGTATATACTGTCAAGAGGCTTTTGGGTTTAAAATATAAAAGGCTATGGGTTAAAGGTAGGAAAAAAGGTTTTTAAAAGTGGCTAAAAATAAGAATCCAGAGATTAAGTTAAAAAAATTTCTAAGCTGCTTTTATTGAACTATTGAACAGGAATCTCACAATATTTTTGTTGAGATTACAGTTCATCAAGCTGTAATGGAATCAGAATCTTCTGAATGACAGCTATTCACTCAGGCAATACTGAAGAAAAAACTACTACTCAATGTATGACAACCTCAAAAATAGCTGAAGAAAGGTATGTCAGGCAACTGAAATTTCTCATTTTTCTATTGATTTTCTGATTTTTATGGATTTTTGGGTTCAGCTGTATGCAACGGATAGATCAAAGATATAAACTTTTCATGTCCCACTGATCGGTGCATGAACAATCTGAAGAATATAGGAACACATAATGGAACTAAGCAGCATATAATGGATTTAACTAATTCTGGAACTTAAAAATAAAATAGACTAAAAATGGGATAAACATGGGTGATGAAATGAAAGGTTAAGGCTCAAAGTGGTTAACTAGGGTATCGAATGCTAAAAATGAGCATTGCGCTGAAAAAGGGTTAAAAATAAAATAAAATAAATAATCTAAAATTGAGATTATTTAAGTTTGAAAGAAAAAGGCTTAAAACAACGGGTTTTTAAAAAGAACGATGGCCTCTATAGTGCAATAGTCTAGTTCTCATTTTGGTGGTTTCGAAAAGAATTCAGTAACAAGTTCTGAAATATATGCAATTTAGACATTCTCACAACAAAAGAATTCAGTGTTTAATGATAACAACTGATAAGCTCAAACACTCAATTTAAGTACAGGCTGTATTTATGCTAAGTCGTGAAAATTCGAATAAATTTCTTTTTATGTAATCTTGAGATCATGAAAAATGTTACTGGAATTTCAAACAATAATTACAAATGCGAAAATTTTTTGATTTGAATTAAGATTAATTTACAGACAAAGCATTGAGAATTTTGAAATTTTTTGCTTTTTTAAGGGGCTTTCTAACAACTTGTGCGAAAAATATTTTGGATAATAACGTACGTCTCTACCCCACACTTAAAACATACATTGTCCCCAATGTATATAAAACATGAATAAAAGCAATTGAGGTAGAGAAAACTGCCTTTGTTTTTGACGATTGGAATTTCCTTTGGATGTGCCAGCAAATGGATTGTCAAGCAATAATATCTATTCTGAAAATAGAGAAAACTCATAGCAAACACCATCAATCAAACACATCATAAATAACAAAATGAAATATAATACACACGTTCCAGTGTTAGTATAAACAAAATACAAAATAATAAAAAGAAAATATCATGCCATGTCATCATGATCATCACCATCATCACCTGCCCTGACACCAGATGTACCAGCCTCTGAGTCATGGCCCGTGGAGGAAAAGGAGTAGAAGGAGTGAAGCCCTGATGCTGAAAATACTCCTGCATAGATGAAGTCATCCACTGCATCGAGATGCATATCCACTGCGAATCTCGCTCTAAGGCTGAAAGTCTGGCTGGGATATCCGGAGTGGTGGATTGTGTAGAAGTGCTGCGTGGCCTGACTCTCCTAACAGGTGGCTGCTCTGTAATCTCAGGCTGCTCCATCTCCTCATCAGCCTCTTGCTCTGGTCCACTGACAGGTTCATCATCTAAAATCCTCACACCACCACCAGGAATCCTCTGTATAACACTCATAGTATCTAATAGAATCTCAGAAAGGATCCTAGGCTGGTGGGCGGTAAGGTTCCTCCTCTGCGGTCAAAATGTGATATGATCGGGCTAGTCTAGTAATGAACTGACCACCGCAAAGGGGACTGGTAGGATGGACACCTATGGCTCTACGGCTCAAAAATAGTGCAAGGTTGAATGGTAGGTGACAGTGGACATCGTTGCTCAGAACACACCACTGGAAAAATAAATCAGATAAGGGTACTTTTTCACTACCCCTACGGTGAGCAATGGTAGTGGATATCAAACGGTGGATTAGACGGTGGACGGGACGTCGAAAACTGCTCTCCAGAGCTCTGGCGGAATAATATACTCCATGGGCGATCCTTCGCCAGAACTCAGCACCGGAAAAAGTAGATGGAGGCCCTCTCAATGCAACTGCTAGGAATGGTATAAACTGAGGGTCCTCGGTCTCTTCCCTAGTGTACAAGCCTACCTCAAAGCAAACTCTCTAATGCTCAACTGGCTCTGCTGCCCTCTCAATCTAAATCGTAGGACAGTCAGATCTGTGTAGTCTAGGGAGGTAGCATCAAAGTGGACAGTGGATAGGAACTCTAGAACTAGCTCCCTATATATAGGCTCGTGTATGCTGAAAAGTCTGCGCCAACCATGACAGGTAAATAACACAGGTCCACCCTCGGATCTATATCTATGGCGAAGGTAGCGCTGGATGAGTGGACTCAAGTGTAATCTATCCAAGAGCTCCCAGTCTACTGAGATTCCTATCTCTATGGCTCTAGGCAGAAGTGGTGCTAACCTAGAAATGTACTCGGTACGCGTAACGTCATCATCGATCAGTGCATGGAAATCTAGCCATCGGTGTGGAACATGAGGGATCTGAGGTGCAATAGCTAGCGCTCCCCTCTGAGCTCTTGCTCGTCCTCTGGGTCTCTGTGCCATCTGAATACAGTTTTTAAATCAGAGAAATACGCAAAATGACCTATGTTACAGATATGACTATTATAATGATAATTCCTGCATTAACATTAAGCATGAAAGATAAATTGTAACACCGTAAATCTCAAGCCATTTTTTTTTAAATCACAGCGGAAGCATTGCAATAGAAAAATAGAAAAGATAGCCACACCCACAAGCTTAAAATCAATACTGTTCAATAACACATTATATCGTTTCGTGTTACAAAAGAGTTACAAACATGGCTCGTCATTTCAAAAACATAATATCAGAGCGACGGTCAAACTTCACCTGTACGAACAAACACCTACCGAAACTCATCAAAATCTGCAACAAAGAGTTAGGGTGGGGAATTAGCACAAATCTAAGTGAATGGAAACCAAGCCACTAGCAACAATTAGCAGAACCACAACAATCACAAGAACAGGTAATCTCAAATATCAAAGGACCGGCGGCTCTGCCGAGCCTACGACCAATGATGGCCATAGCAATGATCTACCGATAGCCATCTGCTAACTGGCACAGTTAAACCCCCTCTGCTACAACAAATGCAACATAGGATCTAAAACTGCCTAACCAGAAGCCACTGGCCCAGCCCAAAACCACGCTTAGCTGACCTCTGCCACAAACACCATGAGCACAATTTCATACCTTGATACTCATATATTGGATTCGATCGCAATAATCATCAAATATCCAGTCAAACAATCATACCAGACTAATCAGTCTATCGCATGATTAAATAAACGAATCCAAATAATCATCATAATCATAATTAAGACCACCAGTGAGTTAAAGTCCACTCACCTCAGCCTAAAACTTCGTTCCACTCAGTTGTCTAATAACTGAGCCTTTGTTATTCCTGAGAACATAAAATCAACCGAATCAGTTCTCAACTCGTAAATATATTCATAAATATATTTATATCAATTATTATATTATACTCATAATATAAGTACATAATCGATCGCATTTATAATTACATAATCGATCGCATTTATAATTACATAATCAATCCTCGTGCATACGTACATATGATCTAAGTATGCATACAAGTTAATCATAATCGATAGAATTCATTTATAATTAAATAGCTTCATCGACCTTGTTTACGTAACTAAATAAATATATAAACAATCTATTCCCCCATGTGCATCAAACCACTTGCACACTACACACACAAAATTCACACTAACAATCTAATATATATATATATATATATATATATATATATATATATATATATATATATATATATATATATATATATATATATATATATATATATATATATATATATATATATATATACTCACAAGATGTACGGTCGATAGACCTATTTATATAATATATTCATCCATCAATTTATCACTCCACACCAACACCTATCGCACCAATATATATATATATATATTAATCGCACCACACACACATATATATATACATATATACATATATATATATATATATATATATATATATATATATATATTTTTTTTTTTTTTTTATTAAACATACACTATTGCATACTATAGATATATTCCAACACATACAATTTTCAACTCAAAGCTTTAGCATGGATCTATAGAAAACAAGGCTTATAGCATCCAACACTTAGTACAATAAAATCAAGGTCTATAGCATGGCTTATAAAAAAACAAGGCTTATAGCATCCAACACTTAGTCAATAAAATCAAGGTCTATAGCATGGCTTATAGAAAACAAGGCTTATAGCATCCAACACTTAGTCAATAAAATCAAGGTCTATAGCATGGCTTATAGAAAACAAGGCTTATAGCATCCAACACTTAGTCATATTTCCAATCCAAGATTCAAATATATTTCTATAAGCCTTAGCCCTTTTTTTATATTAAATACTCATTTCTATATAATCTAAGCATGTCAATAAGTCAAGATCAACATGTTTCTTTCCATAAAATCATGATCACTTTAAATATTAAAATCTTTTAATATTAAATCATTTTAATATCTTATCTCCATTTTCATCATCTTCAAGCTACCATAAAATCATATTATTCAAGAACACCGTCACTTTCATATGAACAAGCACCTTAATCTATTATCTCGATTTTCATGTATATACTTTTAATCATGCTTTTAATTCATAAACTCATGAATCATCATAAAAACATATTTCTATTCTTCATGAATACTTAATAACACTTTAAAATCCTTAAATACATAAAACCCACTTTCAAGTTCAAACAAAAACTTCATCCATGGTATCTCCATAAAATTAAGCATGGTAACAACGTGAAATCATGATATTTAGTAACCAAGAATATCATACTACCTTGATTTGTAATTATTCAACACTTAGAATCAAGATAAAAAATCCAAGTATGAAGTTGTAGTAACTTTCTCTCTCAAAACACACCTTAGAAAACACACACTTAACATACACATAACTTACTCATGAAGTTATATTTAACACTTCAATTTTCGGCCCCTTACTACTCACATACGTATTTCAGTATTTAAAACGTTATGTTCGAATATACAGTTTGTCACATAACCGACCAATCTCGAACAATTAATTACTAAAAAAATAATATTTGGAATCATCGTTTCAAAACGAATTCAACGATACCATAAAAACATACTTTTAAAATAAACACCTAGACAATTATTTGAAACTCACTAAACGATTAGGCCCGAATTTGGGATGTTACAAATCTCTCCTCCTTAAAAGGATTCCGTCCTCGGAATCCAATCGCGATCAAACAACTGAAGATAACGACTTCTCATATTAGTTTCTATTTCCCAAATTAAATCCGAACTCAAACTGGGCTTCCACTTGACTAATATCATTGGAATCTGTTTCTAACGCAGTTTAATCATTTTATGATCCAACAGTTTAAATAGGTTATCCCACTAATCTTTTCTTCGCATCTATTTTCAATTTTATGCACAGGCAGTATCTGATTTTCATCTTCAACTTTACACTTTCGCAAATAACACGCACTGAATATATTACAAATTTCTGCTAACTCGGGAGGAAAATCAAAAGTAACTATTGGATCATTATTCATTCCTCATATCCAATTACAATGACACCGTCTGATTGTTAACCACTTGTCGTATTTAATCATAAACGACACCGCTAGCGTGAAGATCTGCGTACATTTTCTATCAATCTCTGACGGCTTTCAGTTTGTCTCTCATAATTACAGCTTTCTCAGCCGTTAATTAAACAATTTCAAAACTCCCGTATTGTTTCTCACCTGTCTTTAACCAACATGTAGGAGTACAATCAACAACAACCGTATAACATTTCATTTGATGACATCCTCATACTTAAGTGATCAATAATATTATTCGCAAGTTCTACCAAGGATAAATGCTAACCCCAAGACCCACCGTATTCAATCACGCAAACTCTCAACATATCCTCAAGTATTTGAATAGTTCGTTCAATCTGACCATCTGTTTGAAAATGATAAGCTGCACTCAATATACTAAAGTTTTCCAAGCATAAGTACTCATATATTAGATTTGTAAATCTTTAATCTCCGATAATTATCGATTAAATCCTCACTTTTCTCTTAGTCATAGTCTCTGGCTTCTAATCTTCATCCTTCAAGTTTTTTTTTTTTTGTGTTTTGTTTTTTTTTCAATAAAGTAAGTCTCAGTTAATCCACTAAGTCAAGGTCAGTTTTAGTTCACATAATCCAAACATTTCCATTAACTCCCTTACAATTTCAAAGCATAGGATATTACCTTAACTTCTCAAGATTGATAAGGAATTTCTCAATAATAATCTTTGATAATTTCTATCCTCTGTCTCTGCCACATACCCATCTCTTTCTGTGTAAACGCACTTTATAAATTCTCATAATCAGTACAAATCGCACACTTCGTATCATGTAAATGAGGTGTTCATAGTTTTAAGACAAGATAACAATCTCAAGTTCCAATTCATATATTGGATAATTATTTCCACGAGGTTAATCCTTCTCAAAGTATTGGCAATTATTCAATCCTGCTGTATCAACACACAACTCAAATATGCAAATGTAACATCGTAATACACTACTAAATTATCAAATCCATCATTTGGTGTTAAGATAGGAGTCTGACACAACAACAGCTTCAGAGTCTGAAACGCTTCCTCTTGTTCAATATTCCATCAAATTAACACATCCTAAAGAATTTAGTTTTGGCAACGAATCCGTAATCTCACGAAATCTTTAGTAAATCTGCAATAATAACTTTCTAATCCCCAGAAATCTTTTAATCCCACAAGGCAACTTCAGAGTGTTTCACTTTATCACAATCTTTACTTTCGCAGGATCAACTTAACTCCGTCAATATAAACCAAATGCCTCAGATTGTACTTCTCGTAACTAAAATTCGCATTTAAATAATTTGCATAAAGTTGATCTCGTTTCAAAATTTCTAGAAATCATCTCAAGTGAACTCCGTGTTCAGACTCAGTTTTCGAATATTTCAAGATACATCCTTGTTAAACATGATTACAAATTTATTTAGAAACAGTCAACAAACCCGATTCATTCAAATCCATCAATATTGCAGGAGCATTAATCACACCAGATAGCATATCAAAAATTTGTAAGGGCTATACTTGGCACCGAAATCAATCACATCTTCTTCGAAAACATCTCTGTGTATTCTAGATCCCTCAAGCATCAGAAACAAATTGCTCCTCTTTTCCGATCAGCTTATAAACACATACTTATCCAAAAGGAGAAGACAAATCTTCAAAAGTTAAGATAGAACCAACGGTGTTTTAGCACTTATTCACACCTATTGCATCATGCAACATGTAGTTCATTTATTCAGAAAACAATTTCTCATGGCATCACATACTCGTTCTAACTAGCTCAACTATCACATACTCAACAAGACATCAATCTCAGATATAGGCATCAATAAAATGAATTAGCAAACGATTGTCATCAATTATCTCTACTTCTAGTGAAACAGTCACATCAGAAGTAGTCATACTCAAATCATCACATACAGCCACATAAACACTGGAACAATAAGCTCTATAATCAAATAATTATGCGTATAAGTATAAAGCTTAACAAAACATACCCGTTATATCATCTTCATTAATAGCAGCATTATCCGCTGATCTTTGAAATACTCTACCCTCAGACGAAAGAGGGTTCTTTCTCTTCTGTCCAACTGCTGACGAAGATTCCCCGACATCTCCCGCTCCTAACCCAGACCAAATTTTCTTGTCAACTAAACAATCACTTGCCCGATGACCTTCTTTCTGAAAATTCCAACAAACACTGTGACGGATTGTACAATTCTTGAGACCAAACATTCCACAACGTACAGTTTGAGGTGTGCAAAACTCGGTATGAATAGATTTGCACTTGCAATACCATTGTAATTTTTGATTTCCATGGTCCTGGCTACTTTGCCCCATATTTCCCTGTTGAATACTATGATATTCAAAACTCGATTTCTGTGGAGGAGTCTCATTTCGGTTTCTCTTATTTTTTTATCCTTGACTTCATCCTCTATCATTTGGATCGCATATTGTATTCTCAATTTATTCTCAGAGGTACATGCTTCCAACACTTTTTCCATTTCTCGCAAGTAGTTCAAAGTTATGTTAAGGTCTGGGATACCATGATATTCAGATGATTGATAATCCAAAACTGGCCTATAATCGCAAGGTTGTGTAAATCTCAGGTACGTATAAGGATAAACTCCCTGAGGTGTAAACGGATAGTACAATGGCTGCTGTGCCACTTGTGACAAAATTGTAGTCGAAGGAGTAACTGTCGAATACATATGAGTTCGTTCATTCAGCATAGATTTCTACTGTTCCAAACTACGAACAGTATCTCGAAGTTCATGTATCTCAGTTTCTAACTTATGGATATATTCACACTGGTCTGGTTTAGTTTCCATACCTGTATCCTTGACATGAGTAGGAGTTTCCATATTACTCGTTGATGAAGTTCCAATCTTTGCTACGATCACAGGAGTCTCAGTCGGGATCTCTTTGTCAGCTATATCTGTAATACTCACAACATCTCAACACTTATTAGATAAACCGTTAGTACACACCTGCTAAGCACAACTCACACAGCAAATCCAAACACTCTAATTCCCCCACAGGAAATGTTTGACCAACCTCGAGCCAAGATTTGGGAATTGAACACTCTAGTCGTGCTCGAATGCCAAACCAGGGCTCTGATACCAAACTTGTAACACCGTAAATCTCAAGCCATTTTTTTTAAATCACAGCGGAAGTATTGCAATAGAAAAATAGAAAAGATAGCAACACCCACAAGCTTAAAATCAATAATGTTCAATAACACAGTATATCGTTTCGTGTTACAAAAGAGTTACAAACATGGCTCGTCATTTCAAAAACATAATATCAGAGCGACGGTCAAACTTCCCCTGTACGAACAAACACCTACCGAAACTCATCAAAATCTGCAACAAAGAGTTAAGGTGGGGAATTAGCACAAAGCTAAGTGAATGGAATCCAAGCCACTAGCAACAATTAGCAAAACCACAACAATCACAAGAACATGTAATCTCAAATATCAAAGGACCGGCGGCTCTGCCGAGCCTACGACCAATGCTGGCCATAGCAATGATCTACCGATAGCCATCTACTAACTGGCATAGTTAAACTCCCTCTGCTACAACAAATGCAACAGAGGATCTAAAACTGCCTAACCAGAAGCCACTGGACCAGCCCAAAACCACGCTTAGCTGACCTCTGCCACAAACACCATGAGCACAATTTCATACCTTGATACTCATATCTTGGATTCGATCGCAATAATCATCAAATATCCAGTTAAACAATCATATCAGACTAAACAGTCTATCACATGATTAAATAAACAAATCCAAATAATCATCATAATCATAACTAATACCACCAGTGAGTTAAAGTCCACTCACCTCAGCCTCAAACTTCGTTCCACTCAGTTGTCTAATAACTGAGCCTTTGTTATTCTTGGGAACATAAAATCAACCGAATCAGTTCTCAATTCATAAATATATTCATAAATATATTTATATCAATTATTATATTATACTCATAATATAATTACATAATCGATCGCATTTATAATTACATAATCGATCCTCGTGCATACGTACATATCATCCCACCAAATTGATCTAAGTATGCATACAAGTTAATCATAATCGATAGAATTCATTTATAATTAAATAGCTTCATCGACCTTGTTTACGTAACTAAATAAATATATAAACAATCTATTCCCCCATTTGCATCAAACCACTTGCACACTACACACAAAATTCACACTAACAATCTAATATATATATATATATATATATATATATATATATATACTCACAAGATGTACGGTCGTATTTATATAATATATCCATCCATCAATTTATCACTCCACACCAACACCTATCGCACCAATATATATATATATATATATATATGTGTGTGTGTGTGTGTGTGTGTGTGTATATATGTATATATATATATATATGTGTGTGTGGTACGATTAATATATATATATATATATATATATTTCTATTTCTATTAAACATACACTATTGCATACTATAGATATATTCCAACACATACAATTTTCAACTCAAAGCTTTGTTAGAATATGCCCACCGATGCAAGTATACCATTTGGAATCACTACCGATGATGTATGGGCCTATTGGGTCATACACCGGGGTCAAATCTGACAGCAACTTAAGTAAAGGGATCAAAAATGGCAAAAGAGAAAAGTTGACTTCGCAGGCCACGTTAGCGCCGCTAACTATTAGGAGTTAGCGCCGCAAAGTCCTATAGGATAGCACCGCTACGGCTGCATGGGCTTTATGTCAAGTCAACTGACTAGCCACGTTAGCGCCGCTAACCCTTTAGAGTTAGCGCCGCTAAGTATGGGTTAGCGCCGCTAAGTCCAAACGGCATCTTTTTGTCATATCACCTCAAAAGTGAACCAATGCATGGGAGTTATGTAATCATCGATCTTGGCCGGCTTGGGAAGGTTAAGTGGCGTCCTAATCTTTATAAAAGGGCTGCTTAACCCTCTCTTACTCTCTCTTGGCTAGAATTACATATACACACACTTTGGTTTATTTTCTCTCAAGTGCTACAAAGACTTGGAGAGTTCTAAAAGGGTTCTAGTTCCAGAAGTTGATCCAAGTTCGTGGTTGCTGTTCTCTCATCGGTTTTCTACTGTGAAGAATCGAAGGGAGCTTCCTAGCTAAAGAGATTTGGCGTGTTGCCGGGGTATCCATCCGATAGTCGATTCGTTCAAGTCACAAGGAACAAAATCAACCACTTCATCAAATTTTGCTGGAGCTAAGGAGCTGGTATAATCTCCTTTACCCTCAGTTTTGTTGCATTTCATTTCATAGAGATTGGTCCATTATTGGGGTTTTCGTTTTATGCTTTATGTGCTTGTACTTTGGGCCTTTTATGTTGTACCTTTGCTTCCGTTGCGTGCCCTGAGAACCCCAACAAGCTTTAGCATGGATCTATAGAAAACAAGGCTTATAGCATCCAACACTTAGTACAATAAAATCAAGGTCTATAGCATGGCTTATAAAAAAACAAAGCTTATAGCATCCAACACTTAGTCAATAAAATCAAGGTCTATAGCATGGCTTATAGAAAACAAGGCTTATAGCATTCAACACTTAGTCAATAAAATCAAGGTCTATAGCATGGCTTATAGAAAACAAGGCTTATAGCATCCAACACTTAGTCATATTTCCAATCCAAGATTCAAGTATATTTCTATAAGCCTTAGCCCCTTTTTTTTTATTAAATACTCATTTCTATATAATCTAAGCATGTCAATAAGTCAAGATTAACTTGTTTCTTTCCATAAAATCATGATCACTTTAAAACATACATTGTCCTCAATGTATATAAAACATGAATAAAAGCAATTGAGGTAGAGAAAACTGCCTTTGTTTTTGACGATTGGAATTTCCTTTGGATGTGCCAGCAAATGGATTGTCAAGCAATAATATCTATTATGAAAATAGAGAAAACTCATAGCAAACACCATCAATCAAACACATCATAAATAACAAAATGAAATATAATACACACGTTCCAGTGTTAGTATAAACAAAATACAAAATAATAAAAAGAAAATATCATGCCATGTCATCATGATCATCACCATCATCACCTGCCCTGACACCAGATGTACCAGCCTCTGAGTCATGGCCCGTGGAGGAAAAAGAGTAGAAGGAGTGAAGCCCTGATGCTGAAAATACTCCTGCATAGATGAAGTCATCCACTGCATCGAGATGCATATCCACTGCGAATCTCGCTCTAAGGCTGAAAGTCTGGCTGTGATATCCGGAGTGGTGGATTGTGTAGAAGTGCTGCGTGGCCTGACTCTCCTAACAGGTGGCTGCTCTGTAATCTCAGGCTGCTTCATCTCCTCATCAGCCTCTTGCTCTGGTCCACTGACAGGTTCATCATCTAAAATCCTCACACCACCACCAGGAATCCTCTGTATAACACTCATAGTATCTAATAGAATCTCAGAAAGGATCCTAGGCTGGTGGGCGGTAAGGTTCCTCATCTGCGGTCAAAATGTGATATGATCGGGCTAGTCTAGTAATGAACTGACCACCGCAAAGGGGACTGGTAGGATGGACACCTATGGCTCTACGGCTCAAAAATAGTGCAAGGTTGAATGGTAGGTGACAGTGGACATCGTTGCTCAGAACACACCACTGGAAAAATAAATCAGATAAGGGTACTTTTTCACTACCCCTACGGTGAGCAATGGTAGTGGATATCAAACGGTGGATTAGACGGTGGACGGGACGTCGAAAACTGCTCTCCAGAGCTCTGGCGGAATAATATACTCCATGGGCGATCCTTCTCCAGAACTCAGCACCGGAAAAAGTAGATGGAGGCCCTCTCAATGCAACTGCTAGGAATGGTATAAACTGAGGGTCCTCAGTCTCTTCCCTAGTGTACAAGCCTACCTCCAAGCAAACTCTCTAATGCTCAACTGGCTCTGCTGCCCTCTCAATCTAAATCGTAGGACAGTCAGATCTGTGTAGTCTAGGGAGGTAGCATCAAAGTGGACAGTGGATAGGAACTCTAGAACTAGCTCCCTATATATAGGCTCGTGTATGCTGAAAAGTCTGCGCCAACCATGACAGGTAAATAACACAGGTCCACCCTCGGATCAATATCTATGGCGAAGGTAGCGCTGGATGAGTGGACTCAAGTGTAATCTATCCAAGAGCTCCCAGTCTACTGAGATTCCTATCTCTATGGCTCTAGGCAGAAGTGGTGCTAACCTAGAAATGTACTCGGTACGCGTAACGTCATCATCGATCAGTGCATGGAAATCTAGCCATCGGTGTGGAACATGAGGGATCTGAGGTGCAATAGCTGGCGCTCCCCTCTGAGCTCTTGCTCATCCTCTGGGTCTCTGTGCCATCTGAATACAGTTTTTAAATCAGAGAAATACGCAATATGACCTATGTTACAGATATGACTATTATAATGATAATTCCTGCATTAACATTAAGCATGAAAGATAAATTGTAACACCGTAAATCTCAAGCCATTTTTTTTTAAATCACAGCGGAAGCATTGCAATAGAAAAATAGAAAAGATAGCCACACCCACAAGCTTAAAATCAATACTGTTCAACAACACATTATATCGTTTCGTGTTACAAAAGAGTTACAAACATGGCTCGTCATTTCAAAAACATAATATCAGAGCGACGGTCAAACTTCACCTGTACGAACAAACACCTACCGAAACTCATCAAAATCTGCAACAAAGAGTTAGGGTGGGGAATTAGCACAAAGCTAAGTGAATGGAATCCAAGCCACTAGCAACAATTAGCAGAACCACAACAATCACAAGAACAGGTAATCTCAAATATCAAAGGACCGGCGGCTCTGCCGAGCCTACGACCAATGATGGCCATAGCAATGATCTACCGATAGCCATCTGCTAACTGGCACAGTTAAACCCCCTCTGCTACAACAAATGCAACAGAGGATCTAAAACTGCCTAACCAGAAGCCACTGGCCCAGCCCAAAACCACGCTTAGCTGACCTCTGCCACAAACACCATGAGCACAATTTCATACCTTGATACTCATATATTGGATTCGATCGCAATAATCATCAAATATCCAGTCAAACAATCATACCAGACTAAACAGTCTATCGCATGATTAAATAAACGAATCCAAATAATCATCATAATCATAACTAAGACCACCAATGAGTTAAAGTCCACTCACCTCTGCCTAAAACTTCGTTCCACTCAGTTGTCTAATAACTGAGCCTTTGTTATTCCTGAGAACATAAAATCAACCGAATCAGTTCTCAACTCGTAAATATATTCATAAATATATTTATATCAATTATTATATTATACTCATAATATAATTACATAATCGATCGCATTTATAATTACATAATCGATCGCATTTATAATTACATAATCAATCCTCGTGCATACGTACATATGATCTAAGTATGCATACAAGTTAATCATAATCGATAGAATTCATTTATAATTAAATAGCTTCATCGACCTTGTTTACGTAACTAAATAAATATATAAACAATCTATTCCCCCATGTGCATCAAACCACTTGCACACTACACACACAAAATTCACACTAACAATCTAATATATATATATATATATATATATATATATATATATATATATACTCACAAGATGTACGGTCGATAGACCTATTTATATAATATATTCATCCATCAATTTATCACTCCACACCAACACCTATCGCACCAATATATATATATATATATATATATATATATATATATATATATATATATATTTCTATTAAACATACACTATTGCATACTATAGATATATTCCAACACATACAATTTTCAACTCAAAGCTTTAGCATGGATCTATAGAAAACAAGGCTTATAGCATCCAACACTTTGTACAATAAAATCAAGGTCTATATCATGGCTTATAAAAAACCAAGGCTTATAGCATCCAACACTTAGTCAATAAAATCAAGGTCTATAGCATGGCTTATAGAAAACAAGGCTTATAGCATCCAACACTTAGTCAATAAAATCAAGGTCTATAGCATGACTTATAGAAAAACAAGGCTTATATCATCCAACACTTAGTCATATTTCCAATCCAAGATTCAAGTATATTTCTATAAGCCTTAGCCCCTTTTTTTTATTAAATACTCATTTCTATATAATCTAAGCATGTCAATAAGTCAAGATCAACTTGTTTCTTTCCATAAAATCATGATCACTTTAAATATTAAACTCTTTTAATATTAAATCATTTTAATATCTTATCTCCATTTTCATCATCTTCAAGCTACCATAAAATCATATTATTCAAGAACACCGTCACTTTCATATGAACAAACACCTTAATCTATTATCTCGATTTTCATGTATATACTTTTAATCATGCTTTTAATTCATAAACTCATGAATCATCATAAAAACATATTTCTATTCTTCATGAATACTTCATAACACTTTAAAAATCCTTAAATACATAAAACCCACTTTCAAGTTCAAATAAAAACTTTATCCATGGTATCTCCCTTAAAATTAAGCATGGTAACAACTTGAAATCATGATATTTAGTAACCAAGAATATCATACTACCTTGATTTGTAATTATTCAACACTTAGAATCAAGATCAAAAATCCAAGTATCAAGTTGTAGTAACTTTCTCTCTCAAAACACACCTTAGAAAACACACACTTAACATACACATAACTTACTCATGAAGTTATATTTAACAGTTCAATTTTCGGCCCCTTACTACTCACATACATATTTCAGTATTTAAAACGTTACGTTCGAATATACATGGATTAGTACTATCAACGGGCTCCAAATAGTTGGTGACAACGAGATTGGGCCCAATGGAGAAAGTGGTAATGGTGTAAGCTGGTGTGCTCGTTTAGATGCGGACCGGATTTCACAACGGTACAAATGCACACGGCACGGCTGGGCAGAGAACCCATCGCGTGTAGCAAGATGTGCTGGACCGATGATTTATATCGAACACGGGTAAGCGTAAAAGCTATGGCTACTCTTATTCCAAACTGCTGTCTAAGTAGATAGATAGGTGAGGATAAAAATAGACTAAATACTAGGCAAGAAAAGTAAATAAAACAGGAAATAAAAGAAAGTGCCAAGTCACGAATCCTCCAAATCAATATTAATAGTAGCGTTAGCTAATCCGGTTATAAAATGAATAAAATTATTAAGATGATTTCTAAAGTTGATTTGGTACCAATCTTTTATTAGTACAAAACGATCTTAAGGTAACTCTGATTTAATCCCTCTATTATTAAAATACCGGTTAGATAAAACTTCGCTTCCCGGGTGTTATCCCGTTTTACTTAAAAGGTCAGTATTTATCTCCTAATGAAATAATAGACAAGATAATTACCATTGTCTGTCAACATCCGGTAAGAAGATATATATTTAGGTATTAAGATAATATATCAGTTCAACACCCCAAGTGGGTCTATGAGCAAATGTCCCTGTATACACATACCAGACTTATACGTATCATACACCCCAAGTGGGTCCATGAGCAAATGCATATAAATATGAGTCTGTTTGTATATATATGTATAAAGATACAGATATCCTAAGCAAATGGTTTTTCAACACTTACGATGCCTTATACCCGCATGAACTGATAGTTTTATACAAAATAGCTAATTATAATGTTTCATTATTTCAGAAATACCAAGTCTTGAATAAAATCATCACAATATAATCCTATGCATAACAACTACATATTTATATCAATTCGGATTCATTATAACGAAGCGAAAATAAAGGAAAGAGAATACCAGTTTGTATTATACAAGCAGAAATGATACAAGAACAGCATCCCGACTCGTACAAACTTGCTAGAACTCGTTTCCGAAGACAGAAAAACTACTACAGCTACGAAAACTACAAATCTACGCTACAAGCTACGTATTTACATGGATAAGAGGCGAGGAAACCTCAAGAGCAGCCCGAAGGCCCCCCTGGAGTCACCTGAACTCGCCTGGAGTGGTGTGTGTGGTTTCCGGAAGTGTATTGGAGTGTAAATGGTGTGTTTGCCGAATGGGCTTGGCTTGCTATTTATAGGCGTGAAAGTTGATTTACGCGCCGCGTAATGATCTATTTCCGCGGCGCGTAAAGATGCCTGACAAGATTCCCTTGCAAGTTGCTCTGGCAGCTTATGACAGCTTGCATTCTAGAAACCGTTGGGTCCGCGGCGCGTAATTGGATAAGCTACGCGGCGTGTAAATTCTGCTTTCATAAAATCTTCGTCTTTTGAGCGGTGTTTTCTCGTTTCGACGCGTTTTATCCATTTTTTCGTATTGTGTACCTGAAATAGCCTTAAATAAAGTAAGAAAGCATTTAAAGCTCTTTTTGACTATATTTTATTTATAAAAACCAGATATTGTCAGATATCAGATATATATTTTATGTATAATTCTGGCAATATCATAAGCCCATTAAAAGTATATGGGGGTGTTAGCCCAGGAAATATATCTGGGGCCTAACTCAACCATTATCACATCCAAAATACCTTGGGGGCCCACTTAAACAAATAAACAATTCTCAACCACAAGTCCACTCAAATGAAATTAAGTCGGTTTCAAAGGAAAGCAGCGAAAATTCTTTTGTACCCCAAACAGAAGAAATTAGATATCCAAACTCAATCGAAATTGACGAAGCACCACAAAATGAAGCGACAGAAATAAATCAACAACGAAGGTCGAATAGTGGTTGTACAAATTCGAATTGGATGAGCTCTGGGAAATTAAGTTTTCACCTAATGAAAAAACTAGCAAGGGCAAAAGGAAGAAAGAACCCCAATCAGAAATCAACATCACTAAACGGAAGAAAAAAGTCGGGTACGTCGAACCTAAGCAACAGTTGGTCTTCAGAAGAACAAAAGAGAATCATAGGAGAACAACTTGGTTTTTCCTGGGAACAAGTGGTTGACAAACCATAGAAGAAAGGTACGTATGGTTTCGAATTTCATGTGTCAAATGAAAATAATATCTTTAAATATTAGAGGGCTGGGGTCTAAAAACAAACAAGCAAAGGTTCGAAATTTATGTGATACACAAAAACCAGCAATACTCGGATTACAAGAAACAAAAATGCGTTCTATCGATGAATGGGTGATTGAACAACTTTGGGGTAATTCAGACTTTAAATTTGCTGTGATAAACTCGGTGGGGAATTCAGGGGGCTTACTAACAGTGTGGGATGCAAGAGTCTTATCAGATGTAACTGCTTAGGGTGATGAAAATTATCTGGGAATTAAAGGAAAATGGATTGGATTAAGGAAGAGGTCATTTTTTAAACATATATGGTCCTCATTCAACAGAAAAAAAGAGGGAGTGTTGGGCAAAATTAGAAGCAGTGCTCGGTAATAATGATAAGGAAATCATGCTGTTCGGTGACTTTAACGAGGTAAGAAATGCAAGTGAGCGGCACAATACAAACATAATCCCGAATAACATGAAGGATTTCAATGATTTTATAGTCAATAACAACCTAATAGATATCCAAATGGGTAACCGGAGATTCACAAGAGTATGTTCGGATGGAGTAAAATTTAGGAAACTGGATAGGTTTTTGATTTCAGAAAATTTCCAGAAAAGGTGGGGATCTTTAGCATGCAAAGCCCTGGATAGAAACGAATCGGATCATTGCCCACTTTTGTGCTACGATAATGTACAAGATTCTGGACCAAAACCTTTTAAGTTTTTTAATATTTGGCTGAAAGATGAGGAATGTCATGTAATTGTGAAAGAAGCTTAGGAGTTACAAATAGCGCCAAAGAATCTTGACGGTAGGTTCATGGCAAAACTGGGAAACGTGAAGAAGGCTCTCAAAATTTGGTCAAAGACAAAGTTTGGAAAGTTGGATGTGGAATTGAAGGAATTAAAGACACATGTAGCAAATTGGGAACTTAAAGCTGACAATGGAGTTTTAGAAAATGAGGAAAGAATCACCTGGATGGATCAGAAGAGAGTATTGCAACATAAAGAAGAACAAAAGATTGAGATGCTAAAACAAAAATCAAGAATTGCTTGGCAAGTGGAAGGCGACGAAAACTCAAAGTTTTTTCACAACTCAGTACGTAGAAGACAAAGAGCAAATAATATAGCTGGGATTTCGGTCAATGGAGTTTGGGAAGAAAACATGGAAAAAATAAAAAAGGAAGCGGGAATACACTTTGGGTCGTTTTTAAAAAAACAGGGGGATGGAAACGGATGTTTCAAGTCAAACAAATATAAAAAGATTTCTGATCAAGAGAGACAATTGCTGGAAAAAGAGTTTGATGACAACGAAGTATGGATAGCAATCAAAGATTGTGGGAACAACAAAGCACCGGGACCGGATGGATTTTCTTTTGCTTTTTTAAAAAAGTTTTGGGTGTTGATAAAAGATTTGATGGCTGCAGTCAAATGGTTCTGGAAAGAAAAACGAATATCAAAAGGTTGTAATTCTGCTTTTCTAACCCTTATACCCAAAGTAAACGACCCATTGACTTTTAATGACTATAGGCCGGTTACTTTGATTGGTACGTACTATTAAATCCTTTCCAAGTTTCTTGCAAATAGACTAAAATTGGTTTTAAATAACATCATTGGTGAACTTCAAACGGCTTTTTTAAAAGGAAGATCAATTACCGATGGAATTTTGATTACTAGTGAAGTTATAAACCACTTGAAGTCGAAAAAAAAGAAAGGTTTTGTGTTAAAAATAGATTTTGAGAAAGCTTATGACTGTCTAAGATGGATTTTCTAAAGAGCTTAATGATTCAAATGGGATTTGGAAGTACTTGGATAGATTGGATCATGACATGCTTAAGTTCCTCCTACTTGTCAATTTTAATCAATGGATCCCCCTCTAATGAAGTTAAACCGGAGAGAGGAATTAGACAAGGAGATCCGCTGGCTCCTTATCTTTTCCTATTAGTAGCAGAAGGGTTGAACATTGTTTTCTTAGAGGCAAAAGAAAAAAATCTTTTTCAAGGGGTTAAGGTGGGTAAGGATGAATTGTTGGTATCACACCTATAATACGTAGATGACACAATCATATTTGGTGAATGGAACAAAAACAATTTGAAAACGGCTGGAACGATCATGAAATGTTGGCATGAGGTTTCGGGACTCAAAATAAACTGGATGAAAAGCTGTCTACGAGGTATCGGTGTGGGTAACGCAGAACAGATAAATTTTGCAAATATGATTGGATGTAAGGTTGGAACGGGGGTATTTCATTACTTAGGGGTTCCCGTAAATGCAAACATGAAACAGAAGAAGTTCTGGGAAAAGGTCACTAACAAAATGGAGACGAAATTATCAATGTGGAAAGGAAAAACATTATCATACGGGGGAAGGTTGACTCTAATCAATTCTGTCCTATCTAGTTTGCCTGTTTACTACTTTTCCATGTTCCGAGCTTCGCAATCTACTCTCGTATCCTTTGATAAATTTAGGAAACGTTTCTTTTGGGCGGGCGGGAATGTAAATAAAACAATATGTTGGGTTAAATGGGATAAGATCACGCGACACCGGGATAAGGGGGCTTAGGGATTACAAATCTTAACACTTTTAACTTAGCACTACTACTAAAATGGTGGTAGAGACAGAGGTGTGAACGCGAGTATTTTTGGGTAAAATTAATATGTAGTATTTATGGTCCTTTGGGGGGTTTAAATACTTCAAATGTCGTAAAGGGCTCGGGTTTGTGGGCTGGAATCGCAAGAGTGGGTAGTGATCTATTAATGCAGGGGATACCACTTCAATCTCTCTTAAAGGTTGAAGTTGGTAATGGTGCTAACATAAATTTTTGGTTAGATATATGGCTGGGAAACACATGTATGGTAGATAGATTTCCTCGAATTTTCAAGAACATTGGATCATCAGAACTGCAGGTAAGTGATGTTGGACGTTGGGAAGGTGACACTTGGATTTGGGAGATCGGTAACGGACAAAGATTGGCGCTGCTAGAGGGGAGGCTGAACTACAACAACTTCATCAACAACTCATCTCAGTAACGATGCAGAAATTCAAGAAAGACCAATGGTCGTGTTCCGGAAAAAAAGATGGATTGTTCACAGCCAAATGGGTAAGGGAGAAGCTGGAAAAAAAACTAAGCGATCGAGACCAAAGAGAGAGACAGACCTTCTGGTCAAAGCACGTACCAAAAAAAGTGCTCATTTTTGCATGACGTGTAGATACGAGAAGACTACCAACTCTTGATAAACTTGATGAAAAATGTATTGATCTTAACTCACTGTTATGCCCGAGATGTAATCATGAAATAGAAACCATAGAACATGCAATTTTCTTATGCACCAAGATACAAACACATTTGGGAGGCTATACATAGATGGTGGGGCTTAAGACAACAAGGAGGATCGACATTTGAAGACGTTTCAGAAACAGCTACAGGGATCACATCGACATGGGTAGCTCAATTATGGAAGCTCGTGGTGAGAGTTACAGCATATTATATATGGAAGAACATAAACAATCTGATTTTCGCAGACCAAAAAAAGGCTATTCAAAACGTGTTCTTCGAGATACAACTCATTCTCTTTCAATGGCTCAGAGGTCGTACAAAATTCGGAGGATCTTTAAATTGGGAGGCTTGGCTTACGGATCCAACAAAAATTTCGAAGTTGTGGTAATTAGGAGAGTCAGGTTCCCTTATGTATCTTTGTAAGTCAGGTAGTAAAGGGAGGATGTTAATCCTTTAATTGAAACTATTGATGTTTCATTTAGAAAATTAACATTCTTCTCTTGGGCTTTGCATGTATAACTCATATATGTGAGGCTCTATATGTGTACAGACATTTCTATTCACTTGAATATAAACAAACTGCTTTTCAAAAAAAAAAGTCTTATAAATATTAAAATTATATTTGTGTTTTGCTTAATGTTGTGAAATTAAGTCTAGGGGGCCGATTACTTGACGAGTAGTCGGATGTTGGACCATCACCAAAGCGATTTCAGTTTAAGCGCACATAAAACTCGGAATCAGTCAAGATCGATCAAAATCGCTGGAAATTGCTATGTGGTCAACTCTTTCACATGATGTCCATAATTACGATGCAGATGATTACGATGGTTAGAAGGACTCTTTGTATGTTGCTCCTCGTCTGAAATATTTCACACGACACTATTGTTTATGATATTACATAAAAGGGACTCTCTCGTAGGTACATTGACTTTCTTTCATACCATGCCGATTAGTTTTGAATAGAAACGGGGACTGGAATTTTGTAGGATCAATTTCGTGATGGTTTTAGACGTGCGCCGTGCCGCCGACTACTTATGTGAGCTTCTTTTGATTTACAATTAATGTAGGTAAAGTATAAGTGCATGATCTTTTAAGTGATATTCACAATTGATGACAAACGAGTTTTTGATTGTTCGTGCAATGTGTTGGATGAAAACAAATTAATATATTAGCTTCTTACGTGTATTTGAATTGTTTTTATAGAAAAAAAAAATATTATCTAATGGTAACCCAGTTTTAAAATTGTTACCCAAAAATAATTCAATTTGTTTTGCAAAAGCAAAAAACCATATGCTTCAATATTTAGTGGTCGGTAAATGCATTTTTCTATATAATACCATATTTAAATTATATTGATATTTAAATGTAGATAAAAATACACATATGTATTTGTATTTCTACCGAACATTAAATATTAAAAAGTTATAACCAAAAATTAAATAATATATAAAATTAGTTATTTTATGATAATAATAATAAAAACACAAAGTTAAGTTGAAATGCATTAGGACAAAAAAAACACTCTCATCGATTTCTTCTTTCTATATAAATTGGAAAATCTTTGGTTCACCATTACTTCCAGTCTTCCATCATGATAAATTCAAACTAAATCTACAAAAATACCTATAAAAAGTCATGAGAAAATAGCAAACTAATTTTTCAATTGATATATAATAATTACGATCATATCATATTATAATGCTAGAGTTGTATTCAATAAAGTTTATCTGAAAAACATAATCCTAAAATTTAATATGTAATCATTGGTGATTCGGTATACAATCATATGTGAATTACAAAAATATCACTCCGTCCAAAATTTTAAAATTCAATTAGAACCATTAATGACATTCATCAAAGGCTAAAATTAGCCCCTTAGGACTATGAATTTTAATATGTACTATATTGAATATTCTTCTATAATGCTAATGAAAAGACCCGTGTAAACACGGATACTTTTTGAATTGTTTTCTTTTTGTACGTTAAAAATGTTTTATACATCTCTTAGATTCTCAGCTTTGTACAAGTATGATGTTTTACAAAAAAAAAAAGTAAAAAAAAAAAGTAACACCCAATACCGTCTTCCACGGGTTATGGGTCCCAATACCGTTTGCACGGTGTATGGGGGAGGTTGAGATGTAGACACCCATACCTCTACCTATGGTAGAGAGGATGCTTCCAGTTCTACTAAATGTAGAAAATGACCTTCTGCCTTGCAAGAAGTGAGGATCGAACCCTTGACCTTTGACTCCAGAGGCAAGGGTGATAACCACTTGATCCAACCTTGCTTGTTGATGTTTTACAAAAATACTATTTTTAATTCAAAAAACAGATTTTGTTTGTTTTAAGTACCCACCTTTGTTACAACTTGAGACGGTTAGAAAACGGGTCAAAATTGAATACTTAAGATAGAAACAACCGGGTTTGGTTGAACTCAAAACAATTTTTGTCCAAGATTTTAAAAATTATGAATTAGTAGTTGTATATTGTATCACACTGCCACGATTATAATGAAAATAGCATGATTATAATGACAAACTTATAATTTTAAGATACATTTAGAAAATTTAAATTTTAAAGTGTAAAAAAGCAAACTTCAGACGACCTTCACTTGGTTTAGTTTTTAAGCTATGGTTTATAGGTTTTGTTTACCCAAATGTAACCTTACACATTTCATTATACATAAAACCTTTTTTAACCTATATAGAGATAAATCATATCCCATTTTGATTATTCATAATTGTCACCTCTAAATAGTAGGGCAAATATTTTTTAAACAGACTTTTCCTTGACATATATTTTAAGGTTGACATTTTAGGTCGGTTCAGGGTTATCATGTTTGTGACGTTCTTGTTAGTGTCAATTTAGCGTTAACCTGTTTTTCTGTCGGGCTCGAGTTGTATTAGCTTTTTTCGTGTCAGGTTTGGGCCGTGTTTGACCCATTTTGGCTAAATATGTTGTCATGTGTTTATCTGGTTTTCCACTGCAATTTTAGTTCGAATCCCAGATTTTTTTCGATACGAATTCGATCTAAATATGACTTTTGTTTCGATTCAATATTCATATTGATTTGACTCGAACGAATTTCGTGTTCATTTCAATTTGTTGCGAATTCCGATTTTATTTTTATAAAGACAATTTAAAATAGTAAGGTACTAACTATGAAGTAGTAAAATGTCAATGTACTAAAATGATATAGTTAAAATATCAAATACTATAACGTTATTATATTGTTTTAGATTTAAATATTTTATTGTTTTAAAATTTTAATGTTCTGTACTTTTTTTGCGGATCTTATTAATCTTAAATGGTACTCTCCCATTTGAATTCACAATACCTTTCTAAATTTTAAATATGTAAGTTTTAAAGAAAATTTTATAATATTATACTTACACGGATTATAAGAGTCACTTTCTGGATATATGCTTGGCCTTAAGATGTTTAATATGCTGAAACATGCTTCAAACATTGCACTAGGATACAATGAAAAATAGTATTATTCCATCCTTAAGTGTAACACATTTCATGTGGACTTCCATTTTTTTTTTTGGGTTTGCTTATATTTGGGGCTAATTGGCACTTCAATAGACGATGCGCATCCAATCCAACTTATCCTACCAAAAGCAATGCCATATCAGCATCCATATCATCCTCCATCTTCAACCCTCTCTAACTCTACAACCCCCACATCCAACCCTATTTAACCCCACATCAAATAATAATAAAAAAATATTATTTAATATGAGAGAGAAACAGAGATAGATAGAGGAAAAGAAAAAAAGAGAGAACCCGAAACGGGTCTGGGGACTAGATGGGTTGGGAACCTTCCACCACCCAATGAGGTGTGATGGTGTTCCCATCAGGTTCATTGCTCCACATCAGCCCAAGCCATCGGCTTCTTCATCCGATGCGGGTGGTCTTAGTTTCCTTTTGTTACCTCTACATAAGGTGTAATCTGATCACATCTTCTGGATTTACTTTTGATTGATTTTAGCCTTTAGGCATTGAGTTTGCTTCTGATTGATTTGAGGGTTTGAGGGTGTTTGTGATATATTTTTGAGATGTATTTTGCACTAACTTATCTTTGTAAATTTGTATATCATTCAAAATTGGTCTCTAAAACACAATTTCCCTTGACAAGATATTCAACATGGTGAAACTGGCATTAAACCTTGACAAGGTTAATCAAAACCAGGTAGCTGTTATCCCACAAGAAAGTTTAAGAGTGGTCTAATTTCAAACATATGTATTTGTTCTAGGAACATTGGTATTTTGTTTCTATATTTTTTAACGGTTAAGCACTCATATTCTTTAAATCTATGCTTATTTGTAACCCATCTCATTAGACATTAAAAACACCATATATTTCCCTAGACATTTTAATGATCGGATTAAGATTTTCTCTTTAATCAAATATGATCATTATATATTTTCTCACACATAGATTATAAATTGTGAGAAATGTTCAATATAGTCCATACTAAATCCATAGTTCTAAGAGACTAATTTTAGCTTTTGGATCAGCCCAATTAATGATCCAGATTAAATTTTAAAATTTTGGACCGAGTAACATTTTCATAATTAACATATAATGCTTTTACAATCATATGTGATTGTATACTGAATCCCTTGTTATTGAATTTTAGGCTGCCCATTGTGGGCGTTACCCGGCCAGCGGGTGAGCTTGCGAGTTCAGCGGGTGCGGCGGGGAACACCACCTCGGGTGGTTAGAACTCGCCTGGTAAGGTAGGGACGCGGGTTGTGAGACTTGGCCGCCAAAAGCCCACCCCCCCCCCCCCCCCCACCCCCTTTCAAAAAATAGTCGTTGAACGGCAACTTTTTTTTTTTACTTTCCTCCTCTATATATATCTCACTTTTCTCAATCTTTTTTCATCATTTCTTCATCTTTTCTTCATCTTCTCTATATTTTTTAACAAAATACTCAATGGATCCAAACCAAAATTTCACAACCCCCCATCATCCGGTAGAAATCATTCAAGAATTCCGAGTTCTACACCGTCGCCGGATAATCCTTTCTTTGTTGGCGTGTCTCAACCGATGCCTCAACCAAACCCGATGTTCGCTCCCCCGCAATTTACGTATACGAGAATGCTTAACCTACAAAATATTCCGCTATCCCAACTTGGCTACCCGATGCAACATAATTTTCAAGCCCCCCAAGGTGGCTACCCGATTCAATATCAACAACACCAACATCATTATCAACAACACCAACAATACCAACTTGTAGATGAAGATGAAGACGAAGATGATGAAGAAGAGTTTGTTGCGGACACCCAACCACCGCCACCGCCACCTCCGCAAAATCGTTCGGGACAACAACAAGGCGAGCCGAAGAAATTTAAAACGCGAGCAAAAGCAACACCGTGGACACCCGAGGAAGAGTTGGCGTTGGTCAAGGCGTGGGTTAGCATTTCCGAAGACCCCATAGTAGGAAACGCGCAACCACATGGTATAAATATATATTTATTTATTTATACGTTTTTATATATATTTATTTATTGTTATTATTATTATTGTTAAATATATATTTATTTATTGTATTATTATTATTGTTAAATATATATTTATTTATAAGTGTTTATTTATTTATACGTTTTTTATATATATTTATTTATTTATAGGTGGATTTTGGGAACGTGTTTTGGGTGTTTTTCGAGATCAACTTGGCAAACCGGCTGATTACCGATCACCTCATCAAGTAAATGCAAAGTGGAAATATATCAATGCAAAAGTATCAAAGTTTGTCGGTATCTACGCCAACATCAAGGGTGGAAGACGTAGTGGAATGAGCGATTCAGTTATTTTAAAAACCGCTCACATCCACTACCGGGACCAATATAAGGCATCTTTTGGTCACTAAGCATGTTGAGAATTTCTTAAACAATTTCCCAAATGGGTACCACAACCGCTCGTGGGTCAAGCTTCCCGTCCTTCAAAACGGAGCAAAACAACAGACTCCCATGTACCATCTAATACGGGGTCTTCCGATGCTCGCGCTCCCATCAACCTCAACGAAGAAGATGATGATGATGACAATGAAGAGGAATTGGGGTAGGATAACGAGCTTTTACGCCCCATAGGTAGAGACCGAGCGAAGCGCCCGGCATCAACATCGACGGGAACCGGGTCGAGAATTGAGATAACATCGTTGTGGAGTAACTTATCGAGTATGAACACGCAGAATGACCGATTCATATCGATGCGTGAAAAACATTTGAAAGTTACCCAACATCAAGTGGAAGTATGCCGAGAACAAATTGAAATAAGCAAAAAACAAGTGGAACTACAAGCGGCGGATCGGATGGAAAAAGATTACCAATTTTACATCTTGCCCACTAATCATCTTGACGGACTATTTTTGACTGCAACAATCAAAATGAAAAATGATGTTGCACAAAAGTACGGTTGGCCGACTTTGAGCGAGTAGTTTTTAAATTTAAAATTGTGCACTTCAATTTAGGAAATTTTAATTATGTAATTTTCTTTTTTTTAATTATTATCGTATGAAATTTTAACTTATGTAATTTTCTTTTTTTAATATTATTAATGAAAAAAAAATTAGTTTAATAAATGATTTATTGAATATAAAAAGTAAAAATAAAAAATGGAGGAAAGGGGAAAGGGAGAGTATAACGGGTGTAGTGGGTAAAAGAAATGGAAGAGGAGAAAAAATGATGTGGCGCGGATATAACAGTGGATAAGAAAAAGGGTAACGAGAGTATAACGGATAACGTATAATGGTATACATGAACTATGCAACTCTATAAATTGTATATAAACGAGTAACACGTGAAAACACGCTTCTTTGCAAACCTATCTCTAACTAACAACCCTCCCCCGCCCAAGATGGACGGAACTTTGTCCGCAACCGGCACCACTCTACACTCCATCCCCCGAACCCTCCGTCGCTCCACCGCCGCTGGCCAATCCTTTGGGACTCAATTACCGCTCCTCCGCTCCAGACGGATTACGACAACCACCAACACCGAGTTTCAGAGATCATCGGCAAAGTTGTGTTGCAAATCTCCGTTGTTTAATTGGAGCACTGCTGCAGCTGCGGTGTCTCCTGTTCGGTGCCGCTTGCACTGTGTTTCGAGCTCCGCTGATTCGTTTGCTTCCTCCAGTGGTGCTGATGATGTTTCCCCTTTATCGCCAGATGTCATAGTTCTTGATGTTAAGGTAAGCAATTTCTCCCTACCTCACTTTATTTACTTTCGTTATTGTTAATTTATCAATTAACAAAGGCATTATGTTATTCTGAAGTATGCATTTTGTCTTTTTACTCTAGGTCCAAATAATAATCATAGTTTTATAGTGATTGAATAATGATCAAATACCTAATCAGTTTCATCAAAATGTTGTGATGGTTCATTTCTCTTGAAAAAGGTCTGTAACTGATTCCAAAGAGGCCATCCAGTTTGGCAATGTTATAAATTGGAGTATTCTCGTTATTACTAAAATCAAAACTCATTAGTGTTATTTCTGTTAAAGTTGCAGAATTATAGATTAACTGAGATATTAGTATGATGTTTACATGGGATGATGTATTTGGGGGCTGCTCGATCGTGACAAGGGCAACTAATTTAAGGGCAACTAATTTAAGGGCATCGAGTTGCAATTGTGTTATCTGGTTGGACGAGTACTAAAATAGTTAGCTGAACCAGTAATCATAGGTTTGGAACCTTTTAAGGGAACATGGCTAAGGGGTGCAAGTGAGTGTTAGATGTACTAGATATAGGGATATACTCATCTATTATGCTTTCGATTAGCACATTAAAATTCTTCTTTTTGCGTCTATCAATATCCAAAGGTGAGATCTGTTTTTACATGCGATGTATGTCGAGCATATTCCAGTTTATCGGTTTCTGTTTCCGGTTATTCAGTTTCCTGTGTCCATTTATATAAGCAATATGTGGAAAGTTAGACAATACAACAAGTTAAAAAATACTGCTGAACAAATATTGAAGCTAAAAGCGAAATAAACGATTCATTAAAAGCAAACTATATTTCCATACAAGAAGGAATTCAATGACTGAAAGGAAAAAACGTTATTCGCGTTTCACCAAAATATCAGAGTTTGTACACCATCGTGCTCCGAAAATTATATTCGTGAGAAAAGTTATATAGTATTAGCTGTGAAGAAAAGTTTGCATGACTGCCAATTATATGATGGGAAAAATTATAGAGCATTAACAATCCATAATTGTACTCTTGAAGAAACCATAGTGCATTAGCAATACGGATAAATATCAAGTTTTATTATGCAAGTAGTTCAATCTTCGAAAGATACAAAACCTGTAAGATCTAAACTTCAGTAATCAATAGATATACCTAGACAAGAACGATATATATATCATAAAAAGTAAAAGCTCTATATATTTCAAATAAATAGACTGATAGAAGCAATAGCATTCTTCAAACAATATACATGGTTAAGGTTTGAATGATTAAAATGAATCTAGAATAACAAGACTTACATATTGATAAAGGAACCGTATCCTTGAACATAACTACAGATTTGAACACTATTCTAACTATTAGTTATGATATTGAGAAGTATATGCATGGTTAAGGTTTGAATGATTAAAATGAATCTAGAAAAGGTAACCATGACAAATCATGGCAAATTTTGGTTTTCTCAGGGATTCGATTTTTTTATATCTATTTCCGGCTCTTGTAATACATTCAGTTATCTTACAGTAACCTCACATTTTTATATCAATGTGGGTTGCGGGGTTTCTATTGTTCTATATATATCATCAAATCAAATCTTCTTCTTGTTTTAGGGGATGACTTGTGGAGGATGTGCATCAAGTGTAAAAAGGATTTTAGAGAATCAAGTATGTAGAAAGAAACTTAAATTTTATCGGTATATATATATTTAGGGGAGGGTTTATTCGAGAACAGTTGTTAGTGCGAGAACCGCGAGAACCAATCTCAGCTGTTCCTTGGATATGGGAAGTTCATGGATGGAGTGCGTGGAGGGATAGGGTGTGGCATGGTGCATGTAAGGAATTCATGGGTGGGCAATGACATTGAAGGAGGGGGAATTGGGCGGCTTAGATTGGTTCTTGCGGTTCTCACACTAAGAATGGTTCTCAAAGGAACTTCTTCCTATATATTTATATCCAGATTAAATCAGTCAACCTACTGATATTAATACCTGAACAGGCCCAAGTGTCATCTGCCAGTGTAAATCTTACAACAGAGACAGCAATTGTATGGCCTATGTCTGAGGTCAAGGTTGCACCTGATTGGCAGAAAGTAATTGGAGAGGAACTTGCAAAGAATTTGACAAATTGTGGGTTTACCTCTAACCTTAGAGGTAAGAATCTTCTTCAATGGCATATTGCATCTGCAAAGTTGATCTCTGTCTCTCTCTCTAACTGTTTATAACGTTCTTGATTGAGTATCTTTGATATGAGGTTTTGAACTTGATATTATTATATTTTTCTTCATATTTGAAGCTAGTATATGGCAATATCAAATTGACTGTTTAGAAATTACGGTGCTTGTTTAACTACCATCCATTGTCTGCGAGAATATATAAGTTGGATGTAGGTGTTCAGAAGATTTGCCAAATTTGCTGCTCTGTTTTGATCTTCTTCTTTTAATATTAATCCAAACCTGCCTTTCAAAAAAAAAAAAAATATTAATCCAAACCTGATTATATTGTATTACTTAATTATGTTTAGTTATTTAAAGTTTATTTCCGTCACATATTTTATTGTTTGGGGTTATAGTCAGTAGTCAGTTTTGGTGTTTTTGAAAAAAGTGGGAGTTGTGGGCTACTTTTATGGGTTAGGCCATCCGTATGGCATTTGTTTTGAGTTCACCAACCTAGCTTCCACATCATCACCACCTCACCTTCCTCTTCTCTTCCTTTTCCCAACTCAAAAGTTAGTATTGCCTAACCCAATCTTACCCCTGTTTTTTATTTTATATTATAACATATATTAAGAGAGAGAAAGGGAAAAGGTTGAAGAGAGAGGAGAGAGATAGAGAGGTGGGGTGGGGGAAGTATGGGTGTATCTGATGAACCCAAAGAAACCTAATGGAGCCGAAGGTGTTAGGTCATGATATACACATAGTCTTGGATAGATAATTTGGCAGTGGTGTTTGATGGGGTTTCTAGGGCACGCAACGGAAGCAAGGTACAACATGATTTGCCCAAAGTACAAGCATACAAAGCATACAAGATGAAACCCCAAAGATGGATCATACTATATGTAAAAGAAATGCAACATGAAAGAAAAGGGAGAAGAGAATTATACCTTCCTCCTAAGCTCCAGAAAATATGAATGTGGTGGCGATGTTCTTAGAACCCGAAATCGAGTCCTCTCTATGGAAGCACACCCCGGGAATATGTCAAACAACTAGTGCTAGCTTGCTTGATGAACTTCACTTCTGGTATTCACCCAAGAACAACAACCCTTATGACAATTTCTGGAACCCCTTTTTTTAGTATACTCTCTCTAAGTCTCTCTTTTTAGCACTTAAGGGTGTATCTAAGTGTATGTAGCCAAGAGTGTGACAAGAGAGCAATCAAGCCTCTTTTATAAACTAAAAGATGCCATTTAGTCTACCCAAGGCCGGCCAAAATACAATGATAGCTTTCCCATGAATTGGCCAAGCCAAAAGGTGATTTGACAAAAAGCACATGCAGCCGTAGCGGCACTAACCTTTAAGGGTTTGCGGCGCTAACCCCTCAAAGTTAGCGGCGCTAACGCGGCCTGTAGCTTTTCTGACAAACGGTCACATGCAGCCGTAGCGGCGCTAACGCAGCCTGCATTACCCGCTTTTGTCTTTTGCCAAATTTGGTCCCTGAACTTTAATTGCTGTCATGTTTGACTCCGGTGTGTGATCCAATAGGCCCATACATCATCGGCAGCGGTCTAAATGGCATGCGTGCATTATCGGGCATATTCTAACAAACTTCCACTTGTACATAATGCACCGTACCCATGAAACCACAGACAAAGAGCGGCCTCTAGCAAAATATCGATGCCCCAAAGTCAGTATGGGTTCCGTCAATCTGCAGAAAACCAAAACATTCAAGCATTGGTCCTATAGATAAGTGATCTTAAACATCTTTTTGTTCGCGATATCCTTGTGAACACGAAACATGGATTAAATGTCAATCTCCAGATCGTTCACTATTATGTTTCTCGATCTTGATTGGTGGTGACCAAAAGTTAAGGACATATCTGATTCTCAATCAATATTCCTTATGCATGGCCATGCAAATTTTGGTGTCAGCTCCCAATCATCGAGGGGCCAGGGATATCTCTCATATGAGAGGAACAAAATCCGTTGACTGCATAACCCTATAGCATACTTCTTGTCTTACTTAGCTATTTCCTTTATCACAGTCAGTTACGAATTGCTTTTGAAAATGGCTAAAGTAAGAAAAAATTATGGTATAGCCATTCATACATCTCAGGTCTAAGGACGTAAGATATTATTATCCCAAGTTACTCGTGACTATAATCCATGAAGTACACTTGGGTGTGGGTCTTCCAGTCACCTGAAACTCTTTTCAAGCACAGGCAAGCACTGCACCTTAATTCAACCATTTTGAATTCAAGGTCACATATCAAACAAACTAAATACAGATCTCAAGCCAAATCGCTAGCATATCTTACACCTATTGCTCTAGTGTGAGAATCATGAGCTGCTTGCGGTAACGGCTTAGTGAATGGATTCACTAAGTTTCCATTCGTTGCTATGCTGATGACAATTTCATCACTTTCAATTACATCCCGTATAAAGTGGTATTTGCGCAGTATATGTCTTGTCCTCTTGTGAGCTCTTGGTTCCTTTGCTAATGCCACCGCACCCTCATTGTCACAGAAAATCTCAATAGGGTCCGCGATGCTTGGAACCACTCCCAGATCTTGGATGAAGAGGCTTCCATAGCAGCTTCACTTGCCTCTATGTATTCCGACTCAGTAGTCGAATCGGCCACCATGTCTTGCTTTGAGCTCCTCCAGCTGACAGCACCACCATTCACTCGCTTCATTACGTCTATCTCCTTTTGGGAGGTAAGACATTGAGTCTTGCTTAAAGTCAACCCATGCAACATAGGGAGGTTTCCTTTCTTGGATTCCTCCATTTTAAAACGTCTAATGACCTTATCTATGTATGCACTTTGAGAAAGCCCGAGTAGCCTTCTAGATCTATCTCTATAGATCTTGATACTCAGAACGCAGTTCGCATCCCTTAGATCCTTCATTGAGAAGCAATTCCCTAGCCAAGCTTTAACACTTCTTAGGCTCGGAATATGATTTCCAATGAGTAGAATATCATCTACGTACATGATTAAGAAGATAATTATGCTCTCACTAGCCTTGACATATACACATGGTTCATCTTTGTTTTTCGAAAATCTAAAATCTTTGATTTTCTCATCAAATCAAAGATTCCAGCTTCAAGATGCTTGCTTAAGTCCATAAATGGATTTCTTTAGTTTACAAACTGTGGAATTCTGGAGATAAGATTTCAAGTTTAAACCGTGGATAGAGATTTATTTTAAATATTAGCTAGTTTATCATAGTTTAAAGTTTATCTAGTTGATTTTTGATAGTGTTTATCTCTTCCTAGATTGTAGGATTCGTTTCTTTATATATTGTTCCTTGTACTTCGGTTTGATTCAATCAATACAATTTAATTCGATCCTTCATAAATCGCTACATGGTATCAGAGCTAGCTCTGAAAACCGAAGCCCTGGAGATATGGATCAAACACAACACGGAGGATTAGAATCCACCTCCACGCAAATCACTGGTCATAAGCTAAATGGCCACAATTACCTTCAATGGTCACAATCTGTGATGATGTACATCTGTGGAAAGGGAAAAGATGATTACATCACTGAAGAAGTCACGATCCCTCTAAAAACCGATCCCAAGTTCAAAATCTGGAAGGCCGAAAATCACATGGTAATGTCATGGCTTATCAATTCAATGAACAATGACATTGGAGAAAATTTTCTGCTGTACGGAACAGCAAAAGAGATATGGGACGCAGCTAGAGAAACGTATTCAAGCACTGAAAATACTTCAGAGCTATTCGAAATTGAAGCTAGCCTGCACGATCTACATCAGGGAGACATGACAGTCACTCAATACTTCAATAAACTGTCATCTTTATGGAAACAACTTGATCTGTTCGAAATTCATAACTGGAAGTGCTCAGATGATACAGCACTGTATCGCAAAATCGTTGAGCAGAAACGCACCTTCAAGTTCTTAATCGGCCTTAATAACAGCCTTGATGAGATTCGAGGAAGGGTAATGAGCACAAAGCCTTTACCAAGTCCTCGTGAAGCCTTTGCAGAAGTGCGACGGGAAGAAAGCAGAAAAAAGGTTATGAAGGGATCAATAATGCCTCCTTCCAGCCAGGAAGGCTTAGCTCTTGCTTCTCGTGGTCAACAAGGTAATAACAATCAAAGGAATGGAAGGCCTTGGTGATTGTCGTAAGCCTGGACACATCAGAGAGAATTGTTGGAAGATTCATGGCAAGCCTGCTGATTGGAAGCCACGAAACTCGAATGATCGTGAAAAGCGTGGGAACCTCACCAATGCTTCGGATGGTACAGCTCAGAATGATGATAGTCCATTCACCAAGGAGCAACTTGAGATGCTACGCAAACTACTAAGTCAGAATGATAACTTTAGTATCTCAAATACTAAGGCGGGAAATCTGGCCAAGAAAGGTAAAATCTCGATTGCTCTTGTTATCAAAAGCAAGAAACAGCCAAATACATGGATCATTGATTCGGGAGCTTCGGATCATATGACTGGTGACATTAACCTGTTTCATAATTACAGCCCATGCATACGAAAAATTTTTGTTCGAATTACAGATGGGTCTCTCTCTCGGGTTAAAGGAATAGGGTCAATTGTTCTTTCAAATAACCTGACCCTGAATTCGGTACTTCATGTACCAAGGCTGGATTGTAATTTACTTTCTATTAGTAAGTTAACCCGTGACTTTAATTGTGTGACTAAATTTTTCTCAAACTGCTGTGAATTTCAGGATCTGAACTCGGGGAAGATGATTGGCAATGCTGAGATGCATGATGGACTCTATCTCCTTAAAGATCAAACTAGTGCTAAGTCTAAATCGTTTGTGAGTCAGTCGTATAGTGACATTATGTTATGGCATTATCGCCTAGGTCATCCAAATTTCAAGTATCTTGCAAAGTTGTTTCCTTCTTTGTTTATCAATAAAAAGTTTGAATCTTTGGATTGTGAAATCTGTCAGCTAGCCAAACATACACGTAACAACTATCCAAACAGCCCATATAAGCCTTCGAGTCCCTTTGCATTAATTCATAGTGATGTTTGGGGTCCTTCACGAATAAAAAATATAACAGGAGCACGTTGGTTTGTATCTTTTATTGATGATCTCACCCGAACCACTTGGATATTCTTAATGAAAGAAAAGTCTGAAGTTGGTCAGATCTTTAAAAACTTTAATAACATGATACAAACTCAGTTTCAAACCAAAATCCAAGTGCTCAAAACCGATAATGCAAAGGAATACTTCGAGTCCACTCTTGGTTCATATCTCTTGAACCAAGGGATTGTTCACTTGAGTTCATGTGTGGACACACCCCAACAGAATGGGGTGGCAGAAAGAAAAAACAGACACCTGCTAGAAGTAGCACGGTCTTTGATGTTCACAACACACGTTCCAAAATTTTTTTGGGGCGAAGCTATTCTCACAGCAGCATACTTGATAAATAGGATGCCTTCACGAGTCCTTAATTTTCAAACCCCGTGTCAAGCCCTCCTCAAAAAGTTTCCAAACACCAAAATCATCACATCCTTAGACCTCAAACTCTTTGGATGTACAGTATTTGTTCATATCCATCCACAACATCGCAACAAATTAGACCCCAAATCTGTCCGGTGCATATTCCTTGGATATTCACCGAATCAAAAAGGATATCGATGTTATTCCCCACACACAAAGAAGGTTTACAACTCTATGGATGTAACCTTCTTTGAACATCAGTCATACTACCCCAAATCTTCGGTTCAGGGGGAGAATATGAGTGAATCTCAGTTTTGGAAAAGTTACCTTGACATTGACTCTGATTCTCCATTGTCACCTTCACAGGTCACTCAAACCCACATTCCAAGTCAACCAGAAACTCCACCCGAGTCACCTTTTGTCAAAGAACCTGATCCTCCTCAAAACAAAGAGTTTCAAGTCTACTCTAGAAAACCCAGACCCGAGGGAGAGAAAGAGTCCAGACAACCTCCCAGCATTGTCCAAGAATCTGAACCAAGCTCAGAAACTGATCACAGTCACGTTGGCGAGGAAAATATAAGTCATTCGGAGAATGAAGCTGATTTGGAGATACCTATTGCATTAAGGAAGGGTGTTAGATCGTGTACCAATCATCCAATCTCCAAATACATATCATATGAGAATTTATCACCAAAATACAAGGCTTTTGTTTCTTCTCTTGACAATGTGCAGGTACCTTGTTCTATTCAACAGGCCCTAAATGATCCCGCATGGAAGAAGGCAGTAGATGAAGAAATACAAGCCTTGGAGAAGAATGGCACTTGGGTGATCTCCGATCTCCCAGATGGTAAGAAAACAGTTGGAGCTAAATGGGTCTTTACAGTCAAATACAAGGCTGATGGAAGTATTGATAGACTGAAGGCCCAACTGGTTGCAAAAGGATTCACTCAATCCTATGGAATTGATTATCAAGAAACATTTGCTCCAGTGGCAAAACTTAACACCATCAGGGTCTTGCTCTCAATTGCAGCTAATAAGGACTGGCCATTACACCAATTGGATGTAAAGAATGCATTCTTGAATGGGGATCTCGAAGAAGAAGTTTACATGGAGATTCCTCCGGGTCTGGAAAGTTCATCAAACCGTAACAAGGTATGTAAACTTAGAAAATCCTTGTATGGGTTAAAACAATCTCCTCGTGCATGGTTCGAAAGGTTTATGCGCTCAATTAAAGGGCATGGTTACACCCAGTGTCAAGCTGATCATACTCTGTTCGTGAAGTGCTCACCAGACAAAAAGATTGCAATTTTGATAGTGTATGTGGATGATATTATTCTAACTGGTGATTATGATGATGAATTAGTTAGAATAAAAGATCTACTCTCAAAGGACTTCGAAATCAAGGATCTGGGTGAACTAAAGTACTTTCTGGGTATGGAAGTAGCAAGATCAAAGAGTGGAATATTTGTCTCTCAACGTAAGTATGTCCTTGACCTACTTAAAGAAACCGGCATGCTTGGATGTAAACCTGCAGATACTCCTATGGAGCCTGGAAAAAGGATCGGGAGTGCTGGAAATGGTGTTCCTGTTGACAAGGGGAGATACCAAAGACTGGTTGGTTGTTTGATCTATCTATCACATACACGACCAGATATTGGATTCGCTGTTAGTGTTGCAAGTCAATTTATGAACAACCCAACAGAAGAACATATGGAGGCAGTGAATAGAATTCTAAGGTATCTCAAAATGACACCAGGAAGAGGGATACTTTATGGAAAGAATGATAAACGGAGTGTTGAGATATTCACGGATGCTGATTGGGCTGGTGATAGTTCAGACTCCAGGTCTACTTCAGGTTATTGCTCATTCGTTTGGGGAAATCTCGTAACTTGGAGAAGTAAAAAGCAACCAGTGGTATCACGAAGTAGTGCTGAAGCCGAGTTCAGGGCTCTTGCACATGGTATATGTGAAGGAATGTGGATACAAAGACTACTTGGTTCAAAGAAAACTTATCCAAACCATTTTTGGAATCAGAATCAATGTTCATGATAGATTTTCTTGATTCAATGTATGCATTCGCTTCATATATGCCATGACACGGTAATGCTTTAAAATAAACAATATCATTTTTAAAACAAATAATTGTCCATAAGGGTTTTATCCATGCTATGCATATGATAACTCATAGTGAATTGATCATATGAATTGGGCAGCGTTTGGAGGATCAAATCGACCGCTATCTCCCTCCCGATGGTGAAACCCAGCTTCTCCATGCGCTCAATGTTCGCTTTCATTCGCAAAACATGAGCGCTCACGTTCCCTCCATCTTGAAGCTTGCAAGCGAGAACGGACTTGAAGCATTCATACCTCTCCTGCCTCGCCTGCTGTTGGAACATGTCCTTCAGCTGCACGATCAGGTCGTAGGCACTTAAGTGCTCCATTTGCTTTTGAAAATCGGAGCTCATTGTGCTCAACATGAGGCATGTTATCTCCTCGGTCTCTTTGAGGCATTTTTCATACGCTTCTCGGACCGCATCTTGAAGCTTGCAAGCGAGAACGGACTTGAAGCATTCATACCTCTCCTGCCTCGCCTGCTGTTGGAACATGTCCTTCAGCTGCACGATCAGGTTGTAGGCACTTAAGTGCTCCATTTGCTTTTGAAAATCGGAGCTCATTGTGCTCAACATGAGGCATGTTATCTCCTCGGTCTCTTTGAGGCGTTTTTCATACGCCTCTCGGACCGCCCTCGCTGCACTGCTTGGAGGTGCCTCGGGTAAGGGTTCCTCAATGGTATGCAACTTTCCTTCATAGCGTAGGACAAGCCTCAACTGCCTATGCCAATCCATAAAGTTGCTACCGTCGAGTTTCTCCTTCTCAAGGAAAACTCGAAGAGAAACGTTCGTGGTGGTGGTATTTGCGCTTGTAGATGCCATCTAAAATAAGCAAAGTAGATTTTAGTTAGTTTGATATTATATCTTGTTAAAACAATTTACCCATAAAGAATCATCTTAACAAGGCTAAGAACCGTATTTCAACCCATCATGTGACGGGGTTACCGCGGGTCACATGATGAAATTATTTAGGTCGGCAACCATTTTGCCAATTGCGATCTCTATTGCAATCCTTAGCACCTTGCGGGATCCTACGACAACCAAGGGCCGTTTTTGGCATGTTTGATCCTTCTTGCACCAATCTTAAGCTTTGAAATTATGATTAACTCATGCTAAGCTCGACAATTAATCAAGATTTCAAACTTAAAATTGCAAATCGTCTGTCAAGACATACGATGACGAATCCACCAAAATTGGCTCGTGCTAAGCTCGACAACTAAAATTGTGAATTTTGCCACACTCACCTTCCACACAGTTTTATGAGAATTGGTTCGTGCTAAGCTCGACAACCAATACTCATAATACTAGATTCGGGTGGTATCGACTTACGGATGGTGCATGATTCACGTTTTATGGAAGGACAGGCTTTTGCTTCCGGTTTGGTTTTTAGATTAACTTATTAGTGACAAAACCTAATTTCACTAGGTGAGTTAATCTGGTATGTGAGCGCGCACGAGAATTGTAAACCATTTTTAGCAAATCTCTTGTGATTTTTATTAATTCCGAAAAATTATCTAGCATGCGAATCCTAAGCAAACCATGCATAGTAAAATCACAACACACGTATAAATATTAAAATTGGTAATCCTTGCCATAAAACCTATGCGTTCTTCCCGTGAGCCAAAAAGGAAAGAACTTGGTCAATCTAAGGGACAAAAGAACTCCGATGCAAGCTCTCACTTGAACCGCCATCTCCAAGGATTTTTTGGCTTCTAAGGACATCACTCTCCATCTTCTTATGACTCCATATGTGTGCTTCATCCTCCAAGTATTACATACAATAGAATAGAAAAGGCATGCAAGCAACAATATTCCTATTTATCTATTACAAATACAATGATGAATGAAATGGTATGCAAGCCACATTATTATTACAAATTAATTTCAAATAAATAATAATACAACCCATATGTGATTTTAAAATCACCAAATAGCAACCAAACACACATAACCACAAGGTCAAGGCAAGACTACCAATTTATATATCCACATACAACCAAACATATATCATCAAAGTTACTGGAAAAACAAGATCATGACTTCTGAAACAAATTTCCAGAAGCCTAAAAAAGGACCAAAAACCCGAGACCAAAAGCTGTTTTTAAATTGAAAACCGAAACTGTTACAGCGCATGTGGCGCCACTAACTATAAACAGTTAGCGCCGCTAACCCTGTTCGACAGAAAACAAACATTTTTGATTTCGGGTTTTTCAGGCCACCATGTGCAATTATAACATAGAGGTGACTCTGATACCACTGTTGGGGTTTCTACTTTCTAGGGCACGCAACGGAAGCAAGGTACAACATGATTTGCCCAAAGTACAAGCATACAAAGCATACAAGATGAAACCCCAAAGATGGATCATACTCTATGTAAAAGAAATGCAACATGAAAGAAAAGGGAGAAGAAGATTATACCTTCCTCCTAAGCTCCAGAAAATATGAATGTGGTGGTGATGTTCTTAGAACCCGAAATCGAGTCCTCTCAATTGTAGCACACCCCGGGAATACGTCAAACAACTAGTGCTAGCTTGCTTGATGGACTTCACTTCTGGAATTCAACATAATTCAACATAAGAACAACAACTCTTATGACAATTTATGAAACCCCTTTTTTTAGTACACTCTCTCTAAGTCTCTCTTTTTAGCACTTAAGGGTGTATCTAAGTGTATGTAGCCAAGAGTGTGACAAGAGAGCAATCAAGCCTCTTTTATAAACTCAAAGATGCCACTTAGTCTACCCAAGGCCGGCCAAAATACAATGATAGCTTTCCCATGCATTGGCCAAGCCAAGAGGTGATTTGACAAAAAGCACATGCAGCCGTAGCGGCGCTAACCTTTAAGGGTTCGGGGCGCTAACCCCTTAAAGTTAGCGGCGCTAACGCGGCCTGCAGCTTTTTTGACAAACGGTCACATGCAGCCGTAGCGGCGCTAACACTTAAGTGTTAGTGGCGCTAACGCAACGGTAAGGCTGGCAATTTGGGTCGGGTTCGTGTTATTGGGTTTGTGTCGCTTGGGTTCGGATCAGTTTCGTGTCGACCTGATTCCGAACCTTTTATTTTCGTGCCAGGTCCTGGTCGTGTCACTTTTTTTCGTGTCGGGTTTGGGTCGTGTTTCGTGTCGACCCATTTCGGTGAAATGTATTTGTCGAGTACTTTTTTGATTTCCAATTATGGTTTTCAAATACAATTTTCGAATACGGTTTTCGACTTCGGGTTTCGAATATGGTTTTCAATTACGGGTTTTCGATACGGTTTATAAATTTAGTTTTCGAGTACGATTTTCGTTATAAAATTTTCGAATTCCTTTTCTGTTTCCAATTTTCACTACTAACTAGTGAATAAATCAAATAGCAATACAATTTAGTAGCTTTGATACAAAAGTACTAACTAGTGAACAAACCATGTATTAAAATAACTTAAAGAAAATTATCCAAATTCAAAAAGCAAGCATTCTTTTGCTCTTTAGCATTGTATTCTCGGAAGGAATATTAGGTTGGGTGGGTTTCAAAGGGTTTTGATTTAAATCATCATCACTATAAGGTTTCAATCTTACCAAGTTGACAAATGTCAAAGTACCAAAAGTCCAAAAGAATATAATCTAAATAACAAATATCAAAATGATGTAATATTGTTTAGGTTTAAATCTTTTATTGTTCATTTAAGTTTTTAGCTTTTAAAGGTTTTGTACTTTTGTTTAACGAATTTTATTGCTTAAGATGTTACTCCCATATTTGAATTCGTAATCTCCTTTTTTGAAAATTTACTTTTAAAAGAAACTTTTATAATTTTAAGTTTTACCCTTACTCGGGTCACTTTTGGGTTATCGGGTTGACTCTAACCCGACCCATTTATTTTCGTGTCAACTTCGTGTCTTTTTGATTTGGAGACTTTGACTTTGACTCTTTTATAAACTTCTGTAGACAAGTGGAGACTTCTGTAGACAAGTGGAGACTTTGACTTTGACTTTGACTCTTTTGATTTGGTAATTGGCAGGCGAGGCTGCTTCTGAAGTAGGGTCATCTTAGAAATGTAAAGAATCCTTGCATAAAATGCTCTTATTGGCATTTGTAGGTGGGCATTCTCACATTTGTAATAGAAAATTTCATGTCTTCAGGATTACTGTACATTTGTACTTGATGATAATTATATATATGAAAGAACATTCTAGAATCTACCCTTTTATTAGTTTGTACTAAGATTTATGTTTTAATTATATCTGTTTCTTATAGTTCATGGATACTTGACTGGTTTCATTTTTATTCTTTTTCTGTAATTTGAACTACATGCATTTTAAAGATTGATATATCTTCATTACTTATCTGTGCATATAAATTGTAGATTGTCTTAATAAGTTTAGTTTGTAGATTGTCAATAAGTCAAGATCAACTTGTTTCTTTCCATAAAATCATGATCACTTTAAATATTAAACTCTTTTAATATTAAATCATTTTAATATCTTATCTCCATTTTCATCATCTTCAAGCTACCATAAAATCATATTATTCAAGAACACCGTCACTTTCATATGAACAAACACCTTAATCTATTATCTCGATTTTCATGTATATACTTTTAATCATGCTTTTAATTCATAAACTCATGAATCATCATAAAAACATATTTCTATTCTTCATGAATACTTCATAACACTTTAAAAATCCTTAAATACATAAAACCCACTTTCAAGTTCAAATAAAAACTTTATCCATGGTATCTCCCTTAAAATTAAGCATGGTAACAACTTGAAATCATGATATTTAGTAACCAAGAATATCATACTACCTTGATTTGTAATTATTCAACACTTAGAATCAAGATCAAAAATCCAAGTATCAAGTTGTAGTAACTTTCTCTCTCAAAACACACCTTAGAAAACACACACTTAACATACACATAACTTACTCATGAAGTTATATTTAACAGTTCAATTTTCGGCCCCTTACTACTCACATACATATTTCAGTATTTAAAACGTTACGTTCGAATATACATGGATTAGTACTATCAACGGGCTCCAAATAGTTGGTGACAACGAGATTGGGCCCAATGGAGAAAGTGGTAATGGTGTAAGCTGGTGTGCTCGTTTAGATGCGGACCGGATTTCACAACGGTACAAATGCACACGGCACGGCTGGGCAGAGAACCCATCGCGTGTAGCAAGATGTGCTGGACCGATGATTTATATCGAACACGGGTAAGCGTAAAAGCTATGGCTACTCTTATTCCAAACTGCTGTCTAAGTAGATAGATAGGTGAGGATAAAAATAGACTAAATACTAGGCAAGAAAAGTAAATAAAACAGGAAATAAAAGAAAGTGCCAAGTCACGAATCCTCCAAATCAATATTAATAGTAGCGTTAGCTAATCCGGTTATAAAATGAATAAAATTATTAAGATGATTTCTAAAGTTGATTTGGTACCAATCTTTTATTAGTACAAAACGATCTTAAGGTAACTCTGATTTAATCCCTCTATTATTAAAATACCGGTTAGATAAAACTTCGCTTCCCGGGTGTTATCCCGTTTTACTTAAAAGGTCAGTATTTATCTCCTAATGAAATAATAGACAAGATAATTACCATTGTCTGTCAACATCCGGTAAGAAGATATATATTTAGGTATTAAGATAATATATCAGTTCAACACCCCAAGTGGGTCTATGAGCAAATGTCCCTGTATACACATACCAGACTTATACGTATCATACACCCCAAGTGGGTCCATGAGCAAATGCATATAAATATGAGTCTGTTTGTATATATATGTATAAAGATACAGATATCCTAAGCAAATGGTTTTTCAACACTTACGATGCCTTATACCCGCATGAACTGATAGTTTTATACAAAATAGCTAATTATAATGTTTCATTATTTCAGAAATACCAAGTCTTGAATAAAATCATCACAATATAATCCTATGCATAACAACTACATATTTATATCAATTCGGATTCATTATAACGAAGCGAAAATAAAGGAAAGAGAATACCAGTTTGTATTATACAAGCAGAAATGATACAAGAACAGCATCCCGACTCGTACAAACTTGCTAGAACTCGTTTCCGAAGACAGAAAAACTACTACAGCTACGAAAACTACAAATCTACGCTACAAGCTACGTATTTACATGGATAAGAGGCGAGGAAACCTCAAGAGCAGCCCGAAGGCCCCCCTGGAGTCACCTGAACTCGCCTGGAGTGGTGTGTGTGGTTTCCGGAAGTGTATTGGAGTGTAAATGGTGTGTTTGCCGAATGGGCTTGGCTTGCTATTTATAGGCGTGAAAGTTGATTTACGCGCCGCGTAATGATCTATTTCCGCGGCGCGTAAAGATGCCTGACAAGATTCCCTTGCAAGTTGCTCTGGCAGCTTATGACAGCTTGCATTCTAGAAACCGTTGGGTCCGCGGCGCGTAATTGGATAAGCTACGCGGCGTGTAAATTCTGCTTTCATAAAATCTTCGTCTTTTGAGCGGTGTTTTCTCGTTTCGACGCGTTTTATCCATTTTTTCGTATTGTGTACCTGAAATAGCCTTAAATAAAGTAAGAAAGCATTTAAAGCTCTTTTTGACTATATTTTATTTATAAAAACCAGATATTGTCAGATATCAGATATATATTTTATGTATAATTCTGGCAATATCATAAGCCCATTAAAAGTATATGGGGGTGTTAGCCCAGGAAATATATCTGGGGCCTAACTCAACCATTATCACATCCAAAATACCTTGGGGGCCCACTTAAACAAATAAACAATTCTCAACCACAAGTCCACTCAAATGAAATTAAGTCGGTTTCAAAGGAAAGCAGCGAAAATTCTTTTGTACCCCAAACAGAAGAAATTAGATATCCAAACTCAATCGAAATTGACGAAGCACCACAAAATGAAGCGACAGAAATAAATCAACAACGAAGGTCGAATAGTGGTTGTACAAATTCGAATTGGATGAGCTCTGGGAAATTAAGTTTTCACCTAATGAAAAAACTAGCAAGGGCAAAAGGAAGAAAGAACCCCAATCAGAAATCAACATCACTAAACGGAAGAAAAAAGTCGGGTACGTCGAACCTAAGCAACAGTTGGTCTTCAGAAGAACAAAAGAGAATCATAGGAGAACAACTTGGTTTTTCCTGGGAACAAGTGGTTGACAAACCATAGAAGAAAGGTACGTATGGTTTCGAATTTCATGTGTCAAATGAAAATAATATCTTTAAATATTAGAGGGCTGGGGTCTAAAAACAAACAAGCAAAGGTTCGAAATTTATGTGATACACAAAAACCAGCAATACTCGGATTACAAGAAACAAAAATGCGTTCTATCGATGAATGGGTGATTGAACAACTTTGGGGTAATTCAGACTTTAAATTTGCTGTGATAAACTCGGTGGGGAATTCAGGGGGCTTACTAACAGTGTGGGATGCAAGAGTCTTATCAGATGTAACTGCTTAGGGTGATGAAAATTATCTGGGAATTAAAGGAAAATGGATTGGATTAAGGAAGAGGTCATTTTTTAAACATATATGGTCCTCATTCAACAGAAAAAAAGAGGGAGTGTTGGGCAAAATTAGAAGCAGTGCTCGGTAATAATGATAAGGAAATCATGCTGTTCGGTGACTTTAACGAGGTAAGAAATGCAAGTGAGCGGCACAATACAAACATAATCCCGAATAACATGAAGGATTTCAATGATTTTATAGTCAATAACAACCTAATAGATATCCAAATGGGTAACCGGAGATTCACAAGAGTATGTTCGGATGGAGTAAAATTTAGGAAACTGGATAGGTTTTTGATTTCAGAAAATTTCCAGAAAAGGTGGGGATCTTTAGCATGCAAAGCCCTGGATAGAAACGAATCGGATCATTGCCCACTTTTGTGCTACGATAATGTACAAGATTCTGGACCAAAACCTTTTAAGTTTTTTAATATTTGGCTGAAAGATGAGGAATGTCATGTAATTGTGAAAGAAGCTTAGGAGTTACAAATAGCGCCAAAGAATCTTGACGGTAGGTTCATGGCAAAACTGGGAAACGTGAAGAAGGCTCTCAAAATTTGGTCAAAGACAAAGTTTGGAAAGTTGGATGTGGAATTGAAGGAATTAAAGACACATGTAGCAAATTGGGAACTTAAAGCTGACAATGGAGTTTTAGAAAATGAGGAAAGAATCACCTGGATGGATCAGAAGAGAGTATTGCAACATAAAGAAGAACAAAAGATTGAGATGCTAAAACAAAAATCAAGAATTGCTTGGCAAGTGGAAGGCGACGAAAACTCAAAGTTTTTTCACAACTCAGTACGTAGAAGACAAAGAGCAAATAATATAGCTGGGATTTCGGTCAATGGAGTTTGGGAAGAAAACATGGAAAAAATAAAAAAGGAAGCGGGAATACACTTTGGGTCGTTTTTAAAAAAACAGGGGGATGGAAACGGATGTTTCAAGTCAAACAAATATAAAAAGATTTCTGATCAAGAGAGACAATTGCTGGAAAAAGAGTTTGATGACAACGAAGTATGGATAGCAATCAAAGATTGTGGGAACAACAAAGCACCGGGACCGGATGGATTTTCTTTTGCTTTTTTAAAAAAGTTTTGGGTGTTGATAAAAGATTTGATGGCTGCAGTCAAATGGTTCTGGAAAGAAAAACGAATATCAAAAGGTTGTAATTCTGCTTTTCTAACCCTTATACCCAAAGTAAACGACCCATTGACTTTTAATGACTATAGGCCGGTTACTTTGATTGGTACGTACTATTAAATCCTTTCCAAGTTTCTTGCAAATAGACTAAAATTGGTTTTAAATAACATCATTGGTGAACTTCAAACGGCTTTTTTAAAAGGAAGATCAATTACCGATGGAATTTTGATTACTAGTGAAGTTATAAACCACTTGAAGTCGAAAAAAAAGAAAGGTTTTGTGTTAAAAATAGATTTTGAGAAAGCTTATGACTGTCTAAGATGGATTTTCTAAAGAGCTTAATGATTCAAATGGGATTTGGAAGTACTTGGATAGATTGGATCATGACATGCTTAAGTTCCTCCTACTTGTCAATTTTAATCAATGGATCCCCCTCTAATGAAGTTAAACCGGAGAGAGGAATTAGACAAGGAGATCCGCTGGCTCCTTATCTTTTCCTATTAGTAGCAGAAGGGTTGAACATTGTTTTCTTAGAGGCAAAAGAAAAAAATCTTTTTCAAGGGGTTAAGGTGGGTAAGGATGAATTGTTGGTATCACACCTATAATACGTAGATGACACAATCATATTTGGTGAATGGAACAAAAACAATTTGAAAACGGCTGGAACGATCATGAAATGTTGGCATGAGGTTTCGGGACTCAAAATAAACTGGATGAAAAGCTGTCTACGAGGTATCGGTGTGGGTAACGCAGAACAGATAAATTTTGCAAATATGATTGGATGTAAGGTTGGAACGGGGGTATTTCATTACTTAGGGGTTCCCGTAAATGCAAACATGAAACAGAAGAAGTTCTGGGAAAAGGTCACTAACAAAATGGAGACGAAATTATCAATGTGGAAAGGAAAAACATTATCATACGGGGGAAGGTTGACTCTAATCAATTCTGTCCTATCTAGTTTGCCTGTTTACTACTTTTCCATGTTCCGAGCTTCGCAATCTACTCTCGTATCCTTTGATAAATTTAGGAAACGTTTCTTTTGGGCGGGCGGGAATGTAAATAAAACAATATGTTGGGTTAAATGGGATAAGATCACGCGACACCGGGATAAGGGGGCTTAGGGATTACAAATCTTAACACTTTTAACTTAGCACTACTACTAAAATGGTGGTAGAGACAGAGGTGTGAACGCGAGTATTTTTGGGTAAAATTAATATGTAGTATTTATGGTCCTTTGGGGGGTTTAAATACTTCAAATGTCGTAAAGGGCTCGGGTTTGTGGGCTGGAATCGCAAGAGTGGGTAGTGATCTATTAATGCAGGGGATACCACTTCAATCTCTCTTAAAGGTTGAAGTTGGTAATGGTGCTAACATAAATTTTTGGTTAGATATATGGCTGGGAAACACATGTATGGTAGATAGATTTCCTCGAATTTTCAAGAACATTGGATCATCAGAACTGCAGGTAAGTGATGTTGGACGTTGGGAAGGTGACACTTGGATTTGGGAGATCGGTAACGGACAAAGATTGGCGCTGCTAGAGGGGAGGCTGAACTACAACAACTTCATCAACAACTCATCTCAGTAACGATGCAGAAATTCAAGAAAGACCAATGGTCGTGTTCCGGAAAAAAAGATGGATTGTTCACAGCCAAATGGGTAAGGGAGAAGCTGGAAAAAAAACTAAGCGATCGAGACCAAAGAGAGAGACAGACCTTCTGGTCAAAGCACGTACCAAAAAAAGTGCTCATTTTTGCATGACGTGTAGATACGAGAAGACTACCAACTCTTGATAAACTTGATGAAAAATGTATTGATCTTAACTCACTGTTATGCCCGAGATGTAATCATGAAATAGAAACCATAGAACATGCAATTTTCTTATGCACCAAGATACAAACACATTTGGGAGGCTATACATAGATGGTGGGGCTTAAGACAACAAGGAGGATCGACATTTGAAGACGTTTCAGAAACAGCTACAGGGATCACATCGACATGGGTAGCTCAATTATGGAAGCTCGTGGTGAGAGTTACAGCATATTATATATGGAAGAACATAAACAATCTGATTTTCGCAGACCAAAAAAAGGCTATTCAAAACGTGTTCTTCGAGATACAACTCATTCTCTTTCAATGGCTCAGAGGTCGTACAAAATTCGGAGGATCTTTAAATTGGGAGGCTTGGCTTACGGATCCAACAAAAATTTCGAAGTTGTGGTAATTAGGAGAGTCAGGTTCCCTTATGTATCTTTGTAAGTCAGGTAGTAAAGGGAGGATGTTAATCCTTTAATTGAAACTATTGATGTTTCATTTAGAAAATTAACATTCTTCTCTTGGGCTTTGCATGTATAACTCATATATGTGAGGCTCTATATGTGTACAGACATTTCTATTCACTTGAATATAAACAAACTGCTTTTCAAAAAAAAAAGTCTTATAAATATTAAAATTATATTTGTGTTTTGCTTAATGTTGTGAAATTAAGTCTAGGGGGCCGATTACTTGACGAGTAGTCGGATGTTGGACCATCACCAAAGCGATTTCAGTTTAAGCGCACATAAAACTCGGAATCAGTCAAGATCGATCAAAATCGCTGGAAATTGCTATGTGGTCAACTCTTTCACATGATGTCCATAATTACGATGCAGATGATTACGATGGTTAGAAGGACTCTTTGTATGTTGCTCCTCGTCTGAAATATTTCACACGACACTATTGTTTATGATATTACATAAAAGGGACTCTCTCGTAGGTACATTGACTTTCTTTCATACCATGCCGATTAGTTTTGAATAGAAACGGGGACTGGAATTTTGTAGGATCAATTTCGTGATGGTTTTAGACGTGCGCCGTGCCGCCGACTACTTATGTGAGCTTCTTTTGATTTACAATTAATGTAGGTAAAGTATAAGTGCATGATCTTTTAAGTGATATTCACAATTGATGACAAACGAGTTTTTGATTGTTCGTGCAATGTGTTGGATGAAAACAAATTAATATATTAGCTTCTTACGTGTATTTGAATTGTTTTTATAGAAAAAAAAAATATTATCTAATGGTAACCCAGTTTTAAAATTGTTACCCAAAAATAATTCAATTTGTTTTGCAAAAGCAAAAAACCATATGCTTCAATATTTAGTGGTCGGTAAATGCATTTTTCTATATAATACCATATTTAAATTATATTGATATTTAAATGTAGATAAAAATACACATATGTATTTGTATTTCTACCGAACATTAAATATTAAAAAGTTATAACCAAAAATTAAATAATATATAAAATTAGTTATTTTATGATAATAATAATAAAAACACAAAGTTAAGTTGAAATGCATTAGGACAAAAAAAACACTCTCATCGATTTCTTCTTTCTATATAAATTGGAAAATCTTTGGTTCACCATTACTTCCAGTCTTCCATCATGATAAATTCAAACTAAATCTACAAAAATACCTATAAAAAGTCATGAGAAAATAGCAAACTAATTTTTCAATTGATATATAATAATTACGATCATATCATATTATAATGCTAGAGTTGTATTCAATAAAGTTTATCTGAAAAACATAATCCTAAAATTTAATATGTAATCATTGGTGATTCGGTATACAATCATATGTGAATTACAAAAATATCACTCCGTCCAAAATTTTAAAATTCAATTAGAACCATTAATGACATTCATCAAAGGCTAAAATTAGCCCCTTAGGACTATGAATTTTAATATGTACTATATTGAATATTCTTCTATAATGCTAATGAAAAGACCCGTGTAAACACGGATACTTTTTGAATTGTTTTCTTTTTGTACGTTAAAAATGTTTTATACATCTCTTAGATTCTCAGCTTTGTACAAGTATGATGTTTTACAAAAAAAAAAAGTAAAAAAAAAAAGTAACACCCAATACCGTCTTCCACGGGTTATGGGTCCCAATACCGTTTGCACGGTGTATGGGGGAGGTTGAGATGTAGACACCCATACCTCTACCTATGGTAGAGAGGATGCTTCCAGTTCTACTAAATGTAGAAAATGACCTTCTGCCTTGCAAGAAGTGAGGATCGAACCCTTGACCTTTGACTCCAGAGGCAAGGGTGATAACCACTTGATCCAACCTTGCTTGTTGATGTTTTACAAAAATACTATTTTTAATTCAAAAAACAGATTTTGTTTGTTTTAAGTACCCACCTTTGTTACAACTTGAGACGGTTAGAAAACGGGTCAAAATTGAATACTTAAGATAGAAACAACCGGGTTTGGTTGAACTCAAAACAATTTTTGTCCAAGATTTTAAAAATTATGAATTAGTAGTTGTATATTGTATCACACTGCCACGATTATAATGAAAATAGCATGATTATAATGACAAACTTATAATTTTAAGATACATTTAGAAAATTTAAATTTTAAAGTGTAAAAAAGCAAACTTCAGACGACCTTCACTTGGTTTAGTTTTTAAGCTATGGTTTATAGGTTTTGTTTACCCAAATGTAACCTTACACATTTCATTATACATAAAACCTTTTTTAACCTATATAGAGATAAATCATATCCCATTTTGATTATTCATAATTGTCACCTCTAAATAGTAGGGCAAATATTTTTTAAACAGACTTTTCCTTGACATATATTTTAAGGTTGACATTTTAGGTCGGTTCAGGGTTATCATGTTTGTGACGTTCTTGTTAGTGTCAATTTAGCGTTAACCTGTTTTTCTGTCGGGCTCGAGTTGTATTAGCTTTTTTCGTGTCAGGTTTGGGCCGTGTTTGACCCATTTTGGCTAAATATGTTGTCATGTGTTTATCTGGTTTTCCACTGCAATTTTAGTTCGAATCCCAGATTTTTTTCGATACGAATTCGATCTAAATATGACTTTTGTTTCGATTCAATATTCATATTGATTTGACTCGAACGAATTTCGTGTTCATTTCAATTTGTTGCGAATTCCGATTTTATTTTTATAAAGACAATTTAAAATAGTAAGGTACTAACTATGAAGTAGTAAAATGTCAATGTACTAAAATGATATAGTTAAAATATCAAATACTATAACGTTATTATATTGTTTTAGATTTAAATATTTTATTGTTTTAAAATTTTAATGTTCTGTACTTTTTTTGCGGATCTTATTAATCTTAAATGGTACTCTCCCATTTGAATTCACAATACCTTTCTAAATTTTAAATATGTAAGTTTTAAAGAAAATTTTATAATATTATACTTACACGGATTATAAGAGTCACTTTCTGGATATATGCTTGGCCTTAAGATGTTTAATATGCTGAAACATGCTTCAAACATTGCACTAGGATACAATGAAAAATAGTATTATTCCATCCTTAAGTGTAACACATTTCATGTGGACTTCCATTTTTTTTTTTGGGTTTGCTTATATTTGGGGCTAATTGGCACTTCAATAGACGATGCGCATCCAATCCAACTTATCCTACCAAAAGCAATGCCATATCAGCATCCATATCATCCTCCATCTTCAACCCTCTCTAACTCTACAACCCCCACATCCAACCCTATTTAACCCCACATCAAATAATAATAAAAAAATATTATTTAATATGAGAGAGAAACAGAGATAGATAGAGGAAAAGAAAAAAAGAGAGAACCCGAAACGGGTCTGGGGACTAGATGGGTTGGGAACCTTCCACCACCCAATGAGGTGTGATGGTGTTCCCATCAGGTTCATTGCTCCACATCAGCCCAAGCCATCGGCTTCTTCATCCGATGCGGGTGGTCTTAGTTTCCTTTTGTTACCTCTACATAAGGTGTAATCTGATCACATCTTCTGGATTTACTTTTGATTGATTTTAGCCTTTAGGCATTGAGTTTGCTTCTGATTGATTTGAGGGTTTGAGGGTGTTTGTGATATATTTTTGAGATGTATTTTGCACTAACTTATCTTTGTAAATTTGTATATCATTCAAAATTGGTCTCTAAAACACAATTTCCCTTGACAAGATATTCAACATGGTGAAACTGGCATTAAACCTTGACAAGGTTAATCAAAACCAGGTAGCTGTTATCCCACAAGAAAGTTTAAGAGTGGTCTAATTTCAAACATATGTATTTGTTCTAGGAACATTGGTATTTTGTTTCTATATTTTTTAACGGTTAAGCACTCATATTCTTTAAATCTATGCTTATTTGTAACCCATCTCATTAGACATTAAAAACACCATATATTTCCCTAGACATTTTAATGATCGGATTAAGATTTTCTCTTTAATCAAATATGATCATTATATATTTTCTCACACATAGATTATAAATTGTGAGAAATGTTCAATATAGTCCATACTAAATCCATAGTTCTAAGAGACTAATTTTAGCTTTTGGATCAGCCCAATTAATGATCCAGATTAAATTTTAAAATTTTGGACCGAGTAACATTTTCATAATTAACATATAATGCTTTTACAATCATATGTGATTGTATACTGAATCCCTTGTTATTGAATTTTAGGCTGCCCATTGTGGGCGTTACCCGGCCAGCGGGTGAGCTTGCGAGTTCAGCGGGTGCGGCGGGGAACACCACCTCGGGTGGTTAGAACTCGCCTGGTAAGGTAGGGACGCGGGTTGTGAGACTTGGCCGCCAAAAGCCCACCCCCCCCCCCCCCCCCACCCCCTTTCAAAAAATAGTCGTTGAACGGCAACTTTTTTTTTTTACTTTCCTCCTCTATATATATCTCACTTTTCTCAATCTTTTTTCATCATTTCTTCATCTTTTCTTCATCTTCTCTATATTTTTTAACAAAATACTCAATGGATCCAAACCAAAATTTCACAACCCCCCATCATCCGGTAGAAATCATTCAAGAATTCCGAGTTCTACACCGTCGCCGGATAATCCTTTCTTTGTTGGCGTGTCTCAACCGATGCCTCAACCAAACCCGATGTTCGCTCCCCCGCAATTTACGTATACGAGAATGCTTAACCTACAAAATATTCCGCTATCCCAACTTGGCTACCCGATGCAACATAATTTTCAAGCCCCCCAAGGTGGCTACCCGATTCAATATCAACAACACCAACATCATTATCAACAACACCAACAATACCAACTTGTAGATGAAGATGAAGACGAAGATGATGAAGAAGAGTTTGTTGCGGACACCCAACCACCGCCACCGCCACCTCCGCAAAATCGTTCGGGACAACAACAAGGCGAGCCGAAGAAATTTAAAACGCGAGCAAAAGCAACACCGTGGACACCCGAGGAAGAGTTGGCGTTGGTCAAGGCGTGGGTTAGCATTTCCGAAGACCCCATAGTAGGAAACGCGCAACCACATGGTATAAATATATATTTATTTATTTATACGTTTTTATATATATTTATTTATTGTTATTATTATTATTGTTAAATATATATTTATTTATTGTATTATTATTATTGTTAAATATATATTTATTTATAAGTGTTTATTTATTTATACGTTTTTTATATATATTTATTTATTTATAGGTGGATTTTGGGAACGTGTTTTGGGTGTTTTTCGAGATCAACTTGGCAAACCGGCTGATTACCGATCACCTCATCAAGTAAATGCAAAGTGGAAATATATCAATGCAAAAGTATCAAAGTTTGTCGGTATCTACGCCAACATCAAGGGTGGAAGACGTAGTGGAATGAGCGATTCAGTTATTTTAAAAACCGCTCACATCCACTACCGGGACCAATATAAGGCATCTTTTGGTCACTAAGCATGTTGAGAATTTCTTAAACAATTTCCCAAATGGGTACCACAACCGCTCGTGGGTCAAGCTTCCCGTCCTTCAAAACGGAGCAAAACAACAGACTCCCATGTACCATCTAATACGGGGTCTTCCGATGCTCGCGCTCCCATCAACCTCAACGAAGAAGATGATGATGATGACAATGAAGAGGAATTGGGGTAGGATAACGAGCTTTTACGCCCCATAGGTAGAGACCGAGCGAAGCGCCCGGCATCAACATCGACGGGAACCGGGTCGAGAATTGAGATAACATCGTTGTGGAGTAACTTATCGAGTATGAACACGCAGAATGACCGATTCATATCGATGCGTGAAAAACATTTGAAAGTTACCCAACATCAAGTGGAAGTATGCCGAGAACAAATTGAAATAAGCAAAAAACAAGTGGAACTACAAGCGGCGGATCGGATGGAAAAAGATTACCAATTTTACATCTTGCCCACTAATCATCTTGACGGACTATTTTTGACTGCAACAATCAAAATGAAAAATGATGTTGCACAAAAGTACGGTTGGCCGACTTTGAGCGAGTAGTTTTTAAATTTAAAATTGTGCACTTCAATTTAGGAAATTTTAATTATGTAATTTTCTTTTTTTTAATTATTATCGTATGAAATTTTAACTTATGTAATTTTCTTTTTTTAATATTATTAATGAAAAAAAAATTAGTTTAATAAATGATTTATTGAATATAAAAAGTAAAAATAAAAAATGGAGGAAAGGGGAAAGGGAGAGTATAACGGGTGTAGTGGGTAAAAGAAATGGAAGAGGAGAAAAAATGATGTGGCGCGGATATAACAGTGGATAAGAAAAAGGGTAACGAGAGTATAACGGATAACGTATAATGGTATACATGAACTATGCAACTCTATAAATTGTATATAAACGAGTAACACGTGAAAACACGCTTCTTTGCAAACCTATCTCTAACTAACAACCCTCCCCCGCCCAAGATGGACGGAACTTTGTCCGCAACCGGCACCACTCTACACTCCATCCCCCGAACCCTCCGTCGCTCCACCGCCGCTGGCCAATCCTTTGGGACTCAATTACCGCTCCTCCGCTCCAGACGGATTACGACAACCACCAACACCGAGTTTCAGAGATCATCGGCAAAGTTGTGTTGCAAATCTCCGTTGTTTAATTGGAGCACTGCTGCAGCTGCGGTGTCTCCTGTTCGGTGCCGCTTGCACTGTGTTTCGAGCTCCGCTGATTCGTTTGCTTCCTCCAGTGGTGCTGATGATGTTTCCCCTTTATCGCCAGATGTCATAGTTCTTGATGTTAAGGTAAGCAATTTCTCCCTACCTCACTTTATTTACTTTCGTTATTGTTAATTTATCAATTAACAAAGGCATTATGTTATTCTGAAGTATGCATTTTGTCTTTTTACTCTAGGTCCAAATAATAATCATAGTTTTATAGTGATTGAATAATGATCAAATACCTAATCAGTTTCATCAAAATGTTGTGATGGTTCATTTCTCTTGAAAAAGGTCTGTAACTGATTCCAAAGAGGCCATCCAGTTTGGCAATGTTATAAATTGGAGTATTCTCGTTATTACTAAAATCAAAACTCATTAGTGTTATTTCTGTTAAAGTTGCAGAATTATAGATTAACTGAGATATTAGTATGATGTTTACATGGGATGATGTATTTGGGGGCTGCTCGATCGTGACAAGGGCAACTAATTTAAGGGCAACTAATTTAAGGGCATCGAGTTGCAATTGTGTTATCTGGTTGGACGAGTACTAAAATAGTTAGCTGAACCAGTAATCATAGGTTTGGAACCTTTTAAGGGAACATGGCTAAGGGGTGCAAGTGAGTGTTAGATGTACTAGATATAGGGATATACTCATCTATTATGCTTTCGATTAGCACATTAAAATTCTTCTTTTTGCGTCTATCAATATCCAAAGGTGAGATCTGTTTTTACATGCGATGTATGTCGAGCATATTCCAGTTTATCGGTTTCTGTTTCCGGTTATTCAGTTTCCTGTGTCCATTTATATAAGCAATATGTGGAAAGTTAGACAATACAACAAGTTAAAAAATACTGCTGAACAAATATTGAAGCTAAAAGCGAAATAAACGATTCATTAAAAGCAAACTATATTTCCATACAAGAAGGAATTCAATGACTGAAAGGAAAAAACGTTATTCGCGTTTCACCAAAATATCAGAGTTTGTACACCATCGTGCTCCGAAAATTATATTCGTGAGAAAAGTTATATAGTATTAGCTGTGAAGAAAAGTTTGCATGACTGCCAATTATATGATGGGAAAAATTATAGAGCATTAACAATCCATAATTGTACTCTTGAAGAAACCATAGTGCATTAGCAATACGGATAAATATCAAGTTTTATTATGCAAGTAGTTCAATCTTCGAAAGATACAAAACCTGTAAGATCTAAACTTCAGTAATCAATAGATATACCTAGACAAGAACGATATATATATCATAAAAAGTAAAAGCTCTATATATTTCAAATAAATAGACTGATAGAAGCAATAGCATTCTTCAAACAATATACATGGTTAAGGTTTGAATGATTAAAATGAATCTAGAATAACAAGACTTACATATTGATAAAGGAACCGTATCCTTGAACATAACTACAGATTTGAACACTATTCTAACTATTAGTTATGATATTGAGAAGTATATGCATGGTTAAGGTTTGAATGATTAAAATGAATCTAGAAAAGGTAACCATGACAAATCATGGCAAATTTTGGTTTTCTCAGGGATTCGATTTTTTTATATCTATTTCCGGCTCTTGTAATACATTCAGTTATCTTACAGTAACCTCACATTTTTATATCAATGTGGGTTGCGGGGTTTCTATTGTTCTATATATATCATCAAATCAAATCTTCTTCTTGTTTTAGGGGATGACTTGTGGAGGATGTGCATCAAGTGTAAAAAGGATTTTAGAGAATCAAGTATGTAGAAAGAAACTTAAATTTTATCGGTATATATATATTTAGGGGAGGGTTTATTCGAGAACAGTTGTTAGTGCGAGAACCGCGAGAACCAATCTCAGCTGTTCCTTGGATATGGGAAGTTCATGGATGGAGTGCGTGGAGGGATAGGGTGTGGCATGGTGCATGTAAGGAATTCATGGGTGGGCAATGACATTGAAGGAGGGGGAATTGGGCGGCTTAGATTGGTTCTTGCGGTTCTCACACTAAGAATGGTTCTCAAAGGAACTTCTTCCTATATATTTATATCCAGATTAAATCAGTCAACCTACTGATATTAATACCTGAACAGGCCCAAGTGTCATCTGCCAGTGTAAATCTTACAACAGAGACAGCAATTGTATGGCCTATGTCTGAGGTCAAGGTTGCACCTGATTGGCAGAAAGTAATTGGAGAGGAACTTGCAAAGAATTTGACAAATTGTGGGTTTACCTCTAACCTTAGAGGTAAGAATCTTCTTCAATGGCATATTGCATCTGCAAAGTTGATCTCTGTCTCTCTCTCTAACTGTTTATAACGTTCTTGATTGAGTATCTTTGATATGAGGTTTTGAACTTGATATTATTATATTTTTCTTCATATTTGAAGCTAGTATATGGCAATATCAAATTGACTGTTTAGAAATTACGGTGCTTGTTTAACTACCATCCATTGTCTGCGAGAATATATAAGTTGGATGTAGGTGTTCAGAAGATTTGCCAAATTTGCTGCTCTGTTTTGATCTTCTTCTTTTAATATTAATCCAAACCTGCCTTTCAAAAAAAAAAAAAATATTAATCCAAACCTGATTATATTGTATTACTTAATTATGTTTAGTTATTTAAAGTTTATTTCCGTCACATATTTTATTGTTTGGGGTTATAGTCAGTAGTCAGTTTTGGTGTTTTTGAAAAAAGTGGGAGTTGTGGGCTACTTTTATGGGTTAGGCCATCCGTATGGCATTTGTTTTGAGTTCACCAACCTAGCTTCCACATCATCACCACCTCACCTTCCTCTTCTCTTCCTTTTCCCAACTCAAAAGTTAGTATTGCCTAACCCAATCTTACCCCTGTTTTTTATTTTATATTATAACATATATTAAGAGAGAGAAAGGGAAAAGGTTGAAGAGAGAGGAGAGAGATAGAGAGGTGGGGTGGGGGAAGTATGGGTGTATCTGATGAACCCAAAGAAACCTAATGGAGCCGAAGGTGTTAGGTCATGATATACACATAGTCTTGGATAGATAATTTGGCAGTGGTGTTTGATGGGGTTTCTAGGGCACGCAACGGAAGCAAGGTACAACATGATTTGCCCAAAGTACAAGCATACAAAGCATACAAGATGAAACCCCAAAGATGGATCATACTATATGTAAAAGAAATGCAACATGAAAGAAAAGGGAGAAGAGAATTATACCTTCCTCCTAAGCTCCAGAAAATATGAATGTGGTGGCGATGTTCTTAGAACCCGAAATCGAGTCCTCTCTATGGAAGCACACCCCGGGAATATGTCAAACAACTAGTGCTAGCTTGCTTGATGAACTTCACTTCTGGTATTCACCCAAGAACAACAACCCTTATGACAATTTCTGGAACCCCTTTTTTTAGTATACTCTCTCTAAGTCTCTCTTTTTAGCACTTAAGGGTGTATCTAAGTGTATGTAGCCAAGAGTGTGACAAGAGAGCAATCAAGCCTCTTTTATAAACTAAAAGATGCCATTTAGTCTACCCAAGGCCGGCCAAAATACAATGATAGCTTTCCCATGAATTGGCCAAGCCAAAAGGTGATTTGACAAAAAGCACATGCAGCCGTAGCGGCACTAACCTTTAAGGGTTTGCGGCGCTAACCCCTCAAAGTTAGCGGCGCTAACGCGGCCTGTAGCTTTTCTGACAAACGGTCACATGCAGCCGTAGCGGCGCTAACGCAGCCTGCATTACCCGCTTTTGTCTTTTGCCAAATTTGGTCCCTGAACTTTAATTGCTGTCATGTTTGACTCCGGTGTGTGATCCAATAGGCCCATACATCATCGGCAGCGGTCTAAATGGCATGCGTGCATTATCGGGCATATTCTAACAAACTTCCACTTGTACATAATGCACCGTACCCATGAAACCACAGACAAAGAGCGGCCTCTAGCAAAATATCGATGCCCCAAAGTCAGTATGGGTTCCGTCAATCTGCAGAAAACCAAAACATTCAAGCATTGGTCCTATAGATAAGTGATCTTAAACATCTTTTTGTTCGCGATATCCTTGTGAACACGAAACATGGATTAAATGTCAATCTCCAGATCGTTCACTATTATGTTTCTCGATCTTGATTGGTGGTGACCAAAAGTTAAGGACATATCTGATTCTCAATCAATATTCCTTATGCATGGCCATGCAAATTTTGGTGTCAGCTCCCAATCATCGAGGGGCCAGGGATATCTCTCATATGAGAGGAACAAAATCCGTTGACTGCATAACCCTATAGCATACTTCTTGTCTTACTTAGCTATTTCCTTTATCACAGTCAGTTACGAATTGCTTTTGAAAATGGCTAAAGTAAGAAAAAATTATGGTATAGCCATTCATACATCTCAGGTCTAAGGACGTAAGATATTATTATCCCAAGTTACTCGTGACTATAATCCATGAAGTACACTTGGGTGTGGGTCTTCCAGTCACCTGAAACTCTTTTCAAGCACAGGCAAGCACTGCACCTTAATTCAACCATTTTGAATTCAAGGTCACATATCAAACAAACTAAATACAGATCTCAAGCCAAATCGCTAGCATATCTTACACCTATTGCTCTAGTGTGAGAATCATGAGCTGCTTGCGGTAACGGCTTAGTGAATGGATTCACTAAGTTTCCATTCGTTGCTATGCTGATGACAATTTCATCACTTTCAATTACATCCCGTATAAAGTGGTATTTGCGCAGTATATGTCTTGTCCTCTTGTGAGCTCTTGGTTCCTTTGCTAATGCCACCGCACCCTCATTGTCACAGAAAATCTCAATAGGGTCCGCGATGCTTGGAACCACTCCCAGATCTTGGATGAAGAGGCTTCCATAGCAGCTTCACTTGCCTCTATGTATTCCGACTCAGTAGTCGAATCGGCCACCATGTCTTGCTTTGAGCTCCTCCAGCTGACAGCACCACCATTCACTCGCTTCATTACGTCTATCTCCTTTTGGGAGGTAAGACATTGAGTCTTGCTTAAAGTCAACCCATGCAACATAGGGAGGTTTCCTTTCTTGGATTCCTCCATTTTAAAACGTCTAATGACCTTATCTATGTATGCACTTTGAGAAAGCCCGAGTAGCCTTCTAGATCTATCTCTATAGATCTTGATACTCAGAACGCAGTTCGCATCCCTTAGATCCTTCATTGAGAAGCAATTCCCTAGCCAAGCTTTAACACTTCTTAGGCTCGGAATATGATTTCCAATGAGTAGAATATCATCTACGTACATGATTAAGAAGATAATTATGCTCTCACTAGCCTTGACATATACACATGGTTCATCTTTGTTTTTCGAAAATCTAAAATCTTTGATTTTCTCATCAAATCAAAGATTCCAGCTTCAAGATGCTTGCTTAAGTCCATAAATGGATTTCTTTAGTTTACAAACTGTGGAATTCTGGAGATAAGATTTCAAGTTTAAACCGTGGATAGAGATTTATTTTAAATATTAGCTAGTTTATCATAGTTTAAAGTTTATCTAGTTGATTTTTGATAGTGTTTATCTCTTCCTAGATTGTAGGATTCGTTTCTTTATATATTGTTCCTTGTACTTCGGTTTGATTCAATCAATACAATTTAATTCGATCCTTCATAAATCGCTACATGGTATCAGAGCTAGCTCTGAAAACCGAAGCCCTGGAGATATGGATCAAACACAACACGGAGGATTAGAATCCACCTCCACGCAAATCACTGGTCATAAGCTAAATGGCCACAATTACCTTCAATGGTCACAATCTGTGATGATGTACATCTGTGGAAAGGGAAAAGATGATTACATCACTGAAGAAGTCACGATCCCTCTAAAAACCGATCCCAAGTTCAAAATCTGGAAGGCCGAAAATCACATGGTAATGTCATGGCTTATCAATTCAATGAACAATGACATTGGAGAAAATTTTCTGCTGTACGGAACAGCAAAAGAGATATGGGACGCAGCTAGAGAAACGTATTCAAGCACTGAAAATACTTCAGAGCTATTCGAAATTGAAGCTAGCCTGCACGATCTACATCAGGGAGACATGACAGTCACTCAATACTTCAATAAACTGTCATCTTTATGGAAACAACTTGATCTGTTCGAAATTCATAACTGGAAGTGCTCAGATGATACAGCACTGTATCGCAAAATCGTTGAGCAGAAACGCACCTTCAAGTTCTTAATCGGCCTTAATAACAGCCTTGATGAGATTCGAGGAAGGGTAATGAGCACAAAGCCTTTACCAAGTCCTCGTGAAGCCTTTGCAGAAGTGCGACGGGAAGAAAGCAGAAAAAAGGTTATGAAGGGATCAATAATGCCTCCTTCCAGCCAGGAAGGCTTAGCTCTTGCTTCTCGTGGTCAACAAGGTAATAACAATCAAAGGAATGGAAGGCCTTGGTGATTGTCGTAAGCCTGGACACATCAGAGAGAATTGTTGGAAGATTCATGGCAAGCCTGCTGATTGGAAGCCACGAAACTCGAATGATCGTGAAAAGCGTGGGAACCTCACCAATGCTTCGGATGGTACAGCTCAGAATGATGATAGTCCATTCACCAAGGAGCAACTTGAGATGCTACGCAAACTACTAAGTCAGAATGATAACTTTAGTATCTCAAATACTAAGGCGGGAAATCTGGCCAAGAAAGGTAAAATCTCGATTGCTCTTGTTATCAAAAGCAAGAAACAGCCAAATACATGGATCATTGATTCGGGAGCTTCGGATCATATGACTGGTGACATTAACCTGTTTCATAATTACAGCCCATGCATACGAAAAATTTTTGTTCGAATTACAGATGGGTCTCTCTCTCGGGTTAAAGGAATAGGGTCAATTGTTCTTTCAAATAACCTGACCCTGAATTCGGTACTTCATGTACCAAGGCTGGATTGTAATTTACTTTCTATTAGTAAGTTAACCCGTGACTTTAATTGTGTGACTAAATTTTTCTCAAACTGCTGTGAATTTCAGGATCTGAACTCGGGGAAGATGATTGGCAATGCTGAGATGCATGATGGACTCTATCTCCTTAAAGATCAAACTAGTGCTAAGTCTAAATCGTTTGTGAGTCAGTCGTATAGTGACATTATGTTATGGCATTATCGCCTAGGTCATCCAAATTTCAAGTATCTTGCAAAGTTGTTTCCTTCTTTGTTTATCAATAAAAAGTTTGAATCTTTGGATTGTGAAATCTGTCAGCTAGCCAAACATACACGTAACAACTATCCAAACAGCCCATATAAGCCTTCGAGTCCCTTTGCATTAATTCATAGTGATGTTTGGGGTCCTTCACGAATAAAAAATATAACAGGAGCACGTTGGTTTGTATCTTTTATTGATGATCTCACCCGAACCACTTGGATATTCTTAATGAAAGAAAAGTCTGAAGTTGGTCAGATCTTTAAAAACTTTAATAACATGATACAAACTCAGTTTCAAACCAAAATCCAAGTGCTCAAAACCGATAATGCAAAGGAATACTTCGAGTCCACTCTTGGTTCATATCTCTTGAACCAAGGGATTGTTCACTTGAGTTCATGTGTGGACACACCCCAACAGAATGGGGTGGCAGAAAGAAAAAACAGACACCTGCTAGAAGTAGCACGGTCTTTGATGTTCACAACACACGTTCCAAAATTTTTTTGGGGCGAAGCTATTCTCACAGCAGCATACTTGATAAATAGGATGCCTTCACGAGTCCTTAATTTTCAAACCCCGTGTCAAGCCCTCCTCAAAAAGTTTCCAAACACCAAAATCATCACATCCTTAGACCTCAAACTCTTTGGATGTACAGTATTTGTTCATATCCATCCACAACATCGCAACAAATTAGACCCCAAATCTGTCCGGTGCATATTCCTTGGATATTCACCGAATCAAAAAGGATATCGATGTTATTCCCCACACACAAAGAAGGTTTACAACTCTATGGATGTAACCTTCTTTGAACATCAGTCATACTACCCCAAATCTTCGGTTCAGGGGGAGAATATGAGTGAATCTCAGTTTTGGAAAAGTTACCTTGACATTGACTCTGATTCTCCATTGTCACCTTCACAGGTCACTCAAACCCACATTCCAAGTCAACCAGAAACTCCACCCGAGTCACCTTTTGTCAAAGAACCTGATCCTCCTCAAAACAAAGAGTTTCAAGTCTACTCTAGAAAACCCAGACCCGAGGGAGAGAAAGAGTCCAGACAACCTCCCAGCATTGTCCAAGAATCTGAACCAAGCTCAGAAACTGATCACAGTCACGTTGGCGAGGAAAATATAAGTCATTCGGAGAATGAAGCTGATTTGGAGATACCTATTGCATTAAGGAAGGGTGTTAGATCGTGTACCAATCATCCAATCTCCAAATACATATCATATGAGAATTTATCACCAAAATACAAGGCTTTTGTTTCTTCTCTTGACAATGTGCAGGTACCTTGTTCTATTCAACAGGCCCTAAATGATCCCGCATGGAAGAAGGCAGTAGATGAAGAAATACAAGCCTTGGAGAAGAATGGCACTTGGGTGATCTCCGATCTCCCAGATGGTAAGAAAACAGTTGGAGCTAAATGGGTCTTTACAGTCAAATACAAGGCTGATGGAAGTATTGATAGACTGAAGGCCCAACTGGTTGCAAAAGGATTCACTCAATCCTATGGAATTGATTATCAAGAAACATTTGCTCCAGTGGCAAAACTTAACACCATCAGGGTCTTGCTCTCAATTGCAGCTAATAAGGACTGGCCATTACACCAATTGGATGTAAAGAATGCATTCTTGAATGGGGATCTCGAAGAAGAAGTTTACATGGAGATTCCTCCGGGTCTGGAAAGTTCATCAAACCGTAACAAGGTATGTAAACTTAGAAAATCCTTGTATGGGTTAAAACAATCTCCTCGTGCATGGTTCGAAAGGTTTATGCGCTCAATTAAAGGGCATGGTTACACCCAGTGTCAAGCTGATCATACTCTGTTCGTGAAGTGCTCACCAGACAAAAAGATTGCAATTTTGATAGTGTATGTGGATGATATTATTCTAACTGGTGATTATGATGATGAATTAGTTAGAATAAAAGATCTACTCTCAAAGGACTTCGAAATCAAGGATCTGGGTGAACTAAAGTACTTTCTGGGTATGGAAGTAGCAAGATCAAAGAGTGGAATATTTGTCTCTCAACGTAAGTATGTCCTTGACCTACTTAAAGAAACCGGCATGCTTGGATGTAAACCTGCAGATACTCCTATGGAGCCTGGAAAAAGGATCGGGAGTGCTGGAAATGGTGTTCCTGTTGACAAGGGGAGATACCAAAGACTGGTTGGTTGTTTGATCTATCTATCACATACACGACCAGATATTGGATTCGCTGTTAGTGTTGCAAGTCAATTTATGAACAACCCAACAGAAGAACATATGGAGGCAGTGAATAGAATTCTAAGGTATCTCAAAATGACACCAGGAAGAGGGATACTTTATGGAAAGAATGATAAACGGAGTGTTGAGATATTCACGGATGCTGATTGGGCTGGTGATAGTTCAGACTCCAGGTCTACTTCAGGTTATTGCTCATTCGTTTGGGGAAATCTCGTAACTTGGAGAAGTAAAAAGCAACCAGTGGTATCACGAAGTAGTGCTGAAGCCGAGTTCAGGGCTCTTGCACATGGTATATGTGAAGGAATGTGGATACAAAGACTACTTGGTTCAAAGAAAACTTATCCAAACCATTTTTGGAATCAGAATCAATGTTCATGATAGATTTTCTTGATTCAATGTATGCATTCGCTTCATATATGCCATGACACGGTAATGCTTTAAAATAAACAATATCATTTTTAAAACAAATAATTGTCCATAAGGGTTTTATCCATGCTATGCATATGATAACTCATAGTGAATTGATCATATGAATTGGGCAGCGTTTGGAGGATCAAATCGACCGCTATCTCCCTCCCGATGGTGAAACCCAGCTTCTCCATGCGCTCAATGTTCGCTTTCATTCGCAAAACATGAGCGCTCACGTTCCCTCCATCTTGAAGCTTGCAAGCGAGAACGGACTTGAAGCATTCATACCTCTCCTGCCTCGCCTGCTGTTGGAACATGTCCTTCAGCTGCACGATCAGGTCGTAGGCACTTAAGTGCTCCATTTGCTTTTGAAAATCGGAGCTCATTGTGCTCAACATGAGGCATGTTATCTCCTCGGTCTCTTTGAGGCATTTTTCATACGCTTCTCGGACCGCATCTTGAAGCTTGCAAGCGAGAACGGACTTGAAGCATTCATACCTCTCCTGCCTCGCCTGCTGTTGGAACATGTCCTTCAGCTGCACGATCAGGTTGTAGGCACTTAAGTGCTCCATTTGCTTTTGAAAATCGGAGCTCATTGTGCTCAACATGAGGCATGTTATCTCCTCGGTCTCTTTGAGGCGTTTTTCATACGCCTCTCGGACCGCCCTCGCTGCACTGCTTGGAGGTGCCTCGGGTAAGGGTTCCTCAATGGTATGCAACTTTCCTTCATAGCGTAGGACAAGCCTCAACTGCCTATGCCAATCCATAAAGTTGCTACCGTCGAGTTTCTCCTTCTCAAGGAAAACTCGAAGAGAAACGTTCGTGGTGGTGGTATTTGCGCTTGTAGATGCCATCTAAAATAAGCAAAGTAGATTTTAGTTAGTTTGATATTATATCTTGTTAAAACAATTTACCCATAAAGAATCATCTTAACAAGGCTAAGAACCGTATTTCAACCCATCATGTGACGGGGTTACCGCGGGTCACATGATGAAATTATTTAGGTCGGCAACCATTTTGCCAATTGCGATCTCTATTGCAATCCTTAGCACCTTGCGGGATCCTACGACAACCAAGGGCCGTTTTTGGCATGTTTGATCCTTCTTGCACCAATCTTAAGCTTTGAAATTATGATTAACTCATGCTAAGCTCGACAATTAATCAAGATTTCAAACTTAAAATTGCAAATCGTCTGTCAAGACATACGATGACGAATCCACCAAAATTGGCTCGTGCTAAGCTCGACAACTAAAATTGTGAATTTTGCCACACTCACCTTCCACACAGTTTTATGAGAATTGGTTCGTGCTAAGCTCGACAACCAATACTCATAATACTAGATTCGGGTGGTATCGACTTACGGATGGTGCATGATTCACGTTTTATGGAAGGACAGGCTTTTGCTTCCGGTTTGGTTTTTAGATTAACTTATTAGTGACAAAACCTAATTTCACTAGGTGAGTTAATCTGGTATGTGAGCGCGCACGAGAATTGTAAACCATTTTTAGCAAATCTCTTGTGATTTTTATTAATTCCGAAAAATTATCTAGCATGCGAATCCTAAGCAAACCATGCATAGTAAAATCACAACACACGTATAAATATTAAAATTGGTAATCCTTGCCATAAAACCTATGCGTTCTTCCCGTGAGCCAAAAAGGAAAGAACTTGGTCAATCTAAGGGACAAAAGAACTCCGATGCAAGCTCTCACTTGAACCGCCATCTCCAAGGATTTTTTGGCTTCTAAGGACATCACTCTCCATCTTCTTATGACTCCATATGTGTGCTTCATCCTCCAAGTATTACATACAATAGAATAGAAAAGGCATGCAAGCAACAATATTCCTATTTATCTATTACAAATACAATGATGAATGAAATGGTATGCAAGCCACATTATTATTACAAATTAATTTCAAATAAATAATAATACAACCCATATGTGATTTTAAAATCACCAAATAGCAACCAAACACACATAACCACAAGGTCAAGGCAAGACTACCAATTTATATATCCACATACAACCAAACATATATCATCAAAGTTACTGGAAAAACAAGATCATGACTTCTGAAACAAATTTCCAGAAGCCTAAAAAAGGACCAAAAACCCGAGACCAAAAGCTGTTTTTAAATTGAAAACCGAAACTGTTACAGCGCATGTGGCGCCACTAACTATAAACAGTTAGCGCCGCTAACCCTGTTCGACAGAAAACAAACATTTTTGATTTCGGGTTTTTCAGGCCACCATGTGCAATTATAACATAGAGGTGACTCTGATACCACTGTTGGGGTTTCTACTTTCTAGGGCACGCAACGGAAGCAAGGTACAACATGATTTGCCCAAAGTACAAGCATACAAAGCATACAAGATGAAACCCCAAAGATGGATCATACTCTATGTAAAAGAAATGCAACATGAAAGAAAAGGGAGAAGAAGATTATACCTTCCTCCTAAGCTCCAGAAAATATGAATGTGGTGGTGATGTTCTTAGAACCCGAAATCGAGTCCTCTCAATTGTAGCACACCCCGGGAATACGTCAAACAACTAGTGCTAGCTTGCTTGATGGACTTCACTTCTGGAATTCAACATAATTCAACATAAGAACAACAACTCTTATGACAATTTATGAAACCCCTTTTTTTAGTACACTCTCTCTAAGTCTCTCTTTTTAGCACTTAAGGGTGTATCTAAGTGTATGTAGCCAAGAGTGTGACAAGAGAGCAATCAAGCCTCTTTTATAAACTCAAAGATGCCACTTAGTCTACCCAAGGCCGGCCAAAATACAATGATAGCTTTCCCATGCATTGGCCAAGCCAAGAGGTGATTTGACAAAAAGCACATGCAGCCGTAGCGGCGCTAACCTTTAAGGGTTCGGGGCGCTAACCCCTTAAAGTTAGCGGCGCTAACGCGGCCTGCAGCTTTTTTGACAAACGGTCACATGCAGCCGTAGCGGCGCTAACACTTAAGTGTTAGTGGCGCTAACGCAACGGTAAGGCTGGCAATTTGGGTCGGGTTCGTGTTATTGGGTTTGTGTCGCTTGGGTTCGGATCAGTTTCGTGTCGACCTGATTCCGAACCTTTTATTTTCGTGCCAGGTCCTGGTCGTGTCACTTTTTTTCGTGTCGGGTTTGGGTCGTGTTTCGTGTCGACCCATTTCGGTGAAATGTATTTGTCGAGTACTTTTTTGATTTCCAATTATGGTTTTCAAATACAATTTTCGAATACGGTTTTCGACTTCGGGTTTCGAATATGGTTTTCAATTACGGGTTTTCGATACGGTTTATAAATTTAGTTTTCGAGTACGATTTTCGTTATAAAATTTTCGAATTCCTTTTCTGTTTCCAATTTTCACTACTAACTAGTGAATAAATCAAATAGCAATACAATTTAGTAGCTTTGATACAAAAGTACTAACTAGTGAACAAACCATGTATTAAAATAACTTAAAGAAAATTATCCAAATTCAAAAAGCAAGCATTCTTTTGCTCTTTAGCATTGTATTCTCGGAAGGAATATTAGGTTGGGTGGGTTTCAAAGGGTTTTGATTTAAATCATCATCACTATAAGGTTTCAATCTTACCAAGTTGACAAATGTCAAAGTACCAAAAGTCCAAAAGAATATAATCTAAATAACAAATATCAAAATGATGTAATATTGTTTAGGTTTAAATCTTTTATTGTTCATTTAAGTTTTTAGCTTTTAAAGGTTTTGTACTTTTGTTTAACGAATTTTATTGCTTAAGATGTTACTCCCATATTTGAATTCGTAATCTCCTTTTTTGAAAATTTACTTTTAAAAGAAACTTTTATAATTTTAAGTTTTACCCTTACTCGGGTCACTTTTGGGTTATCGGGTTGACTCTAACCCGACCCATTTATTTTCGTGTCAACTTCGTGTCTTTTTGATTTGGAGACTTTGACTTTGACTCTTTTATAAACTTCTGTAGACAAGTGGAGACTTCTGTAGACAAGTGGAGACTTTGACTTTGACTTTGACTCTTTTGATTTGGTAATTGGCAGGCGAGGCTGCTTCTGAAGTAGGGTCATCTTAGAAATGTAAAGAATCCTTGCATAAAATGCTCTTATTGGCATTTGTAGGTGGGCATTCTCACATTTGTAATAGAAAATTTCATGTCTTCAGGATTACTGTACATTTGTACTTGATGATAATTATATATATGAAAGAACATTCTAGAATCTACCCTTTTATTAGTTTGTACTAAGATTTATGTTTTAATTATATCTGTTTCTTATAGTTCATGGATACTTGACTGGTTTCATTTTTATTCTTTTTCTGTAATTTGAACTACATGCATTTTAAAGATTGATATATCTTCATTACTTATCTGTGCATATAAATTGTAGATTGTCTTAATAAGTTTAGTGGTAAGTTCCCACCAAGTTGATATAGCTCTGTAACTTGACTGTCATAACTTTCTTTTGCGCTTGTCACCTCTCTAGAGAACTTAAATCTTATAAAGTTACAAATATTCTAATATTATAGTTTAATCTTATATAAAATAATAAATAGATAATGATAGTAGTCTTGGGTGTTCATGGGCGGGGCGGGGTTGGTAGTAAGAATTCTAAGAACCTCATATACGGGTAGGGTACTTAATTAAACTATCTGAAACGAACTGTGTGGGGTAGGTACTTGCACCAAACTGAACCGAAAAGGAGCGGGTACCCGCGGTTCGGTTCATGGTTACCTGCATTTTGTCTTGTCTTTTGATGTACATAAAATAAATACTAGAAAATGAAGTTCTTTTGTGATTACTAAAACAATTAACACCTAGAATACTAGAAAGTGAGGATTGAAGCCAATGTGGTAGCGCAATGGCTTGATCAAGGTTTTTAAAGAAAGGGGATAACAAAATTGATGGTAGTGGGGTATAATGAAGAAAACTCGATACGTGATTGGGATTTTCTTAAAGATTAATAATTTTTTTATTATGTATAAATAAATATATTTTTTTAATAAACTAAATATATACGGGGCGAGGTAGGTACCCGCAGACAATAAATTAAGAGAACAGACTTAGCGAGTAACCTTATTTTCAGGTTTTTCAAGTCACGGGTTGATCAGGTATCGGTTTTTTTAGTTTCGGATCATACTAGTTATGAGTTCAATTTTTCGTTTTTTTAACACCCCTCATAATAAATGCCATAAATGCAATTTAAATCTATTATTTAACTTATTTATCCCAATGTGTGATTTCACTATGTATAAGCCGGAGGATTCGGAATGCAGTTTTCTACTCACACATATTATTGTCTACATCTTATCTTCCACTTATGATAGATTGAATAATTTTATTGTGGTCGTTATCTTACAAATATTGATCTATAAAGAAAAAAAGACATTTAATGGTTATGGAAAGCTTGGGCTTTGGCTACTGGATACTTCTTCAAAATGTAAATAATATAAGAACTTCTTTAACATATTTTCCCCAAGAATGCTCAAGTAATGAGTAACTTCTAACGTTAGAACCACTTACCTGGTTACTCATATTATTTGTAACAAACGACAATAACAGTACTCAATTCCGTAACAGCATGATATAAGCGAGGTAAGATGTAAACAATCTTATAGTTACCTGTGAGTAGAAGATTGCTTCCTGATTATTATCTATAACAAAAAAAATTTAATTTATTATGTGATGGCAATAAGATAACTTTATTGAATGTAAAACTTATACAAGGAAGATATATAATTGGCTTAGTAGGCCAATTTTATTTACTACATGATCTTATTGGAAAGCATGCAACTGAAGCCGTATTTCAGGCTAACACCACCACGCCACCAGACCTCACACATCCTTTTACCAAAGCTCAAGCTTGGGTATCGGTTAAAAGAACAGGAACCAACACGATCTCGATCCAGCCGACAGTGAGATCATCGCAGCCTGTCCTTGGCACCAATGTCACCGTTGCATACTCTTCGCCTTCAGTTTGTGTGTCCTCCAACAACTCATCTAACCCAAACCTTGCTGAACTTGTCATTATCATACTTTTCATATCATTGTGCGGAATCTGGGCAAAACCACCCGCATATTCGGGATCACATGGCGTGGTCACGTCATCATCTTTAACAATGTCATTCACAAACACATCAAACTTGACAAACTTGTTACTGTCAAATTTGATACTTTTAATCAGCAAAACCTCCTTGGCTTTCTCCTGATCTTCTTTGGTCCTGTTCACCGCAGGCCTCTTCACACGAACCTTCACGATCTGGTTTAGTTTCACCGGGAACCTAATTTGATCCACGGTTTTCACGTCTTCGGTTGATGCAACTTGCAAGTCTTTGCTTCGTTTAGCTGGTCGGCTGTTGCGCCAAGGGAAAACATCCTTGGACTCTTCAATGTAATTGTACTTGAGTTTGTTTAAGTTGACAGAATCTTTGTTGTAGACACGTACTAGATCCTCATTCTCGTCATAGAATACATATGACGCGTTTAGCCAGTCAGCATCCGTGGGCTCCACGTGACCTGGAAGCTGTAAATCCTTCCATAGCTTCCACATACGGTCAACATTCGCATGGTGGATGTAGAACAAAGGGTCATATCTGTGTACAGCCGTGTGACTATTGGTTTCAACGGATCCGACTGAAGGCTCTGGATTATCTGGGCCGGCTATGTATTTTCCACCGAAGAAGCTATCAGTATCACCTCCATTCTTTAACAAATCCCGATAGACTGTGCTAAGATTGCAGGCTATTTGTATTTCATCTGTTGTGTTACGCTCATTGCCATGGTAGTTCAGATCCACTAGTTCTTGGAGATGACAGCGGTTCCGGTAAACGTCATACAGAGGGTTTGGCTTGCCGTTATCTTTATCCGGTATAAAGATTTCAGGGATCATCATTCCAGCTGGATCGTCCCACTTCCAGTAAGGTAACGCGAAAGTTGGATCATTAATCAACTTACCAAGAATTCTTTCATAGAAATAAAGGTACCACCGATGAAACGGGAAGAAGAGCCATGAGCTATGAATCTGGAGATTGAGGTCCGGGAAACCGCTATCAACTTGAGTGTAACCTCCGTTGCAATAAGCACAGTGGATCTTAGCTTGTTGGATGAAGCTATGTGGGTGGTCTTCTGGGAGATCTCTCATGGCTTGGATGGCTTTCTTATACTTCTCCACCTGTTGTTTAGTCCCCTTATGTGCCGGCCATCTCATCCTCACCGTTTTATCACATGGAAACTCGAAAGGATTGATCATCTTACCCTCGTTAGGAGGGCAACATTTTCTTGTTCTTAGAGCCTCGTCTGTATTCTTAATGCCGGAGGCGTCCTTGCATACGGATGTGATATCAGGAGACGTTATGGGATTAGCCAATGCTTGATCAGGCAAGGAAATACTGAGGTTTGTGGCGGTGTAAAGGCCGCCAAGCCCCACCAGAAGGTTCCGGCGGCTACATTACTATTGGTGGGAAAAATGAGCTTTTTTGGGAGGTCTTGGTCAGGTGGTGCACCATTGCATGAGACTCTGGACCCATGGGTTTGGTTGGTTCGAGTCTTGAAGGGTGGTGGGGAGATGAATGTGGTGATAATTAGTGGAAGTAGTGAAGAAGACATGATATGTATATGTGAAGGAATTGAAGGTGGTTTCGGATGTATGCTTCGACCTCCTATTTATAAGTGATCGATACATACATATATGCATGTGTAGGGAAGAATAAACCAAGTACAAGATTAAGTCACGTGATTCAAATATATTTATCATGTATCACAATTCACAACACACCATCTAACTTCTAATTATATTATAAGAAGAATAAGTTTTTTAGAGAAACTATCATTTTTAAAATTTAATTTAACTAATAGGAGCTTTTATTTAAAAAATAAATTAAAATTACAAACAAATATGATTTCATCATTTCTTAATACCAACAATAACATTCCTTAATTTAACCATCTTCATATTTTTAATTGATTAGGATTGTTATATAATAAATATAAAATAATATATATAATCTTATCTTTATTTTAACATCCGTGAGGTATTATTTTATTTAAATTAATATTAAAATTTGTTATAAATTATTCAAATTTTACCTAAATATATGTGTATAGATATTTTATTTTTCAAAATTTTCATATTTTTAAGTGGGTAGATTTGTTATATTAAATATAAAAACAATATTTCAATCTTGTTTTTATTTGTATGGTTTAGTTTTAAAATAGGATAATCATCTATATATTACATACTATTACATATTTAAATCTTATTTTTGTTGTTTCTTCACTTTGGTATTAAAGATTTTATTGTTCTCATACTTTTCATTCTCTTAGATATCAATTATAGAGAATAAAACAACATTTTTCTTCATCTCGAAATAGAATTTCGTTCAAACAACCTTTAACAAAAAGGAAGAAAAGAGAGGTGATAAACATTTCCTATGTACGTTTTACAGTTATTTTACTACACCTCTTACAATTTCACACCATTATATATGATACTTTATTTTAAACATCTCCTATGTTTATACACAAGGTGATAAACTAGTTGCAAATAATTCCCTTAATTCAATAAGCTTAACACATCATATACAAACTTCTATTCTTTATATACAACAAATTTTCAAATAAGGGGATGCTTAATAATCGAATAAATTAACACAAAGAGAGATTGAAAAAACTTTAAGATGTCAACGTATTTGAATTAAGTACATTAAAATTGGATAAAGATTCAAACGTATATCATCCACATCTAATTCTAATATTATTATTAAAAGAAAATGTTTGTGATATCATCTATTTTTAAATATTCATAACCCACCATTTCAAAGAATTCTCTTTATTAAAGAAGGTTAACACATCATCATCATATATATTTTCAGACATTTCCCTTAAAAATAGGATATTAATAACAAAAGCATTATCCAACTACAATTATGTTCCATACAAATCACAACTAATTCAAATGTATATAAGATTTCGATAAAATTTTCAACAAACTACATAAATTTCTAATATTTATATTTATGCTTATATAGAATATAAATAAGAACCGTTGTTAGCGCGAGAACCACGAGAACCAATCCCAGCCGTTCCTTGGATATGGGAAGATCATGTGTGAAAAGCGTGGAGGGATAGAGTATGACAGAGTGCATGTGAGGAATTCATGGGTGGGCAATGACATTGAAGGAGGGAGAATTGGACGGCTCAGATTGGTTCTCGCACTAAGAATGGTTCTCAAATGAACATCTTCCCATATATACACACACACACAAATATATATATATATATATATATATATATATATATATATATATATATATATATATATATATATATATGTGTGTGTGTGTGTGTGTGTGTGTGTGTGTGTTATCAATAGTTACATGTATATATAATCTTATATAATCAACTACTTTTAATTGTTGGGAACTAATTATTCTCCATTACTAATTTAAATTAGTTTATATATTTCAACTATTATCCTTCGTAATTTAAAAATAGCTTGTTATATATTCAAGAAATTGTTATTACTTTTATAGTATGCATAGAAGATTTTGAAATTTTAAATTTCAAAACATAATCTGAAGATTAAATAATATAATCTTAACTAATCTTATCTTATAACCTTATTAAAAGAAAATGATGATGACATCATCATTTTTTATAGTAACAAATTTTTTTACCAATTACAACATTTTATTTCACAAATTTTTTTAATAACCCCCTGATAACTACCCTTAATTATAGCAAATTTGTTACTAATTGCAACCTTCTATTTCAAAAAATTTCTTAATAATCCCCTATAATTGGCCGATAACAACCTCCTATTTTCAATATATTTACTTTCCTTATATCAAGGGTAATTATTCAAAATCGAAAATATATTTAGATACTAACTTTTTTAAAATTTTCAAATTTTCCATATTTTTAGATGATTAGTTTTGGTAAACATATAATATATAAAAACAATTTATGTTAATTATCCTACAATATATGTGTAAATAGTTACATTAAGTTTAGAAACTTTCCAAAGCCATTATGACATTATCTATTAGTTAAAAACATGTTTATTAAAAAGTAATAAAAAATGTTTAAATCCACCACCGCATGAATTGAAATACTAGCAGCCTATTATTTCATTTTTAATTACTTTTCACATATAGATGATTATTAACGGGATGATCGAAACTATTGTAGGTAGTTATATCTTAAATCTTTAAAATTACTGCATTCGACATCACATATGTTGCTCTGATTCTTTATTTTGATAGCTATCAATTATGGAGAATTAACAATCATATTCATCATTTTCAAAGAGACCTTTATTGGAACAATATTCAACTCTTAGAAAAAAATCATTATTATGAAATTCTACATAAAACAATTATGTTCATAATAGTTTTATATTACAATGTATGTTTTGTAATTGTATTTTATATACATGTTAATACTCTTAAAAACCTAAAAAATTTAAAATTGACTTTAATCATCCTCTGTGTTTATCAAGGTTCTAAATAACGTAAGGCGCGGCGTGGCGGCATGGTCAAGCCTCAAGTTATAGAAGTCATGGCGAAGCCATGACGTTTTCTAAGGCGTGACTTAACGCGGTATTTTTGTGTGTATTTTATAATTATATGTATGTAGTGTATACTTATTTTTATGCAGATTGCTGATAATCACACAAATTGAGAGCAAAGTAACATTATACAAATTACAAAAATCAAATTTATAAAAGTTCAATATACACGATAGCAAATCCGACACAAAAAAGTTGATTTTTTTAAATTTTTTAATTTTTTTTCACGCCACGCCTTAAAAAACTCGTCATTTGGCGGGTAAAGAAGCGCCTTGGCGAGCCTTGGCGCACGCCACGCCTAATGTTCACGCCATGGTCCATTTCTTAACGTCGGAGCCACGCCTCACGCCATGGCGCGCCATGACGGCCGCCATGGCGCGTTTTTTAGAACAGTGGTGTTTATACACGGGGTTTTAAGCTAGTTAAAATATTATCTTAACTAAAATGAGATATCCATTTGTTAAAAAATTCAATTAAAAACCTCTATTTTCAAATTTAACCCTTAGAAATGGGAGATTAACAACAAAATCATTAGGTGTATTCTAACTAATCATTAGGTGTATCTAAACACCACTGGTGTTCCATACAATTCGCATAGAAGTTTCGAAATTTTAGATTTCAAAACATAATTTGAAGATTTAATAATATAATCTTAACTAATTAAAATATCCTAACTAATTCAAATATTAGTTTGTTGAAAGATTCAATTTAAAATCTCTATTTTCAAATAATTACCTTAGGAATAGGAGGTTAACAACAAACCATTAGGTGTATCCTAACTAATCATTATGTGAATCTAAACTACAATTTTCTTCCATACAATTCGTATATCATCAAATAAAATTATTAAAATCAACTACTTTATAATTTTTGGGAACTAATTATTCTATATTACTAGTTTAAATTAGTTTATATATTTCAACTATTATCCTTTGTAATATAAAAATAGTTTGTTACATAATCAAATTTAAAACTTTAAATTTTCAAAACATAATTTAAAATGTTTTAAAACTTTCCTAACTAATTGACCAAATTAATCTTAACCAAATTTAATAGATTAATTTTTTAAAATATACTTTTTATTCTATACGTAGTTAGTTGTTAAAATATAACTAGGTTATAAGCCCGCATAAATGCAGGCTTCTATTTTATGTTTTATTTGGTGAACATTGTATATAAATAAAACTTAAAAAATAAACTTTATAATTTTAGTATTTGAGCAATTACACCTAAAAGATGTGCAAAGATTGAATCAACGAAACATAGTAATTGAAAACAAAACTACATACGAACATTAAAATATTGCCGCTTTCAATGATAGCCCCCCAGTATGTCTAGTTCTAGAAATTCTAGCCTATTAAGTGTTGAATATGTTAGTACCTAAGTTATTCAAAACCTGAGCTATAAGCTCATCGTATCTCCTTTTGTTGATAAAGTGTAAAATTTGTGCATTCTAATTCGGTTGTAATATCAAACTTCGTTAATGAATGAAAAAAATATTTACAAAATAATGATGATCAGTTGCCTAAAATATGTTTGTGAAACAATACCTACATCAAATTGCGCGGGTATGCGTCTGCCTTGAGGGTACAACAATCAATTAGGGTTAAAAGAAACTCGAATCTATCGAACCATGTATGCTTTATGATGGATTTTTGTATGAAAAACTCAAGTTTTCAGGGGTGTTCTTCTTTTCTGTTTTGCCTAGAACGTAGGAAACATAAATATATACAAAATAATCAGTAAACAGTTAGTTAACTGATTAACCATGTTAACTGCCAAAAAACTGAATTTATTTTAATAAAATAAAAAATTAATTCGGAATTTTCACATAGGCCAAATATCACAGTTTCATCTTGTTTGACCCAATTGCACTGTTCTGAAAACCGGACCGCACCGGCCGGTTGAACTTGTTCAACCGTGAGCCGTGATTAAATCTGGTTCAAAGGTAGCGACTAAACCAGACAATTGTGAACCAGGCGGTTTCACTAAAACCGGGATTAAACGGCTAAACCGGAGCAATCCGCATCGATCTGGCCTTTACTAAAGATTTTTAACTGAAATCAAAAGATGATGGAAGACCTAAATATAGGCAAGGACATCCTTCGGTTTGTTTCTTAGAAGCAATGTGAGATCATTATATATATATATATATATATATATATATATATATATATATATATATATATATATATATATATATATATATATATATATATATATATATATATATATATATAGGGTGAGGTTTAATAGAAACCCCCCTTAAACAAAACCCTAAAGTCTCAATCTCAGCCACTCATCTAAAATGGCAAAATGGGAAAATGAAATCCAAGGGCTTAAAACCCACGTTCACCTTCCAGCCCTCAAAACCCACATTTTTTTTTACCTCTCAAATCTTTAAATGACCATAACTATTTCAATTTTTTGAATTTGAGCAAAAAAATTATACCAATCTTCTCATTTTTTAATCCTCTTTCAAACGAGACCACTCTTCCTATATTTATGAAATTTTTTATTTTTTTTACAAAAATGACGAAAATGATAAAAAAAAATTTATCATTTTCGTGCCCTCTTGTATATATATAAGAGCAGGTGACGAAAATGATAACAATTTCGTCATTTTTATCATTTTCGGACCTGCTGTTTAAGTGTATATAAGGGGATACGAAAATGATGAAAATGACGAAATTTTTATCATTTTCGTACCCCCTTGTATACATATAAGAGCAGGTGACGAAAATGATAAAAAATTTGTCATTTTTATCATTTTCAAATTTTTTATCATTTTCGGACCTGCTGTTTAAGTGGTATATAAGGGGATACGAAAATGATGAAAAATATGAAATTTTTATCATTTTCGTGCCCCCTTGTATAACATATAAGAGCAGGTGACGAAAATGATAAAAATTTCGTCATTTTCATATCCCTTTATATACCACTTAAAAAGCAGGTCCAAAAATGATAAAAATTTTGTCATTTTTATCATTTTCATATCCTCTTATATACCACTTAAACAGCAGGTCCGAAAATGATAAAAATTTTGTCATTTTTATCATTTTCATATCCCCTTATACACCACTTAAACAGCAGGTCCGAAAATGATAAAAAATTGTCATTTTTATCATTTTCAGACCTACTGTTTTAGTGGTATATAAAGGGATACGAAAATGATAAAAATGACAATTTTTATCATTTTCGTCACCTGCTCTTAGATGTTATACAAGAGGCACGAAAATGATAAAAATTTTGTTATTTTAACCATTTTCGTGTCATCTTATATATCATGTAACAGCAGGTGACGAAAATGATAAAAATGACAAAATTTATCATTTTCGGGACCTGCTATTACATGATATAACAGCAGGTTACGAAAATGATAAATTTCGTCATTTTCATCATTTTCGTCATTTCGTCGAATTTTTTTATACAGAAATATAGGAAGAGTGGTCTCGTTTGAAAGAGGATTAAAAAAATGAGAAGATTGGTATAATTTTTTTGCTCAAATTCAAAAAATGAAATATTTATGGTCATTTAAAGATCAAAGGGGTAAAAAAAATGGGGCTTTGACCATAATACCCCTCCTTCTCTAATTAAATCTTATAATTGTTTAGTTATTTACAATAATGCCATTGTAGATCTTAACCATTGATTTGATCGATCTAACAGCCAGGAACTGGACTTTGGGGTTTTTGTTTAAGGGGGGTTTCTATTGATACAATTTATATATATATATATATATATATATATATATATATATATGTATGTATGTATGTATATATATATCTATATATATATATGTATGTATGTATATATAGAGATGTCCTTGTTTTCCCTCAGCTAGCGATGTGGGATATGATTTTCTTTTGTTTTCTTCCTTGAGACTTAAGAGTCCATAAGTCCATCAAGTAATAATAAACAATTGTCTAATTCACTATGATTCCTTAGTATTTTTTAAACTGCAGTATTTTAATTCAATAACTAATGTTTTAGCTTATACGTATATTTAGATTAGATGATTAATAGTAAAGCATAAATTTGTTGAAGAGTAATGTATATATAAAGTTATAAATAATAAATGTTAAAGATTGTTGTTTTATGTAAGTTAAAATATTCAATTACATATTTTTTTGTATTTAGGTACATTTATAGTATTCAAATTAATAAGTATATCATCCGGTTTTTAAATACGGTTCAACCTGTTGGACCAGTTGGACCGATGAACCATTATGACGTCCGGTTCAATGACCGGTCCGGTTTTAATAACCATGTCCAATTGTGAAACTCATGAGAAGACATATAAATAGTCAACTGGTTTTATATGTATATATTTGTATATTCTTATGTGGGACAAAAAATCGCCTAATTGAGTGTCACGTCAGATTTAGACCTAATGTAAGAGCAATGAATCAAACACAACATTAACATATATAAAATATGTATTACTCAGATAGATCTATGCTGAAATATAACAACAATAAAACACTTACTTGGTTCGAGATTTCGAGAATTTTAATTCGGTTGATTGAGGCCTGCAACTGCAGTCTCCTAAGATAGAAATTGGGCGGGTATGCGTTTGCCTTGAGGATACAACAATCAATTCAAGTTAAAAGAACTCGGATCTATCGAACCATGTATGCTTCATGATGGTTTTTTTTATGAAAAACTCAAGTTTTCCAGGGTGTTCTTCTTTTTTGTGGCCAGACCGGCCGGTTGAACCGGCTCAAACGTGAGCCGTGAATTAATCCGGCTCAAAGGTAGTGACTAAACCGGGCAACTGCGAACCGGTCGGTTTCACTAAAACCGGAATAAAACCGCTGAACAGGAGCAACCCGCATCGAACCGGTCTTTACTAAAACTTTTTAACTAAATTTAAAAGATGATGGGAGACCTAAATATAGGCAAGTACATCCTTCGGTTTGTTTCTTAGAAGCAATGTGGGATCATAAAATATATATATATATATATAGATATGGAGATCTCCTTATTTTGTCTCAGCTAGCGATGTGGGATATGGAAATCACCTAATTGAGTGCCACATCAAATTTTAGCCCTTATCTAATTATATTGGATTTCAAATTTAAAGATTGATTACACATGCCACATATGATTTTCAAGTTCTTAAGTTATATAAGATATAGATATATACTTAATTTGATTTGAATTGAATTTGAAAATTAATTAATTTAGTATATACGTAATTTGTATTTGAAGATTAGTTAAAATTTACAAATTTGATTTTTATCCTAACTAATTCAAAGATTTGTTTGTTATAATTTATATAAGATTTGAATTTCAATAAATTATCAACTAATTAAATAGTTTTCAAATTTCGAAATTCTAGGTACTATAAAATAGTATTTAACCTGCAAGTGGAATTCATTTTCTTATTTTAATTTCTACTTACAGTTCTTTCGCTATACAATCCAAGCTATACATTCCGTTGCTTTCAATGTAGATTCCTATTTCTAAAGCTGGTAATGCTATAATGGAGAAATAAGATAGATTCCGTTTCTAAAAGACGTAAAAGATGAATCTAATCATTGTATCATCAAAATAAAGCTAATTCTCATTTGGAAGAACTACTTATATATATATATATATATTTATATATAATTTCATAATTTCTATAAGTATATTAATTAAATACTTATTCTATTATTGTTTTACAGTATTATTTTCTTTATCAGTTAGTAATCTAAAGGGGTTAACTCTATAGAATAGTAACCTACTTTCAAATTTGTTCTCCTAAAGTCACTCAAACTTTTTTTGTATCTTAAAAATCACTTAACTTTCAAATTTGTTCCAATCCAATGTAATTCTCTAAAATAGCAAGTTACCAAGTTATCATCCATTTTTTTTTAGTTAATTATCAATTAAATAAAACCTAAATATTAATAATTAATATTAATATTACTTAATTTTAGACGTGGACTTCAATAACTTATCAAAGCCGATACCTTACTTTATTAATATGAATAATTAATATTAATAATTCTTAATATTGCTAAACATATAACAAATCAAAATTAACAAGACTTAATATTTCTAATCAAAATCAATGCACAACATATATATTTCCAAACAAAATTCGATTAATATCCAAAAAAAAAAAAAATTACCAACCTAACAATATAATCACCAAAAAAATGTTATCAAGTGCTAAAGCTCATATATCTTGATCAACATAAACTCCATCTTGAGTAAAATGATGTAAAAACACCCCTTCATAAATCTCTTGAATCCTATATAAGCAAAAAATAAAAAAATAAAAGGTAATTATGTGTTGAATAGTGATAAACTAACTAGAAAGATTAGTTTTGTATATTTACCTTGATCACGCTTGTAGTACATTGGCCTTTTTAGGCCTACCTTTCGGCCTGGCTACCCTTGGTGGCGGGTATTTTTTTTGTTTCTTGCAAGACTTAATATTATGTCCCTTTTCTTGACAATTTTGACAAGTCATCTTTCTTCCAATCCTAACCTTTGAATGTTTTATCTCCTTTTCACAAGCATCTCTTTTCCTCTTTATTGTTGGTCTACCGGGCATCCGTCTTTCTTTAGGAGGTAGAGGCTTCATGTTATCTGTTTTAGGCCACAATGAACTACCATTTAACGGTTTGATCGGGTATTTGTATGCTTCTTTGAACATGTCCTTTTTAAGCCAATTATTTACATATATTTCTGGGTCCTTGTTGAGGAAGGCTAGTGCCGCAATTGCATGGACACAAGGAATGCCCGATAACTGCCATGATCTACAACTACAAGAATGTGTATTAATGTTCACTACGAATGCAGCGTGCTCATTCCTTGCTTCAAACATCTTACCAAGGAAACGGGCACTTTCTCACCTTACTATTAGTTTCTTGTTTCCCACATCTTACCAATAATCTCCTATGGTCATTTACCGGAAACTCCAATTGGTAACCATTTGCAACACCATAGTCGATCATACACTCTTTTAGTTGTGCAGGACTCTCAAATTTCATTCCTAACACATGTTTCATCAGTTTCCAATCAATGCTTGGATCATAGTTTGGATATTCAACACCACATTCTACAAATTCCTCAACACCATCATCGTTTTCATCGTCTGGATATTCAGCACTCCAATCTTCAACATAATTAACATCCTCTTCAAGATCATCACCATCAATATTGTCATAACAGAGAAAAGACAAGAAAGGGTCGTTGACTGTTCTATCTAAAGTACTAACATCATTATCTTCATGATTTGACGATATTGAGTTCGATACCACATCTTCTTCCTTGTGTGATTGGTAGCTATCATCAGAACTTTGAGAGTCAATGTCATTAGTAGCCATATATAAAAAACAAAGACATTTGTATTGCTTGAATCATTAGTATCATACATTATATACAAAATTAACCAAAATGTAAAGTAGCAGACCATTAATAACGAAGGGGCATAGCTTACGTACGATTAAAGTAGCAAACCATTAAAAAATAATTGAGCAGCCGCCGAGCACAACGATTGAGCAAGCAGAAATATCTTACGTAGGCAACTACCGAGGAAGACGATGCACAGGGGGGTCACGCAAAATCAGAAACGAAGGGGCAAGGGCGGCGTAGGGCATCGACTTTGATCAAAAGTATTAAAGTCCACGATTTTGTTTTCAAAATTATCTATTATTAATATTAATTATTAATATTTAGGTTGTATTTAATAGTTATTTAAGTAAAAAAAAATGTATGGTAACTTGGTAACTTGCTATAGCAAGTTACCTTTAGAGAATTACATAGGATTGAAACAAATTTGAAAGTTAAGTGGTTTTTGAGATACAAAAAAAGTTTGAGTGACTTTAGGAGAACAAATTTGAAAGTAGGTTACTATTCTATAGAGTTAACCCTTAATAAAAATACAAAGAAATTTTTTTAATACATTTAATCATCCCCGTATTTATATACGGAATGCTTAACTAGTAATAATAATAGTATTAATAATAGATCGATCGACGTACTCGTTATTAATAAACTACACATGTTTTGTCGCATGAAGCCCCTCGATCGCACCATGCACATTAAAAAGCCAGCCTTCATTTAAATTCTAAATTAATATTTCTAACCGATCCGAATTTATTTGTATTTATCATGCTAATTTATTATTAACTAATTATATATATTAGTTGAAAAGAAACAATCTTTTAGTCGGAATTTACTTATTGATGATTAACTAGTTTATTACCCCGTGTAAAAACACGGGGATGTTTAAAAAAAAGTATAAAATTTGATCGTATGAATTTATAAAAGGTATAGTAAAATAAGTGTAAAAGTGTTTCAGAAATGTTTTGAGATATTAAAATTATCAGATAAAAATAATAAAATATCACCAAACATTACATATGTCAGAATTTTAACAAAAAAACAATAACTAATTTTTTTTGAAGTACTATTATTAATGGATAACAAAAAATTAAAAATATAGTAATTTTTAAAAAGTGTCATATTACAATAAATTTTATACCAAAACGTAGATAAAAATGAGACGATCATAAATATATAATTATTTTTTCTCTAAACAAAATGTATCACAAGTTACTAAACATAATGTATAAACACCGTATAATTAATTATATTAATATATAATTTTTTAAAACACCTTCACATTTTCTTAAAAACCCCTCACATGTTTTATAAAACCTCTCATAATTTTCATTCAGGCTCCTCCCAATTGATTTAGATTTGGAATTCGATGACCATTAATCTTTCTAAAATTATTTTTGAAATTGAATAATTTTGAAATTGAAGATTATGATTGGTTAATTAATACTCAATTTATGATTATTTTTTGAAAATTTGCATGCCTTATATATATATATATATTTATTTATTTGCATTAATACTGTTTATAACTGGTTTGTGACTCGATCAATTAATCATGTTACTTATTATGTTTTTAATACTAAACATGAATAAGAGAAATACAATATATTAATGATCTAAAAAAGTATAAAGTTTGTTAGACTCTGCGACCTTAAACGACCTTAGATGGCCTGGTTCAGTGTATGAGATTTCTACTATGCTTGATCGGAATAATGCTTAACCTCCTTTATATTCGGCTCGGCTCTAGCATTTAAGGAGATTGAATAGAACGACTCATTTCCCTACAAGAAATCCGGGCTTAATTTAGGAACGACATAGGCAATAGAGGCGACTTTCTTGGGCTTTAGGAATACTTCTGTTTGTAGTGATTACGCCCCACTACTAGAAAATAGCGGGAATTCCGAGGACACTAATTCTCTCGGAAAAATTTCCGAGGGAATTCCTACATATTTACGACAAATCTGAATTCAAGTAAGCTACCTAGAGTTTTCCGAGAAATTTCCGAGGACGAGAATTTCCTCACGAATTTTCCGAGAGACTTCCGAGGAAATAAACCCTCGAAAAACATAGCGAGATATTTCCGAGAGATTTTCGAGAAGTAAAATGCCCTTGGAAATTCCTCGCAAAATTTTCTAAGGGATTTTCGAGAGAGTAACTTGTATGACGATTTACCGAGATTTTTCCGAGATATTTTCGATAACTACAATTCTCTTGGAAAGCCCTCGGAAACTTCCGAGGGATAAAATGTAATTTTTTTATATTTATCACTATATTACACAAATTATCAAACATATAGACATACCTATACTAATATATGTATCTAGGTTTATCGTTGAGCATAAATTAGTATATTTGTTGTAACGTACCTATATGAATGCATGTTCGTAAGTAAATGCATATATGTAAACATGTTTGTAATTTGTATGTGTCTTGATGATTTATATAGTATATCCTATAGCGAATTATTTGTTTGATTATGCTTATAATGAAACGTGTATGTGATTATATGTGTTTTATATTAAAAAATAGTGTAATATATACAAAAAACGATTTCGTCCTTGGAAAGCCCATGGAAATTTCCGAGTGAATTCGAGGGTTAAAATAAAAATTTTATATATTTTTCACTTTAGAACACAAATTATCATACATATAGACATACCTATACCAATACATATATCTAGGTTTATCGTTAAACTTAAATTAGTATATTTGTTGTAACGTACCTATATGAATGCAGTTCGCAAACAAATACGTATATGTAAACATGTTTGTAATTTGTATGTGTCATTGTGATTTGTATAATATATTATAATCATATAGCGAATTATTTGTTTGACTATGCTTATAATGAAACATGCATATGATTATATGTGTTTTGTATTACACTAGTTCATATTGATATGAAGTGGTCATATAATGGTAGTTTGTTATATTGAATATAAATTACGTGTAATAAGATATTAATATTGTTTAAATATTGGTTATTTTTTATTATGTATTATTTAGTCATATCCAGGTAGTAACTTTGTATATCTTTATGTGTTTACTAATTGTAGATACAAAGAGTGAAAGAACATTGCAAAAAAGTGAACAAACATTAAAACAAGATACGGAAGCACAAAGGTTGTCTACAAAACAACAAACGAAAACATTGCAAAACAAGTGACAACCTTGACTTTTGTGATGATTCAACAGTTTCAATCTCGAGACCATCCTTCATCCACATAGGAGCCCATATCATTTGTATTTGTTAATCAAAACATGATTGATATTTTGTTAAATAAGGATCATACGTTAGATATTTTATCTACTTCGGTATCGTAGTTTATCTAACTTCACTAAATTAAATATAATGGTGTTTAATTTTTGTTCTAATGAGCCAATTTCCTAAGAAGAAAGCTTAATAAATTATGAGTTGAGAGTTGACTCAGCAAGACTTTATATCGAGTGGAAATTTTATGTATTACGAAAAAAATTAAGAATTGATACTTTTAGGAAGCTTGAAATTTGGCGAGGGTTTTTTTAATAGATTTGCGAGCCTTGGTGTCCTTGGAAACCCCTTAGAAACCTATCCTCGGAAAACTATCGGAAAATGGTCCTCGCAAATTTCTCGGGAAGTGTTCTTGGAAATCTATCGGAAACTACCCCTCGGAAAGCTCTTCGAAAATTTTCCTCGGAATTCCCTTGGAAACTCATTATCTCGGAAATCCCTCGGAAAATTTATGTCGACAGAATTCCATCGGAAATGTATGTCCTCGGAAATACGTCGGAAAGTTCCCTCGAAATTTCTTCGGAACTGTTTTCCGAGGGCAGATTTTTCTCGAAAATTCATCGGAAATGGCCATTTTGCGAGGAATTTCCGAGGAATTCTGCCCTCGGAAACGACATGTTTTCTTGTAGTGCCCCCACTATTTAGTTAGTAATTAGGGTCGTCTTAAATATTTTAAAGGCTCAACAAAAGTAAAAATGCCCCCCCCCCCCCAACCCTATAAAAAAATATTAAAATATGTATAATCAAGCTAAAACATATAAAAACGACGAGTAATAAATTAAACAATTAGTATGAAAATAATAATTAGCCAACTGTAATAATCAAACTACTGAACTAGTAAGCAAATAAATAAAAAATGTCAATTAGTACCGGCACCATGGCAGCACCTCCACCTGCAACTCCGTCATGGGTCACCACTACCGCCGCCGTAAGCCATAACCACCCCCACCGCCGGTAACCAGCTTGCCAAACACAAACAACCATCTCTCTGCGTTCGGATCTTTTTTGCAGGTCACCACCACACACACACCATCTGACTCCATCCCTTACCACAGCCACCATGTTTGTCTCAATCGCCACCGCCATGTTTGTCTCCGTCGCCACCGCCTCCTTTGTCTTCAACCGCCGCCGCTGCCTCCTGCCTATCCAACCACCACCACAACAGATATGGATTCATCAACCGTTTGAAAAAATTAGGGTTTTCATTGATCGTTTTAGGGTTTTGAGATCTGTTTGTGGTGGTTGATTGTGTTTAGGGTTTTCGTTCAGATCTATTTTGTGCTGGTCAAATGCTTTTAGGGTTTTCGTTTTAGATCTACTTTTTAGTTTTTATTTTCACTTCAGATTTGTTGGTGGTGGTTAAATGTATTTAGGGTTTTCGTTTCAGACCTCTTTTGTGGTCGTTAAAAGCAAAGCAGGTGGCGGCAACGGTGGTGTTGAAGATGAGGGAGGTGGTTGTTGTGGTGTTGAAGATGGAAGGCTGTGATGGTGACCGTGGCTGCGGTTGAATGTGCTAGCGGTGGTGGTGATTGAAGGTGTCGTACTTGGTGGCGGCGGTGTAACAGATCTGCAACTTAGGGTTGTTGTTGAAGATGGCGGCGGTTGTGGCAGAGGAGGGATGAGGGGACAGAGGAGGGAGGCGGCAGAGAAGGTGATGGCGGTGGATGGCGGGTCATGGTAGGTGGTAGCGGTGGATGCGCTCGTAGGTTGAGGCGGTGGGAGTCGGCGGTGGTGGTGGTGGCTGGTGGTGGAGGTGTTGTTACATGATCGAGAGAGAGAAGGGAAGAGGGAGACATGGAGAGAGAGAGAGAGAGAGAGAGAGTGTGTGTGTGTGTGTCTATTGTGTTTGTGAGGAGAGAGTCTGTGTGTGTGTTGTGTTTGTGAAGAGAGAGAAAAGATATTAATTTGTAATTAATGCTAAAATCAAGAGATTAATAATTACTAAACAATTAATTAATAATTAAAAATGGTAAAAGAAATTATAAAATCAAGATTTAATTACAAACTTAGTCCTTTACGTGTAAAAAGACCAAATTGCCCTTTGACTAACAGTCAAATATAACAGAGTTAGCCTAAAGGACCATTTATGTAACAAATTCTTAAATAAAGGACTAAAAATGCAAGAATTTTACTTAAAGGATCAAACCTGCAAAAGGCCCCTATCTAAATGGACAAAATTTGTAATTAACTCTTAGTAATATTGAAAATTATGTCTTCAAAACCAATTCTCATAACCTCAAGGGGCATATGTGACAAGTTACCGAACTTCTATTAATAATTGGTTATAAAACCAATATGAGGCGTACGTATGAGATGAGCACCAAATTCAATTTCGTTAATTTGGTTTTCTTCGCACACTACGTACGGCAGCCATCGACATATGTTATGGGTTTAATCCCTGATCATCATTTACCATTAAAGCTTTGTAATGTGTTCTCCTTTCAAGGTTTAAAAATTGTAGTATTATAGTGGATTGATTCTCGGCCTCCTCCGTCCGTGGTTTTTCCCGTTTTGGGTTTTCCACGGAAATCTCCGTGTCTCTCTCTTTTACTTATTTCAGTATTTTATTGTTTGTGTTGATTATTATTATTGGTTGATTGATCATATTCCGCTAAAACTGATATTAGTTGGGTAACTTGGATCCTTGGAGGTTTTGATATTATCCTAATTTTAACCCTAGTCATATAAAATAGATTAGGGGAGAAATTAGTGCCGTCAATTTTTATCTCTGGTTTTTACTACAATTGGTATCAGAGCCAGGTTACTCTTGATATTGGTTTATTGGGATTTATTTTTCTATCAAGTTAATTAGCCATGTCTTCAATGAAATATGATATTCCGTTGCTAGACCGAAACCTGGACCCGAACACCAGGTTTCTGGTGTGCTATTCCACGCACTGAGTTTTAAATTTATAAAGTAAACGATATCACAAAGCGGACACTACACACGACTCAGGAAAGTATGACCTGGCCAAGAGTAGTATAGGCTATGTAAGACCGAGTGTCGAACCGAAGGGACTGAGAGCTATTCGTACTTTATCATCATTGGCATTTGATCAATTAATAGTTTGGGAAGTGTGGAAATTAGACTAATCATAACAATAAACTACAGATTAAGGAATGAAGATACAGAATGGCGGAGCAATAAGGCAAAGGTTCATTCGGGCCATTGAATCATCCTAACTACTCATGGCAAAAACTACAATAGTTGAACAATTATGAAGACTTGACATAGATGTAATTTAAGCACGGAGCATACGGTTCTACTTCTAAACTAATCATGTTATCATGAAACAAATCATTACTTGAGTTTTCAAGAATCTGATCTAAACATTCAAACATGACAAGTAAGCATAATGTATCCATGTTTTCACATATGAAACAAAATAAGACTATAAATTAACCACAAATTCACCGAGTAAAGTAAAAATCAAACTACATAAACACACATCTTTTCAGATGATATATCCAGTAGTTATCAGAACCCAAAAAGGTGTCAAAATGGTTAAAAACAGCGCGTACGATCAAAAACAGCATGCTGACAGAATCAGAGGTGCTTGCGGTCGCAAGTATATCTACTTGCGGCCGCAAGTACAAATTGTAAGAAATATGGCTTGCGGCCGCAAGCATGTCTGCTTGCGGCTGTAAGGCTTTTCTGACAGTCTGTCCCATTTTTGTACAAAGAAATCCAACAACTCATACAACCTAGATTTTCGTTCCAGATCATAAGAGCATGCAAATAGGTATTCTAAAGATATGAACTCAGCAACACTCAAACCACTCAATAGGATTCAAGATTAAGCCACATGCATTCTAAATATATAGTCATGTTAACCCACTATTTCTAGTTGAATTAACACATTTCAAGCATAACACATGTGAGTATGCACTATGGACTCTTAGGACAGAATCTACATGGCATTAATATGAGTTCATTTAAGTATTTATCATACCCAAGAACAGATTATGAATTCTTCATGCAAATAATGGCTTGTTTGACCCATAACCAAAGTCAAAGCACCTATACTTTCATCTAACATGCTAAGATATTCATAAAACCATATTGTGAGCAAAGTGACCAACATGGACAGACCTGGAGTGATCCATAACATGTTGCAAAAATTCCTTCTAGACCATAACCATGCATATTATACTATTTCTAGCAATAACTTAACATGATTTATCAAAAAGTCAACAAAGCAATCTTGTGTATCCATGTGATTTTAACATGCAGAAACTATTCTAAACATATAACCACATGAAAAGGATCATATTACACTCACAAACATGATTAAATTTACTATGATTACGAATGAAATAAGCTTGATTATATCAAGTCAACATAAAAGTCAAACTAACATTGTTTTGCCATAACTAGACAAGAATCATCTTGGCCCAAATGAAATTACTTAGTTATCCATTACAATGAGCACAACAACAACTGTAATACATGAATACATGATGGAAATCAGATTATGGAAGGAGTATACCAAGCTATTGTGTACTTTGACTTGCAACTTCCTGCTTCCTCTTGATGTTCCAAGCCTCCAATCTTTGGTCTTCACCTTTGTTTGGAATAGGTATGGATTTAGAATGTTTATGGTACTGGAAGTAGGGTGTTTTATGTGGAAAAACCGAGAAGAAGCTATGCCAAAGCCGTCTGCCAAAACTGTTCTCTCCAGGCTCTCTCTTCAATTGAATGCAGAATGCTGTTTAAATAGGCTGCAGGTCAGAGATTCCTTGCGCCCGTAAAGGGTTGCTTGCGGCCGCAAGGACCACAAAAGTCAAAAGATTCTCGCCGGATTAAAGTCTCGAGACCTGACACTGCATTAAATGAAGATTCGCACAAATTATTGGTTGGTTAAGGCTTGCGGCCGCAAGTGATTACTTGCGGCCGTAAGGAGTGTTTTCACCACTTTAACGGTTTTCTTCGGTTTTTCTCGCGTTTTGTTTAGGTTTCTCAGTTTTTGTTCTTTTAAGCCTGCATAGTGAATATAAAGCATATTAGTTCACAAAACGGCAATTCACCTCAAAATGGGGTTAAGAATGGGACTTTTCGGTACAGAATATATGTGTAAAAACACATATATCAAACTTCCCCACACTTAAGCTTTGCTTTTCCTCAAGCAAACTGTAATGTAGTAATTAAATCTGAAAAGTTCAATTGGCATCAAGTAGTGCAAAAGAGTATGCTTCCGTCATAGAAAAGATCCAAAGGCATGACAATCATTTTAAGCGCAGAACTAAGGGTTGCTATCATGTATTTAGATAATGCAAAGCAAATTCAGCACGTATACAATGAGTTTAACAAACATTTGACTTCATACCTCACCAGGTGGTCACTCATGCACTCGAAGTGTATATGGTTCGTGTATAAGTGCATTATGCTCGATTGAAACAAGGATTAGCATAAGCTTGATCACATATCACATCTCCACCAATTAACCTAAACATATGCAATTATCAAGAAGTCTTTGTTTGGGTTTTAACTTGGCTGTGGTTAAAGGGTAGGAATGGGGATATATAAAGGTGGCGAAAGATAAGAATCCAGAAATCAAGTTAAGAATCATCTAAGCTGCTTTTATTGAACTAGGAAAGTACTCTATTTTTGTTGAGAATACAGTTCACCGAGAAGTGATGGAATCAGATACGTCCAAATTATGGTTGACATCTAGAAGAAACTGACAAAAAATCTCAACTCAATGTATGATGTGCTAAAAAACAACCAAGGAAAAGCATGTTAAGCAACTAAATTTCTCATTTTTCGGTTCTCTAATTTTTTTTTGGATTTTTGGGATCAGCTGTATGCAATGGATAGACCAAGGATATTATCTTTTCATGTCCCGCTGATCGGTGCATGAACAACTGAAGATATAGGTGTTGTGGTTCGTGGTACACAGCAACGGAAGCATGCAAGGTCAAAAACGAATTTTTCAAACATAAACAAGACCACATGGAGAACCCCATAAGTGTACCAATCTCTACAACTAAGAAATGCAACTTCAAAACAGAAAGAGAGGAGAAATATACCCTTGAAGAATCCTCTGGAGTTGGTGTAGATCAAGAATCCAAGCAAGTGACAAGCTCCTCTTTGACTATCGAAGTCTACCCCGGGAAAAACCGTGATCTTGATGTACTAGCATCCCTTAAGCATTCCTTCCTATATGAAGAATGCTTTCTGGAACAACAACCAAAGAACTCCAGGAACTCTCACTTAGATTCTCTCTTACAACTCACAAGAACAACCACTTGAGGCTTCTTATGTGTGTGTATTTTCACCAAGAACAACTAGAGTGTCAAATGAGAGAGTGCATGTGTTTTTTATGAACCTCATCTGCCCCCTGGAACTCCCAAGGCCGGCCATAAAGAAATCCAAGCAATCCACATGCATTGGTGGAGAGTGGAGGTGAAAGGAATAAAGTTGTAATCTGCCAGACGGGTTAGCGCCGCTAACCGCCCAAACGTAGCGCCGCTAACCACTTAAGGTTAGCGCCGCTAACGCGGCCAAGTTAGCGACAGCAGGGTTTAGCACCGCTAACCCTTCCTGATTACCAACTATCCTTAATTATTCATTTCCAACCCTCCCTTTTAGGTTGTTGCAAGATCAACCCCCGGCGTGTGACCCGATAGGCCCATACATCATCGGTAGTGATCATTTGGCGTACGTGTGACAGTGGGCATACTCCAACAATAGGAACATAGAATACAACTAAGCAGCATAAAATGGGTAAAACTGATTCTGAAAACTTAAAAATAAAATAAATACAAAAACATGAATTACATGGGTGATGAAATGAAAGGTTAAGGCTCAAAGTGGTTAACTAGGGGAAAACATATAAAAATTGGCTAAAAAGAAAAGTGTTTAGGCTAAAATGGGTTTCCTAGTGCTTCTTTCATTTAATTGCAACAGTTTAGTTCATGATCTCGACATGCATATTCTGAGCAAGTTCTACAATCAAAGCAACAATCAACATATATGTGGGCAATTCCATGAGCTAATCATGTAGAAATGGTCAAATGAAATGTTGAGGCTCAAATGCTCAGGAATGCTAGTATCAGGTGTGGATTGTGCAATTGAAGTCAAACAGTAGTCAAAACTCAAGTACTTGTGTCAAATCAACTCAATTAGAATATGACAGCATCCTTATCGTTACTTGCTTAATGTCTAACATGCGAGAAGATCTAATCATGTCCGAAAGAATACAACTTTGCGAAAAGTTTCTGCCAAAATTCACTTAAAAGATTTAATTTCAAGCATAAGTTGTCAAAAGAACATGTTAAAGCATAGCAGACATGTCAACAGTAATCCCCTCCCCACACTTAAAGTTGTACATTGTCCTCAATGTACTGATAATGATATAGAATGAAGTGTGAGAAAATGGGATTTGAGAAACTCCCTGATAGTCGAGCGCGAATAATTTCCACATTGTTGTAATGGTAACCTCCCCACACTTAAGTTGAGCTGTAATCTGATATATCGCGTATGATTCTTGCAAAACATATAACTCAATACACAAGTGAAATACAGGTGGGGGTAATAGTAATGATAAAGCTACAGCAAACAAACACAGAAGCAACAACCAAAGCAGGAAATATATACAATTTTTTTCATGCCATCAAAAGATATAATCGTTAAGTACTTGACAATCAAACAAACAAAAATAGGCTAAATGCCTTGAAATACAAAGCTAATCTAGAAATACAAAAGAAACTACGGCGGAGGCTGCCCATGTGAAGGCCCGGCTCCATCAGTGAAGTCACGAAGCCCCTGCGGATAAGCTGGCGGCGTACGAATCGGCTGTGAAGATGTCAAAGTGTCGGCCACTATGAGCTGCAACATGCTAATCATATACTTGCGGTAAGCCTCAGCATGTGCAAGCTCAGTCCGTTGTATCTCTCTCGCCTCACGCTGCATGTCGACGAGCTCAGAGAGTCAATCTCTGCTGTACGTAATAGTGGCTGGCTGAGTCTGCTCCAGCTGCTCCTCTCTTTGCGGTGACTCAGGGCGATCCTCCATATGGAAATCAGCATCACCCTGGCCCTGGCCACCGCTAGCCTCCTCAGCTGCTCTATCCTCCCCCGCTGCTCGGGGTGGTACCCAAGGCTGACCCTGATGGTCAAGAAGCTGCAGCCGCCTCCCCTGTCGTCTAACTACGTTCATACGTAGTAGCAAGGCAAGGTCTTTGGGAAGCGACTGAGCGCAGAACGTAAAATCCTCTTGGGCCTCATCCTGAAGCAGGCCCATGGCCTCTGCTAGCACAGACACGTACCCCCCTCCATATATACCCTGAGAGACACGGGATGTACGGATGGAAAATAAAAATCAAGCAAGACATAGAGCCAGCTGGCAGGGTACCTGACGAATAATACAGTATAGGTAGAACAGGTCAGAGTGCGTCACGGCCCCTGATGAAGCGCTGCGCGCTGTCATGTTGTGTACGATGGCGCGGTGGAGAAGACGGTGCAGAGGTTATCGCAGCCTCGAACTCTTGGGCACGGTAGGAGTGGTGTAAGGCCCGTGCCCTATCTTAGACAAAATAACTGACGGCATTGACCCCCTCAGGCCAATCCATAATCCCATCAGCAAACGCCAGCGTGTCAAGCTCGGCCTCGGTATATAAACCCATCAGCACGGCCAACTGCCGCAGAGACAACCTCCTCTCGGCTCTAGCTAGCCGGAATGTCAGCGCATCCTCCCGCTCAAAGTCAGTCAGCGGGGTAACCAGGTGGAATATGGAGAAAAACTCCAGAGCTAGCTCCTGTATCACTGAGCTCTGGATGCTGAATAAGCGCCTCCACTGCGGCCCACAGGTGGCTTTGGCTCTCCCTCTGAGCCCATCAGCAATAAGGGAGTCCCAAACTATGTGGCGCAGCGGCTGGAACCCTAGCTCTGCCTTGTCTCGCAAGGCATCTCGAGCGGTGCGATCCTCCTCCCTCTCGAATCTGAGGAAGGGGTGAAGAGTTGCATCGTCTGGATGCTCTACCGGCGGCTGTGCAGGGGCTGCATCGTAGTCCACCAGCCGTGGAAAGATATGAGGGTCGATGACGACCTCAGGGGACTGCTGTCTATGTCTACGTGGCGGCATGTCTGAAAATAGGAAGCCCATGAATGTCAGGTGTGTGTATAGACATATCAGAACAACGGATTGATCGTTGATGGGTAGATTTGCTTGGTCGTTGTTCCCCACAGTGTTGAATTGTATCATAATTTGGAAAACGGGGAAACAGAAGAAAAAAACAGCTTACGGCCACAAGTAATATAACTTGCGGTCCTAAGTGTACAACCAAGCAAAACCATGAAACACATGCTTGCGGTCGCAAGTAATATCACTTGCGGTCGCAAGTAGTGTCAAATCATGAAAACCCTAGATAGCTTACGGCCGCAAATAATATCACTTGCGGCCGCAAGTAGCGGCGAAACAGAGTTCGAGAAATTTTTTCTAGGGTTTGATCGATCGTTAAAAATACACAACTAAAGCATGATTTGAGCATGGAAATGAGTTCCTACGAGTGGAGGGATCAAAATGCATACCTTTTTTTTGAAAAATGGGCGGAGATTGGCCGGAAAAAGAGGAATCGCCGGAGAGAGCTCGGGATCGTCAGAGAAGAGAGAGAAAGTAGAGAGAGAGTGTGTTTGTGCGTGTGTGTTGACCGGCGAATAAGGTGATATATATACTAGACTTGCGGCCGCAAGTAGTCACTTGCGGTCGCAAGTGTGATCCTTACTTACGGGCGCAAGTATTTGTACTTGTGGGCACAAGTGTTTGTTTTGAGTTGTTGACCAGAATCACACATTGCTGTATCTTTTCAGTGTGTTTACTCTCTACTGGATTCGGATGATAGCAGTATGGAACGGAAATCATGAATCTAGATTAGCTGATTATTGAAGGAAATAAACGGAAATGCAAGGAGTCCCGAAAATGGGTTCCGAGATAAGTACGTATGTACAAGTAAGACACTATTAGTACGGTGTGTAAGCGAACACGTTAACGCGTTGAAATGCGGTTTATTGACGTGGGTGTCAATTGAAACGAGAGAATGATGAGAAGGGAACAGCACGGGTTAAGCACATGACATAGGGAAATTTAACGGATTTTGGGCCTAAGTTTGCTTAGTCGAAGGCTTACCAATTCCTTAATCATCGCGCTAGCATTACTATTAGGCCTCAAGACCTCCTCGGCTTTCATCTTAACGAGATCTTCTCGCAAAGCACTAGCACATTCTGATTGCGAAACTGATGGTAACTCCCTACAAGCACCATTATGAAGTAGAGCACCGCATTTCCAACATTTCCCCACATACTTGGCACGACGCTTGATCACGTAGATAGAAGTGCCACGATGGAATTTCTCATAATTGCTATTCCTTGTCACATTTTTCTCAAATCTCATGACGATATCACGTTGAATGTCTGACGGAAGCTGAGTGCATAGATAAAGACAAGAAAGAAGGGAAATAGAAGCGGAGGAAAGCATATCCAGTTCTTTAACGTCTCCCGGTAAAAGACCAATTCACCCTGCTAACGTGTAGCGGAGTAGAGTTTTAGAATATCCGTGGGTTGATCTTGGAGTAGGAGACCAATGTATTTCTTAAGTCGGTGACCGTTGACTTTGAACGTGATTCCCTCAGAGTTTGTAATGTCAACGGCACCATATGGATAAACAGTGTGAACACCATATGGTCCCGTCCATCTGGACTTTAATTTGCCTGGGAAAAGACGTAGACGAGAGTTATATAGGAGAACACGATCACCGGCTTGGAATTCTTTGTCCTTCAAGCGGGCATCGTGAAGTGCTTTTGTCTTTTCCTTATAGAGCATGGAGTTCTCATAAGCTTGGAACCGTAGTTCATCAAGCTCGTTCAGTTGAAACAATCTATTTTCTGTTGAACTTGACATATCTAAGTTAACGGCTTTCAAAGCCTAGTATGCTCGATGCTCAAGTTCAACCGGAAGACGACAAGCTTTTCCGTATACCAACTTATATGGAGTGGTTCCAATTGGAGTTTTGTAAGCGGTACGGAACGCCCATAGTGCGTCATCCAATTTATCTGCCGATTCTTTTGGGCTGTTACCAACGGTTCTTTCCAGAATTCGCTTTAAACCGCGGTTGGTAACTTCAGTTTGTTCGCTTGTTTGCGGATGATACGTAGTAGAGAACCTATGGGTAACGCCATAACGTTTAAGGACCTTCTCTAACTGTGCATTGCAGAAATGGGTACCCCTATCACTTATTAATGCTTTGGGGGTACCGAAGCGAGAGAATAATCGCTTCAGAAATTTGCAGACCATCCTTGCATTGTTTGTGGGTAAGGCTTGCGCTTCAGCCCATTTTGAGAAGTAGTCGACCGCAACAAGGATGTATTTGTTTCCATGTGAGTTAGGAAACGGACCCATGAAATCGATTCCCCAAACGTCGAATATTTCACAGACTTGAATTGGTTTTTGGGGCATCTCATTACGGAATGATATGTTTCCTGATTTTTGACAGGAATCACATGATTTCACGAAATTATGAGCATCTTTGAACAGTGTGGGCCAATAAAAACACGCATCTAGGACCTTCTTAGCAGTAAGATTAGGTCCATGATGTCCTCCTGTGGGACCTGCGTGGTAGTGTTCTAAGATGTCATTTGTCTCATCATCACTTACACACCTACGAATTATCTAATCGGCTCCTATCCGAAATAGATAGGGATCCTCCCAGAAGTAGTATTTGAGATGGGAGAAGAATCTCCTCCTTTGTTGGTGTGTAAGACCTTTTTGCATTACTTTGGCTGCCAGATAGTTAGCAATATCTGCGAACCAAGGTGGATTATCAGATTTGTGCAAGGCTAACAGGGATTTATTCGGGTATGTATCCTGAATGATTGACTCATCGAGAGTCTCCAGATTCGGATTATCTAAGCGTGAAAGGTGATCAGCTGCTAAATTCTCTGCGCCTTTCTTGTCTCGTATTTCAATGTCAAACTCTTGTAGCAAGAGTATCCATCTGATGAGGTAGGGTTTTGCGTCTTGTTTGGAAAACAAGAAGCGTAAGGTAGAATGATCCGTGTAAACAATCGTCTTAGATAAAATCAAGTAAGACCGGAATTTATCAAAAGAGAAAACGACGGCCAGTAATTCTTTTTCAGTTACGCTGTAATTTTCCTGGGCGTCATTCAAGGTCTTGCTTGCATAGTAGATGGGATGGAAGTGATTTTCCTTCCTCTGTCCCAACACTGCTCCAACGGCGAAATCACTTGCATCGCACATGATTTCGAACGGAATTGACCAATCCGAGTTGGTCAAGATTGGAGCGTTTGTGAGCTTCTCTTTAAGAAGGTTGAAAGATTCAAGATATGCTGAAGAGAAAACAAACGGAGTATCTTTTTCCATGAGACGGGTCAAAGGTCGAGAGATTTTTGAAAAGTCTTTTATGAACCTTCGATAAAATCCCGCGTGACCAAGAAAACTCCGAATGCCTTTGACATTCGTCGGGGGAGGTAGCTTTGAAATTACATCAAGCTTAGCATGATCTACCTCGATCCCTGATTTAGAAATTTTGTGTCGAAGGACAATCCCTTCTTGTACCATGAAATGGCACTTTTCCCAATTAAGGGCGAGATTTGTGTCCTCACACCTAGTTAGCATTTTCTCCAGATTTGTAAGACATGCGTCGAAAGATTCTCCGAAAACGGAGAAATCATCCATGAATACTTCGACACAGTCTTCAAGCATATCTTGGAATATTGCAGTCATGCATCGTTGGAACGTAGCGGGTGCATTACACGACCCAAATGGCATTCGCCGGTAAGCAAATGTACCATAGGGACATGTAAAGGTGGTTTTCTCTTGGTCCACAGGGGCGATAGGAATCTGGAAGTATCCTGAAAACCCGTCAAGAAAACAGTAGAAAGCATTACCTTCTAGACGTTCGAGCATCTGATCGATGAATGGAAGAGGAAAACGATCCTTTCGTGTTGCGTCATTTAATTTTCTGTAATCTATGCAAACATGCCACCTGGTAACAGTACGAGCAGGGATCAATTCATCCTTCTCATTAGAGACAACAGTCATGACTCCCTTCTTTGGAACAACCTGGACCGGGCTCACCCATTGGCTATCAGAGATGGGATAAATTAAACCCGCGTCCAGCAACTTGATTACTTCCTTCTTCACCACTTCTTGCATGTGTGGATTTAGTCTCCTCTGTCGCTGCACATAAGTCTTATATTTTTCTTCCATAAGGATTTTGCGCATACAGAAAGACGGATTAATGCCTTTAATGTCGGAAAATTTCCATGCAATAGCGGTTTTGTGTTTCTTCAGCACCTGTAATAGCTTTGCTTTTTCACTAGCGTTAAGACTGGAAGCTATTATGATAGGTAGCTTGGATTCATCATCTAGAAAAGCGTATTCTAGATGTGAAGGAAGTTCTTTCACTTCGAGAGATGGTGGTTCAATTACGGATGGTTGAATTTTTCAGAAACAACTGCTTCCTCATGGAAAGTATTTGAATCTGATTGATAGAATTCTAACTGAGTAAGATCTTTAGGAAGAGATCCTTTTTCAAGGATCTGAGTATCAAGTACGTCCTTCTCAGTTGGAATTGAAGCACAATCAATTAGATGTCGATGAAATATATCAGCGAAATACAGTTCATCCTCTTGACAGTATGGTTGTTTCATGGACTGATGAATATCAAAGGTTACCATTTGATCTACTACTCGCAAAGTGAGTTTGCCATTGCATACATCAATGAGTGCGCGTGAAGTAGCAAGAAATGGACGACCTAAGATAAGTGGTACATCTTTATCTCTGTCCATGTCAAGAATAACGAAGTCGACAGGGAAAACAAACTTGTCAACTTTTACCAGGACATTCTCTACAATTCCTTTAGGATATTTCACTGATCGATCTGCCAACTGGATTGAAATCCTAGTTGGTTTTGGTTCACCAAGGCCTAGCTTTGCAAATACAGACTAAGGCATGAGATTAATGCTAGCACCAAGGTCTGCTAAAGCGTTTGCGATCGAAAGATTCCCTATCAAACAAGAGATAGTGAAACTGCCTGGGTCAGTTCTTTTAACCGGCATTTTATTTTGCAGAATTGCAGAAAACTCTTCGCTGAGTGTGACAGTGGATAGGTCCTCTAATTTCTTTTTGTTGCTCAGTAAGTCTTTGAGAAATTTAGCATATTTCGGCATCTGAGCAAGAGCCTCAGCAAACGGAATATTAATATTGAGTTGCTTGAAGAGTTCAGGGAACTTTTTATATTCTTCTTCCGTTTTCAGCTTTTCCAACCTTTTGGGGTAAGGAATATTAGGATGAAATTATGGGACCGGAGGTCTAACATGCGTGGTACTTTCTGGACATGGCTTGGATTGCGCCTTGTTAGGATCCTCGGTTGGAATCTGTTCTTCGGAAGATCCTGAAGTGGAAGGACCTTCGGATGAATCGTTGATTTTGGATTTTTCAGGTGATGTTTCTGAAGGCATTTGAGGAGGTACCATGGTGGTTCCACTCCTTAAAGTGATTGCCTGCACCTGTTCCTTAGGATTTTTATCCGTGGTACTCGGCAGGTGGCCAGGTGGCCTTTCAGAAATAGTTTGGGAGATCTGCCCGATTTGATTTTCCAATGATTTCAAAATGGCAGTATGACTCCGGATATCAGTCTCAGCCTGATTGAAACGGGTCTCTGAAAGAGACACGTATTTTTCAAGAAGGCTTTCCGTACTTGAAAGTTTGTTGGAAATCGTACTGAGATTGATTTCCTGATTTTGATTTCCAGGATATGGTTGAGGCTGAATTTGTTGACCTTGATTTTGATAAGGTCTGTTTGGTTGAAACGATGGCCTGTTCTGAGAGAATCCAAGAGGTGATGGATTCAATCCTGCAGATGCATTTCTGTAACTGAAATTCGGGTGATTTCTGTTGCTTGGATGGTATGGTGGATTATAATTGAATGTATCCTGCTGAGTTCTTTGAGAGTTTATGAAGTTTACTTCCTCTTCAGAAGCGTAGACATTGCCTGTTAGACAATTTTCACTTACATAAGGTCCCCCACAAAGGTCACAAAGAATTTGAATTGAGTTGACACTCAAATTATCAATCTTTTTCGTTAGGGCCTCAACTTGAGAAGATAGAAGTTTGACAGGATCAGCTGAACTTGTACCCAATATCTTAGGTTGAGTAACTCTCGGAGATTTCCATTGATAGTTGTTCATAGCTATCTCTTCAATGAATTCATATGCTATCGTTGGGGTTTTGCTGGTAAGAGCTCCTCCTGCGGCTGCGTCTATCATTTGACGAACTTCATTGGACAACCCGTTATAAAAAGTATGAACTTCTAGCCACGGGGGTAATCCATGATGAGGGCATCTTCTCAGAAGATCCTTGTATCTTTCCCATGTGTCGTAGAGTGAATCTCCTTCTTGCTGACTGAAAGACGATATATCATTTCGCAATTTGGTCGTCTTGGAATGCGGAAAATATTTAAGAATAAATTTTTCGGCCAAGTCGTTCCATGTAGTAATGGACGAAGCAGGAAGAGAATTTAGCCAAAGTTTGGCTTTATCTTTTAAGGAAAATGGGAAAATACGTAAACGAATGGCATCATTGGAGACACCATTGATCTTGAAAGTATCGCAGATTTCTAAAAAACTTGAGATATGCTCATTTGGATCTTCAATTGGTAACCCGTAAAATTGTACGGAGTTTTGAACCATTTGAATTACATTTGGTTTTATCTCAAAGTTATTTGCTGTAATGGTTGGTCTGACAAAACTTTGATGAATTGTATTTACATCAGGTCGTGCGTACTCACCGATTGTTCTGTTAGGAGGCGGTGGTGGATTTTCAGCCATTTTTGTCCTTCCGCGTGAGTTTTGCAGACGACGACGAAATTCTCGTTCAGGGTCAGAAAAAGGATTGACAGTTTCGGAAGACGAAGAACGAGTCAGTTTTAAAGCTTTATGAGATTTTACTGCTAAACAGAGTGGCCAGGAAAGTCGATTGGCGGGCAGGATCCTTTAAACACCTTTTGGTATAAAACCTTTCAGAAATCCAACAACCCAACCAATACAGTTATTCTAGACACCACTTAGTCAAACAGTTTTGAATTGTGTATTTCGGACAAAGAAGTTTGAGTTTGTAAACAATCTTGCTCTTGAAAGCGGCTTCTTGCATTGTCGGAACACACGATTCGGTTCAGGTGACGAGAAAGAGGGTAAGGAAAGTAGCAACTACCCTAATCAGGCACACCTAAACTAAAGTAACTAATTATGAAGTAAAAGGAAGGATCAATCTGTCAATTAGATAATTCCAAATATTTCCAGTCCCCGGCAGCTGCGCCAAAAACTTGGTGTGTTGTTTAAGCGTCACACCAGGTTTTAGATTTTATAAAGTAAACGATATCACAAAGCGGACACTACACACGACTCAGGCAAGTATCACCTGGCCAGGAGTAGTATAGGCTAGGTAAGACCGAGTGTCGAACCGAAGGGACTGAGAGCTATTCGTACTTTATCATCATTGGCATTTGATCAATTAATAGTTTGGGAAGCGAGGAAATTAGACTAAGCACAACAATAAACTACAGATTAATGAATTAGGATACAGAATGACGGAGTAATAAGGCAAAGGTTCATTCGGGCCATTGAATCATCCTAACTTGTCATGGCAAAAACTACAATAGTTGAACAATTATGAAGACTTGACATAGATGTAATTTAAGCACGGAGCATACGGTTCTACTTCTAAACTAATCATGTTATCATGAAACAAATCATTACTTGAGTTTTCAAGAATCTAATCTAAACATTCAAACATGACAAGTAAGCATAATGTATCTATGTTTTCACATATGAAACAAAATAAGACTATAAATTAACCACAAATTCACGGAGTTAAGTAAAAATCAAACTACATAAACACACATCTTTTCAGATGATATATCCAGTAGTTATCAGAACCCAAAAAGGTGTCAAAATGATTAAAAACAGCGCGTACGATCAAAAACAGCATGCTGACAGAATCAGAAGTGCTTGCGGTCACAAGTATATCTACTTGCGGCAGCAAGTACATATTGTAAGAAATATGGCTTGCGGCCGTAAGCATGTCTGTTTGTGGCTGTAAGGCTTTTCTGACAGTCTGTCCCATTTTTGTACAAAGAAATCCAACAACTCATACAACCTAGATTTTCGTCACAGATCATAGGAGCATGCAAATAGGTATTCTAAAGACATGAACTCAGCAACACTCAAACCACTCAATAGGATTCAAGATTAAGCCACATGCATTCTAAATATATAGTCATGTTAACCCACTATTTCTAGTTGAATTAACACATTTCAAGCATAACACATGTGAGTATGCAATATGGACTCTTAGGACAGAATCTACATGGCATTAATATGAGTTCATTTCAGTATTTATCATACCCAAGAACAGATTATGAATTCTTCATGCAAATAATGGCTTGTTTGACCCATAACCAAAGTCAAAGCACCTAGACTTTCATCTAACATGCTAAGATATTCATAAAACCATATTGTGAGCAAAGTGACCAACATGGACAGACCTGGAGTGATCCATAACATGTTGCAAAAATGCCTTCTAGACCATAACCATGCATATTATACTATTTCTAGCAATAACTTAACATGATTTATCAAAAATTCAACAAAGCAATCTTGTGTATCCATGTGATTTTAACATGCAGAAACTATTCTAAAAATATAACCACATGAAAAGGATCATATTACACTCACAAACATGATTAAATATACTGTGATTACGAATGAAACAAGCTTGATTATATCAAGTCAACATAAAATTCAAACTAACATTGTTTTGCCATAACTAGCCAAGAATCATCTTGGCTCAAATGAAATTACTTAGTTATCCATTACAATGAGCACAACAACAACTGGAATACATGAATACATGATGGAAATCAGATTATGGAAATAGTATACCAAGCTATTGTGTACTTTGACTTGCAACTTCCTTGCTTCCTCTTGATGTTCCAAAATCCAAGCCTCCAATCTTTGGTCTTCACCTTTGATATGGATGAGGTATGGATTTAGAATGTTTATGGTACTAGAAGTAGGGTGTTTTATGTGGAAAAACCGAGTAGAAGCTATGCCAAAGCCGTCTGCCAAAACTGTTCTCTCCAGCCTCTCTCTTCAATTGAATGCCGAATGCTGTTTAAATAGGCTGCAGGTCAGAGATTCCTTGCGCCCGTAAGGGGTTGCTTGCTGCCGCAAGGACCACAAAAGCCAAAAGATTCTCGCCGGATTAAAGTCTCGAGACCTGACACTGCATTAAATGAAGATTCGCACCAATTATTGGTTGGTTAAGGCTTACGGCTGCAAGCGATTACTTGCGGCCGTAAGGAGTGTTTTCACCACTTTAACGGTTTTCTTCGGTTTTTCTCGCGTTTTTTCCAGGTTTCACAGTTTTTGTTCTTTTAAGCCTGCATAGTGAATATACAACATATTAGTTCATAAAACGGACAATTCACCTCAAAATGGGGTTAAGAATGGGACTTTTCGGTACAAAATATATGTGTAAAAACACATATATCAGTTTCCTTTATGGCAAGTTAAGATGGGAGATATTCTGATTCAAATGGATTTACATGAGGCACTTTTAGGATTTGAGAAAATGCCAGGTTCAAGGACACAGGCTGAAAAAGAGAAAAAGTTGGAGCAATTATTAATGACAAAGAACTTACCCAACAAGTTGCATTTAAAGCAACGATTGTTCAATCTGAAGATGAATGAAGGGAGTTCTTTAACTAATCATATATCCACATTCAAAGAGTTAGTCAATAACTTAGAGAATATGGATGTTAAGTATGATGATGAAGATTTGACTCTGTTTTTTATTATCCTTTTTACCTGACTCTTATGCTAACTTTCGTGATACTATTATTTATAGTCGTGACACTCTTGTACCGGATGAAGTTTTAACTGCTTTGGATTCGAAAGAGAAGATGAAACAGATTACAGGTGGTGATTCAGGTGACACGAAAGCCGAAGGTTTACATGCTAGAGGTAGATCAACTGAAAGAGGTAATAACTCTCAATCCTCCAATAGGGCGAGATCTAAAATACAAAGTATTGTATTTATTGTCGTAAGAAAGGACATGTTATTGATTAATGCTTCAAATTGAAAAATAAAGAAAAAGAGAAAACAACAGCAAAGGGTGGTCAAGCTAGTAATTCAGGTGAAGGTGATGTAGCTGAGGTAGGGGTGTTCATTTTCGGATATCCGGATTTTCGGATATCCGAATTTCGGATATCCTAAATTTTTTGGATAGTGAATTTCGCTATCCGATATCCGTATCCGAAATTTCAACAAGCAAATTTCATAACATAAACATATCATAACACTAATATCATACTATTCACCTTGTGCATATATGTATGTAGATCATACTAAATACCACAACATAGCGTTACTGAATCTCACATAATCAATCACATATCAAGCATACAATTGATATACTAATCACTTAAAGCATATACATATGCTAATCTGATTAAAGGTAAGTACACTCACCTTAGCAGCAGTTAAAACATATACTTCTATGACAATGGTAGCAGTCTCTTATTGCCTACAAGCAATAAACAAGTACCTCATTATCTTCTAAGTATTGCTGCAAACTATTACATATGTACTTGTTCACATAACTATTACATATGCAAAACATTGATACTCAAGCTCAATCTGTAAAACTGATAACAAATCATAAACTTCTACTAACCGTATGCTCACCAAGGCTACTGCCCCAGGGATAGCTCCTCTTAATCTCAAAACCACGGTTTAAGTTCAGACATCACACTCGTGTGTGCCCAAATCCCTTAAACCTTGGCTCTGATACCAAGTTGTAACACCACTTTTCTAAAATAGCTTTAAAAATTCGTTTGCTTCTGATTAGCATTCTAAAACATCAGAGTTTGCGGAAATCAATCTTACATTACTTTAATGCTAACAACTTAATGAAAAGTAGTGTTATAAGTACTCTTTTCAAAAGCTTGGAGCTATCCAACTCTGCAAAGCACTGGGGCCTTACCCTTGCTGGAAACTGGTTACCTGCATGCACAACATACTAAAACGTAAGCTTTCACTTAGTGAGCATACAAACTGAACAGATAAACACTTATAACATGAGTAACTCTTCTGGGGATGTCTCACATCTAAGCTAACCACCTGCAAAACTATTCAAACTATTATCTGGTCCAGGGTATTATCACACCTCGCGCGTAATCAAATCCCTGACACTCTGTTTGGGTATAAGGATCTCAATATACCCCTATCTCTGTACTGAAAATATATCTGAGTTCTATTATACCTTGAAACAATAATCTCAACTCATAACATAAACATATCATAACACTAATATCATACTATTCACCTTGTGCATATATGTATGTAGATCATACTAAATACCACAACATAGCGTTACTGAATCTCACATAATCAATCACATATCAAGCATACAATTGATATACTAATCACTTAAAGCATATACATATGCTAATCTGATTAAAGGTAAGTACACTCACCTTAGCAGCAGTTAAAACATATTCTTCTATGACAATGGTAGCAGTCTCTTATTGCCTACAAGCAATAAACAAGTACCTCATTAACTTCTAAGTATTGCTGCAAAGAATCTGTTTGACTAGCAAAAGTTTAACTGAAAACTACCTCCTACGGCCGCAGAGGAAAAACCCTACGCCCGCAGGAGTCAAAATCACCAAAAACCTAAAAACACCTTCCTACGGCCGTAGTGAACCTTTCCTACGGCCGCAGGAACCAAAACAGCTCAAAACCTTAAAACATGTTCCTACCCCCGTAGGGAATATTCCCTACGGCCGTAGGGACAGTCGGTACAGCAGACTCATCTGCTCTGTTCGAACAACAGCTGGGTTTCGAGGTTTTACCCTCTATCAACGATTCAAAACTCGATTTCTGACCAAACAACAATCTTAAACACATACTACAACCTTTTGGATCAACAAACAACAACTAAATCAAAGACTAACACAAAACTCAAGGATTCAACATATGAATCCATTTCTTGACCTAAAGCTTAACCAAATCAAAATGAACTTCATACCTCTTGCGATTGAATTTCTATCTGATCAAATTCCAGATGTTAATCTTCACTTTTGAACTTGAAAACAGCAACATGTGAATCAAGTGTGTGTGTCGTATATGTGTATGTAAGTTCCTGGTAGTTTGACTCCAAATGAGTCAAATAAATGCTTCATATAAATCTCAACTTTCTTAAGTGGCAAGAACAGCCCCAGAACTTATCATCTTTCAAAAATTGACAAACTAACCCTTTAACTTCAATTAAGAAACTTTCAAACTTTGGGATGTTACAAATCTTCCCCACTTGAAACGATTTCGTCCCCGAAATCAACTGTACACATAAAAACTTAACATCATAACATATTGAATGCTACCGTAGCGCACTAGCGGTAGTCTTATATCTCCTCAACTCTGAATGCTATCGCAGCGCACTGACGATAGTCTTACATCATACATCTACCCGCTACTAATGTAGAAGTTCTATCACAAGCTGAACAATAATAACATATCATACACATAACATATATAAAACATGTGTACACCTAGGTGTATTCTACTATTACTTTACCAATTTTATCTGTTTGTTACACAAACTCGTAACTTTTATTTTAATTAAGCTATTAATTGTGCTTCAAAACATACTGAATGCTACCGTAGCGCACTAACGGTAGTCTTACATCCCTTTTATCTCTATATACTATTTCATCTCTACCTTTTACTAAAGTATAAGGTCTACTGCATACTGAGCATAAAACAAATATTACATACACAACAAGTATAATTACACCTAAGTGTAATCTAATCCTTTTCATGTTTCTATTTTATCTTTACCATCTCATCTGTCTATACACAACTCTCAGCTTTCTCTAAAATACAGCCACCGGCTGTTCTCTACCACTGGATTTCTCATCTCTTGTCCCGTCTGGCTAACTACTGGTGCATCTGTTACATACTTACTATGGTAGTTATACTTATTATACTATCTAAGACATCTTTACTATGAATTCTGGCATATACATTACTTTCTCTATCCTTGAGATAATCCTCAAAGGACCTATAAACTACTATCCTAGCTTATATTTTTTTCTGAACCTGTTCACCCATATCCACGGTGATACTTTTAAAAACACATAGCTTCCAATCTGAAGTTCTACAAATAATACTTTCTTATCACATAACTGTCCTGTTTATCCTGGGCAGCTCTAAGCCGCTCACGTAACTGTGGTACTATCTTTACATTCGATCGTGTGCTGAGTCCTCTCATTCTAATCAACCTCGTCCCAGCAAATAGAAGTTCTGTACTTCCCCTCATACATCATCTGGTACTAGATATGCTACTACTCAAACGCAACTGTGATCATATTGGCACTCTATTAATGTATATACGTATCTCAACTATCACTTAAGTCAATTATACATGTTCTGAGCATATATCTCTGTGTTTATATATTTCTCTCACTCTGTCCAACCCTACAAGGGTGGAATACTGTACTAAGATATAACTTAATTCCCTATCTTTCTGAAATTTACTCCGGAACTTAAAGATAACTGAGTATATCTATCTAAATCATTATACTATCATTTTATATCTAACTGCTACTTTCCATAAACTTTCTGATACTCTGCTATAACCTGTAGACAATTCAAATTTTCTCAATCTTCTTTGCTAAAACACACTCTATTCCTGGCTACTAGTAATTTCTGCTCGTATCTCTCATCGATTTTTGGACATCTAATCTTTGATACGCTGGATCTTGGGCTGCTATCTTTTAATCCTTAATAGATTCTTTCTTCTGGTCAATCCCCCTCTGACTGCTTCATTCTGTACTACTTTAACTTAATTGAATATCAAACTGATGTATAACATTCTTACTTTAGGTATCTGTATCTTTAGGGTAGCTGACTTGATGCTAAAAACATCTGTACTAAATTAACTTTCCAACTACTACTAGTTTCAAAACCTGAGTCAAATAATCGCTTCATACTCGTGGGGAGTCATATTCTGAAAACGTCCTTGATTCTATCATGCTCTCTGACTTTCATCTGATGGTACTCTGACCACAACTCTATCCCTGAAAACCATTCTACACTCTGAAACTAATCCAACAGATTATCTACTTCTTAAACCGGGTATTGATTCTTGTTTGCAAACTTATAGTGTCCTCTGTAATCTATACACATTCTGACTAGCTATTTTCTTTACGACCACCTGTATTAACGTGTCCCACGGTGAACTAATGGATCGGGCTAACCCTTCATCTGTTAACTATTACTTTTGAATCATCAATTCTTACTTCTCTGGGGGCTAATCTGTACAATACTTTAACTCCTTGGTTCTATTCCTGACATTATACTAATACTAAGTTCTACTTATCAAAACTCTAGAATTACTGGTAATTCTTTTGGAAAATACATCTGAGTAGTCACCACTGGTGGTATCTATTAAATCTACTATGACTATCTTTTATACTACTCTTTTCCACATAAGCTAGACATTCTATAAAATTAAGCATCAAGTACTTTCTCACTTTGCTGACAAGCAACTGGAACACTGACTCTCTTACTATTACCTCTGTTCAATAATTCTTCCCCACTTGGGATCTGTGCCCGCACTGTTGGTCTGATTTCTGAGTATCTGAACTTGTTATTAACTCAATTAATCAATACTAATAACTGCTCAAAATTCTTTCATCGCGAACATATGCTCAATGAAAACTGGCGATTTCTACCTCTATCACTTTTTACTTACACTTACTATTCAGAATAATAGTCTCATCACTTGCGTCTGTCTGCTATCATAATTGGTTCAAACTTTATTTCTTTAACTATAAACTGGAACATTCTATCTTTTGACTAGGTGACATTTACTTTTCTAGTATTGACCCTTATTATATCAAACTGGGCTAAAAATTTAACTGACTTACTTTCTGTCACTAACAACTTAGGACAATAATGTCCAAACTAGTAAACTGGTAGTACACTTAGAACAAACTATTTCAAATCCTTGGTCACATGCCTCAACTTTCCACACTTCGTATATCTGAGTGGGGGAACTAGCCCTCCATGCTGTAGTACAAACTTCGGCTTATTATTTAACACTGTCACTGACTTAACCTTTTTCTTTGCGTTCATTATTCTCTGCTCTCTCAACTACTTCTCTTTTCTTCCATGTAAGACTTATCATCTTACCCACTTTGTTGCGAATAACTGCCGTTAAACTTCACCCGTATCATTTCTAACATCATACTATACTACTCTATACTATTGTATTTACAAAACTTCTATACTAACTTACTCTGAAAAAAACTACACATTCTTAAAAATTTCTAGGTGATGTTATTCACCAACTCTATTGTCCGTCCTCAGATTCTAAATTCTTTTGTGACCTGTTATATACAAACTTCTAGTACGGCTATATTCTAAACAATTCTTTAAACTAAGGCCATGGTATAGCCTCAATCTATGCTTCTAACTTTCTGTACAATAACATGGTCCACGAGTATTTCACTATCTCACATAGCAAACTCAACGCGTACCTAGCTTTCTCCCTGACAGACACCCCCTAATACGAAAAATCTCATTCCATCTCTATTAATCATCACTACTCACAACTGGATCTAAAATCTTCCCTCTAACGAGGTAATTCACATGCTGAACAATCTTTACACGTCTATCCCTACAACGGGTTCTTTCTTAGCTTTAACTCTTACTAATGCTTTAACCGTAACCCATATTGTTGTATCCACATATTGCGACAACAAAACTTTATTTCCTTCTGAAACATACTCAACCTCTTGGTTGATAATATCTAAAACGTTGCTCATAGGATTTTGCTCTACTTTATCACTGCTATCTACTTTACTAAACTGGTCTCAAGATCTTGCAATCCATCTGTAACAACTCCCTCTAAAGGGTTTACTTATAGGTCTATTGGTTTAAAAAAATAAGGATTGCATCTGTAGGTAATTCTGATCTTCTGAAGTATACTAGCCTCAGGCTACTTTATCTAACTCGTATCAATTCTAACCACCTGCTATATACCCATGATCAAATATCTTCAAATATACTACCTTAACAACTTTCTCTGTTTCTCATAATAAGGTATGTAATATTATTAATACTACATTGATCTCATTTTCTGTTCTTGTCTGATTCACACATGCTGTACTATCACGTATCACCCCTCACTTGATTCACAAGGTACTGACATGGCAATCTTAAGCTCAATTGCATATCACATGCTCTTCACATACACTGGACAGGCGTTGTGAGGAACATATTATACATAATTGTTCTTAATACCGTCACGGAATACCTCGATTCACAAGCTTAGGTCACGTATATGGCATAACTGTTTATATCTGTTAAACATTCTTCTTTTCTCTGATATCATATACACATAATGTCATTTAGTACTTGTTCACATAACTATTACATATGCAAAACATTGATACTCAAGCTCAATCTGTAAAACTGATAACAAATCATAAACTTCTACTAACCGTATGCTCACCAAGGCTACTGCCCCAGGGATAGCTCCTCTTAATCTCAAAACCACGGTTTAAGTTCAGACATCACACTCGTGTGTGCCCAAATCCCTTAAACCTTGGCTCTGATACCAAGTTGTAACACCACTTTTCTAAAATAGCTTTAAAAATTCGTTTGCTTCTGATTAGCATTCTAAAACATCAGAGTTTGCGGAAATCAATCTTACATTACTTTAATGCTAACAACTTAATGAAAAGTAGTGTTATAAGTACTCTTTTCAAAAGCTTGGAGCTATCCAACTCTACAAAGCACTGGGGCCTTACCCTTGCTGGAAACTGGTTACCTGCATGCACAACATACTAAAACGTAAGCTTTCACTTAGTGAGCATACAAACTGAACAGATAAACACTTATAACATGAGTAACTCTTCTGGGGATATCTCACATCTAAGCTGACCACCTGCAAAACTATTCAAACTATTATCTGGTCCAGGGTATGATCACACCTCGCGCGTAATCAAATCCCTGACACTCTGTTTGGGTATAAGGATCTCAATATACCCCTATCTTTGTACTGAAAATATATCTGAGTTCTATTATACCTTGAAACAATAATCTCAACTCATAACATAAACATATCATAACACTAATATCATATTATTCACCTTGTGCATATATGTATGTAGATCATACTAAATACCACAACATAGCGTTACTGAATCTCACATAATCAATCACATATCAAGCATACAATTGATATATTAATCACTTAAAGCATATACATATGCTAATCTGATTAAAGGAAAGTACACTTACCTTAGCAGCAGTTAAAACATATACTTCTATGACAAAGGTAGCAGTCTCTTATTGCCTACAAGCAATAAACAAGTACCTCATTAACTTCTAAGTATTGCTGCAAAGAATCTGTTTGACTAGCAAAAGTTTAACTGAAAACTACCTCCTACGGCCGCAGAGGAAAAACCCTACGCCCGCAGGAGTCAAAATCACCAAAAACCTAAAAACACCTTCCTACGGCCGTAGTGAACCTTTCCTACGGCCGCAGGAACCAAAACAGCTCAAAACCTTAAAACATGTTCCTACCCCCGTAGGGAATATTCTCTACGGCCGTAGGGACAGTCGGTACAGCAGACTCATCTGCTCTGTTCGAACAACAGCTGGGTTTCGAGGTTTTACCCTCTATCAACGATTCAAAACTCGATTTCTGACCAAACAACAATCTTAAACACATACTAAAACCTTTTGGATCAACAAACAACAACTAAATCAAAGACTAACACAAAACTCAAGGATTCAACATATGAATCCATTTGTTGACCTAAAGCTTAACCAAATCAAAATGAACTTCATACCTCTTGCTATTGAATTTCTATCTGATCAAATTCCAGATGTTAATCTTCACTTTTGAACTTGAAAACAGCAACATGTGAATCAAGTGTGTGTGTCGTATGTGTGTATGTAAGTTCCTGGTAGTTTGACTCCAAATGAGTCAAATAAATGCTTTATATAAATCTCAACTTTCTTAAATGGCAAGAACAGCCCCTGAACTTATCATCTTTCAAAAATTGACAAACTAACCCCTTAACTTCAATTAAGAAACTTTCAAACTTTGGGATGTTACAATCCGAATTTCGGGTATCCGAATTTTCGGATACTTTTGAATCGGATTTTTCGTATGTTCGGATTTCGGATTGGATACGGATATTTTTGAACACCCCTAAGCTGAGGTTGGTTGTATTGGAAAACTTCTAACAGTCTATCAGATGATGTAAAATCTACTGGAGATTGGATACTTGATTCCGGTTGTACTTTTCATATGTGTCCTAACAAAAATTGGTTTTACACATTTGAAGAAGTTAATCAGGGTTTATGTTATGATGGACAATAATTCTACATGCTTTGTTATCGGTCATGGCTCTGTAAGGATCCGTATGTTTGATGGAGTTATTCTACTTGTGTGTTTTTGTTTTAAATCACAAGTGATTAAACACAATCACTTGTGATTTTCTTTTCTATCCAAATCACAAGTGATTAAACATACTCACTTGTGATTTTTTTGTTTCAAATCACAAGTAATTAAACACAATCACTTGTGATTTTCTTTTTGTATCCAAATCACAAGTGATTAAACACACTCACTTGTGATTTATTTTGTTTTAAATCGCAAGTGATAAAACACACTCATTTGTGTTTTTCTTCTTGTATCCAAATCCCAAGTGATTGGTGTTCAGATCACAAGTGATTAAACACACTCACTTGTGATTTTTTTTGTTTCAAATCACAAGTGATTAAATACAGTTACTTGTGATATTCTTTTTGTATCCAAATCACAAGTGATTGGTGTTCAGATCATGAATGATTAAACACACTCACTTGTGATTTTTTTGTTTTAAATCACAAGTGATTAAACACAGTCACTAGTGTTTTCTTTGTTTCAATTCAGAAGTATTACTTGATGTCTTTGTGATTCTTTTTATTGAATCACATGTAATTTTGCTTTCCTAATTTAATGATTACAATATTTTCTATATATATATATATATATCACATGTGATCAGATTAGTAATCACTTGTGATTGAATGCAAAGATTTTGAAACACTGGTTTTTATTGTCACATGCAATTAGAATACACTCTAAAACATTAAAAAAGATAACATCAAAGTGCAAAACTCAAAAATAATATATGTTCATGTGTAAGAAATCACCACAAGTAAATATATGATAAGAATTGTTAAGAAATTAAAACAATACGGAAATTAAGTTTTCACTCATTGTTCACATCAATAATATCATTGTGTTTTTGTGTTTTTTATCTTGTTGTCTGTCACAAGTCTTTTTGTTGTGATTTGTCTGTCCACATTTACTGCAACTTATCTTTTTCTTCTTGATTTCTTTGATTCCCATTTCTTTACCACTTATTAAACGCTTATCGTTTGCGCATCCTTTGTATTTCCCCAACAGATGGGTTTTGTATTTCAATTGTAGCCGGCTTTGAAACCCCAATCATTTCCCCTATAATATCTTCTTTGTTCTTTGGCTGTGGTTTTGGCACATCAGCTTCTACTTCCGTTTTCAACGCTTTAACTTTTTCAAGAAATGCTTATAGCTTTTTTTGGTCATTGCTAACTAGTTGCACGTAATCATCTATAACAGAGGTGACTTCATTAACCAACTTTTGAACACCAATATTAACATTTCCATATCTGTTTCTTCTTGATCTCAATTCAGGTGGTATTATATCTCTTCTCCAACGTCTCATGACATATTGTTTAGGGATTTCATCTATATTGCAATTTTTCAAAACCCAAATAACAGTGTCGGCATAGAAGACCAAATCGTAGATAGTGTCGACATGTACACACTAACGTGCCATGCTGACGATTATGAAGTACCTTTGAAAAAACAAGAGAACTATATTAATGAATACACTATTTTTCAATATCACATGTGATTAGATTAGTAATCCCTTGTGATTGACTGCAAAGATTTTGAAACACTGTTTTTTATTATCACATGTGATTAGAATAAAAATCACATGTGATTGGCTACAAACATTTGAATACACTATTTGTACTATCACATGTGATTACAAACATTTTGAATACACTATTTTTTGCAAATAAAATTACCTTGTATTGAAACACATATTCTTTTTCCTTTGAGGTCTCGTTAACAATTGAAATCTGACATTCCTCCTCTGTAGTCATTCTATCCAAGGAACATTTATAAAGAGTCGCGTCTATTTCCTTTTGAATGATCTCAAAAACTGTATTTGTGTAGACTTTTGCTGCATGCTTTTCAATACCGAGTTTGGTGCACAAATTTTTAGTTGTACTGATGGTCTTGGCATCCAATGCTTCTTTCTTTGACCTCTGTTTCAACATTGCTGAATAAAAGCTGCCCATAAAGTTAATTAGGGTCGAACCTCGTTTCATAAAGTTTGCAAAAAACGCGTTCTCACTCTCAGATCTTAAAGTTGTTCTCATCAAACCAAACATTTCCGTTTCAATGAAATACGCTGGTATCCAAGTTGATCTAATATCAAACATGTGTGTGAACCAACTATTATTTCTCAAAGAAAAGTCATCTATCAACTTTTCCTATTTATCTTCAAAATCAGTAGGCTCGATGTACATGTTCCAAACAATTTTGTCAAATCTTCTCTTGAAGTCTCTTTCCGTCTCTTCTTCAATGCCAGGACTTGCCTCATGAATATGTATGCAAATCACATGTGGTTAACTAGTGTTTCTATATGTAAACCGCATGTGATTAGTTAACTCATTGATATTCATATTACTTATACAGATTTTTAGTATTGATTCACATGTGATTAACAAGTGAATCTATATGGAAATCACATGTGATTAATAGAATTATTACCTTTGAAGGAAACTTTTGTGTGATGTGCCACATGCATAGTCTATGCTTGGAGGTTTTAAAGACTGTCTCAATAGCCTTCCTCATAGATGTGTCCTGATTTGTTACAACCATAAGGCCGGGTTCTTTCTGGAATGTCTTCATAAAGGAATTAAGCAGCCATGTATAAGTCTCTGTGGTCTCATCTCTTATTAGTGCGGCAGCAAAAGTCATACACCTACGATGGTTATCTATGCCGGTGAAAGGGACAAACATGAGGTTGTACCTGTAAATGTATGTGATTCTAACATGAGCCATGCATCCTATCTTTGTTGTATTTGTTTTTTTAACTAGCTTAACACCTTGTTCTGTGTTGAGGGTGTCAACATTGAGCTTATTTGGAAATCCAGATTTGTCGCACCAAAGATATCTAACAATGTCTTTTTTTGTGTGTTGACATTACTATGTCAAACCCTCCATTATACGCATAACGTTTATACATTTGAATACAATCATCTAGTGATCGAAACCTGGTCCCCTTTACTGGTAGTAGTTCCTGATCAACAATTGGAACATATAATAGGCTTCCTCCTGGTGTATTTAAGTATATTGTTCTAACCGATCTTGGAGTGGTATTCTGATTAGAACCTGGAAAAAGGAAAAAAGGAGGACATTAGTCCATAATGATACATGTGATTATACAGGCATATATAATAATCACATGTGATTATATAGTTTAAGATATGCATAATCACATGTGATTAGGTAATTTAACATATGTATAATCACATGTGATTGTAATAATTTTAAACTTTACATAAACAAATAGGTGATATATGCATAATCACGTGTGATTATACACATAATTTTTACATAATTTTTTTACTAGTTCTGCTATTTATATATTAGAACTTATGCAATCACATGTGATTATGTGCAATCATTGAATTTTTTTTACTAATTCTGCCATTGGTATTTTAGAACTTATGCAATCACATGTGATTATGTGGTACTATAAGCTACATTAGTAAACCAGACCAGAATCTTTTTTTTCTTACCAGAGGCTGAGTTTTGATTTCTGTTCATGTCTTCATTGGTATCAGAAGATTCTTGATGCATATCCATTGACAAAGACGTGTAATTTGTGACTTCTGTTTTGTTAGTTCGCGATATGATGATGGTTGTTTTGTTTTAGAGAATGATGAATGAAATTTCCATTGATGTATCAGTTTGCTGAAGCTTTTTCAATTCAGTAATGTAACTTTTGAACGCGTCGCCGGAAAGATCAACACCTTTTAGCTTCGACGGTGAAGGAAACTTGATTTAAGGTTTTTCTAATGACGACGACGTATCGAACGGGGGGGAAGCAATGAATGAGACGTACGGAGTCGACGTCATTTAATGAAACTTTGTATTTGACGAAAATGCCCCTCCGTGTTTTTTCTTATGATTTGATCCTGATCATTGATTCAAAATGATCTAAGGGCTGAGGATTGTCCCTTGGAACTAAACTTTTTATAGAGACTATATGGAGCACAACTCATATTGATGATTGCAAGTATTATTCTTTATGGAGCTTTTGAGTTTGACGAGCGGTTGGTGTGATGATTTATTTGTTGTTTTTGGCATGACTTATTCATTTGAAGTAAAGGTGGAGATTATTGAAAATTATGTATTCAAATTACCAATTCTCATAACCTCAAGGGGCATATGTGACAAGTTACCAAACTTCTATTAATCGGTTTTAAAATATAAAACCAATATGCGGCGTACGTATGAGATGAGCACCAAATTCAATTTCGTATATTCTGTTTTCTTCGCACACTACGTACGGCAGCCATCGATATATATTAAGGTTTAATCCCTAATCATCATTCACCATTAAAACTTTGTAATTTGTTCTCATTTCATGCTTGTAAGAACTACAATATTATAGTGAATTAATTCTCGGCCTCCTTCGCCCGTGATTTTTTCCGTTTTAGGTTTATATTTTTATGAATAATATTTGTGAAATTTTACATTTTTAGTAGTATCTTAATATATATTTTGTAGTAAAATAATATTTTATATAATATATATTTTTCAAAACGTAATACTAAACAAATAAACTTTATTCGACAACTATCATATTACGTTATTATTGTATTAAAATATACACAAGTCGGTTACTAATATTTGACTTACACCCTATATAAAACTAATTTTCAAACACATATATTTGAAATAATGTAGAAAAACAAATTAAAAACTAGAATTGAATATATGGTTACATTTTATTTTATAGACTTTTTAGTGTGTTAACATCGTTTGGTTTGAATTCAAATTTTTTAGGCTAATATATTTATACTATACTAGTAACATTCAACATAGCATTAACATATCAATCTTTACAACACGCCGCAACACGCAGGGGAGAAGCATCTCGTTTTAAACATAAGTCCAAGCTAATTGCTAAATTATGCAACGAGAAACATGATATACACTACAAGCGAACACCTCCTTAATATTGTATCGGAAAAATCCGTGAAAAAACATTGGGAAAAGGGTGTTTCATTCGGATTTCCCACGGAAGCGACTGTGGATAAAAGTTTCGTGGGAAAACCATTTCCCTCGTATTTCCTAGAAATTTCTCACAGAATCCGTGGGAAATCAATTGAAAATTTGCTTTCTAACTCAATTTTGTAAGAAATCCGTTGAATATTTCCCTCGAAATTTAATAAGTGGAATATCCGTTTCTAATACCTAATTTTCTTGTAGTGACATAAAACAACTCAAACCCTCATATCGGTCTGTTTTATCTCGTCAACTTACAGATTTGTTTCTGATATAAAACACTCCATCCAAAACGTATCTTAACCCTTATAAAACATATTCATTCTCTTCACCGACCAGTTATATATTAAACACTAGGTTAAAACCCGTGTATTACACGGGTTGGTTTAAAAAATAAATAAATCCTAAAATTTTATAAAAAAACTTCAAAATTTTTTAAGATATAAATAAGATGAAAAATAAAGTAGAATATAAAAATTGGAAAATACCTCTTGGGTGAGCTGGAAAACAAATCATCTTGGGGGATGATTGATGGGCAGGAAAACAAATTTTCCTAGCGTAGGAGCCTGCTACGTAGAAAATTGGAGGCTTTATAATAACGACACGTGACAAATATTTAGTCTTTTATTAGAATAGTAAGATTTAGCATGCTCTAAGAAGTCAATATGTGGTCTATGAGCTCTTTAATTATGATCATTTTTAGTTCTTTCAATAGATGCACATGCCCTTCCCACATCACTAAATGTTAACACGTGGATCTGTAACTAGGTTGAGATGCAACGTCACATGTTTAATTAGGTTAAATAAATGATTGAGTTATTTAATTTCTCTCGATCACTACTTGCTGGCCCTGCCCATGCATGTACGTAGTCATAAACTTAACGTACGTAAACATCTTCAATCGTCAGAGTGTATGAATTATCACTTATTTGTGTACAAGCTGATAGAAAATGTCGGGAATTTTAAGATATATACATAGACAATAATTCTCTTGAAAAAAAATCCGAGGAATTCGTACACATTTACGACAAACCTGAGTTCAAGAATCAAGAAGGCTAACTAGAGTTTTCCGACTCACAAGTTTTTCAAGAGATTTACGATAAAAATAATAGCAAATAGATTTCTAATAGGCTTTGACTTTTGACGATTTATTTTATTATGTTATTTTGGCTTAAGCTTTCTTATAAACCTTATTTATTTGTGTCAATGATAATGAAATCGCCATATATAGGAAATAATTAACTCTGATATGGTATTAGAGCCCTAATCCACCTCTCTATATGGTTTTTATTCAACGGCGGCTAGAGCACCCTGTTAACATCATATCATCAAAGCTAATATTAGTGGCGGAACCAGAAAAAATGCTAGGGATTGTACAAAGAATAAATGTTATACATATTTTTTTTTGCTAAGGGTAGCACTCCTATTAGAATTTTTTTTAAAGAATTGATTAACACTACTCGGAAATTTTCAGGTTTCTTGGACTCCATAAGGTTTACCCCTCGCTACTACGGTGAAATATTAAAGCCATTGCGGTTAACCTCGTGCTCCTCCTGCCGTCAATGACCTCCACTACTAGAAAATGTGCCAACAGCAACGGAATTTTTGCAACAACTTACAAATTCGTTGTTATTTCTTAACTTAGAAACGATTTTTGCAATGAAAAACAACAAATTCAAATTTTCATATTTGCAACCACATAATAGTTGCTAAATTCGTTGCAATTTTGAAGGGAGCACTCCCACCATCGTTTAGCAACAACTTGTATTAAAGAATCGTTGCTATTTCGTCACAAACAAATTTAGCAACAATTTAATCATTGTTGCAAAATCATTTTACAATGACAATAGTTATAAAATAGCGATTAAGATCATGATCATGCAACTATTTTAAACTTTCAATTTTACGTTAAAATGTCATGAATTAAACACTAGTACATGTGACAACATTTAACCACATATGACATTTAATTAAGTGTCGTTTTACGATATTGCTCCGATCTTATGAAGATTAAATTGTTACGAAGATTGAAACAATATAATAATTCATAGTATAATTCCATATTAAAAATTCTTATTTTTATTCTAGTTTATTGTGATTTAATTAACAAAAGAAATTAAAATCTATTAAATATTAAATAAAATTATTAAGAGAAATAATTTGAGGGAATTATTGGGGGGAATTTTCCTTTTTTTTTTAATAACTTTTGGAGTAAAAATGCTAAAAAAAATTAAAGGGAGCATACCCTTACTTACTGCTTTTAACAAGCGCTGAATTCCTTCTGTACATCTCCATTCCCTCACGTGATTCACAACTACCACTGATATGAATCTCAATATCGTTAAACCTCTACCACCGATAAAAAAAAGCTTAGCCAATATCTTCAAAGCTTTGCTGTCAGTTCATCAAGATTACCGTCTCGCTGATAAATATTAAAAGCTCCGTCATATCTTTAAAATGTTTGTTGCTGATCAGTTTATCCATCGCAATCGAAGAAAGCTCCTCCAACAGCTCTCTCAATCACGAAAAACCTTATGGTATTGTAACATAAAAGCGTATTAAGGTGCATGGTGTGAACTCTTTCTTCCCCACTATGTTAGTTTTGGTGTTCTTGGACATATTGATGGTACCTCAGTTAACGATGATGAATGGACTAGATTGGATGACCTGGTTAAGTTGTGGATTTCTGGGACCATAAATAAGAGACTTCTATAAACGATTCCAAAGAAAAAAATCAATGGCTCGTGAGATTTGGGTGAATCCGGATTTTCTATTTTATGATAACAAGGAATCTAGGGCAATATAGATCGAAAACGAAATGAGAAATATTAATATTGGGACTCCCTCTATAGGTGAGTATCTTAAAAAGATCAAAATCGATGCCGATATCTTGGGTGATATTGGTGAACCGTTGTGTGATACATGTCGCGCAAAAGGTCCATACATGTCGCCTCTAAAGGTTTATTGTCGCCACAAAAAGTGTCATATGTCGCCGCAAAAAATATTTAATATATTATTTTTTTAATTTTTATTAGTCGCCGCAAAATGTCCTATGTTGCCGCTAAAGGTTCTCTACGTGGCAAGTCCTGGGTCCATTACGTTTCGCCGCTAAAACTCAAAAAATTCGTCGCAAATAACTTTCGGGCACGAACTTTATGGGGCGAACTTTTTGCGACGTAACGTCGGCGCATTTAATTTGTTGAGGTGACATGGTGGCTTTTAGCGGCGATATTTGTCGCCGCAAAAGTCCTTATTTTTTGTAGTGCATTAATGGTCTCTAGGGTCGATATAATGATCTTGCTACTTTTATTTGTCATGGCAAACCATTCCCCAGTTTTAAAGATGTGAGATCTATGTTATTGCTAGAAGAATCACAACGACTCATTTGGAAGCTCCAACTTGCCTACCCATATGAACAAATATTGGTCCGAATTGATAATGGAATGAACTATGCTTGCAGTGCCTAGGAGAAAATTTTAAGTGTACCTGAACTTAATCTTGCAACTCCTAATTAAGATGTGTAGTCATCAGAAAATTTTGGATATTCATTTAAGTCCATTGAGTTACTGTCTCGGTCCACTTCATTATTTCTATAGAGCACACAATTAGAACTTGAAGAGTTGTATCTTTGTGATTTCTACCAACTCAAATCTTGAAGGATCTCATGTCATGGAAGTTACTCCTCTTTTCTTTTTTGATTTTGGAGGTCTTCCTTTTGGTCGTTGAATCAGGGGCTCGAAAAGGAAATCAGAATGCTTCACGAGTTTTGTAATTACCGAAAGAGCATGTTCTTTCTTGTTTAATGGCCTTGGTATGTTGATTGCAGTTCATTTAGTAACTCGTCAAATCAATCGGTGTATTCATTATGCAATTCATCTTAATTGTAAATTTAGGGATAGTGTGCCAATCCTACAATGTGGATGGATTAAATCAAACAAAAGAGTTGTTCCTTCCTAATATTTTATCTTGTGAGCACATGGAAGACCCATAGTTGCCATAAAGTAAGGGTGTAAAGAGTCATACCATCTACAAAGAGCAAACAATTAATAAAGGTTATAAATTAGAGGTTAATCAACAATTTATGTTACATTAAAAATACTTGCATTTGTATATCTTACCATTCTTTATTTTTATATTGCTTATATATATATATATATATATATATATATATATATATATATAGGTATGTGATCAAAAAAGATGTGAATTAAAGTAAGATGTGAAAGATGCAATGTGAGAGTGACACGTGTCCATATTAAATCAAGGGTGTTTTAGATAATTTACATATTTTTGACTTTTTTCCTTAATTATATGAATTAATGCCTAATATAAACAACCTCCTCCTTGTTTCATGATTGCAGATACGTAACCCCCTCCGTAACCTAAATCTCCACCGCCAGCAAATCGTGAACGTCTGAACCTCCGTCACCGATGCCGCTCTTAGCCCGGAATCTCCCCCTCTGTAATCTAAATCTCCACCGCCGCCGCTCTGTAGCCTAAACCACCGCCGCTGTAACCTAAATCTCCACCGCCGCCGCTCTGTAGCCCTAAACCGCCGCCGCCGATCTGTAAATCTAAACCGCCGCCGCCGCCGCCGCTATTGGAACCTGAATCTGTCACCGTCAGGCTCATGTACTCACACCGCCACAATCACCACCGATGTTACCACCCTCATCAGGTTTTCGAAGAGTAACCCTAAACACAGCCGCCGCCGAGCATCAGATCTAAAGTATGGCGTCGATATGCTGCCATGCTTACCACCACCACCGATGTTACCACGCTCATCAATGTTTCGAAGCGTAACCCTAAACACAGCCGCCGCCGAGCATCAGATCTAAGAGAACCGATGCCTTCATCAACTGTGCCTTCATCAACTCATCAACTGTGCCTTCATGAAAGAATCGATGCCTTCATCATTTTTATCGAAGTTTTAGTTTCAGTTCGAAGCTTTGAAGGTTATTTCATCATTTTTTGGATTCATCAGATTTGATTTCTATGTATAAGTGTTTTATTTCATCATTTCTAATTTTTGTGTTGTTGTAAAGCTCCAAGATTCATTTTCATCAATCTATTGTTCAAAACATCCGGTCATTATGTTATATAGTTCATTCATCATTTGCATTTACAGTTTGTTGGATGACTTTTTCATCTTTTTTTATTAGTTCATCATTTTTCTTTTGTATAATTCGAACCCACGATGAATCAATATAGTTTATTGATTATTGTTAACTGTATTTGTAGCTACTGTTACTTGAATACAGGTTGTTGTTTGATGATAATCTGACATTTCTTTTGATTTGATGTTCTTCATCCTAATTTGAATTGTATATAAATTGAGTTGTTGTTCATCCTGTTTGAAATGTATATAAACTGAGTTCTTTGGTTCTGAATGAATTGATGTTTTGAATGAATCGTTGTTTGTTTCATCAGTGTTATTTTGTTACTTTTATGGAAGGTAATCAATATTTGATTTTATGAAGGTAATCAATATTTGATTATGTCAGTGATTTTTAATGGACTAATTTGCCCATAAAACCATTTTTAATTGGGAGTTACATTTAATAACTTTTGGCCTTTTTATGTTGACTTTTGATGAAATCTTGTGGCTGAGATTACATCTTTCACATCTTAGGATAAAACACATCTTATATATATATATATATATATATATATAGGGGAGGGTTCATGCGAGAACCATTGTTAGTGCGAGTACCGCGAGAACCAATATCGGTCGTTCCTTAGATATGGGAAGTTAAACAGATGTAGAGCGTGGAGGAATAGAGTGTGGCAGGGTGCATGTGAGCAATTCATGGGTGGGCAATGACATTGAAGGAGGGGGAATTGGACGACTCAGATTGGTTCTCGCGGTTCTCGCACTAAGAATGGTTCTCGCATGAACTTTTTCCTATATATATATATAGAAATTGGATCAATATAGATCCCTTCTTAAACAAAGATCCCAAAGTCCCAATCTTAGCTATTAGATTAATCAAATCAATGGTTAAGATCTATAATGACATTATTGTAATTAAGTAAACAATTATAAGATTTAATTTTAGAAGTAATGGTATTATGGTCAAAACCCCCTTTTTTTAAATTTTTTTACCCCTTAAATCTTTAAATAACCATAACTATTTCAATTTTTTGAGTTTGAGCAAAACAATTATACCAATCTTCTCATTTTTTAATCCTTTTTCAAACGAGATCACTCTTCCTATATTTCTGGAAAAAAAAATCGACGAAAATGACGGAAATTCGACCAATCATAACCAAATTCAGCTGAAGCTGTTCTTGATTAACTGAAGAGGGTTTTAGTGTTTTTTTTTTTAAATCAATTACGTAAATAAGCAAAATACCTTAAACATTCGCGAAAACAAGCTACGAAAAGTCAAATTACGAAAATAAGCATCAGTTTCGCCCCCAAGGAGGTCAGTTTCGCCCCCAAGGAGGTCAGTTTCGCCCCAAGCTTCGCCCTCCAATCAGAATGTGCCACGTAGGGGCGAAACTGGGCATGCGGGGCCCACAATAAGGGCGAAACTGGGTAGGGAGGGGCGAAACTGGGTTGTGGGGCCCACCAGGGGCGAAACTGATGCCCATAGGGGCGAAACTGGGCCCATAGGGGCGAAACTGGGCCCATAGGGGCGAAATTGATGCCACGTGGCGCGATCTAATTGGTGGGCGAAGCAAGGGGCGAAACTGGCGTACATAGGGGCGAAACTGGTGCTTATTTTCGTAATTTGAATTTTTTTTGCTTATTTTCGTATACGTTATAGATATGTTGCATATTCGCGCGAAATCCTCTTTTTTTAATGGACTAATTGTTAGAACTATATGGCAAGGAGAATGTGCATTAGAAGACTTCTATATGACCATGTGAACTCAAACATTGGCTTTGATGGCATCATGGCAGTGTCTTATTGCTTGTAACTAAATTAAAAAGATATGGGCTTCATTATTGGATATATGCACTTCAAGTACATTATTATCTTTTATGAAAATAGAGAATTGAATCTTACAATCTGATACAGTTTATAACTCCTAATGTTCACTAAAACAAGATTCTGATTAATGGTACAAAAAGTCAAAACTACAAATCATGACTCCATAACCATGGCCCCAAGTATGTAATTAGCTATGCTGGACGCCAATTTCTTTCAATAATTTAGGTGGAAAGTACACCGCAACTTTTTAGTCATGTTAGCAACAAAAGGACTTGGAAGGGAAGCTAACTCTATCCAAGTTAAGGTTCTGAATTGACTTCACGGAAAGGTGGTCCGCCTGATGATGAACCAGTCGCTAAATAGTGGCCACTATTTCGTATGTCACGTAAAAGCAGGTGTCGAAAATGATAAAAATTCGTCATCTTCATCATTTTCGTGCCCCTGTATGTCACGTAAAAGCAGGTGACGAAAATGATAAAAATTCGTTATTTTCATCATTTTCGTGCCCCCTTGTATGTTACGTAATAGTAGGTGACGAAAATGATAATTTTAGTCATTTTCATCATTTTCGTCAAAAAAAATGGTGAACAGGGGTCCGAAAATGATGAAAACTGTTAGGTGTTATGGATATGAAGGTGATGGACGAAAATAATTAAACTGGTAGGTGTTACTCTCTTCCAACAGCCGAAAATGATAATTTTCGTCATTTTCATCATTTTCGTCAAAAAAAAAATTTCCAGAAATATAGGAAGAGTGGTCTCGTTTGAAAGAGGATTAAAAAATGAGAAGATTGGTATAATTTTTTTTGCTCAAATTCAAAAAAATTGAAATAGTTATGGTCATTTAAAGATTTAAGGGTACAAAAAATAAAAATAAAACTGAATTTGGAATGGCTGTAGGATGCTCGTGGGTTTTATATCAAATTTGTTCAATTCCTATTTTGCCCTTTTTAATGAGTGACTGAGATTGAGACTTTGGTATCTATGTTTAAGAGGGGGACTTTGTTGAACCTCACCCTATATATATATATATGGAAGAGTTCAAACGAGAACTATTTTTCATACGAGAACTGCGAGAACCAATCTCAGTCGTTCCTTGGATATGGGAAGTTCATGGATGAAGAGCGTGGAGGGGATCAAGTGTGGCAGGGTGCATGTGAGGAATTCATGGGTGGGCAATGACATTAAAGGAGGGGGAATTGGAGGGCTCAGATCGGTTCTCGCAGTTCTCGTACGAAGAACAGTTCACGTTTGAACTTTTGCATATATATATATCAAGGCAAAATGAGATACATGAGAGTGAAGCTCTCTAAAAAACGACATATTGCAATTGTAAGGACCTTGAATTCTTTCACTTGAGAGTTAATCTTGTCTTTGACTTCCTAAAATTCTCCGGTAGAAACTTGCAAATGTAACTTAAGTTTGGCCTATGCACCTTTGGCTCTTGATGAAGATCGATTACCAAAATGTAAGTATTTATCGGTCTAAGCACTAACAAACTTATATTTTCAAATCAACCAAATGTTCTTAATGTATTCAAGTGCACATTTCTCCTCTGTATAAAAGAACTAAAATTCACCCCAATTTTTCTCGAAGAGAGTGTCTATTGTTGTCGAATATATTACATTATTCCAACCTTCCATAAAAATATTAAACTCCTCCGCCATGTCCTATATCTTATTGCAATTTTTCAACATGTTCTTTTCAATAGCCAAACACACAAAAGATTTATTGTCGTAGAAAATACATTTTTATGCCATTAATCAACACTAATTCTCTACCCATCACAATAACACACGGTTGAATGTCTTATCCAGTAATCTTTTAAACGCTTTTAAAGCCCAAATATAATTTTCTTCGTCTTCTCTTTTCAAGAACACATATCCAAAATAAAAAGAGGTATTCAGGGGCGGACCCAGGATTTTTGGGGACCGGTGACACCATATAACAACAAAAATAAGATCAACTAAGATTACGGGTGTTGTTTGGGTTTTATTTCGGGTTTCCGGTTAATCATATCGGTTTAATGACGTTTCAATTGTTTTTCCGGTATATTATAACCAAAATCTAAAAGAAAACACAATTTATATGAAGCTTTATTAATTAAAATTGTTATTTTTAAAGTAAACTATAACTTTTAAAAGTATAATTCAAATATTGAACTATAATTTATCATTTGTTATGAAAAAAATTTATTTTTCATTGAGTTTTTGTGGCATGAAAAAATCAGTGGTAGCACCCAAAAATTTGACTGGTAGCACCGCTAAAAAAGTCGAATATTTCCACTACGCATGCAAAATTGACCGGTGGCACGTGTCACCGCTGGACCTAATATAGGTCCGCCCCTGGAGGTATTGAAGCATTAAACACCAATGATATCAAGGAGTGACATGTTATATTTGTTGGTTTTGTAGGTACAATCCGTCACAAAGGAAAAAGTTTGGCCAATTTAATTGACAAATGGTGTGCAATGAACAAACAAGATATACGGCCCTCCCGGTTATGTGAAATATCATATGTAAAACTACGTGTCTCAATCTCCTCGAATAAGGCATTAATCATAGACCGATTTCCTAAATTATCCTTATGAATTTATCTCTTCAAGTTGTATACAGTTCTAGAGATTGGCGGTAGGTTTGAATTTTTTTGACGCAAGGATGAAAGAACTTTTCGGGTGGGTATTCCAGCCTTGGTCATTTCTTTAACAATATTTATGTTATTTGACGGTAATTAGCAAAATGGCGGATGCCTAGAGATGTCCAAAGATGGCTCATAGTTATGTGTCAAGTCTTTTATTTTAAAATACTAAGCATCATCACTTCTTTTTTTCCCTGACATCTGGAAGGGGTAATTAGTCAAACTAGATGCCGTGTTCTTTTTTCGTTTACTTGAAATACATCGTATATCTTGATAGAAACCCCCTCAATCACATAAAAAAATACAACATTGTCTTTTGAATCACCAATAGATTTCCCATATCATTTAGAATAATAAAACTCCGAACACTCTTTAATAAACCTTCACATGACTCAAATTTTATGCTAGCTAAATAATCTTTTTCACTTTAAATCATCAAACTTGATGAGTTTGTTGAGGTTGTTTGCTAAATAAGATCACAAAGCTCAAATTACAACTTGTTATTCCATACTACGGCATTAAAGAAGCAGAATTAAAACGAGTTATTTTTCATTCTTTGAAATCACATAAGCAATTACTTCGTATAGGAAAATGCTATCCCAATTTACAAGGTGTTATTTTATAATAAATATCAAAAGCAAATATCACATATTTAAAACAAAATTGCACAATAAAGACATAATTACTTTATAATTTTCATACTGAAAAATCAAAATGGAATTGAAGAAGAAAATAATGATCAGTTTATCATCTTTAATACCGCACAACAAAATCAAACCATTTACAAAACACACCAATGAAGTAAGCACTACATTTAATCAATCCATCAAAAAGCAATATCTCGTAATGAAGCACATAAGATGGAAAACATAATCGCAAAAATAAAAAAAAATCAGGAAAGAAGCAAACCATCCGTAGATGAAGTAAGAGTGGCCCAAGAATGTTAAAGCGAAGTAACCTATTTGGCGGTGGAAACCAGGCAGATTGAAATGACTAGACAGATCTGCAGATTGACGTTTGTGTTTGCTACTGAAGATTTGCACCGATTGTTGAAGGAACTGAAAAGTCTCTAAGGGGAAAGGTTTTAGAGGAGGGGTTAATTGTAAAGTTTAATAAAGTCACGAGGGGTAAAATTTGTCCTTTGAAATGAAATTGTTGTGAACGGTAAAATGTTATTGTGTACGGATCATCTTCCTAAATCAATACCTTTGTACGTTAGGTCCAACAAGATTTTGTTAATTAAATTATTTTTTTCTTTAGGGTTGTAAGTAGCTTGATTACTTCAACCGGTTACCACTTGCTTACCACTTATGGATTCTCATGTTAGATTTTATTTCTAAGTTTCAATGTTAGGGTAAATGATGGTTTCTTGGTTTTCACTTACCGAGTTTCAATATTAGCGTAAGTGGTGGTCTCTTCTCCTATTTGGTTTATGATTTTCGATTTCCAGATCTCTACAAAATATAACCTTTATGTGAGCATCCTATGAATAGTCCATCACAAACGATCGCCAGAGGTATGATCTGGGTTTACACACTCACTCAATGAGTCAATTTATGTTCATAGCTAATGGAGGTCGCCAGGCTCTCTTAATTTACCCTGTTGCTGGAGGAGGTTTTAACCTCATGGCCTGATTCTATCAGAATCGACTGAGGAAATATTCAATCAGTTACCTACTTGGCAGGTTTTGGCTTAAAAAAACTTCAAACCCTTAAATCAATACAAAAAAAAACGTCAAGTACCTTTTTTTTTATGGGCAAATGTGGACCCTTCCTCGCCTCTCCAGTGTGGGTTCGAATTGCTTGGTGGCGGGTTTTCAACCGCCTCTCATAATTTGGCTTTAACCAAGGTTCGAGCATGTAACACCCGGCCGGCGCCTACCGAACTCTATCGTTGCTACCAACTCTGGCGTGTCAGGTCTGCAGCCCAATACACCCCAACCCTTCACTCTGATCATTATCCAGAGTAGGTTGTTGGTGAGACTTGAACCCAATACCTCACCCTTTAATACCACTCCTTCCCAGGCAGCTCAATTGGTGATATCACTCTGGGAAGGGGTGGTATTAAAGGGTGAGGTCTTGGGTTCAAGTCTCACCAACAACCTACTCTGGATAATGATCAGAGGGAAGGGTTGGGGTGTATTGGGCTGCAGACCTGACACGCCGGAGTTGGTAGCGCCGATAGAGTTCGGTAGGCGCCGGCCGGGTGTTACAGAGCACCACATCTTTACTCCATAGAGGAAACCCCTAAGGGAAAACCCCCAACCCACTGCATGCAGCAGGATTTGATCCCCAAACCTCTTTCAAGGAAGGGGGCGCCTTACGAAATGGACTAGATCTCCATTGGCTAAAGTACCTCAAATAAGAAATTATAAAAAAGTTCGATACTATTTTGTGTCTAAAAATCAATGATAAACTTGAAATGTTGAAGAAGATAGATTTGAAGTCTCTTAAAACAAAAAAAAGGTTGTCTAACTTGTACTCTCTTTTTATAATAGGAAAAGATATGTACTTATCAACACTTATAAGCATATATTATTGATTTATCTTTTATTGCAACAACAAACCTAACTTGACGTATTTTCATGGTTTTATATATAATCAACTTGATCCGGTCACCCCTATTAATAAGTGAGTAGTTAATAATTTTTAAACATTGATTATAATAAAATCGACATAATTATGAAGCATATAACAATAAATTTTATAATTATACTAGTTAGTTCTTTAGGCTGTGCGATGCACAGCCCACGACGTTTTATGTGATTTTCAAAGCATGAGAATGTGATTTTGAAGGAAAATTTCAAAAGGTATTTTTGTAAGAAATCGTTTTAAAATTTGTGACAATTACATTTTTTTAAATAAAAAGCCTACAATTAATTTTTGAATCTCAAATAAAAAACTTCACGCCAACCTTCAATACCGCGGTATAGCACATCCTACAGGTACACCTTTCCTTTGAAATTTCCTTCAGCATGAATTCTTGATGTAGTAAATTATTTCTTGGCTTATACCTAGCCTTGCCATTAAATGACAGATAGTTTTCAATAAGTATAAACCATTAATGATGCTAGAAAAAGTGAGGGTGATATGATGAAGCAGGAGAGAAGTACCAAACTACAAATTAATAACTATCAAATTCTAATTCTTGATATAGTGTTAATTGAGCAGGTGCTAAGTAACAATTAAGAACTATACAGAATTTTGTTCACTCTTATTCTAATTCCTTTAGTTCCAATTTCTTGAATTGATTCTAACCATTTCAAAACCTTAACTATTTCAAAGTTAAAACGAAGTCAACTAAATTAGAATTTTTTGTAGGTTTCGGTTTTGTTACAATTTTATAGGATCTATGATCTCTAAGATAGGCAAGATGAAAAGGTAGAAGAAAAGTAGGTAACTCAAGCAACTGATGCAATTAAGAAAGAGACAACACATGTACATTTGCAATAGTTTTTATGACTAATATGTGTAAAATTAGAAGTTTAATATATTAAATTGCACACTCAGATTATAAACATGATCAAACACATCAGAGGGAATTTTTTTAAGCTACAAATATAATTTCTAAAATAGCTAGAGATGATGTTGACAATGAAAATTAATACAAACTATACTAACAAGATCTTGAATGAGAACTGGTTGTAAATTTCCTTAGGGAAACCAACATATATTATTGGAAACAAAATAGATGCCCTTTGGAAGGTGCAAGTAGAGCAAACCACAAAAGCACAGTGGAGAAAATTTGATTAAACCAGAAACAAACAACAAAACCATCAATAAAAAAAAGTCAAAACCATCTTAAGTTTTAATTAAAAAAAATCATCTATTACTGGTTGAAAAACAAAACCATCAATAAATTTTTGAAAAAAAAAATAAGTCAAAATCAAGAAACATAACTATGGGAGTCTTATCAATAAAAAACTAAGAAAAATCCTTACTAATGTAGTGCAAGTTTTAGATGTATACAATTTGACCAGTGAAATAGGAAGAATTAGCAAGACTATTCCTAAATGCAAAAGTGGCAATTATATATTGTGTTTGAGCAACCTCAAAGTTAAATGTGAGAAAGCAGAGGCACAAAATCAAGAGTATCATAGATTTAGACCAAACAAAATCAAGTGTTACTACTACCTTTCATTTCATTTTGTTAGCTTTGGTAAGACTGAGACCATCAAGACAGAGTGAATGATTTGTTAAGACTCCATAAAAGTACTATGCATATTTAGGTGCAAACCCAAAATCATGTGGGTTACTTAGAGAAAATCAAATCAAAAGAAACCAAACTCATAGATAACTCCAATAAGAAACATGTAAGTTAGATATAGGAGCGGTGTAGGATATCATCAAATAAATGAATAGGAAAACGAAAACACGATTCTAGATTCCACACAAAAACTTTATATGATACCTCCACTCTTCTAATCGGCCTTTCTTATAGGAAAATTTCGACGTCTGAACGGCATTCCTGAACACCTTGATATCCTTAATGCCAAACCTGTAAGATAGATGGGTTTAAATCATATGGAATCATGTTGGTAAAAGATTAAAAGGAGAAAAAAAATTAGAGTTATACCTTTGAAGCCCTAAATCATAACTAACCCTTGATTCCCAACTTCAAATTCAAAATATATGCAACCTAGCCACATATTGATGTTCTGAAAAAGCCATGAAGAAAACAGAGAGGCTACGTTAAGCCGCGATCACCGTATGAAAAGAGAGTGAGCTGGTGACGGGTGTAGAAGAAGAGAGACTGGGACATTAATGGTTTCTAGAGAGAGAGAGAGAGAGAGGCATATGAATAGCATTGGGTGGAGCACAACTGGTACGAAGAGGACGGGATGGAGAAAAGCAGGAAGTGAGCCTGTAGTTGGGATGGAGAGAAGCAGGTAGAAAGAAAATCAAGAAAGTGAATAGTTAGGATGGAGAGTACCAGGTAGAAAGAAAGGTGAATAGTTTGACATTATTCAAAGACACGTGTTAGACTTAGAAGGAATATGGTGTTTTTATATAACAGGTAGATATATATTACAATAGGCAAGACCTTAAAATGCACCAAACATTTCTGTAGAGGGTTTGGTTAAGATTCGTGACCTGCTTCACCTAGGAGATCATGTGTTCGAGCTTGTCCAAGGCCACTTTTTTATTTAGTTTTCTCTCTTTTTTATTCTCTTTTCTTCTAATAAACTAATAATGCTATATCATATTTTTTATAACACCTCTTCATTTTTCCTTTTTCCTTTCTTTTCTTTCATAATCATATGATTTAATTTCTCTATTTTTTTTATTAATAACAAAGAACATAATATATCTTTTTTAATTATAAATTTTATAATGGTATGGCTATTCTTTATGAGATATATCTTTACGCAATCGATTTATAGCTTTAATGATTTTTTAACCATAGTATCTATTTTCTTATAAAGATAATTTAAATATAAATCATTTAAGTTGTTTCACAATGCTTTTTTCAAAGAGCATATAATTTATTAAGTTTTATTTATATATTTTATAATTGTATGACTATTCTTTATGAGATATATCTTTACGCAATCGATTTATAGCTTTAATTATTTTTAACCATAGTATCTATTTTCTTATAAAGATAATTTAAGTTCTTTCACAATGCTTTTTTCAAAGAGCATATAATTTATTAAGTTTTTTCTAAATAAAAGAAACTTTTAAAAAAATTTATGTCCCCTGTTTATTTTTATTGTTATTTTATTAACATAATTATTTACTTACATTTTTAAATATAGGGGTCTTAAATTCCGCGACAACGCGCGGGAAAAAACTTCTAGTTTATAAACATAGCACAAGTTATAACATGATGTTAACTTACTTCCCTTCTTTTAGAAATAGCTCACAACCATCACCACGACGTATTCGGCATCCTCCAATAATTTTGCCTAGTGCCTACGACATCTTAAAACATTATTCATAATATCAAACGTAATATATAACTATTATATTATTTATATGAGAAGAATATGAGTATTGTAAACATATCAATCATCATTTTGCATATAGATTTTACACACCAAGGTTTTTATAGGAGGAACAACCGAGTAAATAATAAAGTTGTCATCTGGCGTTGCCTCAAGCATTGTCTGATTGCTAATTACTATTTCCCACTCATTTCGGACAAAACTGTAACCTTATGGTAATAGGCAGTTCCTTGCAATTGAGAATGACGCAAAACAAACAAGATTCCATGGCAAATCTGTGCTTTCGTATGAAGGAATCAAATTATGGGGGATAAGTGCTCCCAATTTATTTCTCTAAAGTAGAAAGTGATCTCACTACAAGAAATTAGGGTATTTACCCACACATAATTTAATCACATATAAATATGTGTGGGTATTTACTCACACATATATGTTTATGTGTAGGTAACTAAAATTTTTATTTTTTGATGGTGTTTAACACTTATTATGTGTGAGTGATACATTTTAGGGACACTTAATTTGGGGGGAAATTTTCCCTCTAAAGTTTGTGACACATAATATATGTGGGTAAATTACCTACACATAATATATGTGTGGGTACAGATCTTTACCTACAGGCATGAGCCCACACATGGTAACACATGTCTTTTGTGTGGGTAAATATAATTACTCACATATGTTTGTGTTTTACCCACACATAAGATATGTCGGTAAAGACCCCAATTTCTTGTAGTGTGATATTTTGTCAAATATATAAGAAATAATACGTACAATGACATTTAAATATAGATATATAAATTTTTTGATAATTTACCTTCTTATCGAGTAAAATTGAATATACCTTGTTTTCTTTTTCATCCTTCCAAATGAAATCCACAAAAACGTTACCAAAGTTCCACCATGTACTTAAGAGTTCTGAAAATACTAATGACCATCCATTTTTCTATAAATTCATTCCATTTGAAAAAGAGTACAAAATTTATTTTCAATGTGTAGCCTAATATTATTACAACTCATTATCATAGATGCAACAAAATACCATTATTACTTTCCAATACTTAGTTTCGTAATATTACCACTACTACAAAAAACACATTCAGACCCGGTTTTTTAAGCCCTTCAGGCCCGGTTTTGTGGGGGGTCTGAAAGGGGGGGAGCCTGAAAGTCTGATGATTCAAGCCCGGTTAAAAAACCGGGTCTAAATCCACTTTCAAGCCCGGTTTTATGGTAAAAAACCGGGTCTGATTCTTCTTTTTTTAAGGTTTAAATGTTCACTTTTTAAGCCCTGTTTTATATTAAAAAACCGGGTCTGAATCTATTCCACTTTCAAGCCCGGTTTTATGGTAAAAAACCGGGTCTGATTCTTCTTTTTTAAGGTTTAAATGTTCACTTTTTAAGCCCTGTTTTATATTAAAAAACCGGGTCTGAATCTATTAAATTTTTAAAAAAAATATTTTTGTTTTTATATTTTTCCTGCTTTTACCAGCTAATAATATACAACACATGTAACATCACAATGATAATAAACAACTATTAAGTAATAAATAAAAACCAATTGAGTCAAATTGGTTAACCGAACATAATAACAATTCCCATTAGTTGAATTGAAGCAATTCGGAAGGATTGTTCAATGAACCATGTTTACTACCATATGTTCAAACAACATTTTGTACCCACTATTATGTGCTCATTTGTGAATGTGGCAAAAATCAAAGGAGCTAAGACAAAAAAGTTGACATTATATCTACATAGCAAAAACATGTGTAGGAACATGTATACTTCTTAACTTGCAACGCGACGCATAGATTATCTCTTGTAATTAAAAAGGAACCCTACACAAATAGAAAGAAACAATTATCTTAGTAACTAATTACTAACAATAGCATAAATAATTTATAGTAAAAAAATGAAGTAGATTAAAATATACGAAACAAGTTCTTCGTTTAAATAATTTCGTCATCATTAGGCTAAAAGAAAAAAGCATGTATATATATACCTTAAAAGAAAGCCGTCATAAATGTGTCAAGCCATATACCAACAATATCATCCAAATCTTTTTGGTCAAATGGACTAGTGTTCTTCCATGGAATCTATATGCATATTAAAAAAAAATTATTTAACTAAGAGATTTTAACAAGAAGTGACAATAGACAAAATTCAAAAAAATGTTATAGTTCTACCCGGAAAACAAAATTGTACTTGCAAGCACTTACTGTATCCGGGAAGCAAAATTGTCCATGAAACATAAATTCGTGGAGCCACCGCATGATGTAATAGCCACACTCCCAACCGCTTGATTGTTGATTGCACTAAATTTGATAAATTTCATCACACAAATAAGTTTAATATATATCTAACATAAGATGATCAAAATAATTTACCTCGGCGAACGTCCATTTCATAGGGATTTCTTTTTTATCTTTCATTACGGTTTTAACAGCCCTAAAAAAGAAAAGAATTAATGTTAGTGTATTAAGTATAATAAAAATGAATTCTATATAAATTTAAGAAAATTCTTACCTTTCCATACTTTTTGTGATGAGGTAACTATAAGGGTTCTTGCCATTCTTCATAGAATCTAATATAAATCCCGTGCGTGTATTACGGAGAATGATAAACAATGTCCAGTGGTCACTGATTATGTGTCGATACATTTTAGTATATGTATCCACATCCTACATGAGACAAAGTATTCAAAAAGCAGTCCCAAAACGGGGACAATCTGAAATTAACCTCTATTAGATTAATTTCAGACGGGTATGTTTTAACTAAAGGCTATGATCTTATGCTATCCCAACAGTAAACGTCAAAATGAATGGTATGCATGTATATATATATATATATATATATATATATATATATATATATATATATATATATGCATACATATAAACAATATATATATATATATATATATATATATATATATATATATATATATATATATATATATATATATATATATATATATATATATATATATATAGTTTATACATGTAAACTATATGTATATATATATATATATGTGTGTGTGTGTGTGTGTGTGTGTATATGCATAAATACCTAAAGAAATGCAATTACAAAAATATAAAGTCATCAAAAAGAGTAAAAATACCTTGAAATTTAGATGTGAAGAAACAATGTAGTCCAATTTACGATTGCACAAAGATACCTACAACATTTATACACAATAAACACAAATATTACATAAAAGGAGAAGTTAATAAATATAAAATTAAAAGAAATTTTGAATGATATATAAATATTATGATACCTTCAATTGAATAATCACTTTATGTAAAGAATTTAGTGAATAAAAGTTGATTTTTTTGAAGGAATTTAAGAGTTTGTTGAGTATATTAATGGAGGTGGAGAGAATTAATGGAGATAGAGAGAATTGATGAAGAAGAAAGAAAAAGTAAAGAAAAAGAGAAAAAATCTGCACTAAATACGACATTCAGACCCGGTTTTTTATAAAGAACCGGGTCTAAATATCTGGGGTAGTTGAGTGAGCCGTTAGAGCATTAAATGATATCATTCTGGCCCGGTTTTCAATAAAAAAGGGGGTCTGATGGAATTTGAATTTTTAGACCCGGTTGTTTAATAAAAAACCGGGTCTGAATGTGTTCGTAAATTAATAAAGCGCTGATAGTATAATATTTAGACCCGGTTTCTTATAAAAAACCGGGCCAGAATGTTTTCCAGACATTCAGACCCGGTTTTGTTGTAAATAACCGGGCCTGAATCTCTAAAAACGCGCGTCTTACTTTTTAGACCCGGTTTTTGATGATTTTTTAAAAAACCGGGTCTAAAACCGGGGGTCTGAATGTGTTTTTTGTAGTAGTGTACAACTATCATCATGGATACAAATTCATAAATGGAATGTGTTATTCTTAAGAAACATATAATTTAAAACACTTAAATTCGAAGCCAAAACAATGTTAATGAACCAAAAGTTTAAAGTGCATGTTGCGAAAAGATTATTAAAATAATAGTAAGATAAATAATACGTGACAATGCGCATCTAGCCACATTTGAAGCTCCATCCACTTTCCTTCTAGCGCATGCATCAATATTGATGTCATCAAGCTGAATATTGGTCATATTTCCGCTATTTGAAGTATACTCACACATATTTGTAGCACCCATAAAAGAACTAGCTTTTGTATTCATAGTATTCGTATCTTGTATGTTAATCTCGTCATCAACCCTGAATTTTGTGCTTTACTCACGTATGTCCTTCATGAGTTAGGCAATACCAGTGCTATCCTCATGTACCTCATTCATGTTTTGTGCAATACTAGTCCTTTCCTTATGCATATGCAGCATATCGGCATTCACATCTTCGATGTTTGTCTCAACATGATCATTGTTAATCTCAATATTGGTATCCTCTTGTACGTCAATGAAGATTTCCTCCAATGTCATTTTTAGGACCCCACGTAATCTTATCCATTAGTTTATGCTCCTACTCGTTTAAACTCGATATCACTTCATCATCGATAATGTCATGGTTAGTTTCGGTCGATACTATATTAGAACTTGGTATCGATGGTTGTCCCACATTTGGTGATGGTTCATTGTTTCCATTCAAAAATTGGGTGTTGTCTACGCAGTACTTGGTAACCGTAAATCTACGCGAAAAGGTAGGTGCATTAAGTCAAAGCAGACTTCACAAGCTCTAATAGATAGAACATGGCAGAGTAAACAAACCTCCTTCTCAATTGTGTCAAGCAATTCATCTAGCGTATGTCCTAAAAGCATTATTGTGCCAGACTTGAAAAGAACACAACTCATCTCTTCCATGTTGTCACAAACCCGTATCACTAACTTGAACATGTAAGAAATTAACATCAGTACGTAAAAAATAAAACATTCTATGAATTATGATGTTTGTAACTTACATCTGTCATGGGTTTGTTACTGCTCGTGCGTAGATTTCACAATAATATTGACCATCTTCGAACTCTACCTTCCTTTAACATCTCATACATTTAATGTACTTCCTGTCATTATATAAGTCAACGTCAATCAACATTGCGTCAATAATGAACTTTTCCCCCGCTAAGAAAGATCATGGTTAACCTAGTTATTGACATAAACTATAGCAATCAACCATGAATTTGGTAGTCTTAACTACCTCTACAACGCTATCGGCCATATACTTGTAAATATATTGAATGCTTGTTACTGTTAAGCAGTCGTAGGAATCAGAGTTGTAAAAATAGCAAGATGAAATATTCATTAACCTTTATATAGCCCGACCCTGCAACATGTCAAGACAACAAAATTGTTTTAGTCGTTTTTTGACCGGATATCTTCGTCTTTGTATTTCAATGCCATAACCCCCCATAGTGAAATTTCCTTTTTCTTATCACTACAAGCATGAACAATAAACTTATATATATGCTCCTAGATAACATATAAAAAATTTATTGAAAATGAGTAGTCACCTCATATCAGAAATGACAATTTTACGAAGTTGTGAATTGCAACTTTGGACCATTCCTGCTTTCTCTATAAGATGACCCTATTCTTTAAGAACTCCAATGACTTCTATAGAAAATAAAGCACTGCATATCCACCATAAGTAATCATGTGACTCTAATAAAAATTGTACATAAAACTTAGTCACCTTTAAGATACATATCATCACCAACACGCGAACGAAGCATGTCAAAACGGATAAATTCATAAACATATCTATCAAGCACCTTTGGGTGAATAAACTAATCTCTTATAAATGTTGTTAGTCTTGATTTGTTTACATTCCATCAGCGCTGAAGTATTCGAAGAAGATTTCAGCAGAAGACTTTAACTGATGATTTGTCTCGTCATAAATAACGATCATCTGAAGGGCTGAAAGTTTCATCTCTGAAACTTTCAGTTTACTGAAGATAGTCTTCAGCAAATGGTCCCCTCAGTGACGTCATCAACTGTCACTTTCAAGACGGTTTTGCATGAGGAAATCTGTTGCTAATCAATTCACTAGATTGTGACGTTTGTCACCTATTCAACGGCTAGGATTGATTAGGGAAATGTATAAATACTCTTCTCTTAGTCGAGAAGAGTGTGCTAACGATTACTGTATGTTCAGTAAGCAATAGCTAAAGTCTGTCTACTTTCTCTCAAGTCTGTACTTGTTTTTCATTGAATTTAAGAAGTCTGTTCTTCTTAAATTCTTGTCTGTAAAGTTTGTTATATCAATATTAACAATCTTTGACATCTCTTTCTGTTCTTATAATTACTATTTCCGCACTTAATTGTTATTTAAGTTAGTAATTTTCACTATTTGGGAACAACAATTGGTATCAGAGCAGGTTCAAATTCTTCTATAATTTGTGATCTGCCGAGATGTCTAAAGTTGATTATAATGATAATGGGTCTTCTGGTAAACCACCAAAGTTTTCCTCTGATAATTTCTCTAGCTGGAAGGGAAGAATGCTTCTCTATGTTGAAAACTTGGATACTATGTCTCTGTCTGTCCTAGAAAATGGTCCTATCATTCCAAAGACCATTTCGCTTATGAGTGAAGAAGGTGATCTACTAGAATCTCTTCCTAAACCAAGGAACCAATGGACTGAAGAAGATAGGAGACAGGTAAACTTGGATGCTAAGATTCGAAATAATATTGCTATCTCACTTCCAAATGATATCTATCATACTATTTCTAATCTGAAAACTGCAAAAGATATGTGGGAAGCCTTGTGTATAGCTTACGAAGGAACTGAAGAGGTGAAGGAGAACAAGAAAACGAATGTCATCAGGAAGTATGAAAGTTTTTGTGATAAAGAATCTGAAACTCTTACTGAAGTTTATACCAGGTTTACTTGTTTGCTGAATGATATGCTGGAAGCTGGTGTTCAGCGAGAGAAGATTCAGATTCTTAACAGGTTCCTGGATGCTCTTCCCAGTGAATGGGACACTATGTGTCTTGTTCTTAGGACTAACAACAAGCTGAAGAAGTTGGATATGAGAAAGCTGTATGGTATTCTTCTGAATGATGAGCAAACTAGAGCTCAGAAACTGGAGCTGAAGAGATCAGCTAAGAAGAGCTTAGCTCTTGTAGCAGAAACTGAGGTACCAGCTCATCAATTCTCTGATGATTCTGACACTGAGACTGAAACTGACTGGGTAGCTGGAGATGAAGAAGGTCATCCAGAGTTCAAGGTTGAACGCGCGTTTATAATGAAGAACTTCAACAAGTTCCTAAAGTTCAAGGCTAAAACCAATGATCAAGGTTCAGGCAGCTTCAAAACCACCACTGATAAATCCAAGCAGGAATGCTACAAATGTGGCAAGCTTGGTCACTTCGCTGCAAACTGCTTTGTCAAATCCTCCTCCAAGAGTTATCCATCAAAGGCTGACAAGTACAAATCAAAGTACAAGGCACTGAAGCTGAAAAGTCAAGAATCATCTGAAAAGAAGAAAGAGAAGGCAATGATCGCTGGAGAACTGAATTGGACTGACTCGGAAACATCCGATGATGATCAAGAGTCTGAACAAGCTCTGTTTGCTGAAGAATTCTCAGGGTGTGCTCAGCCCTACATGTGTTTGATGGCAGCTGAAAGCCAGTTCAAGAAAGATCTAGCTACTGCTGAAAGGTTGAGTTCAGCTGAGGGTTGGAATTCCTCTATGATGTACAAGGTATCAAACTTTCAGAATTATGAGTCTAATGAGAAAAATGATATGTTTGCTTATTTAGTGTCCGATTTAATTTCTGCGCATAATGAACAAATCATAATCAAGAAAATCTTTTCAGATCAACAAAATCTGATTCAGAAAACTGAAACTGAAAATGACACTCTTGTTCAAGAGTCCCTTGCATTGAAATGCCATCTAGAACTGTTAACAAATGAAATAAAAATGGCTAAAGCAGAGCTATCTTTAACAAACGATAAACTCAAAGATCGTCAGTCCATAATTGATCTCTGGCTCAGTCCCAATAAACTTGCTTTTGAGAGTATCAATCATCAAATGATCATTCAGAGAGAAAGAGTTGGGTTAGGAAAAATCAAAGAAGCTGCCTCATTTAGCAAAAAATGTAAAAATGTTGATGAAATGTTTTTCAGTGAGTTCACTCGTGAAAACATAGGAAACTCAAATATGCTATATAAAAGATTTACTAAGGCATCCAGTGAAGTCCCTGAGTTCAATGAGGAAACTAATTCTGAAATCAGAAACATACAGTTGCCTTCCGATAGCTTGTTTGAAAATCAGAATTATTCTCATCCCACTGAATCCGTATTCAACATGATCACTGAATCTGAATTGATTACTTCAGCTGAATCTGAACCCATAACTTCCATCAAAACTGAATCCACTTCAGTTCACAACATCACTGAACCTCTGACAGATGAAGCTTCATCTGGATCTAATCATTCAAAACATAGTCAGAAGTTCAAAATATCAAAAACACAAAGTGTTCAGTATGAAAAGCCAAAATCAAAAAGGTTGAGCAAATTTCGAAAATTTGAATCAACCCTGAAGATTATGATGAATCAGTTAAAAGAGTTAACTGGATCTAATTCTCAAAAGGATAATACCAAACAGCAAAAGGATTCCAAATCCACACATAAATGCTATAAATGTGGTATTAGAGGTCATGAAGCTAAAACATGTGATTCTCCTGTCGCTACCTGTAGCATTTCTTCTGAGCCCATCAGCAGGTGGGTTCACAAATTGGTTTAACCTTTTGTTAAATTATGCAGGGAAGTCAAGGAAACAATACCTGGTACCTTGACAGTGGATGTTCTCGACATATGACTGGATGTAAATCGTTACTGACAAAAGTTACGCCAGCTGATGGTCCACAAGTTTTATTTGGTGGAGGTAAATGTGGAAAAACAGATGCCTATGGTCAATTGAAGAAAGGTGTTATTCACATTAAGAATATTGCTCATGTTACCGGACTTGAGCACAATCTGATTAGTATAAGTCAGATGTGTGATGCTGACTATTCTGTTCTTTTCAAGAAATACAAGTGTTCTATCAGAAATAAAGAAGGCACTGAAGTCCTTCAAGCCAAGAGAATAGATAACATGTATGTTCTCGATTTCAATTCAGTCTCGTCTCCTTCAGATGTATGCTTTTTATCACAGTCATTCAAAGAACTACATTGGTTGTGGCACAAAAGGTTGTCACATCTGAATTTCAAAAACCTGAGTAAATTGGCACAAAATCAACTTGCCAAAGGATTGCCTAAGATTAGCTATGTGAAAGACAAGGTGTGTCATGCTTGCGAAAAGGGGAAGCAAAAGAAGTCAGTTTACAAATCAAAGCACTGTGATCAGATCAATCAAGCATTTCAGTTGCTTCACATGGATCTCTTTGGACCTGTCAGCACTCCAAGCCTCAGTGGAAAGAAATATACTCTAGTAATTGTGGATGAATATACACGTTTCACTTGGGTATTTTTCCTGTCTAAAAAAAGTGAAACAGCTGAGATCATTATTAGCTTCATCACAAGAATTAATCGTCAGTACGATGTTCATGTCAAACAGCTGAGAAGTGATCATGGTACTGAATTTCGAAATAGAAACCTTGAGGATTTCTGCGAAGAAAATGGGATCGTTCAGAATTTCTCAGCTGCCTACACCCCTCAACAGAATGGAGTTGCTGAAAGGAAGAATCGCACTCTAATCGAAGCTGCACGAACCATGCTTGCTGAAGCAAAGATTTCATTACGTTTATGGGCTGAAGCTATCAATACAGCATGTTACACACAGAACAGATCATTGGTAGTTAAAAGGCACTTGAAAACACCTTATGAACTACTGCACAACAAGATTCCAAATATTGGTCATTTGAGAATCTTTGGTTGTACATGCTTTATTCTGAACAGTAAGGATCGTCCAAGTAAGTTTGCTCCCAAGGCTGATGAAGGAATATTTCTTGGGTATTCCAACATTTCCAAGGCATACAGAGTGTTTAATTTCAAAAGTAATACTATCTTTGAAACAATGGATGTCACATTTGATGAATTAGATCTTCAGTCAAGACACTCAGATCAAAACACTGAAATTTCAGATAACTGGGATGAGTTGCTTTCCTCTCCCTTTGAAGACACTTCAGTTGATCTGCCACCAGAAACAGCTTGCGATGATTGTGATGAAAATGGCATACCTCCTACTACTCCCATTCCCATTTTAGTTGATACATCCTGTAAAATACCAACTCCTGAACCCTTTAACCCTGACATACCACTGATTGATTTTGACTCCCAGTCTCCATCCTCAATTGAAGTTCCCTCTGATCCCTTTATCGAAATAAATTCCTCCTTTGCTGACTCTCCAACTGAACCATTTCAAGTTGTAAAACCCATACCTCCTAACACCAAATGGACTAAAGCTCATCCTATTGATCAAGTGATTGGAGATCTAAATGATGGGGTTCATACTAGAGGTTCAGCAACACTCGAGTTTTGTATGTTTGCTGACTTCATTTCTCAAATTGGACCAAAGAAAGTGAATGATGCTTTAAAAGATTCACATTGGGTATCAGCAATGCAAAAGGAACTGAATGAGTTTAAAAGGAATAAAGTATGGAATCTCGTACCACCCCCATCGAATCAGTCTGTGATAGGAACCAAATGGGTCTTCAGAAACAAGAAAGATGAATCAGGGGTTGTCATTCGGAACAAAGCAAGATTAGTTGCCAAGGGATATTGTCAGGAAGAAGGAATTGATTATGATGAGACATTTGCTCCCGTTGCACGAATGGAAGCAATTCGCATATTTCTTGCTTTTGCTGCTCATAAAGGTTTCAAAGTTTTTCAAATGGATGTCAAATGTGCTTTTCTCAATGGAGAACTGAAAGAAGAGGTATACGTTCAGCAACCACCTGGTTTCGAGAATCCAAAATATCCAAATTATGTCTACAAGCTAGACAAAGCATTGTATGGATTGAAACAAGCACCTCAAGCCTGGTATGATACTCTTTCAGCATATCTTCTTAAAAAGGGATTCAAACGAGGTACAATCGATAAAACTCTCTTTCTTGGTCGAGAAAAAGGTGATTTGCTTCTTGTTCAAATATATGTTGATGACATAATTTTTGGGTCTACTAATGAAAATTTGTGTAAAGAATTTGAAAGAATCATGACCAAAAAGTTTCAAATGAGTATGATGGGAGAGCTAACTTACTTTTTGGGACTTCAGATTAAGCAAACTGAAACCGGTATTTTTATTAATCAAGGAAAGTATATTTCTGACTTACTGAAGAAGTACAATTTCACTGAATGTTCAGTTATGAAAACTCCCATAGCTCCCAAAACCAAGTTAACTGCTGATCTTGATGGAAAAGCAGTTGATTTGCCTACTTTTCGTGGGATGATTGGTTCTTTGCTTTATTTAACTGCTAGTAGACCTGACATTATGTTTTCTACATGTTTATGTGCACGATTTCAAGCAAATCCAAAAGAGTCTCATATGTCTGCTGCATCCAGGATATTCAGGTATCTGAAAGGTACTCCTCATCTGGGTCTTTGGTATCCTAGAGACTCAGGTTTTGATCTAATGGGATTTTCAGATTCAGATTATGCAGGTTGTCATTTGGACCGAAAAAGTACCACTGGTGGATGTCAGTTACTTGGACACAAACTCGTCAGTTGGCAAAGCAAGAAACAGAACTCTATTTCTCTATCTACTGCTGAAGCTGAATATATTTCAGCAGGGAGTTGCTGTGCACAGATTTTGTGGATTCAGCATCAGCTTGCTGATTATGGTGTTTCACTTGCAAAAACTCCCATCTACTGTGACAACACCAGTGCCATAGCCATTTCAAACAATCTTGTGCTTCATATGCGAACAAAACACATCGATGTTCGTCATCACTTCATCAGAGATCACATTGCTAACAATGATATTGAGTTATATTTTGTTCCAACTGAACATCAGTTAGCTGATATATTCACCAAAGCTCTGGATGAAGCACGTTTCAATTATCTTGTTTCTGAACTTGGCATGCTGAATCTTTGAGCAACTGAAATTTTCAACTGAAACGTGGTCCACTGAAACCTGCTTGACTGAACTCTGCAAACTGAAACCTGTTCTACTGACCTCTCAACTAAAACTCTTTGACTGAAAGGTAAGTTTTCTTTTACTTTATGTTAATAAAATATTGCTTGGATTTATGAATTTTTGTTAACTCAATTTATCTTTATTTGGGGTAACATTTATTACAGCCGTCATTTCTTGTTCAGTTTTTATTTCAAATAATGATTACTTCTTTTCTTTATTTACCTTTACTTATCACCTTGATAATCTCATTCTTCTCATTCTCACCATCTTTCATCCTCTTCCCTCCATTTCTTCCTCTCATTACTGTTGCTACTTTCTTCATGGAACTCACCTTTGTAATCATCAACCATCCATTCATGTACACCATCACCATCAGGATTAATAATATAGGGCTTGGAGCATCAGTCCAAATCGCCGTAAATCTTCTTGATTAATCAACTGGGGCGATCATCTTTTGGCATGGACACAAGATTCTTTTGGCTATTTGCTTTTGATCATTTTTAATATGCTCCATTGTAACTATGTTGTCTGAATTTCTCATTAATGGAAAATAGTCTTATGATATGTTCTGTGCTCTTCTTTACTATCTTATCTTTATGCCTAGTTCATAATTTTTACTTTACTAAGTCAATGTAATTCTTAGTTATTTTCACTTAATATTGTTCTCTGAAATACCCTGATTAACAGCCTTTCAGTTTGTAAATATTAAATGATAATAAATAAAAATTATAAACATCTGCAATTTACTTCGGTTATTTTTTTTTAACTATGGTTAGTTTACGGTTTCATCTAATGGTTGGATATTAATCAAATAAGGTTTTTATTTTTGAAATCACCGTCTCATTCTCTATTCTCCGCTCATCACTCCTTTCTCTAACAACCTATATAACGCTACATCATCTTCCTCAATCTTTTCTTTACTGTTTCCCTTCTCCTTCGACACGCTTTTACTCTCTCTAATCATGTCTCGCCCAGCAACCATGTGTGTTCATCTTCCAGAATAAGTTGTACCTATCATCTCAAATGCTGATATTGTTTTCAAATCGAACAATATTTCTGTATCCCTCACTCCTGGTTCTTCCAAATCAAAATTCTTCCATCTTCTCAACTTTCTTCGTCATTGCCCCATCAACTATGCGTTAACCACCCAACTCGACATGTTTGAGGAACATCTGTGTGAATTTTGGATGACCGCTATTGTTCTCGATGAGACCTCTACAAACCCAAAAATATCTTTCACCCTCCTGAACGGCAAGCAAAAATGTCGTGTTGACAAGTATTTTCTTGCTGAAGCTCTTCATCTTCCAACTGATGATGAGTCTCCCTGTGAACCTTTCTCCAAATCAGCAAAGGAAATTATCAATGAATATCTGAAGATTCCTGCTACTTCATATATCAAAGGCAAAACCCTAGTTCGAAATAAACTCCCATCCGTGTGGTGTAGTTTCTTCAGTATTCTTTCCTTTTGTATGACTGCTAAAACAGGAGGAATGGATCAAGTAGCTGACAACGTGCTGAGTTTAGGTCATGCTCTGATGTATGACACAAAAGTTGACTATGCTGCTTTTGTCTTCAACCTTCTTCTTACTCAAGTCAGAATGAAGAAGAGACATTCTCATATTCCTTTTCCTCGATTTCTTTCGCTGATATTTCGACAACTGATCCGAAGATCTCATTATTATTCAGCTAAGCATTCAGTTGAGTTGTCTTCTCTTCCTCACTCTGTATGGTCCAGCACTGACTTGACTGATCCCATACCACTTACTGACATCATGATGGACTATGCAAGGATGACAGACACTCCTGCTGGTTCAGTTCGTCGGTCTCCTTCTGCTGAACAACCTGAACAACCTGACCAACCTTCAGATTCAGAGGCCACTGCACAGCCTGCTCCTAAGAAAAAGAGGCATCTAATCAAACTGTCTTCTTTAACAAAAAGACATTCTGATGACAATCCTGCTGCTGCATCCAAGAAACTGAAGCGTAAAACTCCTCCTTCTCCTGACTCAACCACTAAGCAACAACAAACAACAAAAGCTAAGACTGTCCTTACTGATCCACTACCCACTGTAAGTCTTCTCACCTCTACTAAATCTCTTACTACCAATGACGAGTGTAAATCACCCTCACACTCCGAGGCTCTCAAAACCAGTGATGTTGAGACAACCACAATCTCAACTGAGGTTCTCTCCACTTCAGTTGCAGTAATTCCCCCTGCTTCAGTTGTTACCACTCCTGTCACAGTTTCAGTATTACCAACTGAAACTACAGTTCAGCCAAAATCCCTTGATGGTTCAGTAGTCCGAACTGATCCTATGGATTTAACCCATACAGATGATCTCTCAGCACCTAAACCATCTGAGTCTGATGTATTCACCCTCCATGATGAATCAGCTAAACCATCTGACTCTGAGAGACCTTTGACTCATGATGTTTCAGATAACCCTGAAACTGAAGTTATTCCTTCCTCTACCATCTTGGCCTCTGATGGTTCAGCTAATCCATCTGAACCTATGGCTATTTCTGTTGCTCATGAAGATGTAGTTACACACAAAGCTACTACTGAAGCAAAGCCCAATGTAGCCCCTGATGATTCATTAAACCCGAATGTTTCTATGGCTATACCTACCCCACCTCAACAAATTTCTTTTAAAAATTTAAACAACGAACAGGGTTTCATTTGTGATCCTGCTTCTGGTTTTGAGTATTCTGTCAATCTTCTTCCTCCCACTTCCAATCAATCTCATCTAGATAAACTGATGGCTTATGGGCAGGATATTTCCACTGACCTTAATGCTCAGTTTCCTTCTCTTCAACAAACACTTTTTGCCAAATCAGTAACTGATCCTCTCGACAGTTCTGAAAAATCTGAAACCTCTTCTTCCTCCACTGAACAAGATTTTCTAGCTGATACAACCACTCCTTTGTCTCCTCCCATCATTCGTTCACCCACTGAGATTGATGATGACTCAATGTCTGTTCTTGATGCCTACTCAAAACTTGATGATTCCATTCGTCTCCTTCACAGTCAAGTTACAAAAGAGTTTCATCGGTTTCACCTTCAGCACATGTCAAATGTCAACTTTGCTGACGAAATTAAAATTCTTACTGCACTTTTAATCGATTACATCAGTACATTAAACAAAGAATTTCAGTTTCACAATCAACTCCGGGTCACTCTCTTTAAACAACTCCGTGACTATATTGCTAATGGCAATAAACGTTACGAGGAAGTGTTATCTAAGCTTTCAGCCTCTCAGTCATCTTTATCTGAGTCTCTTTCAAAGTTTCAAATCACTTTTCTCAAAACATTCACTGACAATATCTCGCAACTCCGCGATTCTCTAAAAGCTTATCCTTCTAAACGCTATCTTCAGTCTTATCACAAAAAGGTAGTTCTGAAAGATATGCAGCGTATGATGGTCGCCACACTGAACAAACACATTGTTCCACGAGTGGAAAGAATAGAAGCTGCTACAGTCTCTTCCTCAGCTTCTAAGGGGGAGAAAATTTTGAAATCTTCAGTTGTGGCTAGAACCATAAAAGCTCAGATCAAGAAAAGGAAAGCAGAGTCGCTACGAGATAAAGAAGAAATTCGTCAGCTGAAACAAACAATTAAAGAGTATTCTGTGTTTAGAGATGAAACTGAAAAAGAACAGAGAGAATTGAACAGATGGTTTGAAGAATCTCTAAGTGAACCTGGGATGAAGGTAATACTAAAATCTCTGAAAGATCTTCTCCTGAACGTGACTTTAATATGTTAATTCAATCTCATCCTCAAAAAGTCACTCAACCTGAGACAGCCTTGATTATACATCCTAATGCTCCTCATACTACTAAAAGTTCAGTTTCTGCATCTGAAACAATGATGAATGTTGATATTCCTAGTCCTAGGGATCTAACATCAAACACTCTGAATCCAACAATCCTAGATCAGATTCCGCTGATAATCTCCAAAACTGATTTTCCTTCAGTTATCATTGAGAAAGCTATTTCACCTATCAGGAATCCTGATAAAGGTAAAGGTATTGCAGATGAAACTGAAGTAGTAAAGCCTAAAGTAATCAACACTGAAAAACTGTTGTTTGATAGCATGAAGGCAATTAAAAATCAGGTGTCCAACAAAGGGGGAGATCAGGTCACTGAAGAAGATGAAGCTGCTGCTCTTGGGTTGACCTTGGAAGATTACAGAATGTCAAAGGAGATAGCTAAAGAGACTGACAGATTACAACGTCTTTCTGAAGCTGAAGCAAAGAAGACAGCTGAACTTGAAGCTGGTCAACAAAAGACTAAGAAGAAAATGTCTCCTCAATCTCTTCAGCTTGCTGTTGAAAAAGAAATTGAAGAGGAAAGAATAAAAAAAGAGAAAGCCAAGCTAATGAGAGAACGAAAAGAAAAGGAATGGTTTGAAACCAGAATGAACAGAGCTGACCCTGATCCAATCACAAAAGTCAGGGTTACCAAAGAAAAAGGTGAAAACATAGTTGAGATCTCGAGAAATAAAAATTTCCTCAAGGTTCAGTATGTCTCCGAGGCCAACCTTACAAAATTCAGTCTGTCTGAATGGGTTGAAATTGGGAAGTGTCTGAACCGACTGAAACTAACGGAACTGGTTAGGTCAGTTAAGAAGAGGCTTTCTTATCTACAAGAATCCTATGATCTTCTGAAGAAACGTTATCAACCTTCTGAAGATAACATTGAAAATCAAGATAAGGTTCAACCTTTAAAGAAGAAAGGAAGAAGGTATTCTAAGAGATCTGAAGAAGAGATTGTTAAGCTTATGGCCGCTGGTGTTCTTCCAAATTGCAGAAATATGGATTGTTCTCTCCCTTCAGGTTTCGTATTCAATGACAAACAAGTTCTTGACAATCCTAGAGGATTTTTCTTCAAGGATGCTTATGACAGACCAAGTTTTCAGAGGGTGTCTGAACTTGACAATGCTGATTGGATGCATCTGAAGGCAATATCATCATACTTTAATTCAAGGGATCCTGAAACTGCTGATATTCGCCTGAAGATTGTACAACTATTTGAAGCCAAAAAGCCTAGAGATCCTGAAACTGAAATATGGGAAGAAAAAGCCAAAGTCATGGAAGGCACTCAAGCACACAAGCCATCAAGAAGCTCTTGATTTCTCTATGAACTTTATTTTCTTGTATTTCTTTTCTCTTGTAAAACTAAAAATTTCAAAAACATTGGAAAATGAAAAGAATCCAAAAAATATTCAGTCTGGATCATGTACATATGAGTTCTTTTAAGTATATAGTTCTATTTGTTTATTCTAAGTAAATAATGATGGTCTATAAACAAATAGGGGGAGATTGTTAGTCTTGATTTGTTTACATTCCATCAGCGCTGAAGTATTCGAAGAAGATTTCAGCAGAAGACTTTAACTAATGATTTGTCTCGTCATAAATAACGATCATCTGAAGGGCTGAAAGTTTCATCTCTGAAACTTTCAGTTTACTGAAGATAGTCTTCAGCAAATGGTCCCCTCAGTAACGTCATCAACTGTCACTTTCAAGACGGTTTTGCATGAGGAAATCTGTTGCTAATCAATTCACTAGATTGTGACGTTTGTCACCTATTCAACGGCTAGGATTGATTAGGGAAATGTATAAATACTCTTCTCTTAGTCGAGAAGAGTGTGCTAACGATTACTGTATGTTCAGTAAGCAATAGCTTAAGTCTGTCTACTTTCTCTCAAGTCTGTACTTGTTTTCATTGAATTTAAGAAGTCTGTTCTTCTTAAATTCTCGTCTGTAAAGTTTGTTATATCAATATTAACAATCTTTGACATCTCTTTCTGTTCTTATAATTACTATTTCCGCACTTAATTGTTATTTAAGTTAGTAATTTTCACTATTTGGGAACAACAAATGTTTCGGCGATGCATTGGACGAACACCTCGCACGTTAAAGGTCTATACGATGTGTCATACTTAAGCACCGTGAAGCCACGGATGTTGTAAACAACACCCTCTTTTATCCAACTCTCATACTTGTATATAAATTTCTAAGGGACCTTTGCATGGATCGAAGATCGCTACCGTTGTATAAAAACAATTTGATCAGCCATACAAACTTGAGTAGACACCGATACATAAACAAATAACACGTATAAGGAACTTACATTTTAATCGACTAGTATTATGTCTATAGAAAAATGTGATTCGTGTTTGGATTGGAATACTCCACATATGTGAGACCATTATATGAATGCTCCACTTATCGGCAATATTAGGTCACAAATCTTTGATATAGCGATATGGAATGGTCCATGTTTTTCACACTTTTGTAATAATCATATGCTACATTCCCGCAAAATTATAATTCATATTTGATTTACATTTATAGGCATGTTATAAAAAACCTCTTTATAAGCAATATTTTGCGTCAAATTATCAACACACTTTCCTCCATTATCCATATAAAACCGAAGCCGCACAAGAGAAGTGATGCAACAAATACTTTCAAAGTTAAATATGTTTCTTATAATAATACTAATTTTCATCAAAGTAGTTTACCAATTGGAATTACATGCTTTTATTTTAAGTTATACAATTTAATTTCATTAAGTTAATTAGGAATGTAAAAGTCAATTAACAGATTATAAAAAGATGCACTTAAATATAAGAATTAATGTGAAAACAAAACTTTATAAAAGAAAAGTTATTTGTCAAACTTAGTAGTCATAAAGAACATATGGGTCACTGCTGGTACACAAAACAACATTATAATTTGAGTATAAGGAATTACCAAATAATAAATTCAACAACGGTAATTTTATTTATCTTATAAAAAAAACAACATTAGATACAAATTGAAAAGTGTAACTAAAAGGAAAAACAGAGACAAACCACCGAAATGGAACTTCTAATATAAAAACTAAAAATGGAAACTGAACTTCTAGTAGAAAAACATTTAAGATGCATTATTGCTAGAATGATTTATGGTGCTACGTTTTATCATCTTCAGATTAATCAATTACTCGAAACAGTATGTTGCGGCTACGAATTATGACTCGGTCATTTTTTGATTTTTTTTATTATTTCATTAAAAGAACGTCATTTGGCATTTCGTGAAATAATATTGTTATGAAAGAGGTTACTTATATATATCTAAAACTACATATATACTACAAAAATATTATAAACCTCGTTTTCTTTATCTGTTAGGATTTCTGCTTATGCACTTTCCTCAAATGGTAGGAGATCGTTAGCATTAGACATCATTTCCTGTCCATGTCAGGAAAAAATATGTACACAAATTTATAATTAAAATTAACTGAACAGTTAATAATCACAACGAAAAATATACATGATTTTTGTGAACATTTATCTCTACACATGGTTCATCCTCTTTTTCATCATCTAAGGCGTTGAGATCGATGGTTTCTTCCAATTTCCAACTTATGAGATTAAGCTTCGGTTTTCTATGTTTCTCCCACTTGTGAAACTAATATGCATATGTGTAATATTTATGAAATGATGAGTTATAAGGTGTTTGAAGGAATAATGAGTTTAAATATATTTAAATGTAGTTGACTCTTACCTCATTAGAGATAGCCAAGACCATTTTGTGGCAAGATTATCTTCGTGGAGTTATAAGGTGTTATTTTTAGTTGTATGCTATAAATAAATTGAAAGTAGGATTTGAAAGTCTTACCTCAATAAGATCAATACTATTTTTTGACACTGGAATCATATTCTCTGATTTAATCTTCTTGTGATTTTCTGAGCTTCTTCCTCTGTTTTTCTAGGAAGTCTCGAATTTTTTGCCGCCTATTTTTTTTTATAGAATTTACATTCAACGCCTATTTGAATCTAATTTAAAACTGGAATCTGTATTAAATTTAGAACTATTTCACTAGGATAAGTTTTGCTTTATTTTTTTTAATTAGTTTTCCTCTAAATTTGCAGGCAAATAACAGATTGAAAATCTGTTGAGCATTTGTGGAGCGCTCTTGAGTAAAGTTTTATAGTCATGCTCAATCTATGTGATATGTGTATGTAACACGTGGGACTGAGTAAAAAACGTAAAGTTTTGAACTCTACACATGGACTTTATGTGCCACGTATGAGTTTTGTGAATAAGTTTTGCTTTATTTTTTAAATTTATTTTCCTTTAACATTGTAGTTAGAACATTTTGTGGAGCTTCTTTTGGACAAGGTTTTAAAGTTCTTCTTCAGTCTTTGCTCCAATCTATATGATGTGTTATAAATATATTTTATCTATGTTTATAAGTTGTGTTCAATAAAGTCAATGCAAAAACATAGTCTTAAAATTTAAATATGTAATCACAATTGATTCGGTATATAATCTCATTTGATTTATAAAAGATCACATGTGAATTACAAAGTTAACCATATACCCAAAATTTAAAATACAATATGAACTATTGATGTCATGATACTCCTTTAGGACTATGAAATATTAGGATTATTTCATGTTCTCTTATAAAAATGAGAGTGAGTTATATAAAAGAAACTCATACTTAACTAAAATAAATAATCACACTTATATTTAAAAGAGAATATGATCAATAATATTTAACCTAAAAATAAAAATATCTTAACCTGACTGTTAATTAAATATAAACTATATTAATCATTATGTTAGGTAGTATCATATATAAAGTTGATAGTCTATACTATCTTGTCATGTAAACATGAGAACTTTAGACCGTCGTTGACCAAAAACACGCAATTATATGAAAAACCGATGAACAAAAAGATGAAGGAAAATTCGTTTAATTAGAGTCCAGATTTGTTCAACTACTCAAATCAACAACCCAAAACTAGTCTTCATCTTCTCTTCGCCGGCGGCCGGCCGTCCTTTCCTCCGTCTGCCACAAAATCCGATTTCTAGTCAAACAAAGAAATACACACACACACACAAGTAGGTGCAGAAATGAATCTTTAAGGTGGAGAGATCTGTTTCTAGTGTAGATTATCTGAATTCAAGATCAGTTTCTTGAGGTTTTGGAATTTTAGGGTTTTTTGAAGATTTGTTCTCTATAGAATTATGGACAGGGTTTTCAGTAAGGTTCGGAATTTGGACGCCTACCCTAAAATCAATGAGGATTTCTATAGTCGGACGCTCTCCGGCGGTGTTATAACCCTCGTTTCTTCCATCGCCATGTTTCTTCTTTTCTTCTCCGAACTCGGTAAAGTTCCCGATTTGCGTAAACCCTACTTTACAAGCGTATGATTTGACTTACTGTGTTTATTGCCAGGACATGAAATGAATTGCTTTTTCTGTACAACTTTTTTCGGGATCTTGATATCTGTATCGCTAATCTCGATCGATTTAGTTCTCGTATTATGAAGTCTTCAGAACTACTTTTTCTTTCTTTTGTGCTTAATTTACTTTAGGGAATTAAGGAAATCTTGCCAGAACACGAATTTGAAGAGAATTAACTGTGCAATGTTTTTGTGGTGGAAGAGTAGTGAAAGGAGAACCTATTGATGATGGTGTAATGGATCCTTAAGCTTGTTAGTTAAAGAAGTAGGTCCAAGGTGGGCCCTTTTTCTGTGGAACTAGTAAAATTTGTAGCAAGTTTGCTCTTTCTAAATGCTTTTACTTTGAAGATGTATTGGGGTTTAGATCCATGCTTCATTTTTTGGTTATTGGTTATTTTTATGTATGACATAATGTGGAGTTCTTGATTTAAAAGAAAGTAGGGTGGTAGTAAATAATTTAGACAAACAATAACAGACAATCTAAAAAGTATGTAGTCCTTGCTTCTAAGTGCCTTTTTTACCGAGGTTTAGATCAAGTATGTATGTGGTATCATAGGTTTAGTAATAAGTACATCAAAAGTGGAAACCCATTTTGCACAACTCCTTAGACCATCACTGCCTTTGCGGATGCAAGTGATGTGTTCAGTGAAGTAAATGAATTAGTGGCTGTTTGCTGGTGCAGATGTAGAGCCTTGTGAACTGAACTGTACAGGTGGGTTTGCTAAAGCTAGGCAAATTGATAATAGTGATGAAGTAATGAATTATGTTGCTTGAAGCTAAAGAAGTGCGTTAAAAGCCTGCTACTAAGAAATTGTTTTGAACATAATCTTTGGGCTTAGACATGCCTGGTGACTACCATTTATCAGTTTTGGCATCGAGATCATTTTTTGTTATAAACTTAGCCACCAGATACAACAAAAAAAGAAAACCCTAGGTTAGATAATTAAGTCATCGTTAGCTATTTTTCATCTTTGTCATGACCAATCAGAACACCATTCCTAGTTTAATGACATTGCTCTACACACACACACACACACACACACACACAATGCTCTAGTTGTTGACTTGTTTCCTACTTGCTTTAACTTTTGTGTTATGTTAAATTGAATTACTCTTTTCAACTGTTTGGTACATTATGTTGTTATTTTAGGTTGGAATAGAGCTTTGCTTGATGTTAAGTGTATATAAATTTAATGTATTTATTCATGCTTATTTGTAATGATGCCCGTGCCTTTGCTCCTCAGTGCACCTTGAGTCCTTGACCCTCTCTCTCTCTCTCTCTCACACACACACACACAACCAACCACACACACTCACCTAAAACATCATACATAAAAGCTGGATAGTTCTATACATAGTCAACCGCATATGGCATAGTGGTGATATTACATACTTCATAAAAAGAAAAGGAAGAACAAGAGTTTGGCTTGAGAGATGAGAATAATTGACAAAAGAATAAGATTATAGAGAAATTTGTGCTTGATCTTGAGAGTATCTATGTTTTTGGGGGTGTTTGGTTCGTGGATTTCAAATCTAAGGATTTCATATCCCCTGGCGATTTCAAGTTCTAAAGATTTGAAATCTTATCCCATCACTCGTTTGGTTGGCATATTAAATGAACATAAGATATGAAAAGGAACAAGATTAGGGAAAAAAGCAACAATGGTTGTCGGTCTAGATGGTGAAGCAGCAATGATGGTTCTGTACGATTATGGCAAGCAGCGAAGATGTGAAGGTGTCGGTGTGAGGTGATGGAACAGCGATGATGGATTGATGGTACAGCTGCAGCAACAGTGTAGGTGTCGATGGTTTAGAAATCCCAAGTCCATAGGATTTTAAAATCCTTTCCTGACCGAAAGGATTTAGAAATCCCATGACTATAAGATTTTACTTCCCAATCCCATCCTCTTAATTTACAACCAACGTACCAAACATATCATTTCATGGGAATTTAAATGCAAATCTCATGGAATCCCATGAGGCATAAACTAAATGCCCCCCTTAGTTTCTGAGGTTTTTCTTTTGAGTTGTAATCCAACGGCTAGGATTAATGAACTAAAATAAGATCCATGGGTTCATAATTAGTCAGCCAAAGATTGGTCAATACCCTAATTGCATACCGGGCCTTGCAACCAAGGCTTGGACCTTGGTGCAACTCATAAATGTTGGAGAGGTATTTAAAATGAGAAATATATTAAACAAATGGTGTGAAAGATGATTAGTATTAAAAGTATATAATTATAAAGATTTAATGTTTAATATTTAAATGGTTTGACCGTTTGACCCGCTTATTGATTCACCATTTGGGTCGAGCTCTTGGATTGATCTATCATGTCCTTGACCTTTTAACATCTCACTGTTGATCTTTTCTAATTGCAGGGTTATATCTCCACACGGTTACTGAAACAAAGCTTGTAGTTGATACTTCTAGAGGGGAAAAACTACATATCAATGTAAACATCATGTATACTTGGTTTATTTAGATCCAATTGAACCATCAATTGATATCTTTTGCATTTAATTGCAGTTTGATATCACATTTCCTGCTGTTTCATGTACGCTACTCAGTCTTGATGCCATGGATATCAGTGGGGAGCAGCATCTTGACATTGTATGTTTGTTAAACTGTCACTTGTTGTTCTACTCTTCTACTGATAATATGTCATGTTTGTGCTAACTGCTAATAATGTCTTATCTATGTGTATGAATTAAATCTGCAGAGACATGATATAATAAAGAAAAGAATCGAGTCTAGTGGTAAGGTCATTGAAGAGAGAAAAGAAGGAATCGGTGGCCCTCAGGTAAAATCGATACTATTTGACTGACGTTAAAGAATTTTATTTTTTAATTTTTTTTGTAAATAATTAATGTTTTAGAAATGATAACCAAACCTATTTAATAAAGATTCAATATTTCTATAAAGGAATTTAAAAGGTTTTATATGTTAAGAACAATCCAGGCAACTTTCAGCATGTTTGATCTGTTCAAGCAATTTGATGTTTTTTTTTATTTCACTTTGACTTGTTGAAGACTAAATTATACCCTAGAGTAACCATCTATGCATCTATAAGCAAATGGGTCCGATTAACCGAACCATAACCAAATTAACTGACATAACCAAACCATTGTAACTGAAATTTAGTAAAACCGATGGTTTGGATTTTGAATTTTGGTTAACCAATAATATCAATTCGGTTATGGTCATCCACTGAAAACCAAATCCTGTTAACCGGACCTCCTCACTTAGATTTATGATATAGGTTTTTTTTTTCTTTGTTTTTTTTTAATCTTCATACGATCACTTACACGCAATGAATTCATAATTCCATGTTTTAAGTTATTTAAGTCCATTAATGTTATGACCCATCTATATCTGCTTAAAGCCTTTATATATTTTGCATTTTTGCCATTTGTCGCTATAATGTTATAACAATTGTTCTTTTGAGCCAGTTTATTTACATATAAGCCCAAACTAAATGGTTAACCGAAATTAACCGTTTGAATTAACCAATAACCATAACCGATTGGTCATGGTTTTGCATTAACCGAATGGTTCGGTTTTGGGCCTTAACCGATCCAAACCGACCCATGCACATCGCTACTTCACATGTACAATGAAGAAAATACATGATTTCGGTTCTCTCTTTATCTCTTATTCACGGGAATGTATGGTTGAAATAATGCCAACTAGTCGGACAAGGTTACTAAGAGCTTTCGCTATTGAGATCATGTGACACGTCAATCTATTAGCTATTTTTTTATCTATTCGATGTTCATGATTGTTGTTATTATATGTGTGACCCACTGCAGATTGAGAAGCCTTTGCAAAGACATGGTGGCAGGCTCGAGCATAATGAAACATATTGTGGTTCATGCTTTGGTGCAGAAGCGGTACAAATATCATAACTAATTTCTCATTAAATACTAAAATAGTAGATGACCCTTCTTGCTAGGAATATTTTTTTAGTTTCTGTTTGTTGTTTGCAGTCAGATGATGAGTGCTGTAATTCATGTGAAGAGGTTCGTGAAGCATATAGAAGAAAAGGCTGGGGTATGACAAATCCTGATTTGATTGACCAGGTAGGCAGAAGTATATTTTTCATGTCTATTTTTCTTTATCCTTTTGGTTGAAGAATTTATATGATTTATTTAAAGGTTTTTTTAAAGAGTTTTTCCCGGTTATGGCTCTTTTCTGGGGCGCCGAGCCTTTGGCTCAGATGTACGCGGTCTAACCTGTATCCTAAAGATGAAGAAGGATTGGTTCAAATTTTACAATTTCTGTGTTGTCATGGTTCAGTGCAAACGGGAAGGTTTTGCTCAGAAGATTAAAGATGAGGAAGGTGAAGGATGCAATGTATACGGGTCTCTTGAGGTTAACAAAGTGGCTGGAAATTTTCACTTTGTCAAAAGCTTTCATCATTCGTCAATGAACATCCCTGATTTGCTGGCTATTCAAGAGGATAGTTATAACGTACGCCACCCATCTTCCGCTTTAGACTATCTAAATATTTCAAGTTTTAGCTGCGGTTTTATAACCTTAAATCCTACCGCTTCGACTCGCCACATAGTTACAATTTTGTTTTTTTTCCCCTCTAATTATAATTTGATGATCCGTCTTGCAGATAAGTCACAAGATAAATAAATTAGCTTTTGGAGACTATTATCCTGGGATTGTTAATCCTTTAGATGGGTACTTTTTTTTGTTTGTTCTATATGTTTATTTACTATTTTTGTTGCTTATCTTTATTTTCTTGCAATGTTGATTCAGAGTGCATTGGTTTCAAGAAGCTCCAAATGGAATGTATCAGTACTTTCTTAAGGTTGGTATCCTAATTTAACAGTTGCTTATTCCTTTTTTTTATTAAACTTGTTAAGGACTTAACTACTTAAGGGAATATATAAAAATTCATTCTTTTTATATATTCTTCATTTATTATATATTGCAGGTGGTACCAACCATATACACTAATATTAGAGGTCACACTATTCAGTCAAATCAGGTATCTTCTCAACTTCAAAGAGTAAATATATCCCATAATCATTATCTTTATTTATTTTTTTGAACTTTTGCAATTTGTATACTACAGTTCTCCGTGACGGAACACTATAAGAGCCCGGAATTTGGCAGACGGTCGCTCCCTGGTGTCTTCTTCTTCTATGACCTTTCTCCGATAAAGGTTCACTTTTATACACGTCTTGGAACATTTTGTTCTAAAATGAATACATTTCTTACAAACCAAAGATTCTTTACAAAATGATAATGTATTATTGGTGGCTTTTGCAGGTGACATTTACAGAAACACACATCTCCTTCTTACACTTCATGACCAATGTTTGTGCCATTGTTGGAGGTAACTTATATGTTTCTTGATGCCCCGTTTTCCGGTTATATTTTTGTTTATACCCTTGTTTGAGTTGTGTTCAATAAAGTCTATATAAAAAACATAGTCCTGAAATTTTATTATTCAATCACATGTGATTCAGTATACAATCACATGTTACTTACGAAAATACCACTCCGTCCAAAATTTTAAAATTCAATCTGGACCATTGATGGGGCTAATCCAAAGGCTAAAATTTGCCCCTTAGGACTATGAATTAAGTATGGACTATATTGAACATTTCTCACCCTTGTTTACTTTTATGTGGAGTTCCTTTTTAATGGGTGTTTCTTATTACATTTCAGGTATCTTTACCGTCGCAGGGATTGTAGATTCATTCATTTACCATGGTCACAAGGCTCTAAGGAAGAAGATGGAAATCGGAAAGTTGGGCTAGTTTTTTCGAGTGGTTTTACAAATGGGTTGATATGGGCATGTTTGAGGCAGAGCAGATGAAGGAACCATTGTCTTTTTGTTAGCATTTTCAAGTTAATCTTTTTTATTCCCAGCCAACATATTTGTAATTTAGTGTCTTTTGACTAGTCCTTCTTCATCTGTAAGGCCTTGAACTGGGTGCAAAAGCATTGGTGGTCCTTAGTGATTGTTGGAAGTCAACAAGTTGAACAGTAACCTTTGACCCTGATATGTTGAAGAGAGAAGAACAGATTTATTACCAGCTTCTATTTTGGTCTAAAGATTCTCACTTTCTTTTAAACCATAGCGCTATGCATTAAGTGATTGGTCCCCCTACTCCTCTGGAGTTGGTTTCAGTGCTCTAGGTTTTTGGTCCCCTGTGGACAGTGGACCCAGCGTCAGTGTGGTTCATGATGCAGTCTTGTGGGTCTAACTGGTTTTAGGTAGAAATGCGCAAAACGTGGGCAATCAGCAATGGTGTGGTAGGAGCCAATTCCTGCCGAAAACTCGAGTACTTGACCCTCAAAACTCTGACTCGAGTAGTCGAGTATAATGGTGATTGGTACACTCGGACCTTGACTAGTTGTGTTAAAATTTTCTAAATGGTTAAAGTCATAAAATAGTAACCTATCTATATTATTATTATCTTACTACTATATAAAACATACATGTTTCTCTCTCCTAAGTTCTTTAAGACTTCTTAAATTTAAGTAGTATAATTTTTTTAACTAAATGTATAACCACTTAAAGCAAGGAACAAAATATTAATAAATGGAAACTCAAAATATTAATTCAATAAATTTAATGCTATTGATTTCATAACTTTTTGTTTATTTAAAATATACCCTTACACAAATACAATTATTCACCATATCAAAACAACTTTCAAAATTTTATTAACTTCTCTCTACTTATTTTATAAATATAAATCTTTTTTTAAAAACATTTCGTAAAATATAAATCTTTTTTTTTTCTTATTTTAATTTCTTTAATTTAGAATTTGTTTCTAAAACTAATAGATAGTTTATGCAAATAAAAAATTGAAAAAGAGAACATCTTGGTAAAGAAATTTTTTGTGACGTTGAATCACGCGAATAACATATTATTACATTACTGAAAGCGACATTACAAAACAAAAACTATTCGTCGCCGCAGCATTGCGCGGGTCGGATGCTAGTTATATTATAAAGCATTTAGCTCTTTGTCTTAATCTCTTAATTTTAAGTCACTTAAAATTACTAATTTACCCTTATTATTATACTAAATGGAAACTCTTAAATAAAGGAACTATGTAATGAAGTTAGTGACAATCTTATTACCATTTTAATAACTAAACATTCTAAAATAAAGATTATTTTTAAAATTAAATCAATATAAATTAACTTAATAATTAAAAATGTTAATGAATAAAGTTTTTATGTTAAATATTTTATCCTATAATAAATTTATAATTTAACTGTTAAAAATTATATATAACTAGAAATATATATAAATCTAAATAACATACCACATAAATTTATAAAGTTTACTGGATTTTTTAAATGGGAAATATAATTAAAATATAATAATGTCAACATTATTGTTAGATTTTACTATCCATGTAAACTTTTATTGACTCATTCTAAATTAGAAAATAAACACACCACTGCTATTTTAAAAATGGACAAGTTATCGAGAATTAATATTCGAAACCGTTGCATTGCGCGGGTATAATGCTAGTTTTTTTAAAATTATCTATGTAGGTAACTTATTTTTTTACTACCTAAACCACTTTAAATACAACATCTAAACATCTTATGTCATGTTTTTTTGTGAAATGTATGTTTTTTTTTTGTCAATATATGTGTCATAATACCAATAAAATACAGATTATGACACACATCACAAAAAAACCATGATATAAGATGTTTACATGTTATATATAAAGTGGTTTCCTATTTTAACAAGTTATCAAAAAGTACATTACCTATTTAGGTAATAAAAAACTAGGTTATCTAAATTAACAAGTCATCAGAAAGTACGTTACCTAGTTAGGTAATAAAAAAGTAAGCTACCTACATATATAATTTTAAAAAAATAGGTTGCTATTTTATAACCTTAATATCTTTTATAAACGTAATCATTTTGCGTAATGAATATAGATTAGATATTCATATGTAGATAAATAGATGTAAGATGAGTGTAATTTAACGTAAGCTTAATTAACGCTCGAGAGTCTAGAAGCAACAATCTCTATCCAGCGTTAAAGGTTTAATTGTCTACATCTTTATCATTCCATATTTCACAAGTCTTCATTTCAATGCTACATATCTTTATAAATATTGTCCAAATAATTCAAAGTTTAAAATTTTATTAATAAGCAAAAACAAGGAATTCTAGACTTGGTTTTGGTTACTATTGTTGAGTAAATCCAAAGGATGAATGATTTTGGTGAAATAAATTTAAAACTTATTTTAAAGGGTGAAACAACATCAAATACTCCAAATAAATTAGATTGGATTTTGAATGCAAAATTTCTTAGATTGTTAATCTAATAATAAAATATCAATACCTCAAAAGAAATATCAATACCTGTGCCTTTCAAAAAAGAAAAAACCGACAGCCTTCCTACCAGTCTCCGAAAACTTTGTAATGTTTAGAATTCCAGACTTGCCTGGTTTTCCACAACATGTCTAATGGCTTCAAAATCAGCACCTTCTTGTTCATCGTTAGTTAACCATTGAGAAAGACACTGATGGATGAGTTGAATGTTATGAGTTATTGACGAAACATCACCACCACCACCACCGCCACCGCCGCCGCCGCCACCCTTGGCTATGTGGGCATACTTCAAGATACGGTCTAGGTTTGATTCATCACTTGGGTCACTCACATAACGGTCAACGGTGTTCTTGATGGCACCACACCAGATTGGTCGAGCTACCTTAAGAAACTCATGCACCGCCACCACTGGAAGGCTCACGCTTCCCAGAGCCGACTCACTACCGCCGCCTCTTGCATGATAATCTGAACCACCAAGCTTCAAAAGATCATATGTATCCGCTAGGTCACTAAATGCTGCACATACAACAATTCAATCGGGTCGGGTTCATATCAAAATGGGCAATTTTCGACCCGATAGTAAATCTACAAAGATCAGAGTTGTAAACAAAACCTGCTAATTTGCCATCACTTCTATAAACTTCCAATCCATGCAAGCCAGCTTCTTTTAATCTTCTAATTATAGCAACCGGATTTTTCAACGCCCATGGATGAGCCACCACCGCCACTCCCCCGGTTTCACATATCAACCGCACCGCCTCCTCTGCATCAGGCTCACTTCCACTGCAACCAGTAATTCAACAAAATTAAGGGCCGCTTTGAGTTATTAAAAAAGTTGAGCTGTGTTTAACAAAGTCCATATAAAAAACATAGTCCAGAAATTTTAATATTCAATCACATGTGATTCAGTATGCAATCACATGTGATTGTAAAATCATCACACGTTAATTACGAAAATGCCACTCTGCCCAAATTTTTAAAATTCAATCTGGACCATTGATGGGGCTGATCCAAGGCCTAAAATTAGTCCAATAGGACTAGGAAAGTGATTCGTACACAACAGTTTTTAGCAATGCACAACAAGGTACAAGCTGTTAATGCATGTATATAGTTGTTGTGTATGGCCATTTTTGTTGTGTACAAATCACCTCCCTTAAGACTATACATTAAGTATGGACTATATTGAACATTTCTCTAAAAAAGTTAGCTTAAAAGGAATGCTTAAGTTAGAAGATAGTTTACATACGTGGAATAAGCGGGTCCACCGTCATAAAGATAACGGCTAAAAGCTTGTTTTAAATTCTCAACATGGCCGGCTTCAACCATGGCTCGAGCAACGTGAACTCTACCTGGAGCAACACCATCACCTGCAATCTTTTTCACAGTCTCCCACGTAACCGGCAGCTTCAGTTTATCCAGTTTCGAGATCATGTTTTTTGCACGCAGGTAACGCCCTTCCCTAATATTTCCCAAAAACTTATCCAATTTTTCAAATTTTGCTGGTCCACAGCTGCTATAATAAGCCAGCACATGAACTGGCTCTTCTGACCCGGATTCCGTTCTATTATTAAGGAAAAAAAAGTTCAGTTAAAGATTTCTTGAATTTTTTTTATAAATTCAAGACACGGATTGTATGAATATAAACACAACCTAGGGGTGAAAATGGTACTGATTTCAACACCGGGAATAATCTTGATGCCAAATCTTCGAGCTGCTTCTATGGCTTGGGGAATGCCGGCCATTGTGTCGTGATCGGTTAAAGAAAGAACTTTTACCTGTTCTGAACAGGTTGCATTAATCAAATTCACAAACTAAATATATATTTTAAACGAAGAAACGATTATATTTGTATGTTAAATTAAGAAGTAGTAGTATGCTTGTAAAATAGACAGTAAGTAATATCTTCAAACATATTTCCTTTCCTCAAAGATTTATAAAATTTTATATAGCAGTGTCACAATCTTAATTATGGTAAATACATTTTACAATAGGACATAAAAACAGTAACAAGTCTTGTATTATAACCAGCTGGCTATATTAAATACAAAAACATACTAAAACTAGAAGAATTCATGACATGGGGCAACCCAAAAGCAAATATAAATAGATGAGCCTCCTATGGTCCCCAGACACTACATGTACTGCCACAGATGGCCATCATTTCAAATCCAATTTTTTTACCTTTCAAATAATAAATTCCTGTTTTTTTTTTAATTGAAATAATTAGCTTCTATCCTAGGTCCATAAGCAGGTGCAGACCTATATGGTTTATTGGGAACACATAAGCCACCCATACCACCTCCGGGTGAGGTATCGGGTTCGGCCGGGTAACTCAAAAACACCCATACGGGTGAAACGGGTGTGGCTAGCGGGCTTTGAAGCCGGGTATAAACACCCGATTGTTGCAACGGATTATATTGTTTTTTTTTTTTTAATTTTAACCCTTTATGTAAAAAAAAAAAAAGAATTTTTTTTTTGAAAATTGAAACCAACGGTTATATTGTTTTATTTTTATTTTTAACCCTTTATATACAACCAACTTTCACCCATTTTCAAATCATCTTCTTCATATTCATTTTCTCAAAACTCTCTCAAACACTCTACCAAACACTTTCTCAAACATTTTCACACGTATATTTTGAATACGTTAATATCAAGGAAGTACTCGGCTACGAAGCACCTCGTTATTGAGTTCTAAATTTTAATTATCTTAATATTTGTAATTTATTTTTTTAATTTTAGTAATGTAATTTTTTTTTAATTTTAGTAATGTAATTTTTTTTTAATTTTAGTGATGTAATTTTTTTTAATTTTAGTAATGTAATTTTTTTATTTTAATGAAATGAAGTTTTAGTTGTTTAAATTTATTTATAAATATTTTATTTTGTTAAATAATAAATTGTGTGAAGTAAAAGAATTAAAAAAAGTGGGGAAAATGTTAGGGTAGGAGAGAGAAGGTGGTACTAGTAAATTGGGTAAATTGGGTAGGAGAGAGAAAAAGCTGATGTGGCGCTGATGTGGCTGTCAGGGTAAGTTGGGTAAACTTAGGACGGTACTGATGGCCTAAGAATACTCTAAAAGGATTGGGAAGGAAATAGTTCTCTTCTTGTTATTTGGATGCATATTTCTTGGAGAGTTTATATATTTTCATATTTATCCTTCTACTTACAAGATAGTGTCAAAATCAACAGAGAAGGTGAGGAAAGAGAACTAGTGGATTATACTACTGATGTATCGTGTACCTAATCAATGACTTTGATAGCTCACTTAAACCATAAGTTAAGTTCAAGGCCAAAGCCTAAAAGCAGCATTCTCTAGTTTAAATAAAAGAAAAAGAAAAGAAAGGTAGGAAAATGAAGTAATATATTTGGGTTCATGAGAAATGAAAGAAAAATCAACAAGTTCAAGGGGAAATGATCTGCGTTGCTAATAGCACCTAAGTTAGATATTGTTTCGATGACCACTTGAACAAGAAGTGTTTAAGTCATTTCAGTGTTTTAATCATTTAAGTCATGTTGTTTTAATCATTTAAGTCATGTGTTGTGCAACAACATTTCCCAAGAGTTTCAATGTTCTTGAATTCAAGAATCAAAAGGAGAGAAGAAAGCTAGTAGTTCTACAATTATGTCCTTTGTGTATACTAGAATTCAAAAGGTAAGGAGTATTTTGTTATTTTAAATTGCTTTTTTAGGAGTGTCCCTCCTTCACTTTCCTCCAAAAAGTTGGAGGGAAGATTTTAAAGCAAACCACATACTAAAAAGTCTCCTCCTTTTCCTTCCTTCCTTCCCCACTTTTTCTTTCTATGCAGACATAACTTTTCTTTTATCTTTAATTTCTCTCACTGAAAATAGAACTCTGGAACCCAATGTAAACCAAAGTACAAAAACAAAAAGTATAACCACAACAAATTCATCAAGAAGAAAGAAGATGATCTGGGCTTCCCAGTCCATACCATATTATACCATTTTAAAAATCTTGCAGTTGAGAATTTGATATGAACCCAAGAAAATTCAAACTGGATGAACTTCTCTTTTGAATCATTGACACTAGTATTATCTAGTTCTATATGGGCAGTTGGAGTTTGAAATTTATCAGCAAGTATTAAACACAAACATGGAAAGAAGCATCAAGGTAATGCACACCAGGTGTTTGATGAATTGACCGAAAAAAAGAGTAACGAAAATAAGCAGAATTAGAACATAGAAGCTCATACATACCCCATACTGATGGGCTCTTTCAACAAGCTTGAAAGGAGACAAGAACCCATCACTGCAAATCGAATGAGAATGCAATTCGAACACCAATTTCTCAGCAGAAACCTTGGTGTGAACCAACTTCGCCTTGAAATCATCATCAATTGCGATGGCGGAATTCGTGGAACAGGGGATTGTATCCAAGTAAACCCATTCACTGACGGATTTGTAAGCAAGAGATTGCTCCACCGTCATCTTCCTCTTGGTACCACCACGTTTGTTCTTCTTCTTCTTGTTCTTGGAATGATTATGGTTGCAACTGTTGCTACCCATCATTGACTGAAGAAATTAAAGAAAGATTGAGAGGAAAAAACAAGAAAATCTATTTAGGGGTTCTCAATCGGTAAGGGTTGGGGTAAGTATTAACCTGTCGGTCGGTTCACATCTAAATTCAAGGAGGATTTCTACTTTTGTATGCTGATCGCTAAGCTTTACCAGCAGAATTTACAAAAATAGTCCCTCACATTCTTAATATGTGTAATAAGTCCTTATATTTATCGTTGGGTAATTTAAGAAAATAACGGTAATATTGTAACAATCTTATTTTCTGCTTATATAAATATATTTGGTGTAAGCATGCTAATCTATTAAGTATATAGCTAGATTATTTCTAAAAATGCAAGAATTCTTAATATACAAATTACAATGACTAAAACAAAGACAAATAACAACTTCAAGTAAGTCCAGTTTCAATGATAAATCAAGTCTAGATTTTATAGAACACGCATTGTAAGAAGAGGGAAATTGTCGTCTAGATTGTGGCAGCCCTAAACATGTGATGAAGTGAGGTAAAGGTTTATGGGTTGTAGCTCGTAATCCTTCGAAAATTTGAATTTTGAGTTTTTAACGATGTTTATTTAATGTACTTATGCTTTTACATCAAAATAAGTGTTTGTTACACACTTTTCTAAAATTAAATTTATAGTTAATTACATTTATGGTCTGTATGGCTTGGTGGTTTTTACAGTTTTGGTCTATAATTATTCTATTTTAAGATTTTAGTCCCAAAATGACCAAGTCTCTTACTGTTTTGGTCCCTCATCAAACTGAAAAGACTATTATGCCTCTTATTCATTTCTAAAATACTTTTAGAAAGTAAAACATATAAAACCAGATCACTCACTTCTCTATCACACAGTTTAACTCTCTTCACTCCCTTTTCTCTCTCTCTCTCTCTCTCTCTCTCTCTCACTCACTTAAACTCCCCACATCCTCCCTACAATGAAAACGCTAAGGGCATGTTTAGTTCGTGGGATTCAAGAGATGTCGCTGGATTAACATTTCATATCCCTTGAAATCCCATGTTTGGTAAAAAAAATAAGAAAGAAAGGATTTGGATTTCAAATACTATAGATATGGATTTTTATATCTTTGAGGGAGGGGTGGTATTTCTACATTCAAGTAAGGGCATATTTGACCAACAATCCACTATCGTCTTCAACACATCAACTAACACTTCATTTTCTCTGCCGTCATTGCCCTATTCGGCCACCACCATAACTTTCATCGGCATCACCATCGCCGGCGTCCACCACCGTCGTAACATATGCCCTTCACTGTCTCCTCATTTGTCGTCGTCTCCCGTGGCCATCGTCAACCTTTCCTGTCTCTAGCGTTGCCCTTCCCCGTCTCCATTCCCCCTTTCCGCCTCCATCGCCTTCTCCATTCCCCGCCTCCGGCCTCCACCGCCGTCTCCCTTCCCCACCTCTACCGCCAAGTTTCTTGTCTCGCCCTTCCTTATCTTCACTGTCGTCGCCCTTCCCCGCCTCCACCTCTGCATTCACCATCGTTGCCCTTCACCGTCTCCACCTCCGTCGTTGCCAGCCTTCACCATCTGCCCCGTCGCCCTTTCTTCATCACCGCCTCCGCCAACCTTCGCCGTCTTTGCCTCTGCGGTCATCGCCCTTCACCGTCTTCGTCTTCGTCTTCCCTAATTCTGAGCCAATCAAGTTGTAAAACAGTCACTTTAAAAGTTATAGAATTAATATGATTCAAGTATTCAAACTGTGTGGGTCCATTTGTAAAGTGAATATTTCTATAACCTTTTTTTTACACCCAGTTTCAAATCTAGTAGTGGAATTTAAAACTTTAACTACAAACTAGTAAGTAACTTTAACAAAGAATTGGCAATTATAATACACAGCAAACACATGCCAAGTCCCAAAATCAAGTGGTGTTACTTTATCTTACCAACTGATTACTGACCATACACATATATGCACAACAACAAAACAAGTGTTCCTCAAAAGCTGATTACAAGTACACCATGTAACGCACCGGGTTTTCAGAAGCTTAATTAATAAAATATAATTAAGACACCAACCGTTAAACCAAAAGACATCATTTAACAAACACAGCGAAATCTATTAGTTAGTTATTTACACCAACTGTATAACAAGTTTTAACAAAAGAACCCGACGAGGTTACCAAATATCTACCGACCATTAGAACCAGTATCAGAGTTACAAAAGCAACAACAAAAGTGTTCCCCAAAAATTCCAACTCGACAGTAACAACCATTGCATAGTATCATAACAAGAACATCATAGCATGCAAGGCATATCGCAGGTTATCAAACAAGTCTACCCTAACAGCTAGCGATGTTCCGGTATAGCCAGGAGAAGTCACATCTTGCAGGGTTGTAAGCCCAGCTCAATGATCCAAACTGGGGGGAACCGAATGCATCTATCATATCGCGCCGGTGGGGGGAGCGGGTAGTAGTCCACCATTGTATTAACGAGCGGGGAAATGGAACCCCTATCGGGATCAGTAGAAACTGAGAGCCCATAGTTGAGACACGGAGGTTTTGCAAGAACCCGATTCGCGATCGACAAATCACCGTACCCCAAACAGCTAACAAAGTGCCGGCACGAACATGTATTGGCCGTCTCTGGCCTCATCATAACTAGGGGTGTTAAAAAATATCCGTATCCGATCCAGAATCCAAAAACCCGAAAAATCCGATCCGGAAGTATCCGAAAATTCGGATATCCGAAATTTCGGATACCCGAAATTCGGATATCCGAATTTCCGGATTCGGATTCGGATAGCATTTTTCCAAGATTTCGGATATTCGGATATCCAAAATATCCGAAATATATTTTTTTAATTAAAATATCAAAAATTCATTATTATTTAAAAACAAATATATAATATAAAAAAACCCTAAATGACTAAATCCCTAATTCCTAAAGACCTAAATTCCTAATCTGATACATCATACTCTCTCACTCACGTCTCTCACACTCTCACGATTCCATCCTCCGGCCGCCCTCCTGCTGCCCCTCCAGGCCGCCACTGCTGACGGCCCTCTTGTTGCCCCTCCAGGCTTCAGCCCCGACCGTCAGTCCTCCGCCGCCAACAACCCTCCTACTGCCCCTCCAGGCTTCAGCGCCGTCCGCCTGTAGTCCTGCTCCTCCAAGCTTCAGCGGCAACCGCCGACCACCGCATTCTTCCTTCTTCGTTGGCCAATCCCCCAACGCCTCCTTCTCCATTGAGAGACAGTAATTTGACGACGTAGACCCCTCGTCTGCGACCCACGGCGACAGACAACCTGGCCTCCTCGAATCCTCGATTGGGCATCTTCAACTCTTCAAGCCTTCAACACTGTTGGCGATCTCACTGTATAATCTTCTTCAAAGTATGTTTGAACTTTTAAAATTACCCTATTGAATATTGTTTAGCATTTTTGATGAAGTTTGCTGTTGATTTATAAATAATTTAAGTACTGATTTTGCTCTATTTACATACAACCAATTAAGTTTGATGTTGATAGTTGATTTCCATTTACATATAAATTATTTCCTCTACTGATTTTGTTCTTCTTTGTGTAAAATGTAATACATATGGTTTTTAGATGCTGATTTTCGGATTATCCGGTATCCGTATCCGAAATTTCGGATATCCAATTTTCGGATATCCAAAATTTCGGATACGGATTCGGATACCCAAATCCACTATCCGAAAAATTCGGATATCCAAAATTCCGGATATCCGAAAATGAACACCCCTAATCATAACATCATAACAAAGTTGGCTTACAAAAAGCCATATCATATCGAGGTTGGCCTACAAAAGCCCATATCATAGCAAAGTTGGCCTACAGAAAGCCATAGCATAGCAAAGTTGGCCTACAGAAAGCCATAGCATAACAAAGTGGCCTACAAAAGCCATATCATATCAAATATCTAAGACAGGTTTACTATGGTTATATAACGAATCATACCATATCAATTAATAACACATAATCAATAACTTACCTTAAGTGTGGTATAACATTCTTATTGTGATGCCTAAGGTTAACCGGTACTCACCTCAAAAGCTACAACAGGCAAATGTAATGTTCGGTGTCCTCTGGTTCTTCAGGAGCGCCTAACACATCATTTACAGACTTGTCACACTTAACACTTATCACAGAAAACGAATTACAAACTGTTCATACTGGACAGGGTCCTACGGCTGCAGAGGGCTTAACCAACATCTCCTACGGCCGTAGGGGCAACCCCTACGCCCGCAGAGTTTCTTTCCATTAAACCGAGCCCTACGGCCGTGGGAACTTATCCCTACGCCCGCAGGAGCTGTTCTATGGCGATCTACGGCCGTAGGTTACGTACCTACACCCGTAGACCTTGTTCTTTCGTCCGTGGATAGTAAACCACATAACACACCCTCCTACGGCCGCAGGAACCACTTACTACGGCCGCAGAATACTTAATTACAAAAATCCTGAAAAATACCCTTCTACGGCCGCAGGAATTTTTTTCTACGGCCGCAGAAAGAAATTGCTCCTACGGCCGCAGGAACTTTCCTCTACGGCCGCAGGAAGGGTCTGCACAGCAGACTTTGTCCCTGTTCGTGGAACAGACTTGCAAACTCGATTTTTGACACCCAATTCGACCAAAACTCAATTTCAATTGTACATAAACATTGTTTGACATCCCTTGAAGCTTACTAACACACTTTATACCATAGCTAATCCCAAAAACACAACTTTACACCATTAAAATGGTGTATCCTCTTTAAAACACTAAAACTAGGTTTTGGAACAAAACACTTACAAAGATGAAGGAAAGCAAGCAGATTGACACTCAAATTTGGTAGAGGAATCACAAACAAACTCCCTTCTTTGATCCTTTCTTCCAAAATTTCAAAAGCAAGGTGTGTGTATGTGTGTGTTACGTAGGTGTATATGTGTTTGTGTGTGTGTTTTGATTTCTTCCAGGGGATAAGAACAATTAAGCCGACCTTTGTGGGTTATTAATCTAAAACATGGTATTTTGTTCCCCTTTTCAACTTACAATAAATATCTCGTTTAACCGTATCACCTACCGAGTACATTTTTAGAACCATTATCTAAAACCGGTTACTAACTTACCAATTTTATCTATTACCATAACTATTTTACAAATCACCTTTTTACCACACATAACCAACAAATAACACATTTAGCAACAAAATACATTGGTTAAAATAAATGTACAACTATATAAGCACATAGTACAACTACTAACAACTAGGCCCTATGTAACACCGTGTTTCACGAGCTTAAAATTAGTGCCAATTTAAACTTTTACAACTTATTTATCAAAAGCTGGCAGCGTATAAAACCACCATTAACAAGTCATCAGAAGATTATCTGACTATTAACATTTCAAATAACAGGTGTTACCACAACTAATAACCGACCATCGGATCACATGCATATTAACAACAAATAGTGTTCCTCAAATGTAAATACTACGATTACCCACGAGTAACCTCAGCTCGCCAGGCCATCAGACACTAACCTGCGAAAAAGGTAAATCTAGCACCGTTAGCTACAACTAGCTAGTGAGCACCAATTTACACATAAGCATCAATAAGCATGCTATCATATCACAATAAGGCACACAAAGCTAAGCTATCACATAGCGGTGTGCCGACATGTCAGCGGAATCATATCTTGCAAGGTAGCTAGCCTAGCTCAACGATTCAAGCTGGGGAATCAGTCACAACCATCCGCATCGGTGGGGGAGCGAAGAGCAGCCCACCATCACGTTTGAGCCACTAGGACTCCATTTGGATCTGATCATAGACCAAGATCCTCACTGTATGTCGAGGAACGGCGGCCTGCAGAACCTTTACCCCAGAAAATCACTCGTGGTAACAACTAATCCCTGAATAACACTCAAGGGACCCAGCTGCATCGGCGACTGACCTCTACCATTTAATCTGTCCGGACAGGATTCATAAACACTTTTGACCCATAGGGTCCACAGTACGCATGCGTATCACATATCACATTTTATATCACATGGCATCACATACATCACTGTATAACTATATCACATTAGCTTCTGCTCATTCTCGATGAGCAGAATCCAAATTACACTTAAAAACATCGCATACAGTTCTCACATAAGTCATAACCCTACTTAGGTCTATCTCGTATCACTTCACTTATCTATTGTCAGTACTATAATCACATTACACGTGTTATATCACAACACGTCACTATCACTTATCTATCGTCACTATCATAATCATATCATACGTGTTATATCACAACACGTCACTATTACAATAGCACGTCTCAACACACTACAGATAGCCCTACTTATTGAGTCTCATGGGAAAACCGGTACTCACCTGGAGTCCTCACTAAGCAGATATGCCACTCGAGTCTTCCGGTTCCACAGATATACCTAACACATCGTTTACACGCTTGGTTATCACTTACACATAACACACATGGGTTAAAACACAAATTTAACAAGCTGACAGGGCTGGACCACTGCTTGCTATCGCAAGCACTATCCTTATGGTCACAAAGGCCCTCAAACAATATCCCTTACGATCGCAAGGTACTCCTTGCGATTGCAAGAGGCCTTCTATCACAAACACATGTTTCCGATCGCAAGGGAAATCCTTTACACCCGCAAACATGGTTCCAGGGTTGGTTACGATCACAAGTTACATACTTATGGTCGCAAACCTTATTTCCTTCGCTCGTAAGCGGTAAACACCACAAAACAGACCCATATGATCGCATGGACCTACCATGCGATCTCATAGCATACATACGAGACTTACGGTCAAAAGCCTAACACATGCGATCACATCACAAATTTACACGACGCGGCCTTTAAAAACTTACGCGGTGCGTAATTAACAGACACCCTTACGATCGCAAGGCTTAACCCTTGCGGTCGCAAGGATGGCAACACCCCTTGCGATCGCAAGCACCTTGCCATGCGACCGCAAGGACCCTTTTTACAGTGACCTTCGTCCCTGTTTCAACACAGCACCTGCAAATCGCGTTTTTAACATCTTTTTCGACCAAAACTCAGTTCTAACCACTTGTATACTTTGTTTAACACCCAAGGACACTAAAGAACACATTAGACACCAAAACCCATTACAAAAACATGATTCACACCATCAATTTGGTGTATGACCTCAAGAACACAAAACTTGGGTATAGGAAGAAGAAAAACACTTACAATCAAGGAAGAACAACAATTAGAATCAAACTCCACCCTGGAATCTCTTGCAACCAACTTGCTTCCTTAATTTCTCTTTCAAAAACTCAAAGCTTGGAGCATATGTGTGTGTGTACGTAAGGAAATATGTGTTTGTGTGTTTTTGACAACTCCCAGGGGATAAGGGAGTTAATAAACCGACATTGGGTTTTATTACTAAAACACGGGGTATTTTATTCCCCTTTTCAACTTACAACTTACAACTTAACACACACCATCCCGTTTTAACCAACGAGGATATTTACGGAATCATTACACGAAACCGTTTAACACTTTATCACTTTAAAACCTGCTTGACACTTTTCACACAATCACTTTAATTAACGCATAACACGCGTTATCAACTTAAAACACACTAATTTAAATCACTTAAAATCACTGTACAACTATTTAAGCACGAAGTAGCACGAATTACAACTAGGTACTACTAGGCCCATTTTCAGGATGTTACACCCTATTTTGGGATGTTACAAATCTACCCCCCTTAAGAAGATTCCGTTCTCGGAATCTGTTCTACCACGAACAAATGAGGGTATCGAGCTTTTATCTCATCCTCTGCCTCCCAAGTCAGGTTAGGACCTAAATTGTGCTTCCATTTTACCAGAATCAACTTGATCACTTTATTGCGTAGCTTTTTGGTCTTAGTATCAAGAATCTCAACAGGTTCTTATACCAGGCGTTTAGCTGAATCAACTTTCAACTCTTGTAAAGGTAGGATTTGATCATCTTCAACTTTACACTTTCTCAGATAACATACATTAAAAGTGTTGTGAATACCAGACAACTCAGGTGGCAATTCAACTGATACAATTTGGTCATTAACTCGTCGTAGGATTTTGAACGGACCTATATACCTTGGACTTAGCTTACCTTTGCGACCAAATCGAATCACCCCTTTCCAAGGTGAAACTTTTAAAAACACTCGATCACCTACTTCAAACGTAACGGTTCGTCGCTTAGGATCTATGTACATCTTTTGCCTATCGCGTGCGGCTTTCAACTTCTCGCGTGATATCTTTACCTTGTCAGCAGTTATTTGAACAATATCAGGACCCGCATATTGTTTCTCTCTAGGTTCCAACCAACAGGTAGAAGTACGGCATCGCCGACCGTATAACATCTCATATGGCGGCATGCCGATACTCGAATGATATGAATTATTATAGGAAAATTCGATCAAAGGTAGGTGAGAATCCCACGAACCACCAAATTCAAGTATACATGCTCGAAGCATATCTTCAAGAGTTTGAATAGTCCTTTCGGACTGACCGTCAGTTTGTGGATGATATGCCGTACTAAGATTTACCCGTGTACCAAGTTCATGTTGCAAACTATTCCAGAAATGAGAAGTAAAACGTGCATCCCGATCACATACAATAGACAATGGTATACCATGTCGAGATACTTTATCAGCAACATAAAGTTGGGCCAATTGTTTCAGATGTGCAGATTCGTTAGTCGCGAGAAAATGAGCACTCTTAGTAAGTCAATCAACAATAATGTTAGAAATATTAAAGTGAGGGGTGTAATATGTAAGTACACCAAAGTTAGGAAATGCTATAAAAGGCATTTCCCAACTCATTATCAATTAAGCTTTGCATATTTCTAAACTCTTGTGTGTGTTTTCTCTCTTAGCTCTCAGCTCTCTTTCTCTCTACCGTTTACACATACAAACACACACATTAACTCTCAAGCATTGCTTCATCCGTATAATACGGGACCATCAATTGGTATCAGAGCCAAACTTGTTTTTGGCTCTTGATTGTTCGAAAGAAGACAACCAAATCTCGAAGATTTCAAGCTTTCAAGTAGAAGAAGCTCACGGGTTTACAAAGGTTCAAGAACTTCATCTTTCTTCAAGAAAAACTCAAGCTCAAACGATTCTTAAAGGTAGAACTCAGTAAAGGTACAAACTACATCTTCTTTAGTTTTGTTTTGAGTTATTTCGAGTGTCTTACAAGGTGTTCTAAACATTCTCTTTGAGGAAAAACACAAACCGTGGGTGTCTTTATATACATTAAGGAAAAAGGGTCATTAAATACTCACTTTTTCAATATTAAATTTTCTGGGTATTAAGGCATTTATGGTGTTCTTGGTCTGAAAGTACAACTTGAAGAAGAAGAAATCGTATTTTATAATTTATTTAGTTATAAATTCTTGATAGTTTAATTGTTGTACAAGGAAAATCAAGTACTTGCCATACCAATCAAGTACAAGTGGGTAGACACTATACAGGGTATGGCTATCTGATTTGAAAAGGACACCTCAGACTCTATCAGCCGCATTTCTAATCGCACGCGGTTGAGTGGTGCGGCTTATAGAACTGATTCTATCAGCCGGTTTGTTGAAGCAATTGCATGCGATTCATAATTGAAAAACTCAATCCTTTAATCGGATGCGATTGAAGCAAGAGTAGTTTGATTCGCATGCGATTAGGTTACCTGTTCTTTTAGGAATCACATTTGATTGTCAGAACTAACCGTTTAAATTCCAAGTGTTTGAAGCTACAGATTTGAATCGCATTCGATTGGTTACCTATTCAATCAATACTAAGCTAATTGCTCATTTGCTTTAAAGGATCACTCATTCGCACACGATTGGACCAATCGCATTCGATTAGAAAACAGTGATTCCCAAGACTTGGACAAGTGATTAACTCTTTGGACTTGACCAAAAGAACTTGAACATTTGAACTTAATCAAACAATATAATTCACAATTGAATTTAATTTAAATCAGATCTAATTCAAAGGTGAATTACATTACTTAAAGTCTATTTAGTTCAAAATTGAATTTAACCTTTACAAGATCTAATTCAACGTTGAATTTCAAAAGACTTTGTTCTTTCATCACTTTTGGGAAAGCTTTCGAACAATCAAACCATCTAACAAGCAAACGATCTTTTTCAACTAAAAGTCATTAAGCATGTCAAGTACAAACGAGATGATGTCTATAGGTACCGATACAAAACTCCTGTTTTGTTTCGAGGGGAGTACAATGTTTGGAAAGGAAGGTTCATGGACTTCCTAGAGCACAACGAAATTTGTGGAGACAAAATGATTGAATGTATCCACAAGGGAAACAAGAAATTCACAAGGATCGTTGAAGCTGACCCGACCAACAATCCCCGCATTCTCCGACATGAACGCGAGAAGACAAATGATGAACTGACTGCTGAAGAGAAGGAGATCAAGAAAGCTGAAAGGCTTGCAAAATACTACCTCAAACAAGGTCTCTCATCGGAAATCTATCTCAAGATAGACAGCCTGGGAACTGCCAAGGAGATATGGGATGAGATCAAGAGACAGCTGCAAGGGACAGCACAAGGAGAGTATATCAAAAGAACTCAACTGGTGAATAGCTACCATGAGTTCAAAGCTCGTGAGAATGAACTCCTGTCCGAAACATATGGGAGATTCTGCAAGCTGCAAAACGAGATGAGATCCAACCAGATAGTTCGAACTGACCTTGATTTGAACTGTGTTTTTCTAAATTCCCTAGGTACAGAGTGGAAGGGCTATGGCAGACTATACAAACAGATCAACAAAGATCTCACTTCTGTCACCTTCCACAACATCTTTGAAGATCTCAATCAGTACCAGGATGAGATACTACAGTCCACTCCAAAACAGCCTGCTGCAGATCCTCTTGCTTTGGTGGTGGCTGAAAGAACCCCTAGGGAAAGCACATCAAGACCAATGAAACTCAAACAGGTGGTCATCAGTGATTTTGACCAAGATGATGATGAGGACGATTCGATCGAAGCAGCTTTTCAGGCTCTTACAACAGCTAGCAAAAATTTCAAGAGCCGCTTTAGCAAGACTAACAATCGACAGCGGTTCACATCCGGATCAAGAAGATCTGAAAGAGCAGCTCCAGTAGACAAACCCAGATATCAAAGAGATGAGAGGAAGGAAGAAAATAAGGTTGAGTCTAAATGTTACAACTGTGGAAGGTCGGGCCACATGATCAGGAACTGCCCGATGAAAAAGGTAAAAGATGCAGAATACTATCGGCAGAAGTACCGCCTGTCTAAACAAAAACAGGCTGGGAACGTGCTGTTAGTTGAGGAGGATCAGTTTCTTGATGACACAGGCTCAGACAGTGATCTAGATGGTGAAGATCACGCACAGTTTTGTCTTATGGCTCACAACAGTGAAGGAGGCAGAGAGGATGATGACGGAGATGAGCTCTCCGAGTCAGATGAGGAAAGCCTGGAAAATGGAAAGGTATCTTCTAGCTCTAACGTTAATATGAGTCATAAACATGAACACATTCAGATCATATTAAATCGCATAAAAGAGTTAGAATGTCAGGCACTAGACTTAACCAAAAGAAATCAAGTTCTAGAAGATAGTTCACACACTCAAAAATTGGAGGCACAAACAAAAATTAAGAAGTTAGATAACAACTTAATCAGCCTTCGGAACCAATTAGCTGCTAAAGAAACTAAGCTCTTAGAGTTAACCAGTAAGACTAATAACACTATATTAGACCTTAAAACAGAATGTGCATGTGCAGAAAAAGATTCTGAGATTCTCAAACATGAACTTAGAGATGAACTAAGTACCCTTTACTCTAGAATCTATGAACTTGAGTATCTTCTGTCCAAACGTGATCAAAGTGAACAGACCATCTCTCAATACAAAGAAAAGGAACGTCCTTTCTCCAGATGGAATTTCGATGGGCTGGGCTTCAAATTGAGAAAGATTACGTCCAAACAATTATATAATGCTGATCTGTTTGGCGAAGGCCTTACCCAACGGATGGTTTTTATTGGCCAAGAAGAGGAACGTATTGAAGAAGATGTCAAACGAACCCTTAATCTCAGAACTGCAATTTCATTTGATTACTCTGATCTCAATGACTCATACCTCACCTCTCTCACGTCATCATCTGATATTGATGTTTCATCTTCTGTCTATTCTGATGAAGAACTCTCCTCTCCAGGTTCACCAAAGCCCACTTTTGAATACATTCCCCACAAGGAATTACAGCAAAGGTTTCAAACCTTACAGGAGTTTTGCTTCACTCATCTAGTTCAGGATGACCTTACCAAAACCTTCCAATCAGAAACCACATCTGATCCCTCTCCACTAGTTCAAGAAAATGCCATCCTCCACAAGCGTCTTCAAACAGTATTCAATCTTGATGGCAAGATCATTGACGACTTGTGCAAAGAAAATTTTGAATTGCTTGAACGAATCAAAGAGGTCGAAACTGCACTGGAACCACCAACTCCATTTACCTTCTCATTACAGGGAACCATATTAGATGAACGAATTGAAGGTTCCAAACATGTGTCTACATCTTGTCAAAATGTCAAACTAGTAAAATCTGTTAATCATACTGCGGTAACAACTCTTAAACTTAAACAGATTTACAAGCCAAAGCAACTGTCCACTTCTAATCACAGTTCTCGTTTGCACTTAGACGTACCTGAATCATCACGAGCTGCAGCCAGTCGACCACGACTTCATTCTAATATTTTGCCCTCTGCTGCAGATGTGAAGAAGACTGGAAACAAGAAGTGTGAAATAAATACATCATGGAAAAGAGCTATTCCTAGGTCCACTAGGAGATGTTCAAATTTGAAACCTGTCTGTGAAAACATTTTGATGTTTGATTCTGTTTGTAATCATTCCTGTTCACAAGACAATACTGCTTCTACCATGTTTTGTATGAGTGATGGCTGTACTCATGGACACTGTGAATTTAATTGTTGTTATGATCAATTGAGAAAGTCTTTAGGTATTAAACCATGTGCTGACTGGACTGATTTTTATGCTAATCTAGTCTGTATTCCATTTGTAAATTCCAAAGGTAACATCATTAATCAATGGATCACCACTCGTCAATCACATGCACTTAAACATCTAAACAAATCCAAACGATTGCTCACGATCAAGGAACTAGAAGTCTACCGACGGCAGGGCTATGAAGCACTTAAATGGGCTTGGATTGCACAGGAAAAACACTTGCATTCTCAAAAGCGTTCTCGCAATTCCCCTTCCAAAATCTCCAAACCTTCAAAACCCAAGCCATCATCCATCCAACAAATCGCAAAACCTACTAATCGCAATGCTCCAGTTCAACGAAAGCAAGTTGATGCACCGAGGTCACAGAGAATTCTTAAGAATTCCTCGCCACCATGGATTCGCAAACATAACGCTTCTGCAACTCTACCGAATCCAACACCTCTGATTCCATCAACTGTCAAACCAACAGTGGTAAAGAAACTTTCTTCTCAACCAATTTCTCCCAAATCTATTCATTCTCGACAAAAGATTCAACCCACATGGGTAATTAAGAATAGATCATCTCAAGTTTCACCACAACAAGTAGCCACAATCACTACTCACCCACCTTCAGGAACTAACAATCAAGGACCTATTCATATATGGGGACCTGAACATGCTTTATTCTCTTATTGCAGGTGCCTCACTTGTGGTACCTTGACTCCGGCTGCACCAAACATATGACTGGCAACAAAAGCCTTCTCAAGAACTATGTTCCTAAGTACTCCGGGAATGTACGTTTTGGGAATGACAATGTTGCACCAATAATGGGGTACGGAGACATTGAAAAAAAGCACATCAAAATCAAGAAAGTCTCATATGTTGAAGGATTGGGTCATAACTTGTTTAGCATTGGACAGTTCTGTGATAAATACCTAGAGGTCGTGTTCAAAAAGAACAAATGTTTAGTTTTAACTGAAAATGGAGATGAGTTGCTCGCAGGTTCCAGAAATTCTAACCTGTATTCCATTGACTTGGAAAAATATGACTCTCCTACCTCTGTGTGTCTACTGTCCGAAGCATCTACGGATCTAACTTGGCAATGGCACAAAAAACTCTCTCACCTGAACTTTCAAAATATTAACAAATTAGTCACTGGTGACTTGGTGAGAGGCATTCCGAAGTTAAGGTTCAAGAAGGATCATATGTGTGCAGATTGTGAAAAAGGAAAAATGAAGAAGGCTTCTCATCAATCTAAACAAGTATTTAGCACTACAAAGCCTTTGGAACTCCTGCACATGGATCTGTGTGGTCCTATGAGAATCTAGTCCAAGAATGGGAAGAAGTATATTTTAGTCATGGTGGATGACTACTCTAGATATACTTGGGTCAAATTTCTGCGCTCAAAAGATGAAGCCACTCCAACAATCATTTCCTTCATCAAACAACAGCAGAACAAGCATAGTCAGAGTGTTATCTCTATCCGGACAGACAATGGAACGGAATTCAAAAACAGTACTCTGAAGAGCTTTTGTGACCTTGTGGGAATCAGCCACCAGTTCTCTGCTGCATACACACCACAACAAAATGGTATAGTGGAACGAAGAAATAGAACTTTGGTTGAAGCTGCCCGTACAATGCTTTCATATTCCGGGCTCCCACCTTCTTTCTGGGCTGAAGCAATTAGCACTGCCTGCTACACGCAGAACCGCTCTTTCATTAACAAACGCTTTAATAAAACTCCATATGAACTAGCCAATGGCATAGTGCCTAATATCAAATACTTCCATGTATTTGGTAATAGGTGCTTTGTACTAAATGACAAGGATAATCTAGGAAAATTTGCTTCCAAAGCGGATGATGCTGTTTTCCTAGGTTATTCTACTGAGTCCAAAGCCTACAGAGTTTTTAACAAACGTACAAAGAGCATTGTTGAAAGTATCAACGTAACATTTGATGATACATTGAATGTTACAGATTTTCCACCTAAATCAACAGTAAATGCTTCTGAACATACCTGTTCAGGACCTGCACTTCAAAATAAAGAATCAGACAATCCATCCAGTTCAAATATACATCTTGATTTTTTGTATGATTTCTTTAGACCTGAATCTTCTCCTGTTTTAACTGACAACAGGAACGACACAGTTGTTCAAACAAGTGTTACTCTAACGGCTCCTACGGTCACTGAGACGAATCCATTTGCAGATCTATACGCTGAGGATTCAACTTCTGTTTCTGTCACTTGTCCTCCTGTGACTTCTCAGATTCCTGACCCAGAGAGCCCTCCTGTGTTTGATTCAGACCCACATTTCTCTCCAGAATATGAAGAAGAAGCATGCCACTTACAAGATCTCATTCCTTCATCTTCCACTTCACATGCAATTAAGTGGACCAGACATCACTCTGAAGAAAACATCATTGGAGATCCTTCAGTTGGTATTCAAACAAGATCCGCAACAGCAAACGAATGCCAATTCTCGGGTTTCTTAAGCATCATTGAACCCACCAAGACTTGTGACGCATTAGATGATCCAGATTGGGTAATTGCCATGCAGGAAGAATTACACCAATTTGATCGTCTTAAAGTCTGGAGATTAGTTCCTCTTCCATATGGCAAATTTGTTGTTGGAACTAAATGGGTGTTCAAGAACAAACGGGATTCGGATGGAGTGGTCATACGTAACAAAGCTAGGTTGGTTGCTAAGGGATACAATCAACATGAGGGCATTGACTATGATGAAACTTTTGCCCCTGTTGCTCGAATTGAAGCTATACGCTTATTTCTTGCATATGCAGCCTCCCGGAGTTTTCGAGTCTTCCAAATGGATGTACAAACAGCCTTTCTCAATGGGGTACTCAAAGAAGAAGTCTACGTTTCACAACCTGAGGGCTTCATCAATTCTTCATACCCTAATCATGTTTACATTTTAGATAAGGCACTGTACGGTTTAAAACAAGCTCCACGTGCATGGTACGATGTCTTATCTGAATATCTGATAGGGGAATGCTACTCCAAAGGAAAGACAGACACCACTCTATTCACAAAGACAAAAGGTAGGGACAAAATTCTTGTCCAAATTTATGTGGATGACATCATCTTTGGATCTACAAATCCAAAGTACAGTGAAGAGTTTGCACAAACCATGTCAAACAGGTTCCAAATGAGTATGATGGGAGAGATGTCATTCTTTCTCGGTCTTCAGGTTTAACAGTTGAGTCATGGCACGTTCATTTGCCAATCTAAGTATATTAAAGATCTTCTCACGAAGTACGATATGCTCAACTGCAACCATATCTCAACTCCCATGGCGGCCAAATCACAACTATCGGCAGATCCTGATGGTTCTCCGGTGGATCTCAAGACATACCGTGGGATGATTGGATCATTACTATATCTCACTACAAGTCGTCCAGACATCATGTTCTCTACCTGTCTCTGTGCAAGGTTTCAGGCAAATCCCAAGGAGTCACATCTGCTGGCTGTTAAGCGAATTTTCAGATATCTCAAAGGATCAATGGATATTGGATTGTGGTATCCCAAGGACTCCAATCTGGATATTCATGCTTATTCGGATGCTGATTATGCCGGTTGCAAGATTGACAGGAAAAGCACCTCTGGTAGTGCACACTTTCTGGGAGATCGTTTAGTCTGCTGGGCTTCAAAGAAACAAAATTGTGTATCCACTTCTACAGCAGAAGCTGAATATGTTGCTGCTGCAATGTGCTGTTCCCAAAGCCTATGGATACGTACACAACTCTCAGACTTTGGACTCAGGTATGACAAAATACCATTGTTATGTGACTCTCAATCTGCCATTGCCATATCCTGCAATCCGGTACACCACTCTAAAACCAAACATATCGACATTCGTTATCACTTCATAAAAGATAACGTTGAGAAATGATTAATTGAGCTACAGTATGTACCTACTGAAAATCAGCTGGCTGACCTGTTTACCAAACCATTAGACGAAAGTCGATTCACTGAGTTGGTATCCAAGTTAGGCATGCTCAATCTGCAAATCTAACATACTGTTCCCTCCGTTAATTTTCTTTCCTTTTATTTTTAGAGTAGGTGTTACACTGTTTGTTCTCTGTGCAGATGTCTGATACACATACAAAGGGGGAGCTAAATAGTTGTACACATGTGCATATGATCGTGCACATGTGTAGGGGGAGAAATTCACATGTGACACACTTTCCAAAATCAAAGGCAACAATCGAGGGGGACTGTGTCAACATAAACAATTTCAAACATATGATCTTGGAATATAAATTTTTTAAACTCAACATTCCAGATACTTTGAAGTTGATAAGAAAATTTTCAAGTGTTAAGGACTATTAAAGCCAATCAGATTCTATGCACCAATCGCATGGGATTAATTTATGTCATATCACTAATAATTTTCTAAGTCAAGGGTCAATCGCATGGGAAAACAAAGGCTATTACTCAATCGCATGCGATTACCAAAGAAAAATGAAATACCCTTCAATCGCATACAAGGTTGAATAGCATGTGATTCGGATTAAGTTAGTGTGAATCGCACGCGATTAAGTTAGGTTGAATCGCACGCGATTGAATCAGCTAGTGTTAATCGCACGCGATTCAGATGCACATAATTTCAACACCCAAGCTGAATCGCATGCGATTAACACACCACAGTGTGAATCGCATGCGATTGAAAACACTTATCAGCCGCATCCAAACTTCTATCAGCCGCGTTTTTAACCGCTTTAACAACCAATCAGGGCTTGACACGTGTCTTTTTACACTACTACAAGTTACCCCAACAGTTACCATTCTTCATTCACGCGATTCAAATTTCACAAGTGTTCTCTCGATTTCTTGGTTACTTTAACATACAAATCATCTCGTTACTCTGCCAAAATTTGAAATTTTAGTGTTAAAATACTCGAAATCACAAAGGTAACAACTTGTATGGGTTACTTTTTGAAGTTTTTGAGTTAAAAGGATACTTTTTGGCCTTAGAACACTGTTTTGCGTATGAGGGTTTCCAGACTTTGAGTGGATTTTTGGTACACGAAACAAACTTGTTTGATGAAACCAAGTTTGCGATGGGTTGTTTTAACATATGAGGAACACTTTGGTGCAAAAATCTTTCAAAAATCTTAAAAAGTGTTCTTCGTGTTCTTGGGGAGTCTAAACATACTCAAATGATTCGGTTTTTGGCCTAAAAGGAAGTGTTAGGGAGGTTTTTGGGGCATGCTTCAGTACTATAAATGTGTTTATCATTGTTCACTTAATGAAATAAGATATCAACAATAACTTTTCAACACATCAATTTGGTATCTTCACACTGAAGCCCTCCAGTGTTAGATAATTTTTCTGTCCAACACTTCATACTTGAGATTTTTGGTTCAATACAAACTCCATTATATAAATCTTACATTGGATACAAATTCAAAAGAAATGTTGTTCTCCAATCTTATCATTGTCACTATGCCTTAACGTTTTTATCTATATGTACAGATAAGATGGCCCAAGCAATTCGTGACCCAGAGGTGATCATGCCTCAAGCTGAGTTCCTTAGCACCAGGACTCACCCAAATAACCACTATATTGATCTTACCAAATTCACGACCCCCACTCACCCCATTGTTCCCGAAATTCTTAAAGTCCACCCTCTGAACCACCTCCTAACCTACAACCCTGCAACAACCGGCACACATGTTCCTGAACTTTATGTTCAACAATTCTGGCAGACATGTGATGTACTAATCAATGAAAGAGGTCAAGAGGTTATCCATGCTGAGGTGGATGAGTTTACTGTAGACATACCTGTCAACCGCCTACGTTCAATTTTCAGGCTACCAAAAGCTAACAGTAGACTGCCAGCATCGGATTTTGAGGAAATCCCAGATGAGGAAGCGTGTCTTGCAGCCATCAGAAATATGGGCTATGCTGGGGAGCTCACCCACAAAGGTCAATTCAAACGCACCAGCTTGCATCCAAAGTATAACACTTTCATGACGGTGCTTCAGAGGTGTCTCACTCCAAAGCATTCTGGCTACGAATTCCCAACGGAATATCAACTCAAAATCTTTGTAGCAGCTGCAACTCACATGCATGTGGATTATGCATTCCTTCTCTTCCAAGATATCAAAGCATCTATGCAAAGGAAGAATTCCCAAAAGAAGAAGGATGCTAACCTGCTGCCATACCATCGCTTCCTTCCAATGATAATACAATATGTGATGGACAGGAATGCTGACATTCCCCGCCGAGCAGGTCTACCCTCTATAACTCCTAAACTCTTTCAATACATTAAATCTGCCACTCCTGCCAACCTACCAGCTCCAAAACCTTTCCCTGAATCTCTTCTAGATCTATGTGAGCAGAATGATGTTGTGAGAACTTATAGGGAGAGTGTAGGAGCACCCTCTATGGTTGAGCCAGAACCGGCCATACCTACCCAAGGGGGAGTAGCACCAGGTGAGAATATAGAGGTTAGGACTCAGCTATCTATGGGAGATGCTGAGAGGGATGTGCAGAGGGAAAATATAGAGAGGGGTGGTGAAGAAGGTGAAGGTGTTGAGAGTAGAGAGGGAGGGGATGCATATGATCTTGCCACCATTCAAGCCATTATACAAACTCTTTCTCAACCAACCCGCAACCAAGCCGTTCTAGAAGAGCTGGGACTCATTTTCACCGAGTCTTCCAGTTCTGAATCTTCATCCGATGAGTCTGCATCTCATCCAGGAGGTGCCCCTGCCTTTAACACTGTTATATCTCCCATGGTCACCCCTGAGCACCCCATTGACCAACCAGCAGAAAGTACCCCCTCTTTCACGAAACTTACTGATCCACATACTACCTCTCCTGACCAGACTCACCCCGTTCAACCTACTCAGGTCATTTCACAACCTGGTGGTCTGGTCATTCCTTTGACTTCAACTGCTCCAACAACCACCATTCCTATCATTCGCAGGGCCATTATAGCCCCAGAGCATGACATTCCAGTCACTTCTCCATCTCTTAGCCTATCTGTTGAAACTAGTTCTGTCACCCCTGACTCTCTCATTCAACCTGATCAATATGCGGGGTATGGAGCTGGTAGTAGTGATGATGAAGGTAGTTTTGTTGTTAGGAGTGTGAGTGATAGAGAGGAGGTGAGAAAAGAAAAAGTGAGTGCTGAGGTTTCACCAAACCCAGAAAGCCGGGAAGCCACATTTGCTATGGGGCCTAGCACTGCTGGGCCTCATATTGAACAAGTCGCGGTGATCCCACCCGTGCAAGTTTCTGCCCCACCAAGCCACTACGGTGTCTCTCAACAGACTCCGTCTTTATTGCACAGGGTTATAGCACATACACTGGGTCAACCCCAATTGGGTGTTGGACCTATTGAACAAAGAGGACCGTCTCCCTCGTCCTTGACTCCTTTTCGTGCACAATTTGATATGCCGCGGATCTCCGCTTATCTTGAACAACACAAAGTCACCATTGATGTACTGAGCTTGTTGACTCAACAAGTCTCCTCAACTTCCATAGGTGGTACCTCTCAAGGTGTCATTCGAGGATTGGAAGGAAATCCTGCTGGAGCCTACATCCATGCTGCTCCAGTAGGTGGTTCTGCCTCTGTGGCAGGTACCTCAACCGGTAATCTGAGTGATTCCGGGTTTGTTACACGTGCAGATCTTCAACTTGCTATTTAACAAGCCGTGTCCCCAATCCGCCAACAACTGCAGGAGACAAATTTAAAGTTGGATCGGATCGAAAAGGCTTCCAGGGCACAATCTGAGCAGCTCACTCGTATTGAAAATCTTCTTGCAGCTCGCCCTCCAGCAACAGCGCCTCAACCTCAAGCTGATGTCACTTCTCTCTCAGTGGATGCTCTGAAAAGCATACTTTATGCGAAAATTCTTGAACATAGACCGGACACTGCTTATGATCAAGACCTTTTGACTACTCTGCGGGCTGAACGAAATCCACAGGGAATCTCCTTGGATGACTTTACAGAATTTCATGAGGATGTCAATAGGAAAATAGATGGGGTGACAAGAGGTTTTTACACCTCCCTTCAAAAAGTAACTGAACGGCTGACGGTACTTGAACAAACCTGTCAGGCCCAGGCTCAGGGGTTAAAGAGGAGGTGGGATGATCAGGATCCTGATGATCGTCCCGAGGGGGAGAAAAGAAGAAGATACATAACAGCCCCCTCAGCTGCAACTGTACCTGTACCATCCTTCAGCAAATATCTATCTACGGGTACTAGTTCGGCTGGAAGTCAGCCTCAGCAACAACAACAAGCAACTGAACAAATGGGCGATGAAGTTCATGAACGACAACAAATAGAAAATGCTGACAAACAAATTGTACTCTATGTACCTCAGCAACAAAATGAACCGAGGCCTGCAAATCTTGAAGAAGGGGAAATATCATCTGAACAGGCCCATGCCTTTGATTTTAACTGGACTAGTGATTCTGATGCTGAAATAGAAGATTTATATGGATCACTACACATATCACCATCAAGGCAAATGGGAGAAAGCAATATTGCTGAACCAGAAGAGGAAACAGATGACCCAGAAATTCAAAGGATTTTTGAAGGTATTGATGATTATGTCGAGATTGCTACTCATCCTGCTTCCCCCAGAATCGTGGAAAGATTCGAAGAAACCTTTAATGAACGAGAAATTGCTGCAAGAAGAAAAGAAAGAGCAGCAATTTCTAGAAGGGAAGCAAGGAGAAAACCAAAGCAGCCAAAGCCTTTCTTTGATGTTTCAAGGGTTCTAGGGAATATAAACTTTGAAGTTCATCAACAATTCCCTCCTCCTCCGGGTCAGTTTCAAGAATCAGCTGCAGATATTCTGGAAAGGAACAAACAAACTGAAGCAGCTGAAAAGTTCAGAAGAGAATCCGAATGGCCCCTTCCACCAAACTTTTGAATGCCAGCTCCACCTCCGGTGCAAAGTGGAGCCCCAGGTCTAGATGCTAGCAACATGTTCACAAGAAGTGCAGGAAATCAACCGATATGGAAAAAATTTCATGTAAATGCTGCATATCTTGAAGAAAGAATACCTAACATCTTTTGCAGCACGCCAATACAGGTTATTTTTCCAGAGTTGCGGAACATGGATGATAAGCAACGCAGAAGATATGAACACATCAATGTGGAACTCATCAATGTCTACACACAAACCACCTTCAATATCAAGTATGCAATATTTCATGTGAAAAGGGCAAACAATGTAACATATTTCCTCACTGAAGCTGATCCGAGGTTTGTTAAAGTTGAAGACATCAGTTTTATCTTTGACACTCTCTCACAAAAGAAGGGAAAGTGGCCAGAAGAAGAATTTGGAAGAGTGGCTTTGATGAGATACCTTAGAAATCTGATGGAGTTCATAGAGGAACATGATCTGCAACTTGGAGCTGAGAACAACTACAGAAAGATCAACTTGGTAAAACCGAATACTAGTCATCCTGACTTAGAAAAACTTGAGGAGTTGACTATAGTTGATGAAGGACATGAATGCTTCAGAGGTGAACGAGGAGTTGTCTCCAAGAACACCAAGGGTGAAAAGATCTTTATCAGATTAGATGAGCTCATGTCCTACTCAGATGGTACACTAAAAATCCTTCATCATAAGATTCATCAGAAGGTATGGGATAACCAAGATGCCTACACTTATGCACAACATGCTCAGGCCTACAAAGCAATAGATCAGATGAAGACCACAATATCCAACCGGAGGCAAGTAAGGAAATGGCAGGTGGCATTCGGCATTCGCAACAAATCTGTTTATGAATAGCTTTTCTATGTGTTAATTTGTTGTGAATGATTACACACCTCACTTAGGGGGAGATTGTTAGAAATATTAAAGTGAGTGGTGTAATATGTAAATACACCAAAGTTGGGAAATGCTATAAAAGGCATTTCCCAACTCATTATCAATTAAGCTTTGCATATTTCTAAACTCTTGTGTGTGTTTTCTCTCTTAGCTCTCGGCTCTCTTTCTCTCTACCGTTTACACATACAAACACACACATTAACTCTCAAGCATTGCTTCATCCGTATAATACGGGACCATCAAATAACCCAAATCATATCATGCCCTTTAGAAGTACGAGGTAACTTTGTTACAAAATCCATGGTAATATGATCCCATTTCCCCATTGGGATTTCTAACTGTTGTAAATTACCATAGGGCTTTTGGTGCTCTGTTTTCACCTGAGCAAAGATTTGACATTTCTCGATAAACGAAGCTATGTCACGCTTTAGGGTAGGCCACCGATACAAAGCTTTCAAGTCTTGGTGCTGCCGGGATGAACATACAACTTTGACTTATGCGCCTCTTGTAGAATTAATTCCCGATTACCACCAAGATTTGGTACCCAAATGCGAGATTGAAATGTCTTCAAACCCCGACTATCCTCTTGTAATTGCTTTGACAACTTGGTCATCGTTTCAGCTTTCAAGTTAACTTCTTGAAGTGATTCTTGTTGTGCTTCCTTCAGTTTAGCTATTATATCAGATACAACCATAAGTCTCATGAACTTAGCTACTTCAGGAGAACTCTTTCGACTTAATGCATTAGCTATAACATTGGCCTTCCCGGGATGATACTTGATCTCGCAATCATAATCTTTAATCAACTCTAACCTGCATCGTTGTCTCATATTAAGCTCCTTTTGCATGAATACATACTGCAAACTTTTGTGATCTGAGCATATCACACATTTAGTACCGTATAAGTAATGCCTCCACAATTTTAGAGCAAATATTACAGCTGCAAGTTCCAGATCATGGGTTAGGTAATTCTTTTCATGAGGTTTCAGCTGACGCGAAGCGTATGCAATCACCTTGTCTCGTTGAATGAGAACGCAACCTAGACCCGCGTATGAAGCATCACAGTAGACAATGAAGTCTTCCGACCCATTAGGCAATGTCATAATAGGAGCTTGACACAACAATTTCATCAAGGTCTGAAACGCTTTCTCTTGCTCATCGGCCCATACGTACGCAACATCCTTACGAGTCAATTTGGTTAACGGACCCGCAAGTTTAGAAAAGTTTTGAATGAACCGTCTATAATAACCAACAAGACCTAAGAAACTCTTAATCTCTGTAGGACTTCGAGGAGTTTCCCGGTTCATAACAGCTTTTATCATAGTTGGATCAACTTTAACACCTTCGTTACAAATAACATGACCCAAGAAATGCACCTTCTTAAGCCATAACTCGCACTTAGACAATTTGGCGTAAAGTCGTTCCTGCTTAAGAATTTCCAAAATTAGACGGAGATGATGCTCATGCTTCGCTTCTGTTTTGGAATATATCAAGATATCATCAATAAATACAATAACAAATTTATCAAGAAAAGGACGGCATATGCAATTCATCATATCCATGAAAACTGCAGGAGCGTTGGTTAGACCAAACGGCATCACCAAGAATTCATAGTGCCCATATCGAGTTCTAAACGCAGTTTTAGGAATATCTTCATCTCGAACACGGACTTGTTGATAACCAGAACGAAGATCAATCTTCGAGAAACAAGTAGCACCTTGCAATTGGTCGAACAGATCATCTATACGAGGTAACGGATATTTGTTTCTTACATTTCGCTTATTCAGCTCCCTGTAATCAATGCACATGCGTAAAGTCCCGTCCTTCTTCTTAACAAATAACACCGGAGCTCCCCAAGGTGAAGAACTCGGGCGTATGAAACCTTTATCAAGTAGTTCCTGGATTTGCGTCATCATTTCCCGAATCTCAGACGGTGCAAGGCGATACGGGGCTTTTGCTACAGGTGTAGCACTAGGAACAAGATCAATCCGGTATTCTACATCCCTGACAGGAGGTAAACCCGGTAACTCTTCGGGAAACACTTCAGGGTATTCCGACCCTGATGTCATTGACGGTATTTTCTTCCATCTCAGCATTAATCATGTATGCTAAGTAGGAATCACAACCTTTAACAAGGGATTTCTGGGCTTTAATAAAGTTTCTCAACGGAAATCGGACTTAGGTCTTTCTCCTCGCGCCATCGCACAGGTACCATCAGTTAACGGAATTTTGATTAGGTTTTTGGAACACAATATCTTGGCATTTTGATTGGTAAGCCAATCCATGCCAATAACAACATCAAAACCAGCAATAGGCATGAGGAGTAGAGAAATAACAAAACAATGCCCGTCAATAGAAATAGAAACTTGAGGTACGTGTGACGTAACAAGAACTTGACTACCGTTGGCAATCTCCACTCTAATAGGACCTTCCATCATAGTAACAGGTAGTTGCCATTTATCACAGAAAACAGTTGACACATAGGAATAGGTGGCACCAGAATCAAATAGAACATATGCAGGTATAGAATTAACTAAGAAGATACCAGTAATAACATCACCTGCATTCTTTGCCTCCTCTGTTGTCATCTGGAAGGCTCTCCCTTGAGCACGAGGAGCGCCTCCCTTTTTCTGGCCATTGCTCCAGACGATCCACCAGCACCCGAACCTTGCCACTGAGGGCATTCAGATATTCTGTGGCCAGGTTTATGACACTTGTAACAAACATTATCTTTGAATCTACATTCGTGCGTCTGGTGACCCTTCGTTCCACACTTCCCACATTTAACCACGTCCCAGCTTCCCGACTTCTGAAACGAATCACCTCTTGGCCTATTTCCAGATCCACCATCACCTCTCCTATAACCAAACGACTGCTCATACTTCCTCTTGTACCCTCCTCCTTGTTTTGTGGTTGCACTTTCGGCTTTTGCCTATAATCATCCTCAGTCTGTCGAGCTATATCAAAATCCGCATCTAAAGTTGCTGTAGACCGCACAGCAAATCGGTATTCAACAGGTAAGGCATTGGAAAACTTGCTAATCTTAGCTCTCTCGTCCGGTAGCAGATGAGAAACAAACTTCATCTTATCCGAGAATTTAGATATCAGATCCTCCACGGGTTTATCACCTTTCTGAAGAGCTCGAAACTCGTCCTCGATCTTTTGCATATCATAATCTGAGCAGTATTTCTTTTTGAGCTTTTTCAAGAAATCCTCACAGGTTAAATCATCTAAAACCTCTGACGGTGTGACACTCACAACAGTATCCCACCAGATAAGTGCACGATCTCGCATCATTTGTTTAGCAAAGGTAACTTTCTTTTTCTCCTCACATTCTCAGGACTCAAAAGCATTTTGCATGTTCCGAATCCAGGTTTCCACAACCGATGGATCATTTACACCAGTAAAAAGAGGAGGTTTACAACTCATGAAGGTTTTATAGCCAGCAGACTTGGAAACTTCTCGAGCGATTCGTAGCGACTCTCGATCGTTCGCTTGCTTCAGTTGAGTTTCCAGCTGACGTATGTGAAGGGTTTTGTAGGGTATAAAAACATGCACAGCGGAATAAAAACCCCCTCCAGTGATCTCATCTAACTCGTACAGAAACTAAAAGAGGAAGAGGGTTAGAAAGTTATACCTTTATGCAAACAAAACTTTCTTTTAAGCCTCTAGACAGCTGCAGGTTATCCACCGCTACTGCACCACCTCGAACTGGCTGCTAGACTGCCTAAGGATTAAACTTTGGATCAAAATCGAAACCCACGTGCGTGTGTGTGTATGCGTCGCCGCCGGCCACCGCCCTTGGTGGTCGGTTTCTTCTTGCGCCGCCGAAGGAAGGAGGAGGGAGGGAGAGAGCACTTAGGTTATTACTTTTTAACTTGTAATTGTCTAATGTGATTAATCAAGGCTAATGAAGTTTATATATAATAAACCTTATTAGGCCAAGCCCGTTTAATTAAAGACCAGCTTTAATTAAACTATTAAGCAATTACATAAAGTACCCCTTGACCTTTCTAATTAATTAATAACTATTAATTAACTGGTCCTGTTAATATTTAAAACAAATATTAACTTCTCCTTTTAAATAATAAATAAATTTTATTATTTTTCTCTTTCTCGATAATTAATTAAACTATTAATTATTGTCATACACAAACAGGTAAAATTCAAAAGGTTCTAATTGGGTGTGCAGCGGTGTGATCCTTTAGTGTCACATAGTATTGGACACGATAATTCATGTTATCTATCTCTGCACATAATCTAACAGACTCCCATTTGTGCAAGATAAGTAACACTCCTTGTACATCGTTGGCCTAAGGAGGTCCCTAGCCAGACACTTAGGTTAACCAGACTATGAGATCTCTTACATCTAGAGATATAATCCAAACCATGGATTATCTAGGCTTTTTCTTTTGCATCGCGATATTTCGTAATGTGAGTATTTGTCATGGAGCAGGGATCTCATCTAATACTCAGATTTTCTCGACTCTGATTTCCACACTCTGCAGTTACTGTTTTCCCGAATGAATAACTATCATTCTAACCGAGCGCGGCCACACATTTTCAGTAGTCTTAATCGTCGAGGAGCTCAGAAAATATCTCTCCTAAAAAGGAGGTGCAAATCCCATCTTGACTATTTGCAATTTGAGCACATGGCTTTCGCTGCACCTAGACAAGCCCCTTATGATCACTCTGTTACGGCGTGACGTTAGAACATGCTAAAGTACAGAAGTTACCACGCCCCAAACCAAATATCTCAGGTCTAAGGACAACCTATCAAGTTTACTTATATTAACGTTCCATGAAGTAAACTTGATGCGGATCACCCCAATATTTATCCCCTGATAAATATCTATGAATATTTGGTCACAACCTTGTGCTTTTATTCATATCCGAATAAATCATCAAATATTCATTATATCGTTACCTCCCTAATGTAGCTCCCACTACATTAACTAGCTACAGGCATTTAGACAATTCATAACTTGACTTGTCATGGATAGGTTAAACATGCTAAAAATGGACAACCACGAAACATTATGCAAATACCTCCTATTTCAATCCCGTGAAATGTAAATACATAATAAAAGGTTTCAAGTTACATCCATAGTAATAATCAAAAACACGAACTAGCTGCTATGTTCCAAGTACTGCATTCCTATAGAACTCGCATGCCTCTCATGCTTAGCCCTAGCTAGCGGCTTCGTCAACGGGTCAGCAACGTTGTCGTTCGTCGGTATCTTTTGCAATCTAATACCATCTCTTCCAATAATCTCTCGGATGAGGTGATATTTCCTGAGTACATGCCTAGTCCGCTGATGATCTCTAGGCTCTTTAGCTTGCGCTACAGCCCCTGAGTTGTCACAAAATATATCGATAGGTCTAGAGATACTGGCAACAACTCTAAGATCCGAGATAAAATTCTTCAGCCAGACAGCTTCCTTTGCCGCATCACTTGCCGCAATATACTCTGCCTCTGTAGTAGAATCTGCTATTGTATCTTGCTTCTGACTCTTCCAAGATATGGCTCCTCCGTTTAGGGTAAAGACAAATCCTGACTGCTACCTGAAGTCGTCTCTGTCGGTATGGAAACTAGCATGAATGTAACCAGTTACACTGAGCTCATCCATCGAACCTCCATATACTAGGAATATGTCTTTCGTCCTTCTCAGATACTTGAGAATATTCTTGACGGCTACCCAATGGGCTTCACTAGGATTTTGCTGATATCTACTCGTGACACTGATAGAATAGGCAACATCGGGTCTAGTACATAGCATGACATACATAATTGAACCAACTGCCGAGGCATATGGTATCAATTTCATCTTGTCCTGATCTTGACTAGACACAGGACACTGAGCCTATGTCTTTCGTCCTTCTCAGATACTTGAGAATATTCTTGACGGCTACCCAATGGGCTTCACCAGGATTTTGCTGATATCTACTCGTGACACTGATAGAATTGACAACATCGGGTCTAGTACATAGCATTGCATACATAATTGAACCAACTGTTGAGGCATATGGTATCAATTTCATCTTGTCCTGATCTTGACTAGACACAGGACACTGAGCCTTACTCAAAATCGCGCCAGATTGCATAGGATTAAATCCTTTCTTGGATCCATCCATCTTGAATCTTTTCACGACTTTGCCAATATAAGTACTTTGACTAAGTCCGATAAGCCGCTTAGATCTATTCCTATATATCTTTATACCCAGTATATAAGCATCTTCTCCCAAGTCTTTCATCTGGAAACATTTTCCTAACCAGGATTTTACTCCTTGTAATACTGGTATATTGTTTCCTATTAACAGTATGTCGTCTACATACAAGACTAGGAAGGTTACCGCGCTCCCACTGAATTTGGTGTAAACACACGACTCGAACTCACTTTTGGTAAAACCAAACTCTTTGATGCGCTCATCAAAGTGTAAGTTCCAGCTCCCAGATGCTTGCTTTAGTCCATAAATGGATTTAAGCAACTTGCATACTTTATTAGGGTTCTTTGGATCCGCAAAACCATCCGGTTGTATCGTATATACATCCTCTGTTAGTTTTCCGTTAAGGAAAGCGGTTTTGACATCCATCTGCCATATCTCGTAGTCAAAATATGCTGATATGGCCATTAGAATCCTAATAGTCTTAAGCATTGCCACTGGGGAAAAAGTTTCATCATAGTCAACGCCATGAGTTTGCTTGCTTTAGTCCATAAATGGATTTAAGCAACTTGCATACTTTATTAGGGTTCTTTGGATCCGCAAAACCATCCGGTTGTATCATATATACATCCTCTGTCAGTTTCCCGTTAAGGAAAGCGGTTTTGGCATCCATCTGCCATATCCCATAGTCAAAATATGTTGATATGGCCATTAGAATCCTAATAGTCTTAAGCATTGCCACTGGGGAACAAGTTTCACATAGTCAACGCCATGAGTTTGCGTGAAACCTTTTGCCACTAGTTTTGCTTTAAAAGTAAGCACATTTCCATCCATGTCTGTCTTCTTCTTGAAGACTCATTTGCACCCAACAGCTTTACTGTGTTGAGGCAAATCTACTAACTCCCAAACTTGGTTGTCATACATTGATTGCATCTCTGCCTTCATGGCTTCTAGCCATTTCTTAGATTCTAAACCTGAGGCAGCATCTTGGTAGGTAGTGGGTTCTAAAAGATCCCCTTCGTCCTGAACAACTAGGATTAAACCTTGGATCAAAATCGAGACCCACGTGCGTGCGTATGTATGCGTCGCCGCCGTCCACCGCCCTGAAGGAGTTTTTGACCTGACCAAACCACCATATGACTCAAACTGGTCAAACCTGGGTTTGATTCTACTGGTTCAATCCTAAAAGCGGAACTAGATTGAACACAACCCTCTAAACCCCAAAAGGGTTAGGATCTTTAAAACTTACATGATCAACATAGTTTCTTGCAAAACAATCCACATAAAAGGTTATAGAAAGTATACCTGATCAGACTTGGGATTGCTAAAGAAAGTCCACCACTACTGCACCTCCGATTGAACTGGCTGCTAGACCGCTCCTGGATCACCAAGGCTTCAAAGAACTCGAAAGTTTGAGCCTACGTGTGTGTGTCCTTGCGTCGATCAACAAACCGAGAGATACCCTCTCGGTGTCCTTCTTGTTCGACGATAGAGAGAGAGACGAGAGAGAGAGAGCGACGGTCGATGGTGAGGTCGACCGAGAGAGGGAGTTGCGACAAGGGAGAGAGAAGAGTGGCGGCTAGGGTTTCAATCCTTATCTTATGTTATTCTTATCTTATCTAATCCTTAAGGCTTAAGGATTATATATAAGGATTAGATTGGACCTAAGCCCGTTTAATTAAAAGCCCACTGGTTTTAATTAAACTTTCAATCTCTTCACTTTGACCCCCCTGGACTTTACTAGTTAATTAATTAACTATTAATTAACTTAGTCCGTTAAATATTAAAACTTAATATTTAATTCCCTTTAAATAATAAATAACTATTTATTATTTATTTCCTTTTAATAATTAATACAAACTGATTAATTATTTATTTTTCTCTTTTCAATAATTAATCCAACTGATTAATTATTTCGTTTATCTCTTTAATAATTAATCTAACTGATTAATTATTTCTTCTTTTTCTTTAATAATTAATCTAACTGATTAATTATTTCCACACAAACTTATGGTGAAATCCAACTGTTCTGAATTGCATGTGTAGCAGTGTGACCCTTTAGTCTCTTATAACATTGGATACAATGTGCCCATTAATTATCTCTGCACATAATCTAACAGACTCCCACTTGTGCAAGATAAGTAATAGTAACTGCACTTTGTTAGCCTAAAGAGGTCGTTAGCCAGACACTTAGGATGACCAGGTTATAAGAACTCTTATACCACAAAGCGACTTGTGATAAAACTTCATAAGCAACCTACTTAGAAGTAACCTGTTATAAACTAACTGTTTATAACCTAAACTATCATAAACTCCCTGTTTATGAATGTGTACGTTTTTATATAGGTTTGTCCCTTGCAGAGCGATATTTCAATTTTGAGCATGAGCATGGAAAAAGTCAACTTAGAGACTCAAGAATTTGTTCATGACATACTTGATTTTAAAACTGCGTGATAAACGACAAAGAACAGATCAGTTCGTTTGGGCACGGCCGTGCACTTACCAGTTTCTTTAATCAGTCAAGGGGCCCGGAAATATCTCTCCTAAAAAAGAGGTGCAATTACCATCTTGCATATTTGCATTTGGCAACACGGCTCCCACTGAATCTAGACACGCCCCTTATGACCACCATGTTACGGCGTGACGTTAGAACGCGATAAGAAGACAACAGTTACCGCATCCCAAACCAAATACCTCAGGCTTGAGGATAACCTATGTGATAAATACTTTTGACACTAATCCACGAAGTATTTTTCACGATGGGTCAATCCAATATTCATAACCCTAACGAATATCCGTAAATTTTGGTCCGCAAAAACCGTTTGCAGCTATATTCGATAAACTATCGAATCTACCCCAAAATTACGATGACTTTATAACCCTATCATAGTTCCCACCATGATAAGTAGTCACGGATAATGTTTTTGAATAAACCTAGTTTATTCCTGGATGAACCAAAACATACAAAATTGTGAAGAACAATGAAACTAATTTCTACACCCTTCCATATTCCTCCCTGGAATAAAGATGTATAATTTCTACCATTTCACTGACTCGATTCACGGTGTTTATCTGAATTACTTATTATTTTACATTGTAACTTATCACGGATTACAAAGAAAATAATATGGTTATAAACCATAAAACACAAGACTAGTACTTTGAAGTACTCCTTCTTTGTTTTGCTAGAAATCATTCTTGCAACCTAAGAATACTTCTAGGCTTACTTATTTTATAAATTTCTTTAACTTGGAGAACTGGAAATAACTCCTTGTTTCTGATTTATAAAACAACCTCCCTGTAATTAAAACTTTAATTACATTTGTAGATGTAATAAATCTTACTAGATTTTATTGTCTACTTGAAATGATAAAACCTTCTTACACTTACTGGTAAGAATCTTGAAATTAGATTCCCTGTGTACACCAACACTAATCTAATATCATTACTTAGAATGTTAAAGAACATTCTATTTTATCATTCTAATGTTAACCAACCAACAATCATTTAATTAAGCTGACCTACTGAACTTAATGAGTATAATTTTTTTTAAGTCATAACTTGACTCAAAATCTTGCAATGATATCTTTATCGAGTACCTCTTAATAAATCATGCATCCCTCGGATTAGTTCTTTCTGAAGAGCTTACTGTTTTAGATAGCTTCTAAAAACATCCGATAATTATATACTTTAAAAGTTCAACCTTGTATTTATCACACTGGTTAAAAAACAACATTTTATAAATTCTGATAAATACATCAGTCAGGTGCTCCCACTATCTTTTATGAAAAAGTACATTCTTTAAAACATCCTTTTAGGCCTCAATCAAAACTTGACTATCATGCCTAAAACTTGTGTTCCAAACACATGTTTTAAAACTTTAGTTTCTGTAAGAAATTTGTTTTATGAAACCAAAAGCTTGGATTTCCCATATATCCATCTTTCCAATTACGAAAAATGGTTTCATTAAACTTACCATGATCACAAGTATGATACACTCATAATGGTATTTTAAATTTCTTTTCTTAAAGCATTTAGTATAAAACTCCCTTGACTATAATAACTATTATAATCACTTTTATACTTTCTTAAATGTTTTATCAAGAAACTATTTGCAATTAGAAATAATAACTATCATTTCTATTTTGTTCAAGACTTTAAACATTCACTTTTCATAACTTAAACACTTGTTAAATTAGAAGAACTATCTAATTTTATAAACAATACTTGTTTATTTAAGCGTTTGAGAAAGTGGAGCCAACATTTATATAACTACAACAAATCATAGCATAAGATTATTATGAATCACCAATCAAGTCAAGACTTGACTTATTGGCACTCTTTTAGTCACAACTGGACTAATCATGATTCATACAATAAGAACACGTGCACAGATATATAACTAAATAATTAAATTTCCATAAACTCAAAACCAAAAAGTTTCCATAAACAATATAAAATTTGTTCAAAATAAACTTAAAGAGTTTAAATAACTAGGAAATATAAAAATTATTTATAATATCCGTGAGCTGCACGTGGGATCTTCTCATGCTGTGCCACATCACTTTCCATCTCCTCCTAAGGAGCCAGACTTGCCTCCTGCCTCGTGACCTTTCGGACAATCTCGTTTCCAATGTCCGGCCTTGCCACACCTGAAGCACTGATTCTCGGTCCTTGCCTTGTTTGTCTTCGGCTTCTTGCCCTTGTTGTCGTTATTAGCCCTGGGTGCACTCTGGCTGGGTTGGGCCTTGCCCTTTCCCTTTCTATTACACCCCTTCCTCTTCTTACGTCCACCACGTCCCACCATAAGAATGTCCTTAGACTTGGTCCCGATACTTTGCTCAGCAGTCTTAAGCATTGAGTTCAACTCAGCCACGGATTTCTCCATGTTGTTCATGTTGTAGTTGACTATAAAAGGCTTATAGTCATCTGACAACGAGTTGAGTATCGTATATGTTGCTAGCTGCAATGGTACTGGGTGCACAAGTCTCTCTAGGTGGTCCATGTAACCTTTCATTTTCATGACATGGTTACTGACCGAGGTCCCCTTAGCCATCTTGCACGAGTTAAATGCCCTAGTGGCATCATAACGCTCTGTGCGGGCTTGCTCCTGGAACATGTCCCTCAGCTGGCGGATCATGTCATAGGCAGGAGTTTCCATCATGCTTGATTGCAACTCTGGACTCATAGTTGCAAGCATGAGGCAGCTAACATCCAAGGCGTCATTGGAGCACTTCTGAAAAGCCTCCCTGACCTCTGCCCTGGCATTGTTGGCAGGGGGATTTCCTAGAGGTCGTTCTAGGACATACCACTTTCTCTCGTGCCTCAGCACGATCCGGAGATTTCTCTCCCAAGTGAGAAAGTTGGACCCGGTGAGCTTATCCTTCTCAAGGATAGAGCGGAGTGAGAGGTTATTAGTACTGGTAACGTTGGTTGCCATCTACAAATTAAAACCGGTTTAATTAGTAATTGCAGATAAACTTTCTAATCATATATCATCAAACCCATAAATAATATATATTAGACCTAGGACCCATATTTCACATGCTTGACGCAAGGTTTGGGCACTTCCCGCCAAGTCATGTTATTTCTGGTAGGTAACACCCTGTACCAATCGTACCTAACTGATACGACTCCTAGAACCTCGTAGAGCACTTAGACCCAGTCTAGTATGTTTAACTTTACTCTAGTGCTTTTTGGGCCGGGACTCCCGATTATCACCAAAATAGATCGCACCACCTAAGACAGCATGAATTCTGGCCGGGACTCCCGATTATCGCAGAATCTTTCATGCCCTTTCCCGCAATGGTTTGAACCCGGATGCCCAAGGTTTGGGCACTTCCGACACACGAGTACCGTTTAACAGTCAAGGTGTACCATTAGGTGGGTAGCACACTGATCACAGATTTTTCTTGGGTTTTAATTAAGTTCAATAAAAACTTAATTTTCCAGTTTTTGAAAAACCATTTTAAAACTAACTATTTTAAAAAAAATACGATTTATATGTGTACCTAAGCTAGGTGCACAAAACGGCTTTTATAAGTTCCAAACTTATAACCTTGACAAAACTTTTAAATTTATAAAATTTAATTAATACGACTACCAGACTGAAGTCATATTCTAGTTTTGTCATAAAGCGTGGTTTTTCACTATTTAATAACAACATGTTATTAAACCTATTTTATTTACCATCATACGCATGTATATATATACCATACATATATATGAAAAGCAGTAAATAAATCACAACTACGCAGATAATAATAATAAGCAGATAAAGCCCTATAGTTTTGCCAACTAATCCTAAGGTCAAACCTAAGGATGAAATGACGTGGATTCGCCTTTCTTGATGTGTTGCTCCCACTAGCCTTGAAACCTCCCCGAAGTATACGTGCTACGCGTATAAAACACCATTTTCTTTGCCACCTTCTTGGAGTCCATCTTGGTCAAGGGTTAAACTATTACTAGTCCATTACAAATACAATATAGAAAGGGGTTGTAAGTGGCACACAGGCCTCCCCTAACCAGTACAATATTACAATTAAGAAATGGATTGTAATTGGCACGCAGGGCTTCCCAAAACCAAAATAAAAGAAGAAATGAAAAACGAGTCCTAAGTCGGCAAAACTATAGCTATATGAATCACAACCACGCAATTTATATATAAGCACTATATATATAAAAGTCAACCACGCAGTTATAATAAATAAACAGAAACTGTGCTGTTAAGCACACAACCTGATTTGTTTAAACTATTCTCATTTATTCTTTCGATTAATGCCTATTAACCAAAAAACAAGAATTATGATCTTCTAATTAATATTTATCTGACCAAAAGAGTTTTTCTAACAAAAACTTTAAATCCCTGATCTTATTTAAAACTTAAATGAAACCTTATGTCGGATTTTATTACTAGTTATCCAATAACTTAAAATCGATAACTTTTTGGTCAATTAAAATATCTTGTTTCAATTCTCCATCTTATTATATAAACGTTATCCTTTTAGAATTTATTTAAAAAAATGACTTAAACTAGCCATAATAAATAAATATCTAAAATATATATTTTAACTAAGCTAATTAAAATATATAATACTAGTTTATATAACACCCTTATTAATTTTATAACTTAAAATTAATAATCCTTTCGTATTAATCCAGAAAAACTATCTTGGGCCAAACTCTCTTGTTAAGCAGCACAACCCACTGGGCCGAGAACCATCTTGGGCTGGAAAACGCTTGGGCCGAAACCCACCTTGCCCTTAGCGCCGCTAACTTGGGCCGATACCGCTGGGCTGCAGTTAACTGGGCTTAGCGTCGCTAAACTTCTTAGCGTCGCTAAACCTCTTTTAGCGCCGCTAACAGTTATGGTCACGGTTTCCGTTTTCCGATTAATACATTTTAAATCCTTTTAACCTATTAAAACTAATTGTTTTAATATACTGATTAAAAACTGGATTTAATTGAAAAACCAAAAACTATTAATTATTAATTTCAATAAAATTTGTTTTATTAATAATTAATTATCCTAAACCTTGATTTCAACCTTTTAAACAAAAAGTTCAAAAACTGGTAAAAATCTAGTTTTACATAAAAGTTTATTCCCTTTTAACCATTTAAACACAAACCTGGTTTAAACCTAACTGGTTAAAATCAAAACTTTTATAAACTGGATAAAAACAGAAACTTGTTTTTATCCTTTTATAGTTTTTGAAATTTTAAATGGAGAAGAATAAGATGAAGAAGATCATATAACTATTAAACAAACCAACAAATTAGATTAACTAGGTTTAAATGATTAAACAAACTGTTTAATTTAATCTTAATTCAAAACTTATTCTTATTTCAAAAAAAAACATAATCCTTTTAACCATTCAAACTAACTGTTTGAATTTTCTGATTAATATGATAAACCTGATAACAAAACAAACTGTTTTGCTAACTTCTTGATTTTCGAAATTTCCAAGAACAAAAAAAAAAAGAATCAAGAATAAAACCTTAATCTAAAAACAGATAAAACTAGAAACTATGGATCATAGAGCCGAGGCTCTGATACCACTGAAGGGGTTTTTGACCTGACCAAACCACCATATGACTCAAACTGGTCAAACCTGAGTTTGATTCTACTGGTTCAATCCTAAAAGCGGAACTAGATTGAACACAACCCTCTAAACCCCAAAAGGGTTAGGATCTTTAAAACTTACATGATCAACATAGTTTCTTGCAAAACAATCCACATAAAAGGTTATAGAAAGTATACCTGATCAGATTTGGGATTGCTAAAGAAAGTCCACCACTACTGCACCTCCGATTGAACTGGCTGCTAGACCGCTCCTGGATCACCAAGGCTTCAAAGAACTCGAAAGCTTGAGCCTACGTGTGTGTGTCCTTGCGTCGATCAACAAACCGAGAGATACCCTCTCGGTGTCCTTCTTGTTCGACGATAGAGAGAGAGCTGAGAGAGAGAGAGAGAGAGAGAGAGAGAGAGAGCGACGTTCGATGGTGAGGTCGACCGAGAGAGGGAGTTGCGACAAGGGAGAGGGAAGAGTGGCGGCTAGGGTTTCAATCCTTATCTTATGTTATTCTTATCTTATCTAATCCTTAAGGCTTAAGGATTATATATAAGGATTAGATTGGACCTAAGCCCGTTTAATTAAAAGCCCACTGGTTTTAATTAAACTTTCAATCTATTCACTTTGACCCTCTTGACTTTACTAGTTAATTAATTAACTATTAATTAACTTAGTCCGTTAAATATGAAAACTTAATATTTAATTCCCTTTAAATAATAAATAACTATTTATTATTTATTTCCTTTTAATAATTAATACAATCTGATTAATTATTTATTTCTCTCTTTTCAATAATTAATCCAACTGATTAATTATTTCGTTTATCTCTTTAATAATTAATCTAACTGATTAATTATTTCTTCTTTTTCTTTAATAATTAATCTAACTGATTAATTATTTCCACACAAACTTATGGTGAAATCCAACTGTTTTGAATTGAGTGTGTAGCAGTGTGACCCTTTAGTCTCTTATAACATTGGATACAATGTGCCCATTAATTATCTCTGCACATAATCTAACACGCCCTTGGTGGTCGATTTCTTCTTGCGCCGCCGAAGGAAGGAGAGAGGGAGGGATAGAGCACTTACGGTTATTACTTTTTAACTTGTAATTGTCTAATGTGATTAATCAAGGCTAATGAAGTTTATATATAATAAACCTTATTAGGGCAAGCCCGTTTAATTAAAGCCCAACTTTAATTAAACTATTAAGCAATTACATAAAGTACCCCTTGACCTTTCTAATTAATTAATAACTATTAATTAACTGGTCCTGTTAATATTTAAAACAAATATTAACTTCTCCTTTTAAATAATAAATAACTTTTATTATTTTTCTCTTTCTCAATAATTAATTAAACTATTAATTATTGTCATACACAAACAGGTAAAATCCAAAAGGTTCTAATTGGGTGTGCAGCGGTGTGATCCTTTAGTGTCACATAGTATTGGACACGATAATACATGTTATCTATCTCTGCACATAATCTAACAGTATGTAGGCATCCCTATCTTCGTTACCGGAGGAACTAGCCATCTGATTCAACTTCTATACCAAAAGAGAAATACTAGCTATAACTCACATAACTTAACAGTTATCAAATACCAGTACTACTCTAACATATAACAATTCACGTATATTGCTCATCACACCCCAATACCACCCAGGGAACACTGAATAATGGTCGGGCCTGGGTTTTAGATTGAATACTCCTCAAAGTACCCAATTCCCTCAAACCAAGGCTCTGATACCAACTTGTAACGTCGCGGGTTTTCAGAAGCTTAATTAATAAAATATAATTAAGACACCAACCGTTAAACCAAAAGACATCGTTTAACAAACACAGCGAAATCTATTAGTTAGTTATTTACACCAACTGTATAACAAGTTTTAACAAAAGAACCCGACGAGGTTACCAAATATCTGCCGACCATTAGAACCAGTATCAGAGTTACAAAAGCAACAACAAAAGTGTTCCCCAAAAATTCCAACTCTGCAGTAACAACAACTGCATAGTACCCATCCTCGCCAACAACTATTTACCTGTAATTAGGAAGGAGTACATGGAGAGGGTTAGCTATAAATAGCTAGTGAGCAACGATTAAACATATTATCATAACAAGAACATCATAGCATGCAAGGCATATCGCAGGTTATCAAACAAGTCTACCCTAACAGCTAGCGATGTTCCGGTATAGCCAGGAGGAGTCACATCTTGCAGGGTTGTAAGCCCGGCTCAATGATCCAAACTGGGGGAACCGAATACATCTATCATATCGCGCCAGTGGGGGAGCGGGTAGCAGTCCATCATTGCATTAACGAGCGGGGAAATGGAACCCCTATCTGGATCAGTAAAAACTAAGAGTCCATAGTTGAGGCACGGAGGTTTTGCAAGAACCCGATTCGCGATCGACAAATCACCGTACCCCAAATAGCTAACAAAGTGCCGGCACGAACATGTATTGGCCGACTCTGGCCTCATCATAACATCAAAATAAAGTTGGCCTACAAAACACCATATCATATCGAGGTTGGCCTACAAAAGCCCATATCATAGCAAAGTTGGCCTACAGAAAGCCATAGCATAACAAAGTGGCCTACAAAAGCCATATCATATCAAATATGTAAGACAAGTTTACCATGGTTATATAACAAATCATACCATATCAATTAACAACACATAATCAATAACTTACCTTAAGCGTGGTATAACATTCTTATTGTGATGCCTAAGGTTAACCTGTACTCACCTCAAAAGCTACAGCAGGCAAATGTAGTGTTTGGTGTCCTCTGGTTCTTCATAAACGCCTAACACATCATTTACAGACTTGTCAACACTTAACACTTATCACAAAAAACGAATTACAAACTGTTCATACTGGACAGGGTCCTACGGCCGCAGAGGACATGTCCTACAGCCGCAGAGGGCTTAACCAACATCTCTTACGGCCGTAGGGGCAATCCCCTACGCCCGCAGAGGGCTTAACCAACATCTCTTACGGCCGTAGGGGCAATCCCCTACGCCCGCAGAGGTTCTTTCCATTAAACCAAGCCCTACGGCCATGGAAACTTATCCGTACGCTCGCAGGAGCTGTTCTATGGTGATCTACGGCCGTAGGTTACGTCCCTACACCCGTAGACCTTGTTCCTTCGTCCGTGGATGGTAAACCACATAACACACCCTCCTAAGGCGGCAGGAACCACTTACTACGGTCGCAGAAGACTTAAAATGGTGTATCCTCTTTAAAACACTAAAACTAGGTTTTGGAACAAAACATTTACAAAGATGAAGGAAAGCAAGCAGATTGACACTCGAATTTGGTAGAGGAATCACAAACAAACTCCCTTCTTTGATCCTTTCTTCCAAAATTTCAAAAGCAAGGTGTGTGTGTGTGTGTGTGTGTGTGTGTGTTACGTAGGTGTATATGTGCTTGTATGTGTGTTTTGATTTCTTCCAGGGGATAAGAACCATTAAGCCGACCTTTGTGGGTTATTAATTTAAAACATGGTATTGTGTTCCCCTTTTCAACTTACAATAAATATCTCGTTTACCCGTATCACCTAACGAGGATATTTTTAGAACCATTATCTAAAACCGGTTACTATCTTACCAATTTTATCTATTACCATAACTATTTTACATATCACCTTTTTACCACACATAACCAACAAATAACACATTTAGCAACAAAATACATTGATTAAAATCAATGTACAACCATATAAGCACATAGTACAACTACTAACAACTAGGCCCTATTTTGGGATGTTACACACCAATAGCTAACATGTCCTCACCAGGCAACCTAATACTTTGCTACGCATGGGAAAATAGCACGAGGTTAGCTATAAATAGCTAGGGGAGCACTATTAAACAAAAGTATCAATAAAGCATATAACAAACTAGGTATAAGTAAATAATGTTATCCTGTCACATAGTGATGTACTGACAAGATCAATAGACGTTGTATCTAGCGGGATAGCTAATCCAGCTCAATGAACCTAAATAGGGTATCAAACACAACCAAACATTCCGGTGGATGAGCAAGTAGCGGTCCACCGAGAAACGTTGTAGAGACATCGGCGCTCTTGGGTTCAGCGGGTAGTTGAATGCCCCCTTACATCAAGGAAATGGCAGTCCTGCAGAACCCCTATTGATCCCGACCCATGAGTCCCCCAGGATTCTTGATCCCGACCCATAAGTCTACCGGAATCTATCCGTATAGGTGCCACGACCCGAAGGACATATCGAGAACCGATCATAACAGCTGAACTCAACCACATGACTGTAAAAATAGTCATTGAATGTCTAGACAAACACATATTACATAGACGATCCATTCAGGATCCAACAACATGCATGCATCTCACAATTCATAAATATTCAACAATCAATATTATACCTTACGCATACACGTGTGAATACATATATAACATATGAAGTCAACACTATATTTTTCAAATTCATATCTTTATTACATATCATAATATTTAGAGTTCATATTGAATGGCTTGTAATGGTACTTCCTTAATTAGGGTTATTTATTGAGCCTCATGAAAAACGGTACTCACCTTGATTCCACACAAGTAAGACTAGCATGACTTAACCACCAATCCCACAAGTGATGTTATCCAACTTAGGTAGTACCTAAAATATTATTATTACACAATAACATTAACTAAAGACGCTTCACGTATAACTAAACAAAAATATCACAACGGCCTTCAACGGCTATTTCTTTCTAACAATGCATCATTGCCCATTAACCCATTTGGATTAGTAAAATTACTTTTATATAGTAAGTATTATTCTAACAAATCTTCCCAAAACTCTGAAAATAAGTACAAAACTCTATATTGATTAAACAAGTAAAAAATCCTCGATTTTGACTCTGACAAATCTACCCACCACACAAATCGACACCTATCACTTGAAACCATCAACCACATACGCCTCAATCACCTGAAACCACTAACCGCCATTGCAAGAAATCACTTAAAAACCAACCGCCACACCAATTGAAACCAATATGTGACATACGGTGGTGCGATGGCAAAGTGTATGTGGTATGTATGTGGAGGTAGGGTGTGAATCTAGGGTTTATGTAGAATATTTTATTAAGGGTTAGAGGTGGTGACAACGCAGTGGGCAGACCTTCTCCAGCGAGGTGGAATTGATGAGTGGTAGGTTGATAGAGGGAAGATATAGGGTGGAGGTTGTAAAATTAGTGTAGATATGTAAATTTATAAAAGTTAAGTGTCATTTATAACAAAAAAGAAGTTAAAAGGGACATTTTACGTAACAAAATAATAGTTTTTTTTAATGACAACAAAAAGGCCCATGAGGAGGAGCTTCGGCATTGCCATCTTCCCATCTCATAGACCAAATATATTACTAATAAAACCACACTAGCAAGATGCTAAAATAAGTACAAAGAGATTACAAGTTCATAGGGTTACAACACCAAGATGACCAACATGATAAACTAGACTTTCTAACTCTATGTTTAAACCAAAAAAGGATTGGGCTTGTATTGATGATAGAGTGACTGTTTTTTTCGACTCATTTTGACCTCCAAAGATCTTCCCGTTACGTTGTTTCCATATCAGTCACAAGTAGGAGTAGATCACTCCTTGAAAGGCAAGCAACTTATCACCTTTGAGTAATAATTTCTCCCCCAGATGAAGAGGTCTTGCGTACTATGGATGTTTTGTATATCCACTCCCCACCAGGAACTTATCTCCATTAGAAACTGTCGTGAGAATCGAAAGTCAATGAAGAGATGTTCCGTTTCTATTTCACCATTACATAGCGGACAAAGGTCGGAAATGATACTAACCCCTCTTTTTGCTAAATTGGAACACGTGTCCAATCTTCCCCATAAGACCCTCCAAGCCAAAATGTTTACCTTGCTTGGAACTGCACTCACCAAGAATGTAACACCGTGTTTCACGAGCTTAATATTAGCGCCAATTTAAACTTTTAAAACTTATTTATCAAAAGCTTGCAGCGGATATAATCACCATTTACAAAGTATCAGATTGTTATCTAACTATTTAACATTTCAAATAACAGGTGTTACTACAACTAACAACCGACCATCGGATCACAAGCAAAATAAATAACAATTAGTGTTCCTCAAAATATAAATACAACAATTACCCACGAGTAACCCCAGCTCGCCAGGCCATCATTCACTAACCTACGAAAAAGGGAAATCTTGCACCGTTAGCTACAACTAGCTAGTGAGCACCAATTTACACATAAGCATCGATAAGCATGCTATCACATCACAATATGGCACACAGAGCTAAGCTATCACGTAGCGGTGTGCCTACATGTCAGCGGGATCATATCTTGCGAGGTAGCTAGCCTGGCTCAACGATCCAAGCTGGGGAATCAGTCACAACCAACTGCATCGGTGGGGGAGCGAAGAGCAGCCCACCATCACGTTTACCAGTTCTGGTTTGCACCGAGAACCCCATTTCACAACCAGTTTCCGGCTTTCGCCGAGAACCCCCTTACATAACTAGTTCCGGCTTACGCCGAGAACCCCATCTTCGTCAAGGAACGGTGGCCTGCAGAGCCATCACCAAGCGTATACACTCGGGTGCCGTTAATACCCCACTTCCAGACCCTATTGGGCCCCAGGGACCAGCCTACATGGCTGACTTAACCAATCCCAGGAACTGTGGTACAGTCCCCCAATTGTCCGGACTTAGGTTGTTTATTTTAAAACACGGGGTATTTTGTTCCCCTTTCCAACTTACAACTTGTCACCCGCTATCCCGTTTTAACTAACGGGGATATGTACGGAATCATAACGCGAAACCGTTTAACACTTTATCACTTTTAAACGCGTTTGACACTTTTCACATAATCACTCTAATTAACGCATAACACGCGTTAGTAACTTAAAACACACTAATTTAAGTCACTTAAAACCATTATACAACTATTTAAGCACGAGGTATAAGCGTACACAACTAGGCCCAATTTCAGGATGTTACACAGAAGAAGGCCAAAGAAGAATCGTTTCGGAAAGATAAATCATCAAATGCGAATCTGAGCGGTTTTGTAGTGAATCCACCTACTGGATCGTAGGCCCAACACCAAACATTATCTAATCCATATATCAAACAAGTAAGGGTGGTGCGGAGTGCACGCTTGTTTGAAATTATCTTGATTCAAAGTACAATATTATTTAGAGGCGAAGCTCCTAAACGACGGGGGCCCGGATTTGACCCATTTTAGGGTGGTTTCTTAACTGCCGGAGGCATTTTTCGTCTCAAGATTGGTCATATTTTCGTATTGGTATAGAAGATAAACATAAAAGTATTCCAATTCTCTGTTTGAATTCTTACCGAGTTTTATCTCATTGAGATTTCGATTGTACCATCTAAATATTTCAATCTGAAAGTGTTTTCATCACGACTCTCGATAATCCAAGTAATCGAAATTTTTCGTCTCAAGATTGGTCATATTTTCGTATTGGTATAGAAGATAAACATAACAAATATTCCAATTCTCTGTTTGAATTCTTACCGAGTTTTATCTCATTGAGATTTCGATTGTACCATCGAAATACTTCAATCTGAAAGTGTTTTCATCACGACTCTCGATAATCCAAGTAATCGAAATTTTTCGTCTCAAGATTGGTCATATTTTCGTATTGGTATAGAAGATAAACATAACAAGTATTCCAATTCTCTGTTTGAATTCTTACCGAGTTTTATCTCATTGAGATTTCGATTGTACCATGGAAACTGAAAGTGTTTTCATCACGACTCTCGATAATCCAAGTAATCGGAATTTTTCGTCTCAAGATTGGTCATATTTTCGTATTGGTATAGAAGATAAACATAACAAGTATTCCAATTCTCTGTTTGAATTCTTACCGAGTTTTATCTCATTGAGATTTCGATTGTACCATCGAAATACTTCAATCTGAAAGTGTTTTCATCACGACTCTCGATAATCCAAGTAATCGAAATTTTTCGTCTCAAGATTGGTCATATTTTCGTATTGGTATAGAAGATAAACATAACAAGTATTCCAATTCTCTGTTTGAATTCTTACCGAGTTTTATCTCATTGAGATTTCGATTGTACCATGGAAACTGAAAGTGTTTTCATCACGACTCTCGATAATCCAAGTAATCGGAATTTTTCGTCTCAAGATTGGTCATATTTTCGTATTGGTATAGAAGATAAACATAACAAGTATTCCAATTCTCTGTTTGAATTCTTACCGAGTTTTATCTCATTGAGATTTCGATTGTACCATCGAAATACTTCAATCTGAAAGTGTTTTCATCACGACTCTCGATAATCCAAGTAATCGAAATTTTTCGTCTCAAGATTGGTCATATTTTCGTATTGGTATAGAAGATAAACATAACAAGTATTCCAATTCTCTGTTTGAATTCTTACCGAGTTTTATCTCATTGAGATTTCGATTGTACCATCGAAATACTTCAATCTGAAAGTGTTTTCATCACGACTCTCGATAATCCAAGTAATCGAAATTTTTCGTCTCAAGATTGGTCATATTTTCGTATTGGTATAGAAGATAAACATAACAAGTATTCCAATTCTCTGTTTGAATTCTTACCGAGTTTTTTCTCATTGAGATTTTGATTGTACCATCGAAATACTTCAATCTGAAAGTGTTTTCATCACGACTCTCGATAATCCAAGTAATCGAAATTCCAAATTTCTAACCGCTACTCCATCTCCCTTAATTTTATCGTGGAGCTTGGTTGTCTTCTCTAGCTATCTAAGATAACAATGCCAACCAAATAGTCCCCCACGATGAGTTTATCTGCAATAGAACAATTTTTCTTTCTTTCTATTGCAAACAAGTTAGGGAGGAAGGTTAGTTAGCCAAATATCATTCCAGAAATAAAGAGAATTTATGACTAACTTTCCTTTGAAATAAATCATTGAGAGGAAATATTGCAATTTTTTTAAAAATAGAATACGTAACAGAATGATAGTTAAAGAGTAAATATTGCAACTTTTTTCAAAAAATAGAACCAAATATGTAATTAATAAATAGTTAAAGGATGATTCATGTAATTAAGTGCTATTGGAATGAGAAATAAATAGATGGATAATGATGGGGCAGGGGCTCCTTTTATCTTGGTAAGACAAAAGCAGGTGATCTGAATCTCAAGCGTGGAATATGTATGTCCAGGGGGACCTGCCTCAGAGAACGCCACGTGTATATATCCGCATTCTTGACTTGTACTGTACAAATAGTCGTTACTCCAGCCTTATATATATAGTACAAACTTCATCAAAATAACCCAAACATATCTTTTTAGTACTACCCCTTCAAATCACATATCACATGTTTATGTTACGTATAATAATTATGAATTTCATATTTATATAATTTTAAAGTTTTTATTTTCATTCATATAATCAAAATAATAATTAAAGCAACCATTATTTACATAGGGACGGATACAAGATTTTTTTTTACTAGGAGCATCATATGATGGTAAATATAAAAATAATTAAAATTGAGTATGTTGTTCGGGTTTTTTCGGATTTTTAGTTAATCTAGTTGTATTAACGATGTTTCAGTTGTTGTTTCTGTATTTATGGTTAAGTATAATTCAAAACACAATTAATATGACGCAATGTTAATTAAATTGTTAATGTAAAGTAAAATATTTTAAATGTATAAATCGAAAATTACTATATCTAATCTCTTTTTTCATTTTTTATTAAATTTTTGTTGCATAAAAAATCACTGGTTACACCCCAAAATTTGGTTGGTCACACCAATTAGAAAACGTTAAAATTTTCCACTCCGTTTACAAAATTGACTATTGTCCCGGGTGCCACCACCATTTACACTAAGATCCGCCCCTAATTTATTATGCATGATAAAAACTTATTATATATAAATTATCTTTTAAACTGATTAGTGGCATAGAAATTAAGTTAGCTTGTTTTTATTCTTTATTTATTACACTTATTATTCATATATATATATATATATATATATATATATATGAAATAGTTCATGCGAGAACCGCGAGAACCGATCTGGGGCCGTCCAATTCTCCCCCTTTTAATGTCATTGCCTACCCATGAATTCCTTACATGCACATTGTCATACGCTATCCCTCCATGCTCTCCCATCCATGAACTTCCCATATCCAAGAAACGGCTAAGATTGGTTCTCGCACTAACAACGGTGCTCGAATGAACCCTCTCCTATATATATATATATATATATATATATATATATATATATATATATATATATATATATATATATATATATATACTAGCATTGTACCCGCGCAATGCGGCGGCGACGAATGGTTTGTGTTCGATTACATGTTGATTTCAAAAATGTAAATGTATGATACTCACAAAATGCGGTGTGAACAAATATTTTCTAATCAACAACGTATCCATTTATTTTAACTTTTTCTATTATCTTTATTTCTTATTTTCCCATAAACTCATTTATTAATTTTCAAATAAATTATGAAGAACAATAAAATAAGAAAAATAATAGAAAATAAATAAATAGAAAAATATTCTATTTTAAAAAATTTTGTTTGTGTCATGTTTGATGAGTTGTTAATAGTAATTACAATAAATTAGTTGAGGTAATTAAGAAGATAATTAAATGGGTTATTGCTTTAAGAGTTTGTACTATTTATATAATAACATGTACTACTTAAAATTAAGTAGTATTAAAAATTTTAAGAGAGAGAATGTTAAATGTTTTATAAAATAGTATATATATAATGCTATGACATAAGAAGATTAAATGGAAATAACAAGAAGTCAAGAAGCTTTAAGCTTTTGCATTACAATAAAACAACTAATTTCAATTATATTTAACTTGTTTAAAAAAATGGAATTTGCATAAGTAGTGAGAAACAAACCTGCATAGATTAATCTAAGAAAGCAGGTAAAAAATAGCTAGTAAAAATCTTTAAATATAAGAAATACCTATTTGGAACAAACGAGCAGAAATACCAAAACTTCAAGGCTTATGATCGAATTATATAGAAACCATTCTACCTTGTCCAAGAAACACAAACTCAAACAATGTTTAAAGACACAAAATTCTTATAGCTAATTAAACATACGTGTTTCAAATTGTTTCATATGTAAACTCATCACTTATTTAATCTTCTAATCATCAATAACAAATTCAAAGACTCCAAAAGGTATGTACATGACAAGCAAATTTAACAGAAAAGTTTACTTAGGCTCCCAAAACAAAGTAAAAGAAAACTTAACATGAAAATAGAATTTCAATAGGTAATATTTAAACCTTTTGACGACCTTTTGAGAACCCGTAATCAGCACATGAAAACTAATAGAACCGTACATGATGAATTGAAGAGTTAAAAGATGAGAAACACATAGGTTAGAGGAGTAGAGATTGTGAGAGAATCAATTTATTTATTTGTAGCTAGTCAATTTGCATTAAGCCAATTAGCAGTAAATTCCTACAAAAACACAACGGAATCAATTTAGTATATATAAATGGAATATGATTGACTTTTCTTTTATTTCATCCTTATACGGATTGAAAATTTTAAATCCTACCATAATTAATATTCTATTTAGCTTATAAAGATTTACTAATGACATATTAGGGGTATTATAGTATTTTCAACTTACTTAAAAATTAAGAGATTTATAACATAAATGCATTATAAGATAGTAAGATATATATATATATATATATATATATATATATATATATATATATATATATATATATATATATATATATATATATATATATATATATATATATATGCATTTATTGATGTTTACTTTTTGTATACTAGCATTGTACTCGCGCAATGCAGCGGTTATGAATATTATTTCTCGATAATTTGTCCGTTTTTTAAATAGGGGTGGTGTATTTTTTTTTCTAAATTATAATGAGTCAATAAAATTTCACATAGATAGTAATATTCAACCAGGGGTATTGGCATTATAACTTTACTTTATTTTAATCATATTACCCATTAAAAATATCCAGTTACTTTTTTAAATTTAGACTGTATGTTATTTAGATTTAATACTACGCAATTTTTAAAAGTTAAGTTAAAATATCTATTATATGATACAATATTAAATATAAAAAGCTCAATATCATTTTTTAAATAATTTTTATTTTGAAAGGTTTAGTTATTAAAATGGTATGTAAGATTGTTATTAACTTCATCAAATAGTTTTTTTAAATAATTTTTATTTAATAGTTTCCATTTAGTTTATTATTAAGGGTAAATTTGTAATTTCAAATTACTTAAAATTAAAAGATTAAGACAAAAGGTGTAAATGCTTTATAAGATAACTAGTATTGTATCCGCGCAATACAACGGTTATGAATATTTTTTTCTGATAATTTGTCCATTTTTAAATAGGAGTAGTGCATTTTTTTTCTCAAATTATAATGGGTCAATAGAATTTCATATGGATAGTAATATTCAACAAGGGTATTGGCATTATAACTTACTTTATTTAAATTATATTATCCATTAAAAAATTCAGTACTTTTTATAAATTTAGATTGTATGTTATTTAGATTTAATGCTACGCGATTTTTAAAAGTTTAATTAAAATATTTATTATATGATAGAATATTAAATATAAAAAGCTTAATTATCTTTTTTTTCAATTATTAAGTTAATTTATATTGGTTTGATTTTTAAATTTTTTTTTATTTTGGAAGATTTATTTATTAAAATGGCATGTAAGATTGTTATTAACTCTATCAAATAGTTTCTTTATTTAATAATTTCCAATTAGTTTATTATTAAGAGTAAATTTGTAACTTTAAATTACTTAAAATTAAGAAATTAAGACAAAAGATGTAAATGATTTATAAGATAGTATTAATATAGATTTATTATTATAGAAATTTATTTTTAGGGTGTAAGGATTGTTTCATATTTGAATATAGCGTTTTTAAAACAATCTTTAGCGAATCACATGTAAACATGTTTTTTTTCTTTTCAAAATCATGTTCGAAACCAATATATATATATATATATATATATATATATATATATATATATATATATATATATATATATATTTTCAAAACAAAACAAACATCATGTTAACAATTATTCTCAAAAAGTGGGAATTAATTCCAAAACACAACCTCAAACATATTTGATCAAGAGGTAATCCTGCAACATGTCTTCGGCATGCTGAGGTGGAGACAGGTTACCGAGCAAAACACCACCCCTTATGCGACGGTACTGAGCAAAAACTAAAGCCATCGGCATTTCAACGTCGAAGAGAGAGGAGAGAGAGATGAGAAAGGAAGAGAGAAAAGAGGAGAGAGGAGAGAAGAAAGAGGTGAGAGGATATTTTTTAAAATAAATTTCTTTTAAAGTATACGAAGCATAGGTAGTACGGGAGTTTGAGCATAGCTGAAGCAAAGGTGATGAGTCGCTCACATGACGCGAAGTATTGGATGCTTCACATGGGGTACACCTCATGCTCTTATAATTCGTTACAATTTTACAAGATTTATAGTGGTTCGGTTGAACTCCAACCTACATCCACTACTTGACCTCCATCAAGAATTTTACTAGCACAACGTGCAAAAGTCTCCTTAGATCGGAAGAGACACTAAATACAATCACCTTTGGATGGTAGGTGACAACTACTCCAAACTCTAATCCAAGAACTTAATAAAGTTCTTCACCAAGAACTCAAATCTTCTTCAACAAGAAGGTACGAACAAGTTCTTCCCCAAGAACTTGAACAATAACACAAGTAGGGAATAGTCAAACCCACTACCAACAATATTGTTATTCTCACAAGAACATACAAACAAATCTCACAAAACACCAACAATGGGTATACAATAATCACTCTATAACAACAAGAGATAAGTATATGAATATGTAGATGAAGATCTCTCTCTCTCTCTATTGACTTCTTTTGCAAGACCTTGAGTTGTTGTTTGATGAACAAACATTATAACAATTTCAAGAATCACACATATATATATAAATTGTATAATCACAAGTGTGTGATGAATATTCAGAGAATTTCAATTGGCAAGAGGTGAGAAATTAAGAACAACTGAGGTTGTATTATAGAGCTTGAAGAGAGAGAATGGGGAGCTGTCAAGTGGCAGGATGGTCGCAGCCCACGGTCGACTGTGGTTTGCGACTCTGGCTCACTTGCATAGTTTTTTTAGCCGGTTTAAAATATATTCGTTATATCTTGACTTATACTTTAAAACATGCATTTTGGCAGATAAATATCGAGAAATAAATACTATCATTTTGTGTACTTTGGTTGACACAATGTCAATAAATGTACTCTTACAAGATGAAAGACTCACATTGTGCCACCTTTGTACTTTAAAGGGGCACAATGGTTGAGGCAAGATTTTCAACAAGATATTTACTATCAACCTTAATACACAGTGTAATAATATCTCTTAAGAATATTTAACTTGTATACCAAAATATGTATTTTCACATTTGCCAAAACAAAATATATTTTCGTTTAATAATTGTTGTCAAATAATATTACAAAAACTTTATTCCACAAATAAATATCTTTAAGATCATATGAAATGTTTATATGAATGAAAATACTTTTTAAGTAATAAATGACTTTTTATAACATTTGTCGTATACATTTAATAGTTATTTTTACTTTATGGAATTTCAAGCGTTTGATCTTTTTATTAAATTTGTCACTTTTAATCCTCATGATTTATTCGCGTTGTGATCAATGCAAATTTATATTTATCATCTTATTTTTCCAAATTTATGTTTTTCATATTAAATTGGATTTTTCAATAGTATTTCCTTTTAAATACATATTAAAATTGTGTCATCAAAACATATTATAAATATTTAAACTTGATTGCACCAACAATCATGTTTGACCAAACATTAAAGAACTCTTACCCGCTTATATGAAATACAATCACGTCTATTCGTATCATGATACTACATTTCTGTCATAACGTCTGCCACCCTCGCGTCGGTGCTTCCACCTGGTCTTTGTGTTGACGCCGTCTGTCTTCATTTTTTCAATTCTCATTTCTTTTAGATTTTATAGTTATTTAATCTTTTTTTTAATATTTATTTATTTATTAAACCAAACACGTCTATATTTAATCTAGTAATAACCAATAAAGTATATATATGAAACATTCATGACAAACTTAACTTATTGGTTTTTTTTTTGTTTTTTTGTTTTTTTGTTTTTGTTTTTGTTTTTAGGAATATTGGATCTAAATTGAAACGATCATGTATTGTTAAGAAGCTTAATTGAATGGTTTTTTTTAACGATACACATACACCTAACAAACTTATTTCTAAACTTATCTTATTGTTTGTTACAAGACTTGGAACTTTTAATCTTTTAAAATATCATCTTTTATCAGATACTTTGAATCCTGTGTTTTTGTACATTAAGAAAAACTTAATGGTGCGAGTCACATCTTTTATTATTATATGATTATTTCGTATACCTATAAAATAAATAATATAAATAAAGTAAAAATAAAAATCGAAAACCATAAAAACATAAAATAATATGAATAAAAAAATAAACCCATAAAAAGACGATTGTTATTAGGGGCGAGCAGAAAAACTGAAACCGAATCAGAAACGAAAAAACGAATCATCTCCTATATGTTTTGACTACTAGCATTTTGATAAGGCTCCTTTTAAATGAATTTTTTTGTTTAAAAAAATCATAAAAAAAAAAGAATTTACTCATTCCTATAAAGGAAAAATAATCTGCAATGATAACATTAACTATGTGATGTTTCACTCACAAACTAGTTTAATGTGTAAATATGTAAATGACTAAACTATCATTCATTAAATAGTTTGTGAGTGTAACAATACTTAAGTTAGGTGATATTAACAACTTAACATTAAGTATCAGTGCCTCTCAGTTAATAGCTTTTCTATGTAATATTTTCTTTAGTCAAAGACAGAACATGTGTTGTTCTTATTATGCCTTAGATCTTTCTTTGTAAAAGTACTTAGCACTTTTTGTATCTGCAAAGAGACAAAAAGGATAGATTTTTATCCCCTGGAAAAGGAGAAAGATACTCTTGAAGAGAAGATCTCGAAGATAGGCTGCTTCAACTAAGTATGGCTGACAACTCTATACTTGGTAAAGTCAAATCTTCAGAAAGCATGGTGTTGATAAAAGTACAAGCATGGAAAGAGAAGTTTACTCTCTCAAGACATAAATGTAGTACTTTAATAATATAATAATAGATAGTGGGTAAACTCCTTACTGAAAAGTATGTTTACTTTACACACTTTGCTTGTAAAGTTAACTTACCTTTCACCCACTAACTTTATCTATTATAATATTATTAAACCAAGTACCTTTGTCTCCTTCTCTCTTCATCAACCCGGACACCACTTTGCTTATATATACTCATGCATGGAAACATGCTAAGTATGCGAATAGATAGAGTTGAACACTGAAATCTCATCTGTTGAGAATTAGAAGAGTTAGCATTTTACTTTCAGTGTAACAAACTTGTTCATGTGTTGAACATCTTAAACATAAGTTGTTTAGGATTAGCTTAGTCTATGTGTTAGACAAATTTAGTTGCCAGCTTTTATTGAACTTAGATTTTCCGCATCTAGTTCATGTAATTCTTGATTTACATCAATAAGAATTATATAAAAGTAAACCGTGTGTCACTTAAATTTTAATTTGCTAAAGTTTGTATTCAACCCCCCCTTCTACAAACATTTGTTATTGTAGTATCCATTCGGGACCAACAACTGGAATTACAGCATGCTAGATAACTCATATCTAAGATCTGTTTTGCTTACTCTTCAACTGCTTCTACCCCACACTACAAAATGGCCACTCCTGGTGCTGCTTCTAACGGTTCTTCCAACAATGGCTCACTCACAAGGTGTCCAATCTTTGAGAAAGAGAACTTCTCTCTCTGGAAGAGTAGAGTTCTTCTCTATATGTCAAGCCTTGATGATGTGATGCTCAAGACTGTTACTGAAGGTCCATATGTTCCTTCCTCCACTATAGAAGTTACTGCTGCCACTGATACAACTCCTGCAGAACATAGATATGTTATCAAAGCTGTTCATCTATGGTCTGATGAAGACAAAAGGCTGGTTAATCTTGATGTCAAAGCCAGGACAGCCTTAGTCTCAGCACTCCCAAATGATGTTTATCATCAAGTTCTTAACTACAAATCTGCAAAGGACTGCAAAGGAGATGGTAGACACTTTGACTATTGCATATGAAGGCACTGAAGAAGTGCAGGAGAACAAGAAACTCCTTCTGGTTAGAGAATCTGAGTTCTTCTTTGCTCATAAAGGTGAAAGTCTTACTCATACCTACACCAGGTTCAACTGCCTTGTCAATGACTTAAGAAGGGCAGATGTTCCCAAGAGCAACAAGGAACTTGTAAACAAGTTTCTAGACTCTCTCCCAGAATCTTGGGATCATTTTATCACTGTGCTCAAACATGGTGAGAAAATAAAGGGTCTAACACTGGTTGGTTTGTATGGTAATCTCATGAACCATGAACAATCAGTAAAACAAAGGAAACTCTCTACCAAGGATATGAAGGAAAGTGCAAAGGCTTCATCAAATGCCCTTGTGTCTAAAGATACAAGATCTAGAAGCTTTGCTGCAGTGGTGGATGAGTCCAGTGAAGAGGAAGTGGAAGAGTCTTCGGATGAAGAGCTGGTGGCTGATGGGGATGAAGATCTGGAGGACATGGACATCATTGAAGCTGCTGTAGATCAGGCTGCCATGTTGGTTAAAAGGTTCAAACCCTTCTTAAAAAGAAAGGGTGTCAAGAGGTTTGAGAAGAAACCCTTTAAAGAAGAAAAAGCCAAGTTTAAATCAAAGGCTTCTGAAAGTTGCTTCTCCTGTGGCAAGACTGGTCACTATGCCAGTGAATGTAAGTCCAGAAGAAGCACAGGCTTCAAGGGTTCCTTAAGCTCAGACAGCAAGATTGATTATGAAGCCAAGTATAAGAAGCTTCTTGCTGCTATCCTTGACAAGAAGAAGAAGAAAGCTCATAACAGGGTGCTGGTTGTTGAAGAAGAAGATTGGGCTGAGGAAGATCTCTCAAGTGATGAAGTTGAGGTCCTCACAGCTCAGCTTAGTTTGATGGCCAACACAGCAAGTACAAGTTCCTTTGATGAGGACATGAAGAAAGCTGCTAAAGTTTATACTTCTCCTGACTGGGATCCCTCTTCTATGTATCAGGTTGGAAAATTTATTAACTATGAAGATAATGAAAAGAACACTATGTTTGATTATCTGTGTGTTGAGTTTCAATCAAATATTCAAAGAGAAAAGAAGCTAAAATTAGAAATAGAATCACTAAAAGAGAGTTTAAGTCTTAAAGATGAGAAATTGAAACTAATGACAAAACTGGAAGATGATTTAGCTAATCAAAAGATACTTAATCAGATCTTGGTAAAAGAAACCAGTGAAGCAACAATAAAGTTTAATGACCTTCAAAAAGTAGTTAGATCTTGGTGTATATCTGCTGAGAAGACCACTCAGTGTGTCAATGAGCAGATTCCAAAACAAGTTCAAGCTATTATTGGTGGAAATTATTCCCAAGCTGCTAACTGTGTTGATTTTAGCAAGGACATAAATATCTTAGAAAAAGCTGATATTTTACCTCTTACTTTTCAAAAGATTGTAAAAGGGAAAAGTATTATCACTAACAGATTTGTCAAAAGTAAAAGTACTCAGCTGAAAGACTCAACCTCTTCAAAAGTTGGTTCAAGCTCTATTGTTTTTGACATAAAGCAAAAGTACTGAAAATTTAATTGTAAAGGAAGTGAGTAAAGGAATGGAATCATTTGTTGATACCAAAGAGATATTATGTTGTCAAACCTTGAAAGCTGATACATTAAATTTAGGAACTCAGCTGACTGAAAATTCTTTAGCTAATGATATTACATCAGCTGATCAAAAAGTAGATGATAACTGCTCAGCTGATAGCCTCAGCTGATCATGGATCCTCTTCTATTTGTTTAGCTGATCAAATATCACTTCAAACTCTTTTAATAGGAGAAACCAAGGGAAAAGGACCTTTTGTTTACAAAAAGTCTAAGTCTGCCACATCTAAAGTTGATCAAAAACTCATTTCAACTAAGGGTCAACCTAAGATGACTGTAAACAAAGACCTTATTGGTTTACAGAATCAGTTGCAACAGCTGAATGGTGAAATCTGTCAGCTGATGACCCATAGTCATCAGAAAACAATTAAGACATATCTTAGGCAATCACTGAATCATGTCAAAAGCTCCAAAAGTAAAAAATGTTATAAATGTGGGAGCAAAGGGCATAAGGCAAGTGATTGTTCTCTTGAAGGTAACTCAAGACAGCGGACTGATTTTGATAACACAGTTGTTCCTCTTATTCATAAACAACCTAATATGAAGTGGATAGCTAGGTGCAATCCACAGGGATCCACTTAGCAGTGGATGCCCAAGTATCACTAACCTTCTTTCAATCTCAACTATGCAGGGTCTGAACACATGGTATCTTGACAGTGGATGTTCAAGGACCATGACAGGTTGTAAAACTTTGCTTAGTAACTACAAGAAGGAAAAAGGTCCAAGAGTGACCTTTGGTGATAACAATTGTGGGCAAACAAAAGGCTACGGAGAACTTCATAATGGGAACTTAACCTTGTCCAAGGTATCATATGTTAAAGGGCTTAAGTACAATCTCATCAGCATAAGTCAGTTATGTGATGGTGATCATAAAGTCCTCTTCACAAAGACAGGTGGTTCCATTTTAGATCAAGAAGGTAAAACAATATTTTGTGCAAAGAGAACCAAGGATGTATATACTCTTGATATGTCCTCTGGTGATCCATCCAAGTTAACCTGTTTGTATACAAAATCTGTAACTGACACAAACTGGTTATGGCACAAAAGGCTTTCTCACTTAAACTTAAAAAATATAAACAAGCTGAGCAAGGGTGAACTAGTGTCAGGACTACCTTCACTGACGTATGTTAAGCCTAAACCTTGTTCTGCCTATGAGAAGGGAAAGCAGCACAAGACTTCTTTTCCATCTAAGCAAGCCTTCTCCATTACTGAACCTTTCTACATGTTCTACATGGATCTATTTGGTCCTGTTGCTACTGCTAGTATTGGTGGAAGTAAGTATGCATTGGTGATGGTTGATGAATTCTCAAGATACACTTGGGTCATCTTCCTAAAAGCAAAGAGTGAGGCTGCTGAAGAAATAATAAGCTTTATTAAGAAGATGGAAGTGCTGAATGGAAATCTGGTAAGGATGCTCAGAAGTGATCATGGAACTGAGTTTAGAAATCAAACTCTAGAAGGGTTCTTTGATGATAAAGGCATATCTCAAAACTTCTCTGCACCAAGGACTCCACAACAAAATGGTGTAGCTGGAAGAAGAAACAGAACATTAATAGAAGCTGCAAGAACCATGTTGTGTGAGAGTGTGTTAGGATTCAATTTTTGGGCTGAAGCTGTCAGATGTGCATGTTTCACTCAGAACAGATCCCTAGTTATCAAGAGACACAACAAGACTCCTTATGAAGTGCTCAAGAGAAGGAAGCCCAACATCAGCTTTCTGCAAATCTTTGGGTGTCAGTGTTTCATTCTGTACCAGAGAGATCAATTGCAAAAGTTTGCACCAAAAGCTGATGAAGGTGTTTTTGTCGGATATTCTGTGATCTCCAAAGCTTAAAGAATCTACAACCTCAGAACAAAGGTCATAGAAGAATCAATCAATGTAAGTTTTAATAAAAAATGACTTTGTTGCTTCTTGTTCTACTAATCCATCTACATGTGAGGAATTTAATGATCTGCTACATATTGAAGACAACATTCCAGTATTAGCTGATCCACTCCCATCAGCTGATGTAGAGGATTTAGACGAAACTGTTCCAAATATATATCAAACCAATGCACATCCCATTTTAAACCAACCCACACTTTTACTGAATGATGAGAATCATGATTCAACATCAATGGACTCTAATTCCATTTCAAACATTCCCTCATCAGTAGAAGTTTCATCAGCTGACATTCCTGAAATTCTGTCAGCTGATCAACCAAAAGTTTCATCAGCTGATCAAAACCAAAGAATTTCGACTCCCTTAATCAAAAATAATCCAAACTCTCCCAGAATCCAAAATGCCTATAAGGACCACAGGGATCATCCTAAAGATCAGGTCATAGGCAATATAGAAGCACCTGTACTAACAAGATCAAAAGCTTGTAATTTCTGTTTATACAAAAGTTTTGTTTCTATGATTGAACCAAAGAAGGTAGATGAAGCTCTAAATGATTCCTACTGGATAAATGCCATGCAAGAAGAATTAGCAGAATTCACAAGAAACAATGTATGGACTTTGGTACCAAGACCAAAGGAAAAATCCATCATTGGTACTAAGTGGGTGTTCAGAAACAAAATGGATGAACAAGGGCTGACCAAAGGAAAAATCCATCATTGGTGCCAAGAAGAAGGTATTGATTATAATGAAACATTTGCCCCTGTTGCAAGACTTGAAGCCATTAGACTGTTTCTAGCCTATGCTGCCTTCAAAGACTTCAAAGTGTTTCAAATGGATGTTAAGAGTGCTTTCCTCAATGGAGAATTGAAGGAAGAGGTATATGTCAAACAACCTCCAGGTTTTGAGGATGGAAGCAAGCCAGACCATGTATACTTCCTAAACAAAGCTTTATATGGTCTAAAGCAAGCTCCAAGAGCCTGGTATGATACCCTCTCTTCTTTTCTAACCACCAAAGGCTTTATAAGAGGAAGCATAGATAGCACTTTGTTTATAAGGAAATTCAAGGGTGATGTAATACTTGTACATACATATGTAGATGATATAATATTTGGGTCTAAAATTTGGATCTTTGTAAAAAGTTTTCAAAACTCATGTCTGATAACTATCAGATGAGCATGATGGGTGAATTAAACTATTTTCTAGGTCTTCAAATCAAACAAGAGGTTGATGGAATTTACATTCATCAAACAAAGTATGTAAATGACTTACTTAAGAAATTTGAGCTTGAAAATTGTTCTTCAATGAAAACACCCATATCTACTGCCTTAAAGCTTGGAAAGGACACTGATGGTAAATCAGTTAACATTACAGCTTATAGAGGTATGATAGGATCTCTTTTATACCTCACTGCAAGTAGACCAGATATTATGTTTTCAACATGTATTTGTGCTAGATACCAAGCAGATCCCAAAGAATCTCACTTAGCTGCAGTTAAAAGAATTTTCAGGTATCTCAAAGGAACTCCTAATCTAGGTCTTTGGTACCCCAAAGACTCTGATTTTGAGTAAGTTGGATACACTGACTCTGATTTTGCAGGTTGTACACTAGACATAAAGAGTACATCTGGTGGTTGTCAGCTGTTAGGTGGAAGATTAGTCAGCTGGTCAAGCAAGAAACAGAACTCTGTTTCAACTTCAACAGCTGAGGCAGAATACATTGCTGCTGGAAGCTGCTGTGCTCAACTACTATGGCTGCAAAATCAACTACTTGATTATGACATACAGTTTGAAAACTCACCAATCCTGTGTGACAACACTAGTGCCATTTCTATCTCTAACAATCCGGTTTTGCATTCTAAAACCAAGCATATTGAAATCAGACATCATTTTCTTAGAGATAATGTGCAGAAAAAGAAAGTTTCAATGCACTATATAAGTACTAATGTTCAATTAGCTGATCTTTTTACAAAACATTCGGATGAGTCTCGGTTCATCTTCCTAATATCCAAACTTGACATGTTAAATTTGTAAAATATTTTTTTCTTAGATAGATAGTTTAGTGTGAGAAAATAATTTTATTTGTGTGTGAAATGAAGTACTTATCTGAACTTCTACATGTTTTATAAATGGTGAATCAACTAATGGTATTCTGTCAGCTGACGACCATCAGCTGATGCTATACCTCAGCTGATCAACCATCAACTAAAACTTAGACGATCAGCTAAGTGCATTCATTAGCTGACACTTATTTTATCTCAACATGGATCAGCTGACACTCTCTTTTGTCAGCTGATTATTTTCAAGTTCAAAAATTCTGTGTCCACACACTTATTTTATTAATTTCTCAGTTGTTTTTAATGTTACTAGGTAGTATTTAATTTCATTTAATTGTCCATTAGTTGTCTGTGTATTTATTAACGATTCCGTTTATCACCTTTTTGCAGAAGTGACAGTTATTTTTTGAAATATTTTGGTGACAGTTTAGGTTTCCAAGGAAGATATAAAGGTGTTTTCGAGCGGTTTTTCATTTCCTATGCTTTCAAATTCCCAAACACTCTTCTTCTATCCGAAATTACAAACCCTAAACTCTCACTACTCGAAATCTCTTCACTCTGTAATCATGGTGACCTTCAACCCTGTTTCTACTCCAAATGCTGTTGCTAGTGAGAACGTGCCTGTGAACTCAAAAATCACCGTTCATCCAAACAACTTTCTAATCAACACTGACATTCCCTCGAGCAAGGCAAACCGGGGATATGAACCTATGGTAGCATTCATAACTGCTCATCCCCTGTTTCCTAGTCTCTCTGCTCATCCTTTCTTTATCTTCCCAAACATCATTGGTGAGATGTGGTACACTGCAAGGTACCATCCTGATCAAGACCTAATCACCTGTACTTGTCTCAAAGGCACCATCAACATCAATGTTACTGTCAACACTCTTCGACAAGCCGTCTCTCTGCCTAACTTGGCCCCGTATCAATCATTTGCTCAAATGGATCAAGTTCTGGAAGTTTTACCCCTGATTGGCTACAATGAGGCTGTTACCCATGGTCAGTATAAATTGTCTGTGCAGGGACACCCATGGAAGTATTTGGCCAGTATAATTACTCGGTGCTTTGGTCATAAATCTGGAAGTTTTGATCAAATGAACCAAACTGAACTCATGATTCTACATGCCTTAGTCACAGGGAGGAATATTGACTTCGCTCAAGTCATATTCTCAGAGATGGTGGATAAGATCACTCTTGGCACAGCAAAGAAATCAACAAGAACTATTGTTCCCTACATAAGGTACTTAAGTTAGCTTGTACTTCATCATCTTCAATGGGAACAATATACTGGGATAGCTGTTGTTTTTGATACAATGACCATTCCTCAAATGGGTCAAAGGATATTCCATTTGATAAGGGAAGAGCAAGGTCCTGCCATCACTGCACAAATGCAAGAGCTGATTGATATTGCAGCTGATGAAGAGGATGTTGTAGTTTAAGAACAAGGTGCTGTTCAACCTGTTATTGATGAAATGGCTAATGATTCTGAGTCCCCAGATGCTGTTACTGAAAGTTCTGAGCACTCTACTACTCATACTCATGATGAAGCTAGTCTTAGAGAGGAAAGATCATTTGATGATGAACCAGCACAGGGTGAGCCTATTAATCCTGCTGTTGAGGATGTTGATGTAGAAGATAGTGGTGATGACAGTGGTGAAGATGATAATGATGAAGGAGATGATGACTTTCATGGTGGTGATGCTGGTTATGTTCATGCTGAAAATGTTCAAGATACCACCACCTCATCTTCTCAAATTGGGATGCCAATTACTGAATTCCCTGTCAGTTCCAGTTCTAGTTCTACCACACCACAGAATCAACAAAGTGGAGGTGCATCTGATTGTGATGATGCTGAGGAAGACACAATCTCTGACAATCTTATTCAACTGATTGAGATCAGCAAAACTCAGCACATCTCAGGTATAATTTCTACCACCCTTGAGGACACTCATTTGGTTAACCCCACCAATGAGAACCCACCCTCTCCTCCAGTTGTAACACCCCCACAACAGCCAAGCTCTAGTGTACTCCCAACAGTCACTAGTTCTACTCCCATCTACACCTATACTGAATTAAGGTCACAAGAGCTTGTGCATTTTTCACAAGTCTCTGAGGTAGTGTTATCCACACCTCTGACCTCAACTCCACTAGTTCCCTCTTATGTTGAGGGGGAGCAAATGGAAGTTGACTTAACCCAACTTCCAGTGGATGTGTTCTCCCAACAGGACACATTTGTAAATATGGGACTCCTGTACACTGGATCACCCTCCCAACAGGGTGATGCCATTGAAAGACAGACCTCCTCCCAAGGTCATACTGTGTCTACACCTACATTGAGTCTATCCATTCCCTTAGTAAGTTCACAACAGCTTACTACTGAAATAAGGGATACCCCACTTAGTGCAACCCTCACTCATACTCACATTTTTGCACCTGTATTTGATTCACTTCTTACACATGCTAGTGCACTGCTTGTCAATACTAGTGGCATGAACCAGCCATTGGTACAGGGTACAATTTCTGTTCCCAGTGATCTTAATCCTATATACCAAGGTCTAAGTGAGGGACCCCAATCCATTCCCAATATTGGCACTTCATCTCAATCAACTCCTATCCAATCTATTCTCTCTACTTCTTCTGAACCCTCACCCCAAATACATCAAAATCTCCTATATATCTCTCAAAAGATGGATAGTATTCAAGCCTCCTTTACCTCTTTCCAAACCCAAACAGAAACTCACATCTCTCATCTAATACAAGAGGTTGAGTCCCTTAAAGCTACCCAATCCCAACCCCAACCCACCCCTGCCCAAGTTGATCTATCCCCAATTCTTCATAAATTGGATCAACTCTTATCCCAAACTTCTCACCCTACTCTCACCCCTTCACCTCCCATTTCAAACCAAACCATCACTTCCTTAAACCAAACCATTACTAATCTTCTTTCCCAACTCCAAACCTTAAGACCTTCCCCTCCTAACATTTCAATAACCATCCCTGACTCTCTTCTTAGAGTTCCTTCTCTTCTCCACACCATAGATGCTGAGGTCACATACTTAAGCCTCTCCTCCAGACAAAGGCACACTGAAACAATTCAAGAATTCACCAAAATCACTGACGCTCTCCTAAGGCTAAGACAACCTCCATCTTTCACCCAACCTCCTATTCCTACTACCTCTCCTTCACCTTCAACTATTCCTCCCTCTACCTCCACTCCTTCTCCATCTCCTTCTTCTTTTATCCCACCTTCTGTTGCCAAGCCTTCTAACAACTTTCCTTTTTCATTTGTTGATGACAAAAAGAGGGAGAAGTCAGCCTCGGATTCTACTAACTCAAGCTCTTCACCAGATCCTATTCAAGCAGTAGAAGCTGATAAGGTAGCAGCGGATCAAGCAGACCTCAATGAAGCAGAAACTCTAAATCAATCAACTGCTGAGAGGGAAAATCCATCTGAGGGGGAGCAACCTGCTCAAGATGAGCAGAGGCCAAAAAGAAGACTTAAACAAATGGCTAAAAGGAAGATTGCTAAAAAGCCCAGACAAGATTAATCTTGTGCACCAATCAATGTGCCATCAGAAGATTCTGATGATGATGATGAAGATAGGGTGCCTATGTCCTCTCTGCTCAACTTGAAAAAGCAGAGCCTCTCAACTCAAGCTCCACCAGTCCAAGCTTCCTTTCCAGTACAATCAAGTAAACCAACTCCCAGCAGCACATCAAGGAGAAAAGGAAAGAAAATAATTTCTGCTGAGGAGATTGAAGAAGAAGAAAGAAGAGAGGAAGAGCTAAATCAAGATGATGAGAATCTTAGGAAGTTAAGTGAGCTGGCTGCTGCACTTGACACCTCAATTGAAAAGGTTCTCAAAGCCAAGGAAAGACACCAGGACTTCACAACTCCTGAAGACCTTACTGCCATTATAGGTGCTACTGATGATGAGTTGAGAGAGTTACAAGAAGAAGAATTAATCATGTTGTCCTCTCAACCACATCCAACATAAGTTGCACCACATCAAGATGATCCTACTACCAAGAAAGTTCCTAAAAGAGGAAGAACTCACAGAGAAGTCATTCAAGCATTGCATGAGTTCAACTTTGGGGTTACAACTCAGCAATCAGAAAGGGAGATCAGAGAGCTCTTGGAAAACAAGAAGGACTTGGTAGATAGGAAGTATCCAAATCTCATCTCAAGAGTTACTCCATATAAGGGTACAGATGAAGGTCCATATCTCAGAATAGTAAGAAAATATGAAAGACAAACACATGAGAATGCCTACCTTCATCACTGCAAACGGTTCTCCTTCACTGAGATGATTGAGACTCTGTACCACCTCCTTAAATCCAAAAGTGAAATTGCCACAAGGTTCATAAGCAAACTTGAATACTGGATCAGAATGTTTGTCTACCATAGGATATGCACTCATGATCAATTCGTGGAACACATTGATGTGATTGAGGATGCCTTCAAGAAATCCTCCAAAGCTTTTGTACCTGCTGAACAGATCATACTTAATCCTGATCATCCTTACCTGGCTGCTTATGAAAGTCTAAACACTGCTCTGCCCTCCAACATCGAACCAGAAATGTTTAGGTACATAACTGAACCTGAAAGAGGGATGTTCTTCAAGAACAGAGCTGGTATTTGGAAATTCCTAAGAGAATCTGACTTAGGAAGAGCCCCTAGAGAGCTGATATTTCAAGCTGCAACTTCAACAAGGGGACAGACATGAAGTGATCACTTTGAAAGTCTGATTCAAGCAAGAGTTGAAGAGTTGTTGGCTGCAAATCCTCTGGACAGACTTCTGGATGTTAAAGAAGAACCTTGGTGGGAAGAAAACTGAAACTTCATAACTATATTAGATGTAATTTCAACTTCTTAGAATAGTTCATCTTCTGTAATTTAGCTTAATGTTCAAATTGTACAAACTCTCTGTAAATATTTGTTTTGTAATCAAGCTTGAAACTTTGATCATGTACTACTTGTTTAAAATGCAAGTATAGATGTATCTTAGTAGATAGCTCACCTAGTGTAAATATAGAATATCAAAAATCCTAAAAACAGAAAAAGGATAGAAAAGATACCACAAAAACAGAAAAATGGTACTTCATAAATGAAGAGATTCCCAAAAACAGAATATCAGGGAACATATATTAAAGAGTTACCAAAAACAGATAGCTAGGTAACCAAATTGCACTTAAAAGTTTTATCTTTACAAATCCGAGTCAAACTGATTCTTCTTAAATCAGATAAGGTTTTGTCATCATCAAATAGGAGGAGATTGTTGGGGAGATAGCAATATCAAACCTAAATCAAACCTGTCTATTAAATAAAATAAGATTTGAAGTTAACAAAACACTTATTCAGTTTAGACTTAGATAAATGAAAAACATGTGTTGTTTTTCATGTTAGACTTAAAGAAAAATGTAAGTAAGAAATGTCAGCTGAAGAAAACGAGTGTCAGCTGAACACTGAGTATCAGCTAAAGGACAAGCTTCAGGAAGATCAGCTGAGAAGAAAAGATCAGTCAAAAAGCATCAGCTGAGGATCTACAATGGATCAACTGATGGTCCAAAACCATCAGCTGAGGAAAGTTTCAAGATCAGCTGAGCTATCAAGGATCAGCTGACACAATCACATTGATCACCTGATGCCTCCCATCTGTCAGATAAGATATTTACTACTTATCCAATCTTTTCTTCATAAGCTGATCATACTCAAACGATTAGCTGAGCCCTTGAGATCAGCTGACAGTTTAGTTTGATCAGTTTATTAGCTATACGTTGATTTGTGTTATCAGCTGAGCAAATCTAGTCAGCTGAGTCTTTCACATTTATCCTTAGCTGAGCAAAATTACATTTGCAGTTCAGTGTCTGTTAGCTGAGTTATTATTCTATATCTCAGTTAATAGCTTTTCTATGTAATATTTTCTTTAGTCAAAGACAGAACATGTGTTGTTCTTATTATGCCTTAGATCTTTCTTTGTAAAAGTACTTAGCACTTTTTGTATCTGCAAAGAGACAAAAAGGATAGATTTTTATCCCCTGGAAAAGGAGAAAGATACTCTTGAAGAGAAGATCTCGAAGATAGGCTGCTTCAACTAAGTATGGCTGACAACTCTATACTTGGTAAAGTCAAATCTTCAGAAAGCATGGTGTTGATAAAAGTACAAGCATGGAAAGAGAAGTTTACTCTCTCAAGACATAAAGGTAGTACTTTAATAATATAATAATAGATAGTGGGTAAACACCTTACTGAAAAGTATGTTTACTTTACACACTTTGCTTGTAAAGTCAACTTACCTTTCACCCACTAACTTTATCTATTATAATATTATTAAACCTAGTACCTTTGTCTCCTTCTCTCTTCATCAACCCGGACACCACTTTGCTTATATATACTCATGCATGGAAACATGCTAAGTATGCGAATAGATAGAGTTGAACACTGAAATCTCATCTGTTGAGAATTAGAAGAGTTAGCATTTTACTTTCAGTGTAACAAACTTGTTCATGTGTTGAACATCTTAAACATAAGTTGTTTAGGATTAGCTTAGTCTATGTGTTAGACAAATTTAGTTGCCAGCTTTTATTGAACTTAGATTTTCCGCATCTAGTTCATGTAATTCTTGATTTACATCAATAAGAATTATATAAAAGTAAACCGTGTGTCACTTAAATTTTAATTTGCTAAAGTTTGTATTCAACCCCTCCTTCTACAAACATTTGTTGTTGTAGTATCCATTCGGGACCAACACATCTAAATAGTGCTCTTGATATAATATTTTTAAGTGAAAAAACTACATTATAAATTAGATATGGATGGTTTAAGTGTTTGACATGTGGATACGTGAGCGCCGAGGGCTAAATAGTAACACGCGTCGATATGACTTTAATAAGATAGCAATAGCAATATAGTTGATCATTTATTTCAAGAGCGACCACCAAATTATTACCATATTCACATTCAATGTTTTTTTATGTTGGAATTTTTGATCTCCTGTTATGAGTTGTGTTCAATATAGTTCATATAAAAAGAATAGTCCAAAATTTCAATATTTAATCACATGTAATTCAATATAAAATCACATGTGATTCAGTATACAATCACATGTGATGGTAAAATCATTACATGTTAATTACGAAAATGCCACTCCGTCCAAATTTTTAAAATTCAATCTGGACCATTGATGGGGGTGATCCAAGGGCTAAGATTAGTCCATTGGGACTATGCAATAAGTATGGACTATATTAAACATTTCTCTTAAGTATATATGTCATTAATTTACGAATTGAATCTTTAAAAAGTTGTTTTATTTATGTCATTAATCCGCATACCCTAGATCATTCAAAAAATTTGGGGTTGCGGATAAATCTGTTGCTCAATCGGGTTATTGGGAGGGGTTGGATTGGGTTTGGAATATTGGAGACGTAAGCACCACAAGCGGAAGATTAAAAACAGAATTCGAGCAACTCTTGGAAAAATTGAAGCAGGTCACTATATCAACAAACAAGGAAGATAGGTGGTCCTTCAACATTTCAAGCGATGGAGAGTTTTCGGTCAAAGATTGCAGGGCACTGTTAGAGAAGAATTTATACAGGTTTCAGAGCACGCAAGCAGTCAGCACCTTTTGGTCAAAGTTGATACCGAAGAAGATTTGCATTTTTTTCCTGGCGAGTGGATAGGAAGCGGTTGCCGGTTTTGTTAAACTTAGTGGAAAGAGGGATCGATCTCCCATCCGTTATCTGTCCTTGGTGTGAGAATGAAGTGGAGTCGGTTACACATGCTTTATTCACATGTTCAGAAATTCGCAAGGTCTGGGCCGCCATACACGATTGGTGGGGTGTCAACTTCGTATAGGGGCTGTCCTTCTTAGATCTAGAAGAGTCGTTCAAAGGGAGTCTATCGCGCAAAAGTGGAAAGCTGTGGAGTCTTGTTATAAGAACAACGGCATACATCCTTTGGAATCATAGAAATGAAAAGCTGTTCAAGTCACCCATCACAAATCTCTGGAATGCGGCATTTCAAGTTAAACTAAAGTTGTACCAATGGTTAAAAGTAAGGTGCAAAAAAGGAAGCTCAATTTCATGGCAAGTTTGCCTTTCAAAAAAAATCACTTTAAATGAAAACTTAATTTCCTCATACTTAATCCGCATACGTACTAAATGATAATGTGGAATCTATTTGTTTTCTTGTCTGCTTTTTTTTTTAAATTTTGATACTTATTTTGATTTAATGAGTAGAATGATTTTATTAAAAGACATAAAATTTCTCAATATTTGATCATTGATTCATCGAGTATCAGTTGATTATAGCTTAAGTGAAACTTATTATAATTTATAAGATTTGAAATATGTACATCAACTTACTGTTGGGTATTGTCCCATATTGAACCAGTGTGACTTTGTAATGTGCTTAATAAGGGTTTTGAGTTACTTCACTAATTGGCAATTAGTTTTGAGTTGGAATCCCACAAACTTACATGATATTAGAGTCAGATCCACCCGTGGTTGGTCAAAACCCCCTTGTAGTGAAGGGTTTTTAGGGGTAGAAAATAGATTTAACATGCATAGCGAAATAAATAATAAAAACCCCCTTGCAGTGATCTCATCTAATTCATAAGGTAAACATAAAACTCAAAAAGTAGATTTAGGGTTATACCTTTATGATGATCAAAAACTTGATTCCACAAAGCTAAAGGTAAAATACCACTACTACACCACCTCGAACAAGCTGCTAGACCGCTTGAAGGATTTCACCAACGACCAAAAATGATCGGTGTATGCGTGTGGTGTGTGCGCCGATCGCACCCCCTTGGGGTGTTGGGTTCGGCCGTACGAAGGGAGAGGGAGAGGGAGAGGGAGGGATTAGGGTTTTGTCCTTTTTGCAATTAGTTGTCTAACAATTGTGATCCCTTGTAGGACTAATGAGATATATATAGAGATAATAACCTCATTAAGCTCAAGCCCGTTTAATTAAAGTCCAACTTTAATTAAACTATTAACTTATTGCAAAACATACCCTTGGACCTTCTAATTAATTAATAACTATTAATTAACTGGTCCAATTAATATTTAAACTAAATATTAATTACTCATTTTAAATAATAAATAACTTTTATTATTTTTCCTCTCAATAATTAATTAACTAATTAATTATTTCCACACATAACTTGGTAAAATCCAATTGGTTCTAATTGAGTGTGTAGTAGTGTGATCCTTTAGTGTCTTATAGCATTGGACACGATGACACGTGTTATCTATCTGTGCACATAATCTAACACGCGGCCCGCGTAGAACACAACACGGCCGCGTCAGTAGCAAACACAGTAGATGCAGGTCTACAACCTTCTGTTCCGTTGCAACAAAAAAAACACCATCAAAACTCGATTTGCAGCAGTATAAATTGACCAAAAAAACATATCTAAACATCCTAAAACTTCAAGAAACATACTAGGAACAATAACAAACATCAAAACACATTTCTAATCATAAAAACATGAATTCACATCTTCAAGTTTAACCCAAAACCTCCATTAATGGGGTTATATGTTCAAATCAGTAAACCCCAAGCATATCATCATATAAGTGACACCAAATCAGTAATAGTACTTCAAGAACTTGTATAAACATGAACCAAATTCGAATTAGACATAAACCCAATTTAATCATCAACCCTAGAAACTTGAAATAAGTAGTTTAGGCAAGAACTCATCGATGGTTGGTCAAGAACTAATCAAGAACATTAAAACTTACCTTAGTCAGCATCAAATACCACACAGAATCAAAGATTCAAGGCTAGGGTGGTTGTTCTTGGGTTTTTTCTCCACAAGGAAAGCATGTAAAGAGGTAATAACACATAACTTTGACTTCTCAAGAGTCAAAGAGCAAATAAGTCGGCTAACATATTTAATTAAAACACACACAGTATCAAATACAGTTATCTGACATACAGGAATCTAATTAAAGTGGTCCTACTCAAATCATTAACCCGCAACGAGGTATTATTCGGGACCCTCGTGTAAAAACGAATCGTTTGGTACCATTAACATATAAAAATATTAAAACTAATATTTTTACTTCTTACCTTGCGGTCCAATTAAATACCAAGTAATCATCAAACAATTATATAAATAAATAGCAAATAAATAAACAAATAAATATAACAACTAATATATACAATATAAACAATTAATATATATAAATATAATACTTACCACCGCCACGAATCAACTGGGCCTTAAACATGGGTGTTACATATATTGAATCAGTGTAACTTTGTAATATGTTTAATAAGGGTCTTGAGGTACTCCACTAATTGACGATTAGTTTTGAGTTGGAATCCCACAAACCTACATTGTATTAGAGCCAGGTCCACCCGTTGTTGGCCATAACGGTCACACACACTCCATGTAACCCATAAGTATCTTCGATGAAAAAAGGAACGTCACATGTGAGAGGGCGTGATGAGTTACTCATTATCATTTGTTTTTGAGTTATAATCACACAAACTTATAATTACAATATATTTTTAAGAAGCATTTTCTGAGAAGATAAAACAATTCGTGATAAAGCTTGTGAAATGAAGGCTAAATCTTGGAGGGATCTTCCTCTTGGTTGTGATTTCCAATTCAATTTACTTCTACCCATCCGTCTGCAATGAGACAATCAGAAACCGCTTCTAGTCTAAAAATTCCGGGAAAAAGTTCTTGTAGTGATGAGTCAATGGCAAACCAAGGATCTAACTGAAATCTCGTATATCTCCCATTATGTATTAGCCTGGTTAAGGAATTCTTACAAGGGATTCTTATCTAATCTATATGGAGAGATGCCCCAATGGTATCCTTCCAAAGGTAGGTATGGATGTTGCAAGTTGAACCCAGATCGAAACCTCCTTTTTCCCCAAAGAGGCGATCGATAACTTTCCTCCAAAGTGCGTCTTTTTCGGTTGTAAGTCTCACTTTGCATTTTTCAAGCAGCCCTAAGTTGGCTGGTTTCAAACAACCTAATCCTCGGCCAACCTATTCTTTCATCATTCATTATTAATCCCCATTTCAGCCAAGCCATCTTCTTCTCATCATCTTTTTCGCCCCAAAGGATATGCTTGCGGGTGACTCCAATCTTTTGATAATATCTACCGGAGCTTTGCATAATGATAGATATGATAAAATCGGAGAGATCGAAGGACATATTTGATCAAGGCAGATCTTCCCCCGTTCGATAAAATTTCTTCTTCCAATTGCTCAGCCTTTTTTGTTTTTGAGACTCGATCCACAATAAATTCCCAATTCTTTGTTTTATTCATTGAACTTCCCAAAGGAAGTCCCATGTAGGTTGTAGGGAACTCTCCTGCTTTACAACCTATCTCAAGTGCCATTTGGTTAACTTCTTCCTTTTGGACGCCAACTTCTTGCAAGCTACACTTCTTTAAATTAAGCTTCAAGCCTAAGCCTCTTCATACAATTTAAGAACATTGATTAGAGCTTTTGAATTCCTTTTCAAACCATCCTCCAAGAAAAAGGACATCATCAGAAAATTGAAGTAAAGTAAGGTCAATGCCTGATGATCTAAGTGAGAGACCATGGAAAATATTTTTTCTCAAAGCCTTGGAAATCATAACTTGTAATCCTTCAACCGCAATTATGAACATAAATGGCGAGAGGAGATATTCTTGTCTTAGACCCTTTGACATTTTAAATTCCTTGGTTGTTGAACCATTGATAAGATCAGAAACAGAAGTTGATTCGAGACATCTTTGATTCATCCGATCCACTTATAGTCACAATCCATCATGTTAAATAAGAAACCCCAACTGACAAAGTCTAATGCCTTTTCAAAATCAGCCTTAAAGATCATCAATTTTAGTTTTGATTTTTTGGTCTACGAGATGACCTCATTGGCTATGAGACTTCCATCTAGAATCTGCCTACCCGCAATATATGCATATTGGCTAAAGCTTATAAGCTTTTCAATCACTACAGCCAACCTAGCAGACAACATTTTGGATAAAATTTTATAAGCAGCTGATTGGGAGACATTCACTTATTTCCAACAAATCAACCACTTTATGAATAAGAGAAATGAAGGATGCATTACACTCATTCGCTATGCATCCACTAACCTCAAATTGTTTGATATAAACAAAGAATTCTGGTTTAATGACATTCCAAAACCGCTTGATAAAACTAAAGTTCGTACCATCCTGATCCAGAGATTTAGAACCATTGCATCTCCACACAGCCCTTTCCAAAAAACTTGAGTCGCAAACGGAAAGCTTCTTGAATAGATCGGATTTTAGAATTGGTCTATGTAAATCAGTTTCTAAGAATCGTAGTTTAAAATTATCAGTTGTTGCGTTGTTAATCTGTGATGGGGAAGCCAAGCCCCGTTCCATCATAGACCAATCAATGATTGTCTTCGATTTCTTTTTTTCACCATTGCGTGAAAAAAAAGGCTATTCTCGTCGCCTTCTAATACCCATTTGCGTTGAGAATTATGTTTTAATGCTTTTGCATCTTAATGATGAATCATGTAGAGTTCATCAATCAAATCTTCTCTTTCTTTCACTTCTGTAGCCAATAGTGTACTCCCTTATTTCAACTTTTTTAATCCTTAGCAACCAATTTGTTTTGGAACCAATATTTTCGTTCTTCTTTCTTTTTTTCTAAGCTCCCGAGCTCCTTATAAAAAGTTCCTTCAAATATACTCCTAATCTTCTAATCTAATATATATAAAAGACTAATTTGAAAAAATTTATTAGATAATCTGGACCTTTCATTTAATAAAAGATTAAATCTTAGCCATTTATTCTTTTAATTTTGACTTTTTAGAGTCAAACTAATATGACTAACCAATGATTTTAAAAATTCTAAACATAAAATTTAAAAATTAATTTCAAGATATATATTTCATACTTTATAACTAGAAATAAGATAAGATACTTACTATATGATTAAATTAGATAATTCGATATATGATACAACTTAGTATTAAATTTATTATAAACAATGATTAAATGCATTTATTATATACCTCACGTATAAACTTTATCTACATTAGATTAGATTTAAGGTAATAATTTAGTTCATACATGTAATATTTATTTAGTTAATTTATGTATATTAAATTTAAGAGGTGCTTATTATCTTCTAATCTAATATATATAAAATACTAATTTGATAATATTTATTAAAAAACTAAACCATTAATTTAAAAAAATATTATATCTAAATCATTCATTCACTTAAAATTAAAAAATCAATTTTGACTTTTTAGAGTCAAAATTATTAGAGATAATTTCTTATATACCCTTATTAAATCATATAAAATCGTATTTATCCATCTTAATTTACAAATATCATATTTACTCCTTTATAATATTTATTTCTAACCAAATTCTTAGTTTTATCTATCTAAAATATTTTATAATCATTTTGAATTCTTTTTTAATTATAACAATAACGTTTAACTTTATTACTCTTAATTGTAACAATAATGATTAATGGCTTATATAAGTAATACAATCACGTCTCTTCATATCATGAACTACGTTTATGCCATCAACTTTACCATTCCACTCGCGTCGATGTTTCCACCGTTGGTTAGAGTGTTGATGCTGTACATCGTATTTTTTAAAATTCTCATTTAATTTATGTTTTATTATTATTATTTAATACGTTTTTATTAATGTTTAATTTTTATTATTTTTTAAATCAACCTGTGTATCACACAGTATTTAGTCTAGTTATTATTGTAAAGACAATTGGCAAAATAAGATAAAAGGTTAGGTCAAGAAAATAAATAAAAATTAAATAATTCATTCGATTGTTAGAAGAATGAATTAAGTTTGATTGGTTATAAGTTTTATTGTGATTTTAGTTTATGATATTTAGATTTTAAACTCATATAAATTTCTTAAAACAAATAGTCTAAAATCTATAAAGAAGTAGTATCTTTGAAACATGGAAAACATAATTTCCTTAACATTTATCAATTTAATAATTTATGATAATTGAATAGTTGATGCGTGTTCAACTAAATTTATATACGCATTACACGATCATCTATTATGATTAAATCAGTAAGACTCTACTTATTGTAATATCATCTGGTACAACATGTGGACGTGATAACCTTGTTTTAATCAAGGAACAAAATTAAAATTGTTTGATGAATTATTGGTGTTCAGCCAAGCAAATGAAACTCAAATTATCACAATAGCTTGGTCTTAAGGAAAACCAAGATCAAATTCCTTTCTTAGTTGGCTTTGGTGAAGCTATTTACTCCAATTCATTAATAAACAAAGAGCTTTTATACTAATCAAAGCCCTTTTAGAATCCAAATCTACAAACAACCTAAATTTGAATATCTAGCTACCAACCAAGCAATTGCGATACCCACATTGGAAGTCCGCTATAAATGACAAAGCAAGAATTACAATGTTCGTTTGTTAGATAGACCATATACAGAGACGAAAAAAATACTAGATTCATGAATAATGTTCAATCTGGTGTAAAACGTAGCATACATCAAACTTTAGATTGCCTTAGAGTAGTTTAGGGTGCAAAGGTTTGTGGAGTAATGGAAATTTCGCCAATAGAGAAATTAGAATTTGATAGAATAGTAACTTGTTGCGTGTTTGGTTTGTCTACTTAGAGTCCCTTTAGTTTGCATAATGAATATAGAAATTGGTTGACCAAGGAATTGAAATTTATAATAATTGGAATTGCACTCATACTCTACCACATTACCCTACCCCTATACTTATCTCACCGTACTTCGCTTACTCATCCTACCCTACCCTACCCTATCCTACCCTACCCTACCCACCACCCTACATACCCCACCCCTACCACATACACTACCCCACCTCACCCTAAGCCACTCTACTCCATCTTACTCACCCTACCCCTTACTTACCATACATACCACATCCCCATCATGCTCTGCGCTGTGCTGCCCTACCCTAGCCTAGCCTACTCCACCTTACCCCAACACACACCCACATTACCACGTCTTACCCTTATTCCTACCCTACCACCTTACCCTACCCTACCCTTTACTGTTGGGGAGATAGCAATATCAGACCTAAATCAAACCTATCTATTAATGAAAACAGGATTTGATGTTAACAAAACCACATATTCAGTTTAGACTTAGATAAATGAAAAACATGTGTTGTTTTTCATGTTAGACTTAAAGAAAATTGCAAGTAAGAAGTGTCAGCTGAAGAAAACAAGTGTCAGCTGAACACTGAGTATCAGCTAAAGGACAAGCTTCAGGAAGATCAGCTGAGAGGAAAAGATCAGTCAAGAAGCATCAGCTGAGGATCTAAAATGGATCAGTTGATGGCCCAAAACCATCAGCTGAGGAAAGTTTCAAGATCAGCTGAGCTATCAAGGATCAGCTGACACAATCACATTGATCAGCTGATGCCTCACATCTGTCAGATAAGGTATTTGTTGCTTATTCAATCTTTCCTTTATAAGCTGATCATACACAAATGGTTAGCTGAGCCCTTGGGATCGGCTGATTGTTTAGTTTGACTAGTTTATTAGCTGTAATATGATTTGTGTTATCAGCTGAGCAATTCGATCAGCTGAGCAAATCTAGTCAGCTGAGTCTTTCACATTTATCATTAGCTGAGCAAAATTACATTTGCAGTTCAGTGTCTGTTAGCTGAGTTATTATTCTATATCTCAGTTAATAGCTTTTCTATGTAATATTTTCTTTAGTCAAAGGCAGAACATGTGTTGTTCTTATTATGCCTTAGATCTTTCTTTGTAAAAGTACTTAGCACTTTTTGTATCTGCAAAGAGACAAAAAAGATAGATCTTTATCCCCTGGAAAAGGAGAAAGATATTTTTGAAAAGAAGATCTCGAAGATATGTTGCTTCAACTAAGTATGGCTGTCAACTCTATACTTGGTAAAGTCAAATCTTCAGAAAGCATGATGTTGATAAAAATACAAGCATGGAAAGAGAAGTTTACTCTCCCAAGATATAAATGTAGTACTTTAATAATATAATAATAGATAGTGGGTAAACACCTTACTGAAAAGTATGTTTACTTTACACACTTTGCTTGTAAAGTTAACTTACCTTCCACCCACTAACATTATCTATTATAATATTATTAAACTAAGTACCTTGTCTTCTTCTCTCTTCTCTCTTCATATTTTATTGTAATATGACACTTTTTTGGAATTAGTATATTCTCATCACAAATGTGATATTTCATTTACTGCATTATTTTTATTTAAAAATTTTAATATCTCAAATACACTTCCGAAATACCCGTCGTGTACGGCTCAATAAACTAGTTCCTATAAACCAAACACACTTTAGAGATTTGACTCCACAACCCACCATTACCTACACTGCCACCGGCCACCATAATGGCACCCAATTGCATCACCACCAACTTAAAAACGATGAAAACAATCACAATTGCAGCCAAATCGAAACAAATGAAAACAAATGTGATGAAGAAAAAAAAATACACAATGGAAGAACCTTGCAAGAAAGGCACAACAAATTGCAATGCTAACTTGCAAAGAAGAAAAAGAAGAAGGCCTTAACCATAACCAAATTGAACCTTAAACCTATGATGTGATGGAAAGAAGATGAAGATGTTTAGTGTTAGACCGCCACGAATCACGCAGACAATGACAAAGAGCTCGTCAAGGGTGGGTTACGTAAGAGATATTTAGGAAGAAAGACAACAAATGAAGTCGATGTCAACAAAGACAATGACAAAGTGGCGGTAATTGTTCACATACAAAGATGAAGACCGATTATTATATCTTTACCCGTAGCAACCACCCACTTGTTAGCCTCTTTCAATACAACCATGGACCGCCACATATATTGCGACTTTTACTTCATATGTAGGTAAGTTGTTTAAACCATAATGAATAGATTAATTAACGCACTACAATTATGTCGACTACAGACCGCTATCATGATAATTCCTAATCAAAATATAACACGCTTGTGAAAAAGCTCGTGCAAATCAACTGATTAGTTACGAGTATTATCTTTATCAACCGATGATGGAACTCCTAGGATCACCCGCATGACTCTAATACAAACGAAACTTTGAAGTGGACACACACAAATTGTGTTGCCATGTTGGCCCAAAGCAACCCGACACATTTGGTCATGTTTCAAAAGTAACCACTTCTCCCCGACACCAACTACAGGCATCGATCTAACTAGAAACTGTAGAAACGATGACGAGATAAATGATTATACCACAGTATGTCATTCAAACAATGAACTTTGTGATCTTCCATTCGGTCTGCTTTGGGAGTTCACTTGTCCCCACTGAGATAACGCTCAACACAGAATATATCTGTAAGCTGCATCAACCCCACATATATCCTGCCAAACCAATGAAGCTTTGATAGTAGCATCAATGGGCACAAAGTAAAGCATAAGCATTTAATGTTTATGCACATCAATATGGCTAGAAATCCTATAATAGCAAAAAGCTGTACGAATTAAGGTGAACTGTAATGAGTAGTTATGGCTATAAATTTATAACTAACGCGTAAATATGCACCAATATATAAACTGGAAAGCGATAAAAAATCTCTCTAGATCATAAAACCATAGTGATAAGACGTGAAGTCGCATAAGAAAACATGTTTAAGACATCTGCTAGTATGATTAAAATATACAACTAAAACAACACAAGAACAATGACGAGAACTGATACAAGGCATAATGTGGCCTAAGATAAGTAGATATAGATAATCTTTAACTTAAATATATTTCCTACGTCCATTCTGATAACTAAAATCCATTTTTTAACTTCTTCGTGTCAAATTACTTGCTTTTCAACGGCTATATTAACAGATTCTTTTATTAGCTAGCAGAATTTATAATTGCACTGAATAATGAAGAAAAACCTACAATACAAAAAGCTCAGAGCTAAATTGCTGTAACAGCGATGTCATTTTCTCAAAGTGTATTGAAAAATTAAGTAAAAGGGTGTCATGAGTGTGACTATTTGGACCCCTTTAGTAGTCTAATTTGACCCCTATGACGTGATGCATATGAGTGTATGACCTGCATTAGAAACTATAATTACTTGATGTGACATTTCTAGCATGTGAGAGGGAGAGGGTCCAAAAAGTAGCACCCTAAGTAAAATGTAACATTAGCAAGAAGTAATCATAGGTTATGACATGTCTATGGGACTATAGAATTAGAAAATAAATACTCAAAACAGGCTGTTAACTCATGACATGAGGAAACTAGGTATGTATTAATGGCTTTAATTATGGGAACCAAGAAACTAAGGATTCAAAAAATAATTTAGGACCGAATCATCCCGAGTTTGACCAAGTTGGGGTCGAGTTTTGTGGTACTCGGATTCATCTCAACTCGGCAAGGTCACCCAACTTGTCACGAGTACTCGCCAAGTACACGGCCTTGGAATAGGAGTTTTACAACACTGGTGAGAATTACTTCGAGTAAACAAGAAGAAATCATATGACCTCAAAAGGTACATAGCACGGCATCATAGCTACCATTAGAGGCTAATACAGCAAAAATCGTTCAAATAGTCAATATCATCAGCTTGACAGCTTCTAAAGCCAACACGACAAAGATTCATGTAAGTTAAATATCCACGCTATTTCAAACTGTGCAACATACCTTCATTCCCATAGTTTACAAGCTTCTTCCTTCTCTGATTCCCATATTCCATATATCAAGTTAAATATCCAAACTTCTCCATATAATTCCAGAATCTTGTGTGAAGCCACTCAAATAGCTACCAGAACTACCTCACATTCCAGCTTTGGTATATAGTTGGCATTTCCAGTCTAAAGGTAAGTAAATAGTAAAAGCAACAATTATACAAGATCAATATCATAACTAAGCAACCGGCCATCTGAGAAAGTCTTTGTATCTTTCTGTCTCATAATCATCCCCAAGCAAGATATCAAGGGTTAGACACCAAACAACCTGTATTATGTACTTGAATGCTGTGAGATATGAAATTATGTAACAAAATGATGCCTTTTTCAAGAAAAAGATCCACTGAAATTTGAAATGTAATATAAACACGTATGAGTAATAACATGAGCCTAGTTGGGTAGACCTACACACGCACCTATTTCTTTTAGAACAACCCGCATTTCATATAAGCATACAAGTACGCCAAAAGCAACATGATTTGCCTTAAATAGCGCAACACCGTCCAAGAATCAGATAAAACCGAATGCAATCTCATAACAAACAAAAGAAAATTCACACAATTAATTTCTTGCATCTACACATTTAAGTTGACGAATTATGAATATAATACCAATTACACAGCTTATAGCACTACTCCTACAGCAAGAACAAACACTATATTATCAAGATAACAAAAAGTCAAAAAGGAAATTTTCAATATTGAGATGAAATACATACTCTGCCATCACTTTGATACTAAAAGGATTTCCGGTTTCTTAGCTTTACTGGGCGTATTAGCATTCGAACCCATTGTATTAGCAGCTGATGCTGCAGCAATTGCAGCAGCCTCACGAGCTCTCTTATCCAGCTGAATCAAACTCCGAGTGGCCAAAATCGCCTGAGGCACTAAATCATGTGAGGCTCTAGCATACAAACACCGCACAGCCAAAGATGCTGCATCCTTTACATCGTTTGAATTCAAGGGACCCAATAAACAGTGCCCCAAGATCCTTAACACCGGTTGAAGTAACTCCCATGGAAGCAGAATTCTTGTCCCTCTAGCAAAACCATTGTCAGAATTACCATCCTTGATTTCCAAATTCTTCATATCTTCCACAACATTCCCTTCAATTTCAATACCGTCTTCAACAATGGCATCAGAAAAGTTTGTAACATCAGGGTTTTGGTCGAATTCGGACTTGCAAGAACAATCCTGTCCAGCCCAATCAGCAGCGAACTTACAGAAGTCGAGCTTTGACCAGCTAGGCATTTGAGAGATCTGCTTGTAATAACAATCAAGTGCAACTCCTACAATAGTAGCACGCTTCGTTGACTTTATCGCTGTTTGTGGCTCCAACGGAGGAGATAAAATTCCAACCGTAGGCCGAGAAGGTTGCGATGCAGAATTAGGGTTAACTTTGGCCGTGGTAGGTTTCTTCTTGCTATTGCTAACCCTAGGAGAGTGATAAAGCGACGGCTGAGATAGATCCGGTATGGAAATGAGTACAGGTTTCCCAGCGCGAGATTTGGTTTCCGACGAGTATAAAGCTAGAAGTACCGCTTCGAATCCGGCAAGCGACGGAGATAGAGAAGAAAGAGAGTGAATACGAGAGAGATAGAGGCCGGCAACGAGAGGGATAAAGGCGAGGACGACGAGGCGGAGGTCTGGATCAGATGACAGGAAAGTATCGTACAACCAGTTACAAAGAGAATCCTCACCGGAGCCGGAATTCGGTGAGGATGTAAGAGAAGAGGATACGGCGGCGTATGCTGTGAAAGAGGATAGGAGGGAGCGTGCGGGGGAATCGGAATCGGCAAGGGATGAGATCGGGTTTGGGTCGTCAGAGTCAGGATCGGGTCCGGGCAAGAGTGTGGACAAGAGGTGGATGCGAGATCGAGCTTTGGAGATGGATTCCCACCACGAGTGCATTGGATCGTTGTTGGTGTTGTTGTTGGTGGTGGTGGTGGCGGTGGTGGTTATGGCGGTGATGCCGTTATGGTTGTTGTGGTGGTGCTGGTTACCGTTACGGTGGGTGGGGTTTTGGGAGGAAGAAGAGGTGGTGGAGGAGGAGGAAGGAGATCCGCCGGGGACGTGGTGACGGAAATCCATCTGTAAAGCCGGCGGCGGTGGTTGTTCCCCGGCGTGGGCTAAAAACGGAGGTCACGAAGAAAGCCGTTTGTCTCCTGTGGAGTAGGGAGCGATTTTTCTGACGTTACATGGTACACTTATCTTAAAACTCTTTCTAACAAATGATATTTGAAAAAAAAAAAAATTAAAAACAAAAACAAAAGTGTTTGTATGTTGTTAAAAAAACATATGATATTTGAAATTATTTTCTTTGTTTCAAAATATTAGTACATATATAAGTTGTATACAAATACAACTTTGCAATGTTTTTTTGTTTTGTAAGTAATTTTCTATCTGAATTTAAATATGATAATTGAATCGTATCATATTTTATTATTTTTCATAAAAGGTTTGAATATGTGTAGATATCGGGTTTCATATTTGATATTCTACAAGTTCGGAGAATACGAGTATGGCGCAAGTGTCAAGAAATCATATTTAATATTCTTCGAAGTTTGGAGAATGCGAGTACAACAAGTGTCGAGAATTGTAAGTATGACAATGATAATGTGAAAGTGTGAAAACAACGGAAACGTTAGAACGTGTGAGTAGAGCAGTGATGTTCGGGAAATTTGAGATGGTGACAGTCAACGAGTCTGGAGTCACTAGCGACGGTGGCCTTCAAAATTTTAAAGGTCGCCGATAGTGGCTTATATATTGAGTTTTGTTATTGGAGGCGTTATATAATCTTAATAGGTTTTCGGACGGGAATTTATCTCTTATTCATTTAGAGTCTTAAAGATGTTTTCATATCTTAATAGAAAAACATACAAATACTCTTTGCATCTTAAAAGCTTTTAACGAATTAGATTAAGATGTATTAGGAATAGAAGGGGTAATTATTTTTTTCATTTATTTAACCAGGAGACGCATATTGAAATGATGGGTAGTAGAGAGAGCTTTGAGGTGACCCCTCGTGCTCGTAACAACTGCTTATGTACTAGGATATCTCCAGGGGAGGTTAGAAGTTCCCTACGTAGGATGGGGATGGCAAAATAGCATGACCTGACCAAATCCTATTGAGGTGTGGAGATGTCTTAGAGAATCGGGCATTAAGTGGTTGACGAACCTTTTAAACCTGATCTTTATAACAGCTAAGATATCAGGGGGATGGAGCATTGTGTGGTTATCTCAATTTATAAGAAAAAGGGAGATGCGCAAAATTGCGGGAACTAACGTGGTATTAAACTTCTTAGCTATACTATGAAGTTGTGCGAGAGGGTGATAGAACACAGACTGCGACGTGAAGTGTAACACCGTAAAAAAACACAAGCCATTTTTTTTAAAACACGGCGGAAACATTGCAAAGTGAAATAGTAAAGAAAACAACACCCACAAACTAAAACCAATATTGTACAACAACACAGTATATTGTTTCGTATTACAAAATATTTTATAAAGTTGGCTCATCGTTTTCAAAACCAAAATATCAGAGCGATGATCAAACTTCCCCTGTGTAGCAAAAGACAGCAACCTACCGAGCTCTCAAAACCTGCAACAAAGAGTTAGGGTGTCGAATTAGCACAAAGCTAAGTGAATGGAAATCAAGCAACAAACAACATTTAACAGAACCACAACGATCACGAGAACAACGGGTAACCACAAATATCAGAGGACCGGCGGTTCTGCCGAACCTATGACCAAATGTCGGCCAAAGCATTGATCTACCGGTAGCCATCTGCTAACTAGTTAAACAGTTGTTGGTCCCTTAGTGAGAAGGTCAACAAGCAAGTAATGTGTAGAAGGGGGGTTGAATACACTTTCTGCGGAAAATTGAACAAATCAATAAAAAGTGTTAACACACATAAAACCACAACAATCGAATGTTTTGCTTTTCATTAATAAGAAGATGATTACAAAAAGAATCAAGTAAGCAACACTTGATATGTAAACACCTAATGTAAGTCAAATCTCTCAATCTCTCAAACTTTGCTATCTATAATCAACTTATGATTATAGATACAGGACGACTCTCTAAACAGGATTTAATCACAGATTGAATACTTACCAATTTCACAACAAATGTGAATATTCGAACACACGAACAACTTGGCAATCTGTGAGTTTCTTGATCACGTTGAACTGACAAACAGGGAAACAAGATTCGTAACACATACGATCAATGTTGAGGTGAAACTGAGTTATGGCTCTGTAACTCGTAGTCGTAATCGTACCTGAAGACTTATCAGGAGATAAGTATTTATAATCCTGTTCCTACGGATCCTAACAAACTAGAACTAATCCTAATTTGCTAACTAACTAATGTATAACCCGGAATCTTGAATCTTGAATCTTCTTATCTTGAGTCTTCAATCTTCAATCTTGATTCTGGAATCTTCTTATCCTTCCCGTAGTTATAGAGAGATAAAAGTGAATTTAAAACATATTTAAATTCTCTTAAACTGACTTCTTTAGTCGGACTGAGTTACTCAGCTTGAAACTCATCAAACTGAGTTCTTCGAGAACAAACCCGAAATCAAACATGAACTAACACGTATAATGATTAACCCATCCTTGGAAGTCATAAGAGTTAGCTAGAACTTATTTAGCAACTCTGTTGAGCTGACTCAGTATATACGCTGAGTCACTCAGCTTGAAACACATCAGGCTGAATACTCAACCTATATCTTAGGTGACATACACAGCTTATCAAACACATTGATAATCTTACTAAGATATAGTCTAAGCTGATCGAACATATGCTCAGCTTTTATTCAGCTTATGTTCAGTCTGAAGCACTGTAAGTATTCAGTCTGATCAAGCCTCATAATTCTGTTTAAGTTATATTTAGAACACATCTTACAAACTTAACTTTGTCTCATAAAATTTCAACTGATGAGATCATATTCCCAACAAACTCCCCCTATTTGATGATGACAAAACCATCAAACAGTTCTTAAGTTTGTTTAACAGAATTATGTTTTAAATCTTAAACTCATTAAGATTTTATATTTGAACTAATCAAAGATTAATTGAACTTATCAATTATAAGTTGAACAAACCAACTTTAAGTTGGACAAACCAACCAAACATTTAAATGAACACGAACTAATCAATTATTCATTTAAGCTGAACTTATCAGACTAATGTTTATGAACAAATCATAACACAGTTAAACATATCAAACTAATATTTGTATTTATTGAACATATCACAATACAAAAGTTTTGATCACTCAGATCATGCACACTTAGTGCTTACACATATTAGAATTAATCTAATATTTACAATAGAACTAATCTATTCATCTTATGAACTCAGGATGTAGAAGTTCCCAGTTGATGATTTCTTTGTTGATTTCGTCTAGCAACTTCTCAGCTTCTACACTCCCTCTGAGTTCCTTTTGTTGTACTCTGATGATTTTGTTCAGTTTATATCTCACAAAGTGATTAGAGTTATCATCACCAAGACAACTTCGAATGTGTAAGGCATCCCTAGCTTTTAGATAGCATATTTCATTTAGCTTGATGAAGCTAAGGTTGCCTGCCTGATCCTTAAACATAAATCCCTGAACAGGTGCATCAATAGCTTGGTTTTCTTTGAACTCCGCACCTTCAGGTACTTCAAATAATTTCTCCCATTGCAGACCAGAAACTGGAACATATCTCAGCTCCTCAGCTCTATTAATCAGTTTAGAAACTTCAGCAGAAATCTCTTGTTTGATCTGACTTCTTTTGAACTTCTTGAGCATCATTATAATTCTTTTCCATTCTAGGTTGCCCATCCTGTGAACAAATCTCAGGTCCATTCCCATTGTAGATTTATCATCAAATTCTAAGTTGAGAATGATCGCTCCCTTTACTCTGCTCAAAGTCATGCCTCTGATCTCTTCGCTTATGCTCCTTCTAAAATAGCACTCTTGAATTTCTGCATCTGTATATGGAATAGGATCAGGTCTTGGACCAGTGTAATCAGCTTCAGCTTGAGCCAAAGCTTTTCTTCTTTTTTCTTTTTCTTGGTCCTTTGCCTCCTTCAATTTTCTTTTTCTCAGCTCATCAAGTGAAATGCCTAACTCGGTGGCTTCCTTTTGTTCGAGCATTTCAATCATAAGCCTCGTGGCTTTTTCTTCCTCAGTTTCAGAAACACTATCAGCTTCAGCTTCAGATTTAGATTCTATCACATTTTGTTTCTTAGCTGCAGGTTCCTCTTTTTCTAACTCCAGCTCCTCCTCAAATTGAGCTTGCCTCTCTACTCCTTTTGCTAGTGCCAGTAGAGCTTTAGCTTGAACTAACTCAGCGTCAGCTTCAGCTGGAACCTTCTCCTCATTTTTGTCATCATCAATAGGGGTTGAAGTCTGTTTTTTGGATAGGGCAGCAACCGCAGAGGCAATCTATTTAATAGCATTAGTCAGCTTCTCAAGTCTTTGATAAATCTTGTGTTTGTTCTTCTTCTGCTTGAGATGGAACAAACCAAAATGAGCTGCTAAATATTGTTTCAATTGTTGGATGCCTGAGGAAGCAGATTCATCTGGAGGAGACCGACACCTGTCCTTAAACTCAAGATGTTTATCCTGTGAAGTAAAAGAGTCAAGAACAACAGTTGGTGAGTTTGTGGCTGCATCATCCAAGGGTTGGTGTATACCCTCAAACTCATGTGCACCAGAGTTTGGACCCTGTGATTCATCTTGGTATGTAGATGAAACATTGACAGGTCGTGCTTGTGGACGTGAGAAGTGAAGAGAAGTAATTGGGCTCGAGACGTGAAGTGTATGGGTAGGTGGTTGGCTTAGTGGGTTGGAGGGGGTGATTGACCCTGGGGATTGGTCATTTTTTCAATGTAACATGAGTGTGTCTGCTCAGCCACAGTAGTGGGCTCTCCCATGGCTCTGGAGAGTGTGGGCTGAGTAGACACCACACCCGGATAAGGCTGTAGGGTTAGAATGAGCCTCGAGGTTGACACCTTAAGAGTAGGTGTCTCCCCCTCAACTCCTGCCTGGGGAGGGATCAATGTGATCTCACTTCTCAGCTCCAGTGATGCCTTTAGAAGTGACACCACCTTTGGCAGTTTTACGGGTATAGGTTTGGATATTCTCCCTAGTAGCAGTGGGCATACTAGGGGTGGCTTCAGAGTGCAGATGAAAAGAAGGTGGAGGAGATGGGTTAGACTGGGTTGGGTCTACCACAGTCTTGTCTCCAAAATAAAAGTGAGAAGAAGTTGAAAAAGGAGGAATGATACCTTGTCTGGGTCTTGCAACGAATGCAGACTCTGAAGATGACTTAGAACCAGAGGGAGAGGAAGACTCAGCTTGAGTTGGCTGCTTAGCTCAATGATCTGGTTCAGCTCTAGATGCTCCCCCTTCATCTGACTCCTCAGCTTCACTTGCAGATGAAGCCCTCTCAGCTATCCATCTCATTGGGTCACTCAGACCTTCCTGCTCCGGAAAGATGTCATTGTTGAACATCTTTGATCTGAGTGCTAGAGCAGGGAACACATCCTGTCCAACTTCATAATGTTGTTCTCCCAACTCAGCTTCCACCACCAAGGATAAGTTTATAAATGGCACATGGAGATCCCTTGGTGTCTTCACAACTTGGGCCTTGAGTTCGTTGAATATGAGCAGTGCATAATCCAAATTTCTGGCATGATACATGTTGTGGAGCAACTACATCTCGAACTCGTTGACTTGATCCAAGCCTCCAATCTTAGTGCCAAGTGAACGTATCATAGTGGACACCATGAAGCCCCATCCAATAGGAAAAGTGGCTTTCTTTATAACACCCTCAGTTTGTGGGTGACCCATGTTGGGTAAGACTGACCTTGCCACTTGTCTGGTTACAACAGCATCGAACACATCAGTTGTAGGGAGTTGAAGAACATCCCTCAGCCGCTGCAAGGTAATGACAACTATTCTATCCCCATTTAGAACAGTGCCAGTGATCTCTCCCCTGTTCTGGTTGTAAGTACAGGTGTACCAGAACTCCAATAGGTGTTGTGGAACGATGTGGAGTGGTGCTCCTGAAAAATCGAATGCCAAGGGGCATTTTCGAATGTAGTCCATCCGTACTTCGTATCCTCTGCCTCGTTTCCTTGCTGGAATGGTGAGACAGGCACATTGATTATTGATTCGGATCAACGGCACACCATTATTCTTCATCTGAGCACCTCTAACCATTCGATCACTGAGAATAAGAATGGTTCCGTCCTTATTGATTACGTAAATTCACACTGAGTAAATTTTGAATTCGCGCTGAGCGATGTAGAATTCGCTCTTAGCGATTTAGGGTTTCGAATATGAACGGTTGATTGCACTAAGCAGGGAAAGGTGTTTGAGAAAGGTATTCGAGTGTATGAGAAGTTTTAGACTTGAGAATTGTTAGCGTAAACCTCTGAATATCGGTTATGATAGTTATATATACCTTTCCGAGGAGAGAGAAAAGTTATCGTTGGAATTCCCTTTTTATCCGTTACGCATAACAAATTTACGGCGCAAGGTAACAGTAATCGAGATGAAACTTATCATCTCCCAACGGTTAATTTTGTAAAATAATATTATTGACTTACAACAATATTATTTACACTGTTGTATTACACCAATACGCAATCGGTATAAAACGTGATTTGAGACGAACTCAAATACATAATGACTTATGAATTAATAACACATAGTAATTAAATCATAGTTTTGACACACCAAGCTGAGTAAACTTATCACTCAGCGTAAGTCAAACACTCAGCTTGATTTGATTACTCAGCTTGAGATTGATACTCAGCTTGAGTAGAGCACACAGCTCAGAATCAATGACACATAGTCATTTTTGTTTGAGACTGACTCAAACTTACATTTTAACTACACTGAGTAGTTAAAATATGTTTGGGACTTTCCAAACGTGTGAACTCATTATTCAGCTTGACAATATATTCAGTTTATGAAAACCTATTTATAAACTATGCACTCAGCTTAAGACACTTAGTCTTTGTCAAACTGAAACTCAAATTCTAGACACTTAGCTAGGGGTTGAGCATACCCAATTCACTTAGCAAATACATAAACCTCTTTTCATCAAGTGGTTTTGTAAAGATATCTGCCAATTGGTCATCAGTGGAGATAAATTTGATGTCCACTTTACCTTTTTCCACGATATCCCTGATGAAGTGATGTCTAATTTCAATATGCTTGGCTCTTGAGTGGAAGACAGGATTGTAAGTAATGGCTATTGCACTTTGGTTATCACAGAATATGGGTGTTTTCTTGAAATTCATACCAAAGTCTTGAAGATGATGTTGTATCCACAGGATTTGTGCACAACAGCTTCCTGCTGCAACATACTCAAGTTTCAGTAGTTGAAGTAGCCACTGAGTTCTGTTTCTTACTGGTCCAACTTATTAACTTCCCTCCAAGCATTTGACATCCTCCTGTTGATGATTTTCTATCTAACTTGCACCCAGCATAGTCAGCATCTGAAAAACAAACTAATTCAAATCCAAAGTCCTTTGGATACCAAAGACCTAGATTTGGTGTACGTTTAAGGTACCTAAAGATCCTTTTCACAGCTTGAAGATGTGACTCCTTAGGATCTGCCTGATATCTTGCACAAACACATGTAGCAAACATGATATCAGGTCTACTAGCTGTCAAATAAAGTAGTGAACCTATCATTCCTCTACAGGTAGACTGACATACAGACTTACCATCTGAGTCTTTACTCAGCTTGACAGCTGGTGACATGGGTGTTTTCATGGTTAAACTAGAATCAAAACCATATTTCTTTATCAAATCAAGAACATACTTGCTTTGATTAATGAATATTCCATTAGGCTTTGTTGAATTTGTAAACCTAGGAAGTATGTCATTTCACCCATCATAGTTATGTTGTATCTTTTTAACATAATTTTGGAGAACCACTCACACAGAGATTCATTTGTAGAACCAAAAATAATGTCACTTATCCTTTACTCTTTTTAATAAATAGTGTCTTATTTATACTACCTCTGGTGAAATCCATTGATAGCAAATAGTTAGACATGGTTTCATACCAAGCTCGTGGAGCTTGTTTAAGACCATACAAAGCCTTGTCTAACTTATAGATATGATGTGGAAACTTTGAACTAACAAAGCCAGGAGGTTGTTTCACATAGACTTCCTCCTGAAGTTTTTCATATAGGAAAGCACTATTCACATCCATTTGATAAACTTTGAAGTCTTTATATGCTGCATAAGCTAAGAACAGCCGTATGGCTTTAATTCTAGCAACAGGGGCAAAGGTCTCATCATAATCGATTCCTTCTTCTTGTTTATACCCTTGTGCTACCAGCCTGGATTTGTTCCTAACAATCACTCCATCCTTGTCCATTTTGTTTCTATAGACCCACTTAGTGACTATAATTGTATGATCTTTGGGGGTTGGGACAAGATCCAGACCTTGTTTCTCTCAAACTCATTTAATTCCTCTTGCATAGCTTCAATTCAGTCCTCATCCTCTAAGGCTTTTTCAGTTTTCTTTGGTTCCATTTGTGATAGGAAACCAAAGTGACCAGCATAATTTGTTGTTGCCTTTGATCTTGTCATTACTCTTTCTTAAACATTTCCAATTATTTGATCTTGATGATGATCTTTGAGGAATTTAAATGTTGTTGTGGAAGATTGTGGTTCTGGATCTGAGTGATATTGAGGACTCTGAGGTGAACTTAGATCCTCAGTCTCAATTGCAGCATTGTTATCAAACTGTTGATCACTAAGATCTTCAGTCTGAGTAACATCAGCTCCAAAAGGAACTTATCATCCTTCTCAGCTTGTGAGTCCTTTGGAGTTTATGATGATTTCTTTGATGGACACACATCATCATCACTGTCATCATCCATGACATACATTGGATTTGACATTCTGGTTTCCTCAGGCTTTTCAAGCTCACTCAGACTGACCAAGTCAGCTTGTTTTTTATAAGCTTGATCAAAACTCTCTTCATCAAATGAGACATGAATTGATTCTTCTATAGTCTTTCTCCTGGTGTTATACACTCTGTAAGACTTGGAGATTGAGGAATAACCAACAAAAATTCCAAGATCAGCTTTAAGTTCCAACTTATGGAGCTGATCTCTTTGATTCAGCACATAGCATTTTGAACCAAAGACATGGAAGTAACCTATATTGGACTTTCTAGATTTATACATCTCATATGCTGGTTTGCCATGTATTTTGACAATGATTGATCTATTTTGGGTATAGCATGTTGTACTTACAGCTTCATCCCAGAAATAGAGCTTCAATCCTGCCTCACATAACATTGTTCTAGCAGCCTCAGTTAAGGTTCTATTTCTCCTTTCAGCTACTCCATTTTGTTGAGGAGTTCTGACTGAGGAGAAGTTTTGTAATATTCCTTTCTGTTCACAAAAGCTTTCTAGGGTTGAGTTTCTGAACTCAGTCCCATGATCACTTCTGAGTTGCTTTACAGACTTACCTTTTTGCAACTCTTCCTGTTTGATAAAACTTATTATCTCCAGGGCAGCATCACGTTTGGCTTTAAGGAATATTACCCAGGTGAATCGTGAGAACTCATCTACTATCACCATAGTGTACTTCTTGCCACTTAGGCTTGGAGTACTTATGGGTCCAAATAGATCCATATGCAACATATGCAGTGGATCTGTTATTGAAAAATTTTGCTTTGATTTGAAGGACCCTTGATGATGTTTCCCCTGTTCACAAGCTGAACACAATTTGTCCTTGACAAATGTGATCTTTGGTAATCCAAAGACTAACTCTTTATTGGATAACATATTTATATTCTTGAAATTTAAATGTGATAATCTTTTATGCCACAACCAACTCAGCTTAGGAACAGATTAAGAATGCAAGCAGGTTTCAGTATAGGGATCAGCAGAATTAAGATCAAGTAGATACACATCTCTTTCTCTTTTTGCAATTAATACAGGCTTACCCTTAGCATTATATATAGTTCATGCTTTCTTCCTAAAAGTAACAATATTGTCTTCATCACACAACTGGCTGATACTTATCAGATTGTGTTTAAGAACTTTGACATATGCAACCTTCTGGAAAGTCACCTTGCCAGCATGTATCTTCCCATAACCTTTAGTTCTTCCATGAGAGTTATCACCAAATGTTACTTTAGGACCTTCATCTTCCTGGAAATCACTAAGAAGTCCTTTTCACCCAGTCATGTGCCTTGAACATCCACTATCCAAGTACCATTTACTTTAACCCTGCACATGATAAGAAGCTAAACACTTTAGTTTTGTTTGGGAACCCACTTCATAGTGGGTTCAGATGACGAGCACTTAGCAGCTTCATCTTGTGGAACTGACTGGTCAGCTTGAGCAGGTGCTGAGTCCTGTGTAGGCTGATTAGCTTGTTCTTTTTCAGGCCTTAAGATTTCAATTTCACAGTCCTTGGCCTCATGTCCTCTACCTCTACACTTGTAGCATCTTCTTCTACTAATGGCTACAGGAGATAGATCATTTGATAATCCTTTAGGGAAATTATCCTCAGCTTTAGGATTATTGGTGGATAACTTCTCAACTTTCTTAGCAAGTTGATTCACCTGATATTCACTGACTTTGGACTTACCTTTGTCAGCTCTTGGTTTATTATCCTTTTGATTAGAAGCTTGACCAACAAACCTCTTTTCCATGACTTTGGACTTACCATTGTCATGTTTTCTGGACTTACCAGTTTCAACAGTCTTGGACTTACCACTGTTGAGCTCTTTGGACTTACCAAATTCAACAACTTTGGACTTACCATTGTTGTAGTGTGACCTCTGACTTACAGTGGTCTTCCTATTCTTGTAACTTCTCTCTGAGCCATATAGAGAGTGTTGTCGTTTGAAAGGATTTGGATTAAGCCTTTTTATGACCGAAGTTCTTTGAAAAGGCTGAGTGCCTAATCTTTCCAGCACAGACTTTCTATGCTGTTCAGATGTTGAGCACTCATTTCCATGATCTTTTGCCTTTACAAACATATTGTATTTAAGGTTTTGACCATGTCACCTTCAAGTACAACTTGTACCTGTTTAGAAATTTGTTGGTTGATGCACTTTTCAGCAAGCTTTGATGACTTACACCAAGATTCGTGGACCTTTTGAAGTTGGACAGCTTTATCCTTGGCTTCCTTAAGTTCTTCACTTAGAAGTTTATTGATGTGTCTTTGACATTCAAGATCACATTGTGCCTTCTTACCAACATCAATAAGAGATTGATTTTCCTTAATCTCATCTTTCAGTTTAGCTATCTCAGCTTTGAGGTCCTTTTGAGACTTAAGGCTAGTCTTGAAATCATTTAACAGATAATCGAAAGCAAGACCTTTTTCTTCATCGGTGTAAGAGTTGAAATTACTAACCTTGTACATGGAAGCAGGATCTCAATCACTAAGTTTGTTTTTTTCCTCAGCTTCCTTCATGTCAGCTTCAAAAGTTGATTCAGACAAACCATATTCAAGTTCATCTATTTCAAACTCTTCATCTTCTTGAGCCATCAGACATTTAACATCATCATCTGAGGTGGATGATTCTATATCCCATGTTTCAGCATAAAGTCCTTTTGCACCAGGCTTATCTTCAGGCTTTCCTTTCTTGAGTTTATTTCTTCTTTTATTTATCAGCTCTGTAAGCATTCTTATCAGCTACTGAAGCTTATTCATCCTTCTTTGATATGCATTTAGCAGCAATGTGTCCCTTCCTCTGACAATTGAAGCAAACAGCTTTTTTGGGATCAAAAGAACTCTTTCCTTTGCCCCTGTCAGATCTTCCTCTTCCCCATTGAGCTCTTCTCAAACGTATGGCTAGCATGGACATCTGCTCAGTGATAGTCTGAACATCATCAGTATCACTTGAGTCTGAGTCCGAGTGATCAGCTTGAGAGACTGACTCAGTCTCAGATTCAACAAGCAAGGCTTTTGAACTTTTCTTCTTTTTCTGTGCAACCAATGCAACATCAGTTTTATCAAAAGAATCCTTCTGTTGTTGTTGAGAAGTTCTCTTGTGCTCTGTGATCTATTCATGATTGAGCAAGAACCCATAGATGGACTGTAGGTTATACATGTGTAATGTTCCTCCAGCTCTCAGTGCTGTAGTTACTTCATTGAACTTTTCTGGTAACACATCCAGAAATTTCAGCACTAAGTCAGCTTCATTCTTTTTAATGCCTACACCTAGCAGGTCATTAATCAAGCAGTGAAACCTGGTAAACATATCAGCCAAGGTTTCATTCTTCTTAGAGAAGAAGTTTTCATAGGATCTGTTCAGATGATTCTTCTTCTGCTGCTTGACCAGATCTGTGCCATCATATGTAATACTCAGAGTATCCCAGATCTCTTTTGCAGATTGACACCCAGTCACAGTGTGCAAGATCTCATTGGTCAGGGCATTAGCCAGAACACTCTTTGCCTTGTCATCCAGATTATACAGTTTCCAATCTTCATCAGTCCAGGATGCAACAGGCTTCTTTACTTCATTTTCAGTTTTGTCAGTAGACGTATCACTGACAACAACAGGAATCTTGGGGATGATTGGTCCTTTAGTGATGACATAGTACATACGATTGTCAATGGACTTGAGGAAAAACATGGCTCTGAATTTCCACATAGGATAGTCAGATCCATCGAATATGGGACAACCCTTAGCAGACATCTGAGGAAAGTTTGATGAATTGTTGATTGTAAACATTGTATACTTTCTCAGAATATTGAACTTTCAACTTATGAAATCGATCAGCCTACTCTGATACCAGTTGTTGGTCCCTTGGTGAGAGTATCAACAAGCAAGTAATGTGTAGAAGGGGGGTTGAATACACTTTCTGCGGAAAATTGAACAAATCAATAAAATGTGTTAAAACACATCAAACCACAAACACTCGAATGCTTTGCTTTCATTAATAAGAAGATAATTACAAGAACAATCAAGTAAGCAACACTTGATATGTAAACACCTAATGTAAATCAAATCTCTCAAACTTTGTTATCTATATTCAACTTATGATTATAGATACATGACGACTCTCTAAACAGGATTTAATCACAGATTGAATACTTACCAACTTCACAACAGATGTGAAGATTTGAACACACGAACAAATTGGAAATCTGTGAGTTTTCTTGATCACGTTGAACTGACAAACAGTGAATCAAGATTCGTAACATATACGATCAATAGGTTGAGGTGAAACTTGAGTTTGGCTCTGTAACTCGTTGAATAAAGTCGTACCTCTAAACTTATCAGGAGATAAGTATTTATAATCATGTTCCTACGGATCCTAACAAACTACAACTTATCCTAATATGCTAACAAACTAACGGATAACCCGGAATCTTGAATCTTCTTATCCTTGCCGTAGATATAGAGAGATAAAAGGAATTTAAAACATATTTAAATTCTCTTAAACTGAATTCTTTAGTCGGACTGAGTTACACAGCTTGAAACTCATCAAGCTGAGTTCTTCGAGAACAAACCCGAAAACAAACATGTACTAACATGCATAATGATTAACTCATCCTTGGAAGTCATAAGAGTTAGCTAGAACTTATTTAGTAACTCTGTTGAGCTGACTCATTCTACACGCTGAGTCACTCAGCTCGAAACATATCAAGCTTAATACTCAACCTATATCTTAGGTGACATACACAGCTTATCAAACACATTGATAATTTTACTAAGATATAGTCTAAGCTGATCAAACATACGCTCAGCTTATATTCAGCTCATGCTCAGTCTGAAACACTATAAGTGCTCAGTCTGATCAAGCCTCGTAATTCTGTTTAAGTTATATTTAGAACACATCTTTCAAACTTAACTTTGTCTCATCAAATCTTAACTGATGAGATCATATTTGCAACAACAAATGCAACAGAGGATCTAAAATTGCATAACCAGAAGCAAACCAGCCCAGCCTAATACACACGCTTAGCTGACCTTTGCCACAAACATCAAGTGCACAAGTTCATCTCTTGAAACACTTATCTTGGACTCGATTACATAATCATCAAATATACAGTCAAATAACAATATCAGACTAAACAGTCTATCAAAGCATCTATCAGGCTAATCCAGGTAACCATAACAGTTACAACTAATACCATCATTGAGTTAAAGTCCACTTATCTCATTTCCAAACTGCAATCCACTCAATTGTCTAAATCACTGAGCCTTTGTAGTCCCTGAGAACAATAACACTCAAATCAGTTCTCAATTCTTAATTATATTCTCAAATATAATTATATCAATATTTATCATTAACATCATGCTTTAATTCTGTATAACAATCACACATAGCATGCATCACAAAAAAAACAACAAACAAAAACTCAAAACATCAAATCGCATAGACGCGCCGCGTTCCAAGCCCTTGACGCGCCGCGTCAGGGTTGATACATTTGAATGGGCCTTCACCGAGATGAGCTTTCGAATGGGCTTGCATATTGGGCTTCGAATTCCTGCTAGGATTCAAACAAAACCTACTGAATTCGAATCACACACTTCGAATGAACAAACTTTTGAGTGGACTTCATTCAAGCCACCACTTATTCAAACCATCACTTATTTTCTAGCTCCCCCTTCATTCGAACCCTATTAACATTCGAGCGGATCTTCCCCCCGCCCCCTTCCTACTTCGAACCAAAGCCATTCGAATGGCCCAAAACTAACTCGAATTACCAGAAACCTTTCGAGTGGCCCACTACCTTCGCACCTCTTCCTTTCGAACAGCCAATCAACACTTACACGCTATTCACAATTCGAACCACATGCATTCGAATGGTCCATCCCATTCGAATTTGTCTTCTTTCGAGTTGATCCAAATCAAATATATATATATATATATATATATATATATATAGGGGAAGGTTCAAATGAGAATGATAAATTAAATGAGAATGGGAGACTCAATCCCAGCCGTTCATTTTATTAGTGGAATTCATGGATGGAGAGCGTGAGGGGATAGAGTGTGGCAGGGTGCATGTGAGGAATTCATGGGTGGGCAATGACATTAAAAGAGGGAAAATTAGACGGCTAGGATTGAGTCTCTCATTCTCATTTAATTTAAGGTTCTCATTTGAACTCTTCACTACATATATATATATATATATATATATATATATATATATATATATATATATATATATATATATATATATATATATTCGAACTAAGCATGCATATCACAAAGTTAAGAAATAGATAAGTTTTGTTTCACCCAAGAGTAGACCACCTCATCATCTCTTTCAATTAAATACTCGTATTATCAATCCTCAAATCTTCATATGCATAATAAGAACATAAGAACAAGCACCTTATTTTCCCAGATTTCGACTATTTAAATAACAACTACAAAACATCCTTTTATTTAATAAACACAATAGAGATCCTCAAGAACTTCAAATGCCAAGTTTAGAACTTTTATGAATCATTTTAACTAACAAATTCATATATCATGCTTTTCAAGTTCATCATCAACTTGGTGTTTCAAATATTTTGGACATGGTAACTTTTCAATTCATGTGTGTAAGTAACCAAGATCATAAACTACCTTGAGTTATGATTTAACAGACACAAGAGCAAGAGATGAAATGATTCAAGTAGCAAGTTGCAAGCTTTTCTCTCAAAACACACCTTAACTTTCACACACATAAGAACACTAAACTTAGTTATGAAGGAGTCTTTTAAAGGTAAGAATTCGGTCACCATATGACCACACACGCACATACGGGTATTAAAACGCTATGATCGAACACACAGTTTACCACATAAACGATCAATTTTAAACAATACCATAAACACATGAAACACATGCAATTAAAATAAACACATAAACAATTAATTAAAATACTTACACAAACACGCGAAACTACTGAGCTCGGATTGAGGATGTTACATGAAGCAAGAATGAGGGAAAATCAATTCGGGTTTATGCTAGGGAGATCTTCGATGGAGGCAGTGCATTTTTTTAGAAGCCTGATGGAGAAGCATATGGAAAGACAACGGGATATACATATGGCGTTCCTAGACTTAGAGAAAGTTTATGATAGTGTTCCTAGAGAGCTTATTTGGAGGACTTTAAACAATAGAATGATCCCATGGAGATATATTAGGGTCTTAAATGACATGTATGATGGGACGTTTTCCTGCGTGAGAACACTGGAAGGAGATAGCGACTACTTCCCGGTGCTACGGGGCCTCCACTAAGGGTCTACACTTAGCCCGTTCATTTTTGCAGTGATTCTTAATGAAATATCTAGAGGGATTCAGGGAGGTGTCCCATGGTGTATGCTATTCACTGAAGACATTGTTTTGGTTTCAAATTCGAAAGAGGAACTGAGTAGAAGATTAGATCAGTGGAGAGCAGCGTTAGAACACTCAGGATTATGAATTAGTAGAAATAAGATGGTGTATCTCTTCAACAATTTCAGCAAGTCGGAAAACGATGACAACCAAGTTATCTGCATAGGGGATCACGCCTTTAGACCCCAGGAGTCCTTTGGGCACTTGGGCTCTATACTACACAAAATAGGGAGGATAAATGAGAATGTCACCGACCGTATACAAGCTGGATGGAAAAAGTGAAGGGTGGCGACATGAGTTCTATGTGACAAGAAAGTTCCGCTAAATCTGAAAGGAAAATTCTATAGACTGACTGTTAGGCTTGCTATGTTCTATTGATCTGATTGTTGGCCCCTAAAAAAGTCGCAACCAGAGAGGATAAAAGTGGCCAAGATGAGGATGCTTAGATGGACTTGTGGAAAGACTTTGTTAAACAGACTCCCGATTGGTGTTTTTAGAGTCGAATTAGGGGTGGCGTCTATTGAAGCAAGTTGAGAGAGGGGATATTGTGTTGGTTCGGGAACATTTAAAGGAGGAAACCACTTGCACCAGTTAGGAGAGTAGAATCGAATCTAGTTGATGATACTAGGAGGCGTGGTCTGCCTTCTCTGAGATGGGAGCATTGTGTTAGAGGGGATGTACATGAGTTCTCTCTCTCTCTCTCTCTCTCTCTCTCTCTGAGGACATGATCTCATATAAGACCTCTTGGAGAAAGAGGATTAGGATACAAGGATAGGTGGACTTAGGATTAGAAATTATGCCTAACTAAATAAATATATATGAAATTAAACCTAACATTTATCAACAATACCCGACCTAACAACAAAAAGCTGTAATAATCCTTAAGATCTAAACGAGGTATCCATAGAATATGAACGAAACATACATTTCTTCTTACTTCTCATATTGTGCTATTACCTCCTGTTTTACTTTTTTCTTTTATTTTTATTTCTATTCAAATATCGATTACAAGTTCAAAAATTCCAAGATAGTTTTAGCTTGTTCTTGAGCAGCGTCGGCCCCAAAAATCCCTAAAAACTCGAGGGATCTTAAATTGAATGGTATGATTCTTGATTTTAAGCACACACTACCTCCCATGAACACATCCCCAAAATTTAATTTCAATTTTATACAAATTTCTGTAACTCTATGCACGCTATCTAATCTTAGCTCACGTTGCGTGCGTGTTCAAACCGTTAATCAAATCGAATTTTCCTACTAACTTCATGATATCACGTTATATTGCTATCGAGATATTCGAAAGAGTGTATTAAATCATACCTGAGTACTTTCGCTCAAAAATCAAATCGATTAGAGCTCAAATTTCTCTTTGTTCTCTTCGGCTAGTAACACACACAAACGCTCCTTTTCACACAGTGTACAGTAGCGGCTGAAGAACGCATCCTAGGGCTATGTGTCCTAATTCGGGTATATATATACCCTTCCCTTTTTTTCTTATTTTCATAAAGATCCCTCTTATTTGAATAAGCATACCATTTATCCCTACAAGTTAAACATGGTAGTTATATTTCTTACACATAGAGTATAAATATATTACATTTGAATTTTGGGTATTACACATTTTGTCTATGTACTCTCTTTTGTAAATTCTTTTGAACTCACCTTGACAATTCAGCAGTGAATTGCACCCTTTCAAGTCTCTAACGAACTAGCTACTAAAGCTAACGTATAACGATACAAGAAACATCGAATTGGAATACAACCAAAATTACAATTGATACTAATTGTCTAGCAGCCACACATCACATCCATAATGACTAACGTGTCACAACCTAGACAAAAGATCAAACTTCCATCACGCAAGACTCATTCGACGCATCACGTCCTCATTGAATCGGGAAAATCCTAAAGATAGTTAATTAGGCGATCCAGACCTAAATTCCAAATGCAACCATCAATAACATTAATTGCATAAACCCCTAATCTTTAAGCATGAATATCGTCTAAACAAATCCTATAATGAAAGACAGATTATAAATTTTAAAAGGATAGTTCTAACCTTCTGGAAATCAAGATAAAGAAAATTATAGGCGATGGTGCTTCAATTACCAAGCCTTCCTTGCATCCAACTTTAAGAATCCAAGCCTTCTTCCACTTTATCCTTTAAGAGCTCTCCCCTCTATTTTATGAATAACATTAGGGTTTCTAGTGTGTCAAAAGTGTGATGTGTAACACCCTAATTTAGGGCCTGGTTGTAAACAGTTGTACCTTATGTTTGTTAAGTTGTACGTTGACGTTAACCAAGTTGTTTAAGTTGTTTTGTTGATTAATTGTTGTTATTTGTTGGTACACGTGGTTATGTGGTTAAAGTTGGAAATGTGTCGTTAATAGATAGAATTGGTTAATAGTTGAACGGTTTCAAACGATGATTCCGAAAATATCTCCGTTAGTTAAAACGGATAAACCTAAGTTGCTTTAGAAGTTGAATAGGAGAACAAAATACCCACACGGGGTATTAAACCCCTTTGGGTCGGTTTAAAGGGGATGTTTATCCCCTGGTTACACCCTAGAACACACACAAAAACACACACAATTACACGCATACGTACGGGACCTTCTATACACACACGTATTTGGAGTTTTGTTAGGGAAAGCAAGGATTGTTGATTTGCAGCAGTAGATACAAGCTCAATCTGTTCTTATTGCGAGTAATCTTGTTGATTTAGTAAGTATTTCATTAGAAAAAGTGGTTTTGTGTTCTTGAAAGAAAACACCCATTTGAAGGGTAAAGATTGATCAATAGTTGTTCTACAACTTGATAAACATGTAGGTAATGTTGTATGAGGTCTAAATAACATGCTGGAACAATTAAAGCTTGATTTCAATCGATTAAGAGTAGAAAAATAACGAGTTGCAGGTCTGTGTCCGAACAGGGACGAAGTCTGCTGTAACGGAGGTCCCTACGGGCATAGGAAACCATCCCTACGGCCGTAGGAAAGTTGTTGTGGTCTCTGCGGCCGTAGGCAGGGTTCTCTGCGGCCGTAGTAATGTATTTTGTGTGGTTTACCACCTACGGGTGAAGGAAAGAAGCCTACGGGCGTGGGTACATAACCTACAACCGTTGGCACCCAAAGAATCACTCCTACGGGCGTAGGGTATGGTCTCTACGGCCGTAGGGTATGATTTCTTGGAAAAGGACCCCTGCGGGCGTAGGGCTTGTTCCTACGGCCATAGGGGGTGTCCGTAAGGTGTCCTACGGCCGTAGGACACATTCTCTACGGCCGTAGAGGCTATTTCAGGTTGTTTGTTGCTTGTTGTTCGTTGTATGTTTGCATAGAAGCTATTATAGTACTTTTAGACGTTGACTGAACCTACACATGATGTGTTAGGTGATTCGGACGATTCCGTGTGCTCCTGGGATTCCCGAATTCATATCTGCCTCTTATAACCTCAAGGTGAGTACCGGTTTTCCCATGAGTCTCGGTAAGTAGTGTTGTCTGTTGTTTGTTGAAATATGTTGTCGATATCGCACACGTGCGTATGAGGTATGTTATACGTGTTGTTGTATATTGTTGCCATGCTAAGTTGCTTTATAAGTTGGTTATGAATCGCATGTGTATAGTTGAACCCATTACGGGTAGTAGTTGTATGTTATACTGGTCCGGACCGATGTGGCATGGTTAAGGTCAGCTTTCTTCCCGAAGGCTGGATCCCTTTGATGGAATAACGGGGATTAACGGTACCCGGTGTGCAGCACGCCGGGGTGGTCTTGCAAACCGCCGCTCCTTAACGTGAGTTGGGATCTTAACTTCAGTTGAGATCCAAGATGTTGAGCTTCGAGCTTCGTAACGCGTTTGGTGGACTGCTCTTCGCTCCCCCACCATTGTGGATAGTTGTTGCTGATGGTCCCCAGTTTGAATCGTTAAGCGGGGTTCCCTTCCCTGCAAGATATGATTCCTACTGACTCGTTGGCGCGACACTGTATGTTAGGATAGCCTTGTGTGTTGTCCCGTAGTTGGGATAACCTGCTTATTGATGCTTATGTGTTAATCTGTACTCACTAGCTAGTTGTAGCTAACGGTGCCTAAATTTACCTTTTTGCAGATGCGAAGTAGTTGGCCTGGTGAGGCGGGACTTGTTGGTAGTTGTTGTACATATCTTTTGCGGAACACTGCTCGTTGTAATTATTTGTGATCCGATGGTCGGTAGTGTCGGTTAGTTGGGTAACACGCGGTAGTATTTTTGGGACTTGGTTTATGGTGTTGTACTTTTATATTACCAAGTCAGATAAACAATATTATCTTTTGTAAAACGTGGTTACTTCCGCTGCTGGCCTTTTTATATAAGTTTAAAAAGCTTAAATTTTCCCTAATTTTAAGCGCGTGAAAACCGTTGTTACAAATAGGTATCAGAGCCTAAGTTTGAGGAATTGGGTACTCGTAGGAGTATTCAATCTCAAGCTAGGGCCCGACCATCGTTAAGTGTTCCTAGTTGGGTATTTGGGGTTGAGTGTGAGCATTATGTGGTAATTGCATGAGTAAACTAACTTGTAGCGTTAGTAGTTGTTGAGTAAATAGAGTACTAAACGTTGTTCTCATGTGTAGTAAGTTGACATAGAATGGATGAGCAACGACTTAATACTGAAGAGGCTCTTAAACGTATGGAGGATGAAGCTTCAAGCGTTCATCCTGAAGGTGAGGAGGGATCTGCTCCGCATAGTGACGAGCCGCTAAGGCAAGATCCAGAACAAGCAGCACGTATTGCAAGTCTGGAGGAAGAGCTCCGACTTACACGGGAGCTGTTAGTAGCGGCTGTGCAAGGGTGTAGACTAGAGAAGTGTTCCTTTAAGAAATTCCGTTCTTGCGGTCCGAAAGAATTTGAGGGCGGTGATGGTCCTTCGGATGCCGTGAGGTGGCTTAGAGAAACCGAGGGTGTGTTCGATTCTTGTGATTGTGAAGCGGAGCTTCGTGTCAAATACGCGGCACAGATGTTGAAGGGTAGCGCGTTGTTCTGGTGGGATTCAGTGAAAGCAACGTTGAGTAAAGAGGTTGTGGCGGCCATGACATGGGAGCAGTTTACTGAGAAAGTAACCAGACGGTATTGTACAGATTATGACATGGAGAAGATAGAAAGAGAGTTTAACGCTCTTAGTAAGGGAGATAAGTCGGTGGATGTTTTGATTCAAACCTTTATCGATAAAGTGACGTTTATTCCTAGCTTGGTGAATTATGAAGCTGCAAAGATGAGAAAGTTGTGGGAAAGTTGCCTGCTGATTATCGTGCTATCGTTAGAATGGCTGGGAGTTTGGATCGAGCATTTGAAATGGCTCGACAGATTGAAGATGATCGTACTCAGGGCAAGGATGACCGAGCTGGTGAAAGTCATAAGAGGAAGTTTCAACAGTCCTCGAAGCCGGGTCCTTCTAAAGGAAAATCTGTTGCTGGTAGGAAGTTTGATTCCCAGAAGAAGCCGTGGGTGGATCGTCCGTGGTGTGCAACTTGCCGTACGTATCACAGTGGTGATTGTTCTAAAGCCACTGCTCGATGCTTACGGTGTGGGCAGAAGGGGCATGTGGTTGCCGAGTGTGAGTTCAAGGAGGATGTTTGTTACAAGTGCCACAAGCCAGGGCACAGAATATCTGACTGCCGGTCAAAGTCAAGTACCGGTGCTGGTGGATCTGCCTCTGGGCAGAAAAAGGATGGTGCTCCCCGAGCTAAAGGGCGAGCATTTCAGATGACAGCTGAGGAAGCTAAGGGTGCTGGAGACATGATAACTGGTACATTTCTTGTTAATTCTGCCCCAGCATGTGTATTGTTTGATTCTGGAGCTACGTATTCTTTTGTATCTGTCTCTTTTTGTGATAAACTGCACATGCCTATCTGTACTATCTGAGCCAATAAGAGTAGAGACTGCTAGTGGTAGAGTAGTTCCAGTTGTTGATAATATCCCTCAAGCGGTTATTGATATCGATGGGAGTAGTTTTCCTGTTTCCTTTCTTCTTATGCCGATTGCGGGATTCGATGTTGTAATTGGGATGGATTGGCTTAGCAAGTTGAACGCTGAGATTTTCTGTTCCAAGAAGTTGATTAAAGTCCCTCTACCTGACGGGTCATATGCTGTGGCTCGCGGTGAAAGACGCAAATTGGATAATCCTGTCATTTCTCTAATAAAAGCAAGAAAATCAGTCTCAAAAGGTTGCGAGTGTTACTTAGCACATGTGATTGACGCTAAATTGGAGAAGCGTGTTGTTCGTGATATTCCGGTGGTAACCGACTATCCAGAAGTGTTTCCTGATGACCTGCCTGGGTTGCCACCAGTTAGAGATGTTGAATATCGTATTGATCTTGTTCCGGGGGCTACCCCTGTAGCCAAAGCTCCATATCGTCTTGCTCCTTCAGAGGTTCGCGAGATGATGACGCAGATTCAGGAGTTACTAGACAAAGGCTTTATTCGCCCGAGTTCTTCTCCCTGGAGTGCTCCAGTTTTGTTCGTAAAGAAGAAAGATGGGACGATGAGAATGTGCATAGATTACCGAGAGTTGAATAAGCGAACGGTAAAGAACAAGTATCCTTTGCCACGGATAGATGATTTATTTGATCAACTGCAGGGAGCGACGTGCTTCTCAAAGATTGATCTGCGGTCGGGATATCATCAAGTGTTAGTTACTGACGAAGATGTTCCAAAGACGGCTTTCCGTAGTCGTTATGGTCATTATGAGTTTTTGGTGATGCCTTTTGGCTTAACCAATACTCCTGCTGTTTTCATGGACCTGATGAACCGGGTTTGTCGTCCTTTTCTTGATAAGTCGGTGATCGTGTTTATTGACGATATTCTCGTTTATTCGAAAACCGAAGCTGAACACGAGTTGCATCTGCGACAAGTTCTTGAAACTCTTAAACGAGAGAAGCTTTATGCTAAATTCTCGAAGTGCGAATTCTGGTTGCAAGAGGTCCATTTTCTTGGTCACGTGATTTGCAGCGATGGCGTGAAGGTTGATCCAACTAAGGTTGAGGCGGTGATGAATTGAGGAGTTCCCTGAACTCCTTCTGAAATTAGAAGCTTTCTTGGCCTAGCTGGTTATTATCGGCGGTTTATCCACGACTTTTCTAATCTTGCGGGTCCTCTGACCAAACTAACTCGCAAGGATGTTGTATTTGTTTGGGCGGAAGCTCAAGAACAAGCGTTTCAGTCTCTGAAACGGCTATTGTGCGAACCTCCAATTCTTTCGTTACCAGACGGATCTGAAGATTTTGTTGTTTATTGTGATGCTTCGTACTCCAGATTGGGGTGTGTGTTGATGCAACGTGATAAAGTGATTGCCTATGCTTCAAGGCAATTAAAACCTCATGAAGGCAACTATCCGACTCATGATCTTGAGTTGGCAGCTGTGGTGTTCGCGTTGAAATTGTGGAGACACTATCTTTACGGTACCAAATGTGTGGTCTGCACAGATCACAAAAGCCTACAATATGTCCTCACGCAGAAAGAGCTCAATATGAGGCAATGCAGATGGCTTGAGTTGATAAAAGACTATGATTGTGAAATTCGCTACCATCCTGGTAAGGCCAATGTGGTGGCGGATGCCTTAAGTCACAAAAGCTCTACCGTAGACGCGAAGTTTATGACACTTACTGTGGTTCCTGATATCATAGTTCGATTGAAGGAAGCACAGCAGGTGGCGTTACAAGATGAGAATCTGAAAGCCGAGTTGATGAGAAAGCTGAAAGACAAACTTGTTGATGATACTCGCGGATTAAAGACTTTCCAGTCTCGAGTATGGGTGCCACTTCATGGTGGTAATCGTGATTTGATACTGCAGGAAGCCCATAAGTCTAGACTGTCGGTTCATCCGGGCAGCACAAAGATGTATCACGACTTGAAAGCGTTGTATTGGTGGCCTACTTTGAAACGAGACATTGCCTCTTTCCCATGAGTCTCGGTAAGTAGCGTTGTCTGTTGTTTGTTGAAATATGTTGTCGATGTCGCACACGTGCGTATGAGGTATGTTATACGTGTTGTTGTATATTGTTGCCATGCTAAGTTGCTTTATAAGTTGGTTATGAATCGCATGCGTATAGTTGAACCCATTACGGGTAGTAGTTATATGTTGTACTGGTCCGGACCGATGTGGCATGGTTAAGGTCAGCTTTCTTCCCGAAGGCTGGATCCCTTTGATGGAATAACGGGGATTAACGGTACCCGGTGTGCAGCACGCCGGGGTGGTCTTGCAAACCGCCGCTCCTTAACGTGAGTTGGGATCTTAACTTCAGTTGAGATCCAAGATGTTGAGCTTCGAGCTTCGTAACGCGTTTGGTGGACTGCTCTTCGCTCCCCCACCATTGCGGATAGTTGTTGCTGATGGTCCCCAGTTTGAATCGTTAAGCGGGGTTCCCTTCCCTGCAAGATATGATTCCTACTGACTCGTTGGCGCGACACTGTACGGGACCTTCTATACACACACGTATTTGGAGTTTTGGAAGGGAAAGCAAGGATTGTTGATTTGCAGCAGTAGATACAAGCTCAATCTGTTCTTATTGCGAGTCATCTTGTTGATTTAGTAAGTATTTCATTAGAAAAAGTGGTTTTGTGTTCTTGAAAGAAAACACCCATTTGAAGGGTAAAGATTGATCAATAGTTGTTCTACAACTTGATAAACATGTAGGTAATGTTGTATGAGGTCTAAGTAACATGCTGGAACAATTAAAGCTTGATTTCAGTCGATTAAAAGTAGCAAAATAACGAGTTGCAGGTCTGAGTCCGAATAGGGACGAAGTCTGCTGTAACGGAGGTCCCTACGGGCGTAGGAAACCATCCCTACGGCCGTAGGAAAGTTGTTGTGGTCTCTGCGGCCGTAGGCAAGGTTCTCTGCAGCCGTAGTAATGTATTTTGTGTGGTTTACCACCTACGGGTGAAGGAAAGAAGCCTACGGGCGTGGGTACATAACCTACAACCGTTGGCACCCAAAGAATCACTCCTACGGGCGTAGGGTATGGTCTCTACGGCCGTAGGGTATGATTTCTTGGAAAAGGACCCTTGCGGGCGTAGGGCTTGTTCCTACGGCCGTAGGGGGTGTCCGTAAGGTGTCCTACGGCCGTAGGACACATTCTCTACGGCCGTAGAGGCTATTTTAGGTTGTTTGTTGCTTGTTGTTCGTTGTATGTTTGCATAGAAGCTATGATAGTACTTTTAGACGTTGACTGAACCTACACATGATGTGTTAGGTGATTCGGACGATTCCGTGTGCTCCTGGGATTCCCGAATTCATATCTGCCTCTTATAACCTCGAGGTGAGTACCGGTTTTCCCATGAGTCTCGGTAAGTAGCGTTGTCTGTTGTTTGTTGAAATATGTTGTCGATGTCGCACACGTGCGTATGAGGTATGTTATACGTGTTGTTGTATATTGTTGCCATGCTAAGTTGCTTTATAAGTTGGTTATGAATCGCATGCGTATAGTTGAACCCATTACGGGTAGTAGTTGTATGTTGTACTGGTCCGGACCGATGTGGCATGGTTAAGGTCAGCTTTCTTCCCGAAGGATGGATCCCTTTGATGAAATAACGGGGATTAACGGTACCCGGTGTGCAGCACGCCGGGGTGGTCTTGCAAACCGCCGCTCCTTAACGTGAGTTGGGATCTTAACTTCAGTTGAGATCCAAGATGTTGAGCTTCGAGCTTCGTAACGCATTTGGTGGACTGCTCTTCGCTCCCCCACCATTGCGGATAGTTGTTGCTGATGGTCCCCAGTTTGAATCGTTAAGCGGGGTTCCCTTCCCTGCAAGATATGATTCCTACTGACTCGTTGGCGCGACACTGTATGTTAGGATAGCCTTGTGTGCTGTCCCGTAGTTGGGATAACCTGCTTATTGATGCTTATGTGTTAATCTGTACTCACTAGCTAGTTGTAGCTAACGATGCCTAAATTTACCTTTTTGCAGATGCGAAATAGTTGGCCTGGTGAGGCGGGACTTGTTGGTAGTTGTTGTACATATCTTTTGCGGAACACTGCTCGTTGTAATTATTTGTGATCCGATGGTCGGTAGTGTCGGTTAATTGGGTAACACGCGGTAGTATTTTTGGGACTTGGTTTATGGTGTTGTACTTTTATATTACCAAGTCAGATAAACAATATTATCTTTTGTAAAACGTGGTTACTTCCGCTGCTGGCCTTTTTATATAAGTTTAAAAAGCTTAAATTTTCCCTAATTTTAAGCGCGTGAAAACCGGTGTTACATGATGCCCTTTATATATCATTTTAACTTTGCCACAAATGACATATTAGACCCTCCAAACTTGTAAATCAACCTTCCAACACTTAGATATAAACCTTGGATTATTAATTTTTCTCTTTACCCCTTAAATGAGTTCTTTTGAACTATAATTTACCATTATAATTATCTTAATAATGAAATCTCATTATTCAGAAAAATAGAAGTAATTACTAGTCGTTGCATCAGATTTTCTTCCGTTCGTTTTAACCGACTTTGCATGTCATTCAAATTAGGTGCAACTTCGATGTACGTATTTTAGTTGTCCCATGTTAGTTTTTGGTGCTCATGGACCGCATTGTGGGTGCTTCCACATGAAACATTTGAAGCCTTCACAAAATTGATATAGGTCTCTTATTAATCTTGGAAGTTCAAATTTTACTTTTATTTTTACAAGTTAGGGTCTTATATCTGGAATTGGGGTAGTAATGATTGGTGGACTTCTTTATGTTCACCTACTTAATCGGGTGGTGTGGATCCCTCACAGATGACCGGTTAAACATGATTAACTACCATGCAACATACAGTTGGCTTTCTCCACATCAATATTAATTGACTTCTTTTTGTTGCATATGTAGTGGTTGATACTAGTGTGGTGATTTTAGTTGTTGCATTGTATATCTTGTATGTTGTACTATTTTTTTTTGAACGGCTATATTTCATTCATACGCAGCAAAACATAAGTATAATCAACAGTACACATTATTCTGACCACATAAATACACATAGAAGACCAATGATAAAACTACACAACCATCATCCTAATATTAAGTTCTCATCCTTTCTTCAGGCAATGCTCGATCATAGATTACCCACATATCATCATAACAGTCATATGCACCCAATTCTGAGGTATTCCAGCATCATTCGTTTTAAGTCAGCAGTATGTGATTTGTATATAGAACTCATCCATACACTGAAAAGCAGTAGCTAGGGTAACGTTATGTCAAGTTAGATGAATTTTTTTGTTGTTATTGTTTGCTAAAAATACTAGTGTGCTTACTAGTTTTTTAAATGTTGTTGGGTTATGAATTGTTTTGGTAAAAGAAAATTTTCATGGACATATGCCATTGGTGGAGTGTCCGTGTAACGACAAAAACTATATGCCTTAAAGTGTGATAGTAAAAACAAAAAAAAACAAAAAAATACATTCTTCCAATATAAATAAAAGACTAACGAGTATCAAATTTATTGAATAATTATAACCCGTCATTTAATATAATAAATTCAATTAGTTAGTCTTAATAATTCACGTAATCATAATTTGAATTCTAATTTTGACTTTTTTTTAATCATAATTTAATTTAAATTTTAAGAGAATTTCATACATAGGGTGATTGTATGAAAATTACAATTAACTTTATCTTGATTACATTATTTTCTAAAACCAGACAATCAATTTTTGTAATTATTTCATTGTTATGAAACTTGTCGTATACATTTTAAACCAAAATTCGGACATAGAAAAAGTGGTTTGGATAATGAAAATTGATTGTATTGTCTTTAAGAAAAAAAAAATGTGTATACAATAGTAATTAAAACAAAGATTATTATATTTTCATGCAATTTACGTTCACATATACCCTTCTTAAACCTTCAAATATTTATCTACCATAATTTATAAGTATCATATTTACACTTTATAATATTTCAAAATATCATATTTAACTAAATTCTTAGTTTTATCTTTTATTTTAGAAGTATTTTAATTTTATTAACTATAACTTATAAATACTTGACCTTATTGCCCTAATTGTAACAATGATGATCGATGTCTTGTACAAAAAAAAATACAACCATGTCTCTTTATACCATGATAACACGTTTTTGCTATCACGTCTGTGTGTTGACATTCTGTGTTATTTTTTTCAAAATTCTCATTTTTTTTATATTTAATAATATTTAATATCATATTGATTTTTAATATATATTATTTTACTAAACGTAACATGTGTGTAATAGTAACACTAACATCTAATATATCATGATCTCTTCAAATTTGTAATCGAATTGCAATTCGCAATAGAATTCTCATCTTCTTCTAACTTCTAAGTTCTAACCATAACTCACAAAGCCCAAATAGTAACCAGGCCTATTATTAGTTTCCTACAATTTACAACCATGAAGCCCAAATAAAACCATTTTAGTAGTCCGTAGTCCGTACTTCTTTTAAGTCTTTAACATTCATAATAAAATACAAATCCTATTAATATAAAAAAGGCAAGATGATTAAAACAAGCTCTTTTTTATCTACAAGTTGCGTCGGAATAAAAACAAATTAATATATCATCTTACTATGTGCATTTAAAATGCTTAAAAAAATAACATAATAGTAACGAAATTTTAGTGTTGTTGCATGAAAATCATAAAAATTATTTTCTTTGAGATGAAAACAACTTAAGTTTTAATATTTTTTACTAATTATTTTAGCTACATAATTAGCAACTCTGATCAAGTTTTTAAAAATATTTCACATGGTATGTATTTAACGTAGATATTTTATTTAGAAAATATAAATCGATAATATAATAAAAGTAAAGAAATAAGATTCATTTTATTTTTATTATATAAAATGAACAAATAAAAGAATCAAAATTTTATAATATTTAAATCTTTTCCTATAATAAAAAATAAAAAATTTCTTTTTGCCTTATTTCACACGTTTATAACATCATCTACCACTTTAAATCATTCTCACTACTTATTCAGCTTCCCTAGAAAAAAACTTTAACATCCATAAGATGTTCTCCCTAAAATTGGTCTCGGCATCGTCGTTTCCCTGATCACAACTATTTCAACGAACACAACTGATTCTCACACTCCTTAGTACTTTGCAACAACGACGGACAACGACAACTATCTCCGTGACCAAAAACTATATAATTTCTTAATTGAAATAAAAAAAGATTTTTTATCATAATTATAATAAAGCAAAATAGACAAAAAAAAAAGGAAAAAAAGAATGGGATGCAAGGAAAAAAAGAAAAGGAAATATGTGATGGTGAATAGATCACATGATAGAATATCGTGAGATTTTAATATCTCATGATTTTTTGGTTAATTTACCAAAATACCTTTTAAAATCTCATGATATTTTGCCACTTTGTTATGCTAATTGATATATAGTATAATTATTTTGTTTTATTTATTTGATTCGTTATCATCAATTTAGCTAAAACCGTATTTAATATGGATATAAGTTTAATCTAACTATACAACCACGAATCATTTCTCGTTCTTATACACCTAATATATAGTCTTCTCTCTATACTTTGGTACCCTAAGAGCGGTAAGCTCACCCATCGAGGCGTTGATCACACAATACTAAAGCGATATGTCGAAATTTGATCTTTAAATCTTCACTATAGATTTCATATACTCTACATGTATACTACCATGTATAAATGATACTCATAAATATGCATACAATACTTAAAGTTAACTAATTTTGGTATTTTTAATTTAATCTTTTATAATAAAAAAAAGTCCTCCGAAAATACTGGGATTTGTTTATACCTTTTTACCAACCACGCTCGAGCAAAACATATGGAATTATGCAACCCACAACAGTCCATTCGACCTCATCATGAAGGAGTCTTCATTTTGGGTTTACTTTTGGTTACACAAAGGTCATTAGCCATTACTACTGATGGTACTTACTCTAATGCATCCTGTACAACTACCACAACATGTGGCCCTTATGCAATGATCATCAATGCAAATTTTGTGTAAAACCTTCATTGCATGATCTAAAACTTACTATGATAGCTCTTCTTTTCTTGTTCTTAAACATTAACAGATTATCGTGGAAAAGATGTGTTTAATAAAGTCAATGTAAAAAATACAGTTATAAAATTTTAATATGCAATCACAGATGATCAATATACAATCACATGTGAATTACAAAAATTTTCTGCCCAAAATTTTAAATGTAATATGGACCATTGATGTCATTGATCCAAGGGCTAAAAGTAGTCTCTTAGGATAATGACTTAAACATGGACTAAATTAAACATTCTTCCATTATCATATTCTTATATGTGCATAATTTCATGATCATTTTAATGTTATAATGTAACATGGTTTTTTTTTATTAAGTGTTGTCTGGATAAATACAGTGTTGTCTGGATAAATGTGGTCTGTATGAGATAAGTAGTATTGTTGTTTGTTTATGTATTAAATTGAACTGTCGGAATAAGAAAAAGAATCAAATCATTAGCTTAATTTGAAAAGTATCATACTCGTAACTTATTATTTTAAGTCATCTTTCTGGATTAGGTAAAAAAACAAACAATACGATTAAAACTTACCGGAACATGTTTTCCCCCATTAATTAGTTTCAATCAAGTAATTAGTTAAAAAAATCGAACTCGGATCAGAAAACGAGAGGAAAAACAACTTGAACAAGGTTGTCGACCTTGATTGTTCTATGTTATTTGTCTTACGAAACATTTTACTAACATTTTAAAAGAAATATAAGGTAAATTATCAAAAAAAAAAGTAATATAAGTATTAAAATTTGTTAAAAGAAGGTAAAGTATGCTTCTGTTTGCACAAGAAAGCATGGTAGATTAACTAGATTTCGATATGTTATGAAAAAACGAATCTTGAGCTTGTAACATTAAAAATCATGTCATGGTATAACTTTCCAACAATCAACTAAAATTTACAATAATTTGTAAGCAAAGTAGAAATGTATGATACTTGTATAAGAATTTAAAACCATTAATTGTTAATTAATTATCCAAAAAGATAAACTATTTACCATTTTTTATAAAGAGAGTTCCTTAAATACATTTCCTTTACCAAGAACAAAGAACTTCAAACTATATAAAAAATCATTAAATATATTAATAAGAATATCGACATCATGAGAATAGAAAAATGTTAGTATATTGAAAAATTGACGATAATACCCTATTAAAATAGAAGCTCCACTCATGCTAATGATATGTACACAAAGTGGTTGGTGACTTGGTGGAATATATGTATATATTTCTAAAAGGAATGACAAGTGGAACATACAATTCATACAAGGAATAATCAAATTTGTTAAATAAATTATAAGATTAAATAAATAATATTATTGTAACACCCTAAGGTCCGAAAGTTTCGTTATGAATTGTCTTAAATTAAATATTAAGTGTTTATGTGTTTGGTTAATTGCCTTTATGTGCTATGTGTTTATGAGATAAAGTTGGAGGGTTAGTTTTGTAATTTTTAGAAAGTTAAAGAAGTCTAGGAGCTATTTTGTTATTTTCCCCAAAGTTAAAGATGTACATGAGTCTTCCTTGACTCATTTGTAGTCAAAGATCAGAAGCAAAACACACATTCACGTACACACACTTACACCTCCTGTTCTTGGTTGATTTCGATTTCTAAAATGAAGTTCAGATATTCAGAATCGATACTTTAGTGATTCAGAAGCAAGAGGTAAGAGTTTCTTGGTTTAATTGAGTTTTTAGGTCAAGAAAATGGTTTATGGGTTGAATCCATAGTTGTAGCTTGGTTTATGTGTTTTAGTGATGTTTTGTATCAAGTTTTATGCTAGAAAGTTAGTAGTAATGATATAGGACTCTTTTGTATGATTGAATTTGAGTTTGTTCAAGATTTGGGTGAAAAAGTGTTGAAGTCGGCTGCTGTTTACGAACAAAGCAAGATGTCTGCTATAACAACTGTTCCTGCGGCCGTAGGAAAGGTTCTCTGCGGCCGTAGGGAGATGTTTTAGAGTTTTTGGTGATTTTGACTCCTGCGGCCGTAGGAAAGGGCTCCTGCGGGCGTAGGGCAGTGTTTTCATGAATTAGCGTCTAAGGACGAAGGAAATGAGCCTACGGGCGTAGTGCACATAGCCTACGACCGTAGGAGCTACGGGCGTATGGGTGGATCCCTGCGGCCGTAGTGAGGGATACTCCTGCGGGCGTAGGGATTTTCCTCTGCGGCCGTAGGAGGTAGATTTTAATAGAACCTTTGTTAGTCAATTAGAATCAGCACAGCAGTGTCTAGAAGTTAATACAACACTTGTTTATTGCTTGTAGACAATAAAGGATTGAAGCTTTTGTGATAGGAGTGTAATTCTTAACTGCTGTTAAGGTGAGTGTACTTACCTTTAATCAGATTAACATACATGTGTATATTAAATGCATGATTTGTGATTGATTATGTGATCATATTATATTATGGACAGAAATAGGGTATATTGAGATCCTTATACCCAAGTAAGTGTCAGGGGTTACTTATACTTTGTATAGTACACTCCGGGACCAGTTAACAGATTTGGAATAGATTTGCAGATTACAAGGTTAGATGTGAGACATCCAAAAGAGAATTCATTTTCATGCTTTGTTTATTATTCTAGTAGTATACTCACTAAGCGTTAGCTTATATTCAGTGTTTTTTGCATGAAGGTGCGTCAGGTTCTGGTAAAGGGAAGGCCCCAGCGGCTCCTTAGGCTGGATAGCTCCTGGTTTATGTATTAGAAACGTTTTTAAAACACTACTTTTGTTAAACAATTTAGCACCAATGTAAATAGTAACAGTCTTTTGTGGAACTTCGATCTTTTTGGGTGCTAAGAGTTGTATAAGATGTTTAATAGCTTTTTCAGAAAAGTGATGTTACAATTATCTCGAACTCATCTTACTTCAACCGAAGGTAGTATTCAATATATATAAACACTATACCAATTATTATGAAATATATGTCATTTATCCCACACTTTATAAAAAACGTATAAAAGATCTAAACGTTGTCACTCTTATAATTGTGAAAAATATTTTAAAAATAAAGATTGTTAAAAAAAGAAAAAACTCAACATTTATAGACGTGCACATCTGATTTTAAACGTTCATCCTTTTAAACGTGTGAATTTAGTAACAAGTAGATAATTATAGAAGTTCACACTTAAAAAGCATAGACTTTTGTTGTAACTTTAAAGTTATTTTCAAAATTTCCACATTTAAAGATGTGAAAATTTAGATAATTTATCCATGCTAATAAATATGATTTTTGACTCCTCTTTTCACACATTCAAATGTTAAAATTTGGTAGAAATTAGTAACACTTATTTTTTTCACGGTTGATCATAGTTCTTCACGGTTTTAAGGGTGTTAATATATATAAAAGAAAGTTTGAAATGAATAATGACATATTAGTGAATCGATAATATATGATTTTTATCGTAAAAAAAGATTATATAATATTAATCAAACATACTGAAACAATGTAATGGGGTAGTGTAGGTTTGGTGTGTCTATGGTCTAAGGTCATGAGTTCAAATTACGTTGTGAATAAATTGGGGTAGAAAATGATAGGATTGAAATAGTGTATTAATTGGTAAGATTAATCTTTAATCATATATAACATAACCATCTTTGTTTTTAGATAGCTTATGGTTTACTAGGAGGTAATTAACCTAAATATCTTCATATGTAGAAGGTGATACTTAGGTGTGCTCAAACTTAGTTAAGAATACTCATTGGACCTCGTAATATTAAGAGACAAATCTTTTCAAGGTTTGGTTTTAAATTTAGCGGACACGAATAGTTATGATTTCAATTGAAACAAAGTAAAAAGAACCCAATAGACGAAATCAACGGGATAAGTGTTTGAATTAGGTTGAGGGCCATTATGCTTTAAGCCGACATGACCCGTTAGTTGCTAGTTAGGGTTTACGGATATATGTTTCTAGCTAGTGTTTTCATAGTATCACTTTGAAAACATTCCACTAATAAGAAACTTTGTGGGTCATATTTGTAAAGGTAGATAGAAATTTCTTTGATCAAACCACATAAATTATTGTAGTGTTTTTTCTTGCTTTCTTGATTGCAAGTGTAAGTGCAACAAAACTAAAATTTGAAAATTTAGGAACGCGTGGTAAACTATAATTGGCAAAGGTAAGGACGACAAAAACGTCATAATAACTTAAATAATGAAACACTTACATAAAATCGACTTTTAACATATAAAACAAGGGTCAATACATAATCAACTTTATATATTGAACATAAAGAATTATTCCAGGCTTTAAATTTAAACGATTAATGGTTTAGATTAAATTGCATATTTGATTTATGTAACTTGTATATTCAACTTACCTTAACTGCATATACATATAAATTCTGTAAATAAAGATGACTATGTATAGTACATTACCCTTAGTATATAATATGTTCACAACTAGTCATGATATATATTTATAATATTAGTCCTGTGATATGTTTTCACCAAAATTAATAAAAATTAAACTAGATACATTTTATTTAACTTAAAAAGTTATTTAAATACTTAAATAACCAAAAAATTGTACTTAATATACCCGTCAACAAAAACTGACTACAGGCTTTTAATACCCATGCATGACGACTATTTTGTTACATGAGCTCATACATGTGTTCATATTCTATATATAGCTTTAAGGCTTAAGCTACCAAATAATTAATTTCAAATACTGAACTAGTTTTTTTTTAACGAATCTTAAATATATTTTAAATTTGTCTATAACGGGTCTCGAATCCATGACTTTAGGTCATAAGCACACCAAACTTACACTACCTCATACCACTAGGCTAGAAGCCTTGGGTAAACATAGAACTAGTGTTATTATCTCGTGTTGTTCTATGAGTTTGTATTCATCATTTACTTAATATATTTATTTATTTATCTTAAAGTTAAATAATAGAATGTTTTAGTTTTATATAATTAAATAAATCAATTATTAATTATTTCAAATAAAATACTGAGAAAAGGTATATAGGGATAAGAGACCGAACACTACAATCTAGCTTTTTGATGTCTTGAATTGTTAATAGAGGTTTACAAGTGTTTGGAATACAGTTTGTTGTGTCAATTTAAGTTAGAAATGAATTATGGTCGGAATACAGAATGTTCAAATCGAATAACCGTCCGTTAAAAAGGTTAGCACGGGCTGTGTAAGTGTTGTTGGGTTTCGTTAGCCATCTCACCTGCGCCGCGGAAGCCTGAAAACATGATTTTCGGGTTAGAAATCAAGATGCCAACAATACCCATCAATGGTGGAACTCTACATATAAGTATGCAACCAAAATAAAGGGTTGGAATAAGAAATATACGATGCTCCAGCTTCTGAATTCTTCATGTTGGGATGAACTCTTAGTCACCAAGAGAGCAACTCTGTATTGATTGTCCACACCAAGTTTGTTTGATCCCCAAATGCTAGTATGTCAAGTTATGATCTTCAAGACTTGAAATCACTCCTAGGAACAACTCACAACTTCCAGAAGTCACTTAAGAACACTTGATAACTTCTCGACATGCTCAAGAACTCATGAAGGAATTTGCAAGGCATGAAAGAAGAAAGAGAGAGAAGTACATGCATTATTCTGGTCAAGAGGTAAAATGAAGGCATCTTGGACTTTTATGAAGACCCACATGCACCTTGGCAGATGTTGTGGTCGTTCATGTCAGTCCCAATAAGTCCTAATTATCCAAGTCTTAAGCCAAGCAAAATAAATAAACAAATATAAGTTGTCTGACACAACTTCACGGCGTGAAGTTTAATACTTCACAGCGTGAAGTCCTCCTGCAAAACCCAATTTCGTTTTTCTGATCTCTCGTTCTCGTTGCGTGCTGTCGGGATCAATCCTTGGCGTGTGACCCAATAGGCTCGTGTTTTATTGGTAGCATTACTAATCTACATGTGTCAGTGGGCATAATCTAACAGACTCCCACTTTCACATGACACAGCGTATCGATAAGTAACATAGACAGAGAGCGGCCTCTAGCAAGACATCTCTGCCCCCAAGTCAACGCGAGTTATGTCATCCCAAGACAAGTACCAAATCACAACCCTATAGGTATGATATGGCCCTACAGATAAGTGATCAATCATCCTTTTGTTTGCGATATCCATGTGAACACGATACATGATACAAGATCATTCTCCGAATGTTCACGATTGTGTTTCTCGATCTAGATTAGTGGTGACCAAAATATACGAGTTGCAATTGATCAATCATCATTTTCTAACTCGATCACGGCCATGATTTTTGGTGTCAGCTACTAATCATTGAGGGGCCCAGGGATATCTTTCTTAACAGAGGAGAAAATTCCTTTGACTACATTGTCCCATTACATTGGAAATACTTTGCCTAAAAACTCCCTTTATAACAACCTGTTACAGCTACGTTAGAAAGCAATCAAGATAAGGCAAACTAATGTAATGCGAACACATGTATCTCTGGTCTAAGGACGAAAAAGATATTATCATCGTGATTTACTTTTGATGAATACCATGAAGTAAATTCAGGTGCGGGTCGTCCAATCACTTGACAGTGTATTTCAAGTGCAGGAGAAGTGTTGCGTCCTTTGTATTCAATCTAGTATTGTATACATGACCAACCACTACCCTCAATCTTAGTTCAAACTTCCTTCCCATAGAGAGTGACCGGTCGTGGACGTTTAGAATGCGTGCACATTCAAGGAAGTGTTAAAAATAGCAAAATTAGAACACAATAATGGTTTGTGAGTGTATCCGCTACTTGCGTATCATCAAACCCTATTTGATAATCGATACAAGCAGAAAGCACAATATTGCTTAATTTCCCTACATTAGCATATCAAAATAAACTTGAGCTAAGTCTTTTGCAAAAGGATTTGCGTGTAAGTACTAGTATGATAATCATCACTACATTATAATATTAGCTTAGTAATCAGATCTTGCGTCTATGCTCTCCGTGTGTATTCTTATAATGAACATATCTCCATCCACAACTAAACCACTCATAAAGTGTGTGTTGACGAGATTACGGTTCATTCTCCAAGTCTTTATACCTTAATTGTTTCGGAAGAACTCAATAAAGTAAATGACGCTAAGGACAATGGTTCTTGTTGTCACACCCCGCCAAGGCGGAAACGCGAAGTGTGACAGAGAGGATCGTCATAACACATTGATACGTTAATAGAGAAATTAATAAAATGCAATTCAAACCAACGTGTCACGACGTTCCCCGACACAAGAGGGGACTTGTGCCGCGTTAGGTCGGTATTCACGGCATCATAGTCTCAAGTAATAACTGGGAATACGCAAATGTAAATCCCACAACCCGGGACAGGTGATACAGGGCATGCAAGCCCAAAAACCACGTAATCCATGTTTAAAATAATAAAAGATACACGTTTTCAAAGTCTTGAAAGCGATAGGTCATGCTAAGGTCCATCTAGACACCTCTAGTCATCCTTAGGTTGTATTTTTAGCGTTACCTGAAAATGAACACTCTAAAAAGGTCAATACAAAGGTTGGTGAGCTCGCAGGTTTAAAAGAAAAGATCAGTTTACCGTGCATAGAATTATGTTGTGTCAATTGCATCAATGATAGAATAGCACTTGTATCCGATGGCGTCGTAGGGGTTTTCCATTTACTAATAGCCTCGATCTTGTTGGGGTCCACATGAATCCCCTTGTCGTTAACCACATGGCCGAGAAAATGTACTACATTCAACCAAAACTCACATTTCGAGAATTTGGCGTAAAGTTTTTCCTTTCTAAGCAATTCCAGGATTAACCTCAGATGTTCTTCATGTTCTTCCTTGGACTTGGAATAGATCAGTATGTCATCGATGAAGACGATTACAAACTTATCTAGAAATGGTTTGCATACTCGGTTCATAAGGTCCATGTACACCGCAGGTATATTGGTCAATCCAAAAGGCATAACGGTGAATTCGAAGTGCTCGTAACGGGTCCGAAACACGGTTTTCGGTATATCCTCCTCACGCACCCTCAATTGATGATAACCAGATCGAAGATCTATTTTGGAAAAATGTCGAGAGCCTTGTAGTTGATCGAACAAATCGTCTATTCTAGGGAGAGGATAGTGGTTCTTGATGGTTAACTTATTCAACTCACGGTTGTCGATACACATATGGAGCGATCCGTCTTTCTTCTTGACGAGTAGAACGGGTGCTCCCCAAGGTGTCTTGCTAGGTCACATGAAATTTTTTTCTTGTAGTTCATGTACTTCACTGGCCAATTCTTGCATCTCCGATGGTGTCAATCGGTATAGTGACCTCGCTACTGGAGTAGCTCCCGGTATTAGGTCAATGGTAAGTTCCACTTGTCGAACAGGAGGTAATTTAGTCAAATCCTCGGGAAATACTTCCGGAAAATTTCGAACTATAGGGATATCTTCGAGTTTCTTCTCTGCGGACTTAGCGCTCATACGTCATCTCGTGTCTCCTTCCGGTCGGTCTCCATGAACTAGAAGTACCTTGCCACACGGTAAAGGAATTCGCACTATTTTTTCGTGACATAAAACTTCGGATTTTAGGTTCGACAACCAATCCATCCCTACGATCTCATCAAAGCTCCCACACCCAAAAGGTATCCAGCCTATACTAAAAGTAACGCCCTCTAGCTCTTAGGTACACTCACAGACAACCTTACTAATTTCTACTTTCCCCCCATCAGTTATCTCTATCAAGTAAATAGTGTCTAAATTGCTAAACTTCATACCCGTTAAGGTTACGAAATCAGTAGAAACAAAACTATAATCGGTGCCAGAATCAAAAGGTGTGGTGTCATAGAAGTCATTTAAAGAGAAAGTACCAGTAACGATGTTGGGATCTTGGCGGGTGTCATTTGCTCCCATGCAAACGCTCTCCCACGGGCTTGGTTGACTTGATTCTCTGGGTTCCAGTTTCCCTCCATAGCTAAAGGTGGGTTTGGTCTAGTTCCTCCCACTAAAGGTGTTCGATTAAGTCTTGGACATGCGTTTCGGTAATGCTCCGTACTACCACATTCATAACATGCACCCCGATTACTTATCGGGTTCACAGTGTTTATCGGGGCCACCATCCTACCCCCAGTCCTACAGTCCTTTGCATAGTGCCCTAATCGGTTGCAGGTTGTGCAGTGTCGACACCGTATGTTTTGGTAGTGGTGATAGTTACAAGTAGTGCCTTTTGGTGCAGAACCCGAATACTCTTTGCTTACCGGGTTAGTTGCCACGTAGCCAGTTGCCACCTTCGCCCTCTTGTTGTTGTTTCTAGAGTCCCCCTGCTTTTAGTATAGCACTCTGATTCGTTGGTGGTTCGGTTGCTTTAACCATCACCCGAATCTGGGGTACAAGTCCCGCAATATACCTCTCGATTCGTTTGGACTCTGGAGTGACCAATCGTGGCACAAGTTTTGCCAGTTTGTGAAACCTGATAGTGTAAGCGGCATGAATTGCACCCACCATCTTGTGGTTCCATAATTCGTCATTCAACTTTTGAATTTCAGTGCTCGAGCAGAATTCCTTCTCTATCAACGACTTAAGTTCTTCCCAAGTCATTCCTATAGCAGCAGGCCTCCCTCTGTCCTGGATCTGAGTATTCCACCCTGTCAGTACCTTATTAACCAAGGAACATGTTGCGTACTCCACCTTATGGTGTTCAGCACAGTTACTGATATCCATAACCGACTACATTGTTGGTATGGTTGTTTTGGTGGTTGAGGTTATTACCGATTTGGGTCACAATATTAGAAATAAGTGCTTGGAGTTGTCGCGCTATCATATCGGCGATGTTGGGGTTTGTTGCTTCATCTCCCCCTCGTACCAATACCTCGTCCACACCCGCGGCCATTCAAACGGTTTGATCTCCTCGGAGGCATATTCTATACGAAAGGTAGATTTGAGGGGATAGACAAATAGTTTGTGTTGGCTAGCTTTACCCGCAGTACGGGCATGTCAAGCTTCGTGGGGTCATAGAAGTATTGTTTTCCCATGTGATTCCCGTATCCTGGTCCGTAGCTCATTTCACAGAATGCCTCGTACTACCTTACAGGTCCTTGTGATAGGCATGTGTGCATGGCGTTGGCCAGACGTTATGCATCCATGCTTATCACAGTTTCTCATTAGGTATTACTAAACATGCTGCTCCACTTGCATGAGACACTACAGTAACCTAAGGGTCCAGGCTTTCATGAATACTCTACTGTGCAAGATACCAAAATACATAGTCCTTCGAATAATTAATCCTACTCTAAGGCAACAATCAAACAAGAACATGCAATAAAGTTAAATCAAGAATTCTGAGTCTATATATTTCTTTCTCTTGCATAGCTATTGGAGCATTCACTCAGCCCTTTCCCATTCCTAATATAACTTCTATAACAAGATTCAACAAAATCAAGTAATCATATAAAGGTCTCACGTATAGTAGTATGTCATGTTGAGGTGTTTTGAGCGATAGTTGTTGCGGTTAATCCGCAAAGGAGTATAAGTGGTGCATTCAAAGTTTCATGGAATTTTGTCATCTCAGAGCACTAAAATAGAGAGAAATACTTAAATAAAACACCACTTTATTTATAGATTTTTTTGCTTTCGTAGTAACAATAGGAATGAGACATGGTAATTGAAATAACATAGAAAATCCTAATAGTGGTACTATGATAGGTAGTCAGCGCATCTAGAGTCTAAATCAGCTCCGTGCGTCGGATTCGAGATCCGAGTCGATTTCGTCTTCGCTTGAGTCATCACTCGATATTTCTATCGGTTCTTCCTCAGATGGCTCTTCGGAGGGTTCTTCCTCAAATGGTTCCTCGGAGGGATCCTCTTCCGGTGGTTCATTGAAAAAACCCTTGCTTAGTTGGTTCCTTCGGGGCTTCCTTAGGGACCGTAAAGGTAATCTTTTGAATTGGCGCAACTCTCTTACGAGTCGTTTCCTTAGTACGGAGTACCTTGCCGTTTACACGGTGAGGTTTCATTATAGCTCCGGCACGTGAAGTAATGATGTATGGGTTTTAATCCTTGTTCAACATACTTGAGTTGTTGGTCATATCGCAGTCAAAATGCCGAAAAGTCATGTAAATACGAATGCACACATAGTTCCTATTATGCGACTACATGTGGTGCTTAGGTTATAGTCTAGGCCAATCCACCTAATTCTCTATAACCAATGGCTCTGATACCAATATGTCACAACCCGCCAAGGCGGAAACGCGAAGTGTGACAGAGAGGATCGTCATAACACATTGATACGTTAATAGAGAAATTACTAAAATGCAATTCAAACCAACGTGTCACGACGTTCCCCGACACAAGAGGGGACTTGTGCCGCGTTAGGTCGGTATTCACGGCATCATAGTCTCAAGTAATAACTGGGAATACGCAAATGTAAATCCCACAACCCGGGACAGGTGATACAGGGCATGCAAGCCCAAAAACCACGTAATCCATGTTTAAAATAATAAAAGATATACCTTTTCAAAGTCTTGAAAGCGATAGGTCATGCTAAGGTCCGTCTAGACACCTCTAGTCATCTTTAGGTTGTATTTTTAGCGTTACCTGAAAATGAACACTCTAAAAACGTCAACACAAAGGTTGGTGAGCTCGCAGGTTTAAAAGAAAATATCAGTTTACCGTGCATAGAATTATGTTGTGTCAATTGCAGCAATGATAGAATAGCACTTGTATAGATAGCATAGCATATAACTGAACATCTCGGTTCAATAGCACTTGTATCTTTAGCATGCAAAACCGAACCCCAAAGGTTCAAATGTGTATAGTCTTCCAACATACTATAGCCGGCCGGGAACATAAGTTGGGTCAACGTTGTAATAGAGTATCAATAGTCTTCAACTAGGATTCAACAACCCATAGTTGGATAACATTCAATCGTCTTCAACTAGGATTCAATAACCCATAGTTGGATAACATGCAAACAAAGTATCTCACAGATAGCAAATAAGTTTAACGCGGCATGAAAACAGTTTAAACATGTATTGAGTGTCATTTTCCCCCAAAATATATAAGAAAAGGGGGCCACGAAACTCACCTTAGCTTCGCACAGTTTCTAGTCTTGCAAGAGAATAGACGCGATATCTACAATAAGTACAAGTACACATAAGACATAAAGGTAGGTGCATGGGACCCCTAGCCCAAAGGCGGGTGTTAATCATTGGTACTAGACCTAGTGTCACAAGACAGATTTAAAGGTTTTGCGGGCTAATTTTACACAATTTTAAAGTATTCCAAACGTACGATTCAGAGACCCAACTTTTTATAAAATGGGGTTCAGTGTATCAACCATAATGTGTAATTTTCCTAGAATTTAATAACCTAGCTAGGTATTTATAAAAATTAACAGAAGACACTACTGCCAGAAAACTAGCTGCACACGCGCGATAGAAAGTACGGATTTTATAAAAATATTAAACGACTTCCAAAATTCACAAAATTTACATAGAGTCAAAAGGTCACTTTGATAATACCACAGTAAAAATATTGATCAAATATAATATGATTTGGACGGGTTTTAACACATAACCCGAAATCCTGCTGGGCAATCTGACAGATTTGCGCACCGTCACGGTAAAAATCATTTGACCAGTCAAACGGCTTCCAAAAATTACAAAACATGGTGGAGATGAAACTAGACTCAAAGCTATACGTTTCACACCCAAGAATAGAACAAAAAGGCTACGTATAGGCCTGGTTATGACCTCTCAAACACGAGGCACTCTACTGTCCAGCAGCAGTTTTATACACTTTGAACTTAAAATCGAATCTTGGGATCATGGAACACCTTTAGAACCACTAAAACATCTTTTGATTACATGGTGGTGATTAAACATGTTCTAAGGGTCCAAGAACATCATGCTTATAGGTGGATGGAAAGAAGACTATATGATTTAAAGAGTAGAACACTTATCGAATCGATGATCAACGAATAAATCTTGAAATCTTGGTGCCTTGGAATGGAATCGACAAAGAGAGGGGATATGGGGGCTGAATTTCACGAAATAGAGAGGGAGGAGGGAGTAGGTCGGCCGATTAGGGGGGTTTAGGGGAGGGATTAGGGTTTTAAATTAGGTTTAAGGCTTAATTACGGGATTTTAACTTAATACTAATGGGCTTGGACCTATTAAGCTACTTTTAACCCATTAAAACACTAACTTAGCTAAAAAGAACAATCTAAACTATATATATATATATATATATATATATATATATATATATATATATATATATATATATATATATATATATATATATATATTTAATAGTAAAAATACATTTAATTTAAAATAAACAATTATACGAAAATATAACACGGCAGCTAGGCAGTATGCTATATCTTAAAATTAAACAACAATTAAGCTAACCCTAGGTTTTAACATATTTCTGAGCCTAATTTAAGCATTCTAAAAATTACCAAGAGTTATCTAATGTGCATACGAGTAACATTCGAGTTTCAGAAGTCGTCGATTAAAATATTATCCTGATTTCGGTGACGGTTGTCACACTTGTGCAAAAGCCATTGTTCCCTCATTTTCTGAAAAGATCTCAATAGGGCCAGCGATGCTTTGAGAACCTTTTTTACTAACAATTTCACATATAATTGGATTACGTACTCCGATTTGAATCGGCAGTTATCCTCTTGTAGTAGGATTCCAAACTCCAAGCTAAATTGGCAGTTTATCCTCATTAGTATAGAAACTAGCACTAGAGTAATAAATTACTCTAAGCTTTCTCTTACCATAAATCACCAAGATCATATCTCAATATTTCTTGTACTCTATAATCAATATTATAAATGCTATAATCGTTATGGACGAATAATTCCTTAACTAAGCTTTTAAACAAAGTAAGGACATTATATCCATTAAAATGTATGTCCAATACATACAAGTATATGATTACAACAATGCTCCCACTAGCACTGACATTCATAGAGGTTTAATCTTGCTTTTGAAAACTCTAACATATGATTTTCAAGTCTAAGCAAAGATTCCAACCTTGAGATGCTTGTTTAAGTCCACGAGTGGACTTTCTTGAGTTTGTAGACTTCACAATAATACTCTTGATGTAAGAGACCTTCGGATAGTGTTATCTACACATCCTCAAAAAAATTCCTATTAAGGAATGCACTGAGAGAAAATTTTTAGATGATACCATCCACTTGGTCAATCATCGAGAAAACCTTTCCTATCAGTCGGTATTCAAAGTTGTAAACTTATCCATGCTAGTTTCTTGTTTCTAAGAACCATGTACACCTTTGGGTTTCCCTTTGATAATGCAAATTTAAAATTTTGTTTGACACTTGCTTAGATCGACGCCATCTAAGAATTTTGGTTTGTACCAAACAAGTCCCATATTTTGATATCCATAATGGATTGCATCTCTCTTTTATTGCCTTTTTCTCCATAGCGAACTCTAGGTCCACTACGCTTTCGGTATTTATGTGTCTTCATTTATATATAGTGATCTATATCTATCTTATCATGTGAAGACATATACCAGTTCAAAAGGAAATGACTTTATGTTAGATTCTCTAGCATTGTTATGCTGAGTTTCAATCATTTCTGATTGAGTACTAGTGCCAACATCAGGTTCTTCCATTCAAGGTTAACTTTAACTTCTACAGGCATCCATGGATATTAGTTTCCCCATGTAAGGAGACATGTCCTTGAAGTAACAAACATTTTGTTCTTTAAGGTTTGTCAAACAAATATCCCATGGTCTCGGTAGAATACTTAATGGAGTAACACCTCTAGATTCTAGGTTCCCTTACCTCATGTCTAAAACGCAGGTTTGGACAATCCATACTTTGAGATGAACAAGCAAAGATGTACTTTCTAGTTTCATCCTCTAAGGTGTAGTCTTAACCCTCTTTGTTGGTATAAGATTAACAACATAGCCTGCCACAAATTTAGTATATCTTAAATGATTGGATACTGAAGTCCAAATCATCAATTATCGGACTATATTGAGAATGCCCGACTCCTCCACTAAGATGACCCCATTTCATAATGTGTCCTAGGAGGAGTGAATTGTGAGATAATCTCATAATTCTTTTGATGGTCATAAGATTTAGAACATATTTACTCAATCTACAAGTTCACACAAGGATTAACTCGGCTAAAGCTCGACAATCAACCTTTGTGTAACTAGATTCAAGTATCATAGTTCTTTATCCCTTTCATCAGGCACTTCATTATGGTTTGTATTGAACACCTCTAAGGTTTCAAACACTTATCTATAGATATATCCATTTCTTCTACCATCATCGGTAAAGGTAACGAAATATTTGGAGTTATACCTTATGATTTGCTTGAATAGTCTATACACACAAGTGTGTACGTAATCCAACAAGCTATCATTCCTCTCACATACTAAAGTGAAGGATATGTAAGTCATCTAGCCCGATAAACAAGATTTATGCTCAACATTTGACCCGTGGTCAAACGATTCCAAATTCCTAACCGCCGGAGTTTGGTGATACAAGTTTTGTTCATATGGTTAGATCGATTATGTCATAAGGGTAACTTATCCAAACCATTCATGGTTATTTTATTACCTCTTAAGCATAGACTTATAAATGCCATGACATGTATAAATTTTGAAACAGATACATGATTCAAAATAATATACATCGTATACCAAGGCATAATAGATATAGTGTTTCTAGTCAAGCAGGACGTAAAACAAATATCTATTGAAGTAATATAATAGCTGGAAGGATAGACAACTTTTAACTTTCAATCCTCTCAATAGAAACAACTTTCTTGTTTTTCCATTTGAGGTCCAGTTCTCCATGCCTCGTGTCTCTACTTCTCTTTAATACTTACACTTTGAAGCAAATAAATTTGCAACAAACGTGAATGTAATAGCTAGCGTTAAAATACCTAGCTTTTAGAAGTAGAAAAGCAATGGAGTTAAATCATGAATACATCTGAAGTTGAAGAACTAATTTTTCAAAACAGTTCTTCGCTATCTAGATGCATAGGGAAAATGTGGTGGCGCAAATTCATAATCTTTTATGGAAGTAGCAAACTACCTCACATGGAGTGTCATCTATAGGCACAATCTCATTTTCCTCTACCTCCATTAATATGGTAGGTTTGGTGTAACCAAAACTTCCATTAGAGTTCAATTTCTATTTCTTGATTACTTGTTCCTTAGTAGCCTTAGTGAGGCGAGATTTATGTTGGTCATGTATAGACTTAGCAGCTTTCGGTTTGTCCCAATTCCATGATTACACACAGAATCTTGAAGATTGACTAGAAAGATAGTAGAGAGAGAATATTCAATGTAAAATACCCATGGGGTATATATAGCCTTATGGCTATTGACTTTGTAAGGTTTTGGGCATAATGTGAAATAAACTATGTGTTTCTCATGGTGTAAACCATGTTTTCTCTAGTTTATCATATGAAACATTCATCAATCCTACATGATACATGAACCACTTGTTATCAAGGCCTAACAAGTGGTATCAGAGCCTAAGGAGTGTGATTTGATTCCGAATTCAACATACAAGTTCAATATTTTTGAAGATTTGAAGAAAACCAAGAACACATTTTGAGATTTTTGGGTTTTCATCAAATTTTGAGATTTTAGTGAAGATTATGGTTGATTGATGCTCGATTATCATGTTAGAATCATTCTGGAGTTAACGAGATCAAATTAACCACAAAACAGCAAGCAAATCGAAGATTTTTATGTGTTTTGAGAAAATCGGGTTTTGAAGAAAATCGCCAAATTTTGTATCAATTTGTTGTTGTTTATCGACAAATTTGATATAGGATTGATTGTTGTTGATAGGCGAAGTGATCTGGGCAAGAAATTTACAGATTCGTGCACATTTGAAGGATTTTTGAATCTGAGCGGGTCAATTTTTTGAAGCATCCAGGAATTTGTCTTGAAGCATTCGGGATTCTATTTTGAATCATGCGGGATTTATGAAATACCGAATAAAAGTGATTGATTTTCACAAAAACCGCATGTGTTATTCCGGGAATTCACAAGGGTTTATCCGGTTTTCAAGCCATCCGGTATTCAAGCTATCCGGTTTTTGAGCATAAGGTTTCACACATCCGGTTTCTGTGACATCCGGTTTGTGACTAAGGATTTGTGTCATCCGGTTTTTGCTTCATCCGGTTTTTTTGATCATCCGGTTTTATACACATTTTGTGCATCCGGTTTTACACTCATTTTCAAGATTTTTGAGATTTCTGATCATTTTTGCCATAGCAATATTCTTCAATTTCAAAAATTTTTAAGCTGACCTGGCAGCTCGACCCCAGCCAGGGGCTTTGCCCCTTGGACCCTGCTATCAAGGGCGCTGCCCCCGAACCCCCATCGTTTTTCTGTAACTGAGTCAGGAGTTTTCAAAGTTTCAGTTATCATTCTGATGTTTCTAGATTTGGGTCATATTCTGTTTTCCCGTGAACCAGATGCATAATTGGTAGTACCCTTATGTCTAGCCATCCTGTTCTTTCCTAACTGATTTTTGGTTCTTCTTTCTTATGTCTATCTAAAGTGAGGAGTGTTGAAGACCCAGATCACATTGTTGGTGAAATTGTTTAAAGGATTGACCAAAATCAAATTATTTTAGGTTTTTGTGAAGATTTTGTATTACATGCGAATGCACACTGCAGATCATTCTTTTGGTGCTCTTGAATAAGGATGAATCCGACTCACTGATTATTATATCAAAGTCACCTACCCACTTATGTGTACCCAAGTTCATTTGCACCCGTATGTCATCCAAAATCTTTTTGGGACTTGCGGTGATCTGGTCAAGGTTGATTACACGGTATTGGGAGACTTACCTGACAACATTATTCTCCAATATCAGATTACATCCAACACAAAGTTATAAATCTTCAAGAATTCAGATCAAATCATTACCACTCCTTAACGATCAAGAGTGGTTCGAGTATCTATTCATGTCATACAACAAATGGAGATCTTTTTGACTTGAATATGTAGGATCCTCCCCAACCCTCTTTCATGTTTGTTACAACTGAATCTCATAGTGGTGTCTTTTATGCATGATGCTCATAAAGTATTATAATCATCATGAGGGGGAGAATAAAAGTGAAGAAATTTTACATTGTTGATTCAGTTGTTGAGGGGGAGTAAAAGAACATATTGAAAAATTACGGCGTTTACTCAAGGAGGAGAGAGAGAAAGAAACATCAGTCTATGTCATGTCTAGGGAGAGTAAAGATCTATCATATGAAGACATGGAAACAATCTGAGCTACATTGTAGGGGGGGACAAAAAGAAGATTCTTCCCAACACATCAAAAGTGTTTATGCTTCCGCTGTCAAAAACTCAAGATAAAGTATTGTTTCAGACTGATGTATTTGGTGGGACACTACATCCAAAACTGTTTATATAATCTAAGGAGGACTTAGATTACTGGCGTATACACTCCTATTTCAATACAAAGGGGGAGAATGTAAAGTATAATATTGTATAGAAATAAAAGTTTAATTGTAAAATACCCATGGGGTATATATAGCCTTATGGCTATTGACTTTGTAAGGTTTTGGGCATAATGTGAAATAAACTATGTGTTTCTCATGGTGTAAACCATGTTTTCTCTAGTTTATCATATGAAACATTCATCAATCCTATATGATACATGAACCACTTGTTATCAAGGCCTAACACTTTCAACATACCATGAAGCTCTAGCGGGAGTGGAGAAGGCGAGTTTCATTTTGGTCATGCTTAGACTTTGCGGCCTTCAACACACCATGAAGCTCTATTAAGGAGTTCTCCATGTCTCATGTGATAGTTCATCTAGAACCAATCATATGATGTGGGCAGGGATTGGAGAATTATATTCACCATAATTTCCCTCCCTATGGAAAATTCATACCTTTCCATGTGGTCTATGTACGCCTTAATCTCAAGGACATAGACACTTATATTCCCGCCTTCTTGTATTTGACAACCGACTTAGGTTTAGACACACTAATAGAGTTTCTCTTTTTAGCCTGCTGATGAATCGTGTCCTTCAGCTCGGTTAATTTATATTGTACGCAATTAATTACTTAAATTGCTTTCGCAACTTAGAGTTCTTAAGTTGAACAACATATAATAAGAAACCTCTTTTGTGTCTTTGATATGCGCTATGCGTATCTACTAACCTAGTTCGCGTTAGTAGCATGTGGCTCTAAAAGGGTTTATCAATAATGTACAACTTTGACTCAACAATCAATGTTAGTCAACGATGTTTACATTTATGATTTTATCCTTTACTAGGAACGAACGGAGTATTAATTTTAATGTGGTGTTGTTAACGTTTATCGTCTAAAATTAGAATACACGTTTAAGTTTATATTGTTATGATCCTAGTTAAAATAATTACCCATTTGATTTTAATAAAAACCAATTTATTTTAACAAGGGCTAAGAACCTTATTTCACTCCAATTCATGATGGGTTTGCCGAGGATCACTTCATGGAGTTATTTCGGGCCGGTAACAATATTACCGATTGTAATCTCTATTACAACTCGTTAGCATCTTGCGGGATTCGTCGATATCTATTATATCGTTTGGCATGTTTAATCCCTTCTTGCACTAAATACAAATTAAAATTTTGTTCGACTCGTGCTAGCTCGACGCCAACCAAGATTTTAAATTGTATTTTAAAATTATCCATCAAGATAATCGGTGGTACTCTCGGTCAACAATTAGCTCGTTCTATGCTCGACACCAATTATAGCGATTTGCCACCCTCACCTTCCACAAAATTAGACAAGAATGACTTGTGCTTAGCTCGACATCATCCAAGTTTTACTAGATTCGGGTGGAGTTATCTTATGGACGGTGCTTTAAATTTACATTTTTAAGAAAAACGGGTCTTTAGTTTTTCCAGTTTAAAAAACCTTTATTTGCGGTTTGATTAACAAATAAGTGACAAAATTACATTTTCCACTTTGAACATAAAATATATATATATATATATATATATATATATATATATATATATATATATATATATATATATATATTTATAATCGTTTGTTAGTCGTGTGCGCGCGCGAGTTGTTAACCAATTTAAAAACTATTGACTTTTATTATTTTGAAAAATTTTCTAGCATGCGAATTTCTAACAACCATGCAAGAAAATACAAAACAATAAACAACCACACACATATATATGTCCGGTAATTTACTCCAAAATCCTATGTGTTCTCCCGCGAGCCAAAACGGAAGAACAAGGTCAATCTAAGGACATATACCTTTGACTTTGTCGGTTTGCTCCCACTAATTCCGTCATCTCATCTTAAACCTCCGAATCCATGATAGTCGGGACATCACCTACACGACTCCCGATGGTTGTCTTCAATTTTCTTTTTTTCCACAATTACATACAAATTTGAAAGAAACTGCATGCAAGCCGCGGTTGTAATTTTAAGCTACTAACAAGTACAAAAATAATACAACGGCATACAAGCCGCAATAAATATAAAATTTATTAACCGAACTAATCATTACATACCTTTATGGTTAAAAACCACCAAATGAATGAATAAATATATAAACAACCAAAAACCAACAACATAGGTCTATGGGCAAATATATAACCGGATACTAAATATATACAACCACAAATAATATAAATGGTGTCTAACACCAAAATAGACTAAGAATATTTTGATTAAGATTATTTAGCCAAAAAATTGTATCTAACATAAATATTCTTAGTACATATGCATTAGTAACACCAAACTAGTTTTGATGAAACATATTCATATATACTCATCATAAATATATACATGTATACATTTCATGCCAAAATCATAGCATGTATATAAGTATGTGAATCAAAATATTTTGGAGATCAACATGAACATAAACAAAGATCTAGAAGCTATCAAACAAGCCAAAACCGAAAATGATTTTTCAAGAACAAAATTATTTATGGAAAAACACACTTCACGCCGTGAACATATGAAATTCACACCGTGAAGTTCATCCAGACGCATATTTCGGGAAAATTTCGTTTTCGACTTTCAAGCCACCAAGGTGCAATACCTATGTAGAGATGGCTCTGATACCACTGTTGGGTTTCGTTGGCCATCTCACCTGCGCCGCGGAAGCGTGAAAACATGATTTTCGGGTTAGAAATCAAGATGTCAACAATACCCATCAATGGTGGAACTCTACATATAAGTATGCTACCAAAATAAAGAGATGGAATAAGAAATATACCATGCTCCAGCTTCTGAATTCTTCATGTTGGGATGAACTCTTAGTCACCAAGAGAGCAACTTTTTATTGATAATTCACACCAAGTTTGTTTGATTCCCAAATGCTAGTATGCCAAGTTATGATCTTCAAGACTTGAAATCACTCCTTGGAAAAACTCACAACTTCCAGAATTCACTTAAGAACACTTGATAACTTCTGGACATGCTCAAGAACTCATGAAGGAGTTTGCAAGCCATGAAAGAAGAAAGAGAGAGAAGTACATGCATTATTCTTGGTCAAGAGGTAAAATGAAGGCATCTTGGACTTTTATGAAGACCCACATGCACCTTCGCAGATGTTGTGGCCGTTCATGTCAGTCCCAATAAGTCCCAATTATCCAAGCCTTGAGCCAAGCAAAATAAATAAACAAATATAAGTTGTCTGACACAACTTCACGGCGTGAAGTCCTCCTGCATAATCCAATTTTGTTTTTCTGATCTCTCGTTCTCGTTGCGTGTTGTCGGGATCAATCCTTGACGTGTGACCCAATAGGCTCGTGTTTTATCGGTAGCATTACTAATCTACGTGTGTCAGTGGGCATAATCTAACATGTGTGTGCCATCCGTGTAGGGCCTCGTGTAGAGCTACATGGGCCGTGTACAACCCTTGTTGAATACAGACCATGTAGGGCTTGTATGGGTTGTGTATAGTAGAGCTACACAGGCCATGTATAACCACACGGGCTGTGTAGGGTTAGAGTACATAGTGGGTGTACATGACCTGTGTAGGTCGTGTAGACACGGGCCGTGTAGCATACTGATAGAGTATAGATTGAATAATTGCATTCTGAAGAGAATTATTCATTGCAGGTAGACACTGATAAACATAATTAGAGAAACATAAAATCAGTGAAATCTTGATTTTTTGCTAACGAGGTTAGTTTCATGAGATGTTTTGTGAATGTACACATGTGTTTATATAAGATTATGTATCTGTTTACATGTTGGAATTTATGAAAAGAAAGATATGCATGAGTGGCAATAAAGATTGTCTGAACGACAAAAGAGATGCCTGAATGGCAATAGAGTAACCTGAGTAGCAAAAGAAATGCCTTAACCCCAATCTCCTAAACCTTTATCTTTACTTAGATTCAAAATTATTTGTCATTCTCCTTTTTCACTTTTAGCTATGAAAAGACAATTAGAGGGAAGGAAGAATATGTTATTCTAAACTTAAATTATATGATTATGAAAAGAAGCAAGACAACATTCCAAGATTAACACCTTTAACCCAAGACAACATTGCAAGATTAACACCTTTAACCCTCCTAGTATATCAACTAGTGAATTTTTATTTGATTATTGCCAATCAAGGGTTTTTTAGGCCGATTTTTCTTTGAGATGTTCGTCACAATTGTTCTTTTGAAAGGCAATGATACTTTATTTCAATCAAATGATAACTACATCACGATCAGTTATAATAGACAGTTTGTAGATGATATACGGTGAATACGATACTCAAATTTAATTTTTCCTCAAAATCTCTTTGAAGCTTTTACACCATCCAAAGTTTTTGATTTGAAGATTAAAAATTAGGGTCTACGTATGGTCTCTCTATAACTACTTCTTTTCAATGACTTAAACATTTCAATTGTTTAAGTATGAAAGTAATATGATTAAAGTATTACCAACTCAATAGAAATATTTTTTTAAGATGTTGAAAATAGGTTATACCAGAAAAACCATACTAACCGGAACAACCGTCCGACCCATTTAACTACATACCCAATTAACCTGACCAGTGGCGGACCTAATAAGAGTCTGTCAGTGGCAAGGGTCACTAGTCAATTTGGTAGACGTAGTGAAATGTTTTTTTAGCCGGTATTACTAGTCAATTTTTTGGGTGTCATTAGTGAATTTTTCATGCTACCAAAAATTAATGAAAAATGATTTTTATTTAAAATGTTAAGTTATAGTTCAATATTGTATTTATTTTAAAATAAATTAAGATCTTTTCATGTTTAGTCAAACATAATCTATCATTTTTCTCACAAATACGAGAGTGTGCCCTACAAAGAACTCATGCTTAACTTAAAATAAGGAACCAATACTTACATTTATGAGAGAAGATGACGAATCATATTTATAATGTTTTAGTTTACCTTAAAAATAACAATTTAAGAGAGGATAAATAAGTTGTGTTTTTTTGTTTATGACTTTAAAAATACCAGAACAACAACTAAAACCTTATTAACCCGAAATTAACCAAAAACTTAAAAAAACCCGAACAACACCCATAATCTTAATTGATTTTATTTTAATCATTATAGTACCAACCATCACTAAAAATCCTGAACTCGTCCTTGAACCCGACCAAACAAATTCCAAATGCTAACTTATTGGTGGGGATGATAAAAGCTTGGATTAAAGTATTAAAAAGTTATGAGATTAGTGAAATAAAACAAAATAAAAAATTAGTGAAAAGTTGAGAGATATTTAACTTTTTTATTTATAAAGGAAGGTTCTTGTGATTTTAAAATAAATAATGATATATTCTACTACTATTTTTTTATATTACATCCCCCTACTCATCATAAGATTTCATACGAAATCTATTAATTCTTTTTTTTTATATCATTCATTAATTTTAACTCTTATCTTGATCTTGTGATTATAAAGATAAGGAGGAAGAAACAGTGATATCACGCATCCTTTAAAATTTATATAATGAAACATTGAAACCAGCTAAATTAATAAAAATGATTAGGGCCATTTAAACATGGACAAATATTCAAAATTTAAACTACGAGGGAATTTCATGATGATTGGGTGTGGATTGTGGCCACGATTTGACTAAAATTAAAGGTAAACAAATTTTAGGGGACCCAATCGCAGCATGCGCCGCGTAACTGGATGGAATGCAATGCCATCAGTCAAAGCATCCGAGGAATGGAATACATTAACACCCTATTCATGTAAATTCGCTTCGTACATAGTGGCAATGTTTTAAAATCCAGTTTTTTTTTTTATTTAAATTAAAGAAAAAAGAATTAGACGGTCAAGATTAGTTGCGGTTTTTAATTAAGAATGGTTATCAAATAAACCTTAATATATATATATATATATATATGGGAAGGTTAATGCGAGAACCGTTGTTAGTGCGAGAACCGCGAGAACGAATCTCGGCCGTTCCTTGGATATGAGAGGGTTCATGGATGGAAAGCGTGGAGGGATAGAGTGTGGCAGAGTGTATGTGAAGAATTCATGGATGGACAATGACATTGAAGGAGGGGGAATTGGATGGCTCAGATTGGTTCTCGCGGTTCTCGCACTAAGAATGGTTCTCGCATGAACTTTTTCCTATATATATATATATATATATATAGTGGGAGGTTCAAATGAAAACCTTAAATTTAATAAGAATGAGATATTAAATCCCAGCCGTCTAATTCTCCCTCTTTCAATGTCATTGTCCACCCATGAATTCCTCACATGCACTCTGCCACACTCGATTCCCCCACGCTTTCCATCCATGAATTCCACTAACAAAATGAACGGCTGAGATTGAGTCTCCCATTCTCATTTAAATTCTCATTCTCATTTGAACATTCCCCTATATATATATATATATATATATATATATAGACACACACACACACACACACGCACACAGACATACACACTAGATTAGATGCGCAGAAAAATGATAAGCATTTTAAAAATATATTAAATGATTACAAAACCCGAAGAAAATGACGATAAACGACTTCAACATCCAAACTAGCGGTGGAATCATTGACTCGAGGTTAAGGATAGACGTGACGGAAGAAAATTGTACCATGATACGAAAAGATATGATTGAATATATTTCTTGTACAAGATATCAATAACTATTGTTACATTTAAAAAAATAAAGTCAAATACTAATAGGTCATAATCCTAAAATGGTTCTAAATAATTTAAAATGATAACATTGAAAATTTGATTAAACATGATATTTTACTATATTATAAAAGGGTTAACTGATATTTATAAATTAGACTGGACAAATATGATATTACAAGGCTTAAACAAGACATATATGAAATTTCTCTAATAACTTTAATTCAATTATGATTTTAAAAAGTCAAAATTGAAATTCCAAAATTTGACTAAGTGGATGGCCAAGTAATTTAAATTTTTTTTATTAAATGAAGAGTAATGATTAATTAATAAACTTAGTGCATGTTAGTCTATTATTTATGTTAGAAGATATATATATATATATATATATATATATATATATATATATATATATATATATATATAGGGGAGAGAGAGAGCAGTTCATTAATAACTCACTAATGAAGGGAGTTTTGGGAAAATCAAGACTCATTACATAATAATTTATCCGTTCGGCTACAACTCATAATTGAGTAAATATATAAATGATCAAAATATATATATTAATAAAACATTAATGTTAGTTACAAATAATACTCGCGGTACTCGTAATAAAAATTGTTTCCATGTTAACTTTTATATATATATATATATATATATATATATATATATATATAAGTTAACATGGAAACAATTTTTATTACGAGTACCGCGAGTATTATTTGTAACTAACATTAATGTTTTATTAATATATATATTTTGATCATTTATATATTTACTCAATTATGAGTTGTAGCCGAACGGATAAATTATTATATATATATATATATATATATATATATATATATAGGGTAGGGATATAGGAAGAATGAATTAAAAATGAGAAGCCTAGGAAGCAATCTAGGCCTTTGATCAAATTTAATCTAAGGTTAAGATGATTAGTGGCATTTTAGTAAATAAAATGAACTTTTAAGTGGGAGGGGCACTAAAAAAAGTGGCTGGAGGGGTATTTAAGTCATTACGCGCGTGAGTGGCAGCCACTCTCCTGAAAGGAGAGTGGGCTGAGTAAAAAAACCCAATACCCTTTCAAACTTTAACCAATCATAACTTTTATATACTAAACTTTTTTTTAAAAAAAATTGCACCATTAAAATGATAAAATTATGCTCTTTCATTTGATACCAGTCTTGCATATATTTTTTTATTTTTTATTTTTTTTGAACTATGTTGCACAAAATTTACACTGTGTTGCACCAATTTCGTACTGTAAGGCATATTACTTTGGTGCACGCATTTGGCGCTGTGTTACACAACTTTTACACTATATTACACAACGTTAATTTGTTGCACAGCTTCAGAACTGTGTTGCACGTCTTTTTACTGTGTTGCACGTTTTTTAAATTGTGTTGCATGTTTTTTTTTGGTGATTCAAAAAACTGTAGAAAGTATACATCAAGATCTATAACTTTTATTTTTTAAGTTTTTGACGAATCAAACTCGATCTTGGTCAAAATTACGGTCAAATTGTTGAAAAAATAGAAAAAAACCAAAAAATTCGTATCTTGCTCATACTACATCCGTTTTAAATGATTCGAAAAACTGTAGAAAGTGTGCACTAAGCTCAACAACTTTTATGTTTTAAGTTTTTGACGAATCAAACTCGATCTTGGTCAAAACTAGGGTCAAAATAGTGAAAAAAAATAGAAAAACTGTGTATTTGATGTGCAACACAGTGCGAATGCTGTGCAACATATTAATGTTGTGTAAAATAGTGTAAAGTTGTGTAATAGAGCGCAAAATATGTGCAACATAGTGATATGACTTACAGTGCGAAATTGGTGCAACACAGTTTAATATTGTGCAACATAGTTCAAAAAAATTAAAATATGCAATACTGGTATCAAATGAAAGAGCATAATTTTATCTTTAAAGTGGTGCAATTTTTTTTAAAAAAAACTTTAGTATATAAAAGTTATGGTATGTTAAAGTTTTAGGGGGAAAGACACAAGTAGGAGGAATACCAAAAGTACCCTTGAAAGGGATAGGGACATGTGTCATCTCCTCCTTGCTTCCTAGACTTCTCCCCCAAAAAAACTTCTTCATTGATCCACGATCTATATATATATATATATATATATATATATAGTGAGAGAGAGAAAAAACAAGAATTAAATAGACGGTCTTAAAATACGTGATCGTAGAAACACCAATTTACCCTAATTTTTGTCTCTCCACGCACACGCACACGCACACACACACATATATATGGGAGGGTTCATTCGAGAACCGTTGTTATTGCGAGAACTAATCTCAGCCGTTCCTTGGATATGGGAAAGTTCATGGATGGAGAGCGATGAGGGATAGAGTGTGGCAGGGTGCATGTGATGAATTTATGGGTGGACAATAACATTGAAGTAAGGGGAATTGGACGGCTCAGATTGGTTCTCGCGGTTCTTGCACTAAGAATGGTTCTCAAATGAATTTCTTCATATATATATATATATATATATATATATATATATATATATATATATATATATATATATATATATATATATATATTCTAGAAACATGTTTTGTCATTCGAATTTGCTTATATCTTTAACATGCCATGCTTACAATGACCATGAATAAACTATCTTCTATCACTTTTTGTTGGCAAATAAAGGTACGGTTAAGCATTGATAGTCTATGGTATGTAGCACGTTTGGTGTCCCTACCCACAAAGTCATGAAAAAGTCCATTAAAAAAGTTCCTAACGAATATACATGAAACACATTATGTTCTAGAAAACAATGTGAAATTAAAGTGATCAAAGTTGTCACTTATAACATTCTAGGTAATAACTATTACTTTAGCATTTAACTCTTACTATTAAATCTATTATATCATCACTCTAACACATCATGTTCTAGAAAACATTTACTTCATTAATTATATGGGTAAAGGTAATAAAATAGCATTCTATATTTTTATTACCCAAATACGTAATATAATTTGTGGTGAATTGTTAAAGTAAGAATTTGAATTTTTTTATTATAATTTGGGCTGTAGCAAGAGTTTCTAGTGTCCGATCACTACCCAATTGTGGTGATGTGAATAGACCTGGTGGTGATGGTGGAGTATAATCTACCTCATGCCAGCCATTGTTGCCTGATTTAAAGAAACAACAACAATAACGCAACCACCATCGCAATGACGATGGCCGATAAGGGCGATTGGACTTCCCACTCACCAATAGGGAGGAAGTCAGATCATCAAGGAGGTTTGGTGGTGATCAAATGGTGGAAACTTTGGCTAGAGCCCAAACCATAATCGAAAAATTCAAATCTTTAAGTCGTGTGACATGCACACACACACGCCAAGTCCTAAGTCGGACCTTAACTACCTCGTGCATCACTCTTAGGTCGGACCTAGTCTAGGTCGGACAAGGCCAAGTTGCCTCACATAAGTCGGGTGACCCTCATTCGGATGCGACACAAGTCGCACCTAGGTCGTAAGTCGCACCACTCATACCCATGCTAAGTCGGACGCATCATAAGTATGCACAAGACATTCTAGGTCGTACCAAGGCATTAAGTCAGACACACAACTAGAGCACATGAGCAAGCCTAGGTCGGACCTCTTTTAAGTCGTACAAAACCATCTAGGTCGGACCTATACCAAGTCGCACAAACACTCTAGGTCAGATCCGAGGCTAAGTCACACGATCACAAATTGCACAAGTCCTCCTTCCAAGTCGGACACATCACTCGTGGTATAAGCCACCTAAGTCAGATGACTAATCGCATAACCCCTAGCTCGGATCTAGTTCAAGTCATCGCACACACACAATTCTCTAAGTCGTATCATTTTTAAGTCGGATCATGCACAGTTTGAACATAACACTAAGTCGATTACCTACACGGAGTTGCACATGCAAGTTGTACCAACACAATCAATTACACACAAGTCGCATGATGCACCAAGTCGGACTTTTTACCAAAGTCATGTTAGATTATGTGCAGAGATAGATAACATGTATCATCGTGTCCAATACTATGTGACACTAAAGGATCACACCGCTGCACACCCAAATAGAACCTTTTGGATTTTACCTTTTTGTGTATGACAATATTTAATAGTTTAATTAATTATTGAGAAAAGAGAAAAATAATAAAAGATATTTATTATTTAAAAGGAGAAGTTGATATTTAGTTTAAATATTAACGGGACCAATTAATTAATAGTTATTAATTAATTAGAAAGGTCGAGAGTACTTTCTGTAATTAATTAATAGTTTAATTAAAGCTGGGCTTTAATTAAACGGGCTTAGGCCTAATAAGGGTTTATTATATAAACCTTATTTAAGCCTCATTAATCGTATAACTCAATTACAAAAGATTAAAGTGATAACCCTAAAAGCTCTCTCCCTCCTCTCTCTTTCTCGGCGGCGGCGCAAGAAACAAAACCGACCACCAAGGGCGGTGGCCGGTGGCGACGCGGAAACACACACACGCGGGTCACGGTTTGATCCAAGGTTTAATCATTAGGCGGTCTAGCAGCCCGTTCGAGGTGGTGCAGTAGCGGTGGATAATCTGCAGCTGTCTAGAGGATTGAAGAAAAAGTTTTGGTTTCATCAAGGTATAACTTTTCTAATCCTTTTTCTCTTTTAGTTTCTGTACGAGTTAGATGAGATCACTGGAGGGGGTTTTATTCCGCTATGCATGTTTTTATACCCTACAAAACCCTTCAGTGGTATCAGAGCCACTTCTAACCTCGTAGGAGACTAGGTAGGTTTCTTTTTATTCTGATGAAATATGATTCTGTTTTATCCAGAAAGAAAATTTTTTGATCATCCAAGTAAATAGAATTCAAGTTTATGATTTCTATTGGATTAGATTAATTAGTTTTTGGATAAATAGATTGTTAGATTTAAATTTTAAATCTGTTTTTTATTTATTGTTATTATCTGCGATAACCGAGAACATCACCATGATCGGCGGCAGTCTCAGTCTGGGACGGCAGTCTCCGGCTGCCAGTATTCGGCGGTTTCACAGTTGGTGTTGGTGATGGTGACCGGCGGTGTTAGCTGCGATCGGCGGCGATCCACCGTGGTACGCGGCGCTGTTTAGCGACGCGTTAGCGGCGTGGTTTAGCGGCGCGTTAGCGGCGCGGTTAGTGGCCCAGTTAGCGGCGCTAACCCAGTTAGAATAGATTATTAGAATAAATATGAAGCTGACACAAGAACCAAGAACCAAGGATCAGAGAGCAGGATTGGATGCTAGAGCCAGTGGGAGTTTCAGAATGTCATGCCATGTGTGTTGTGTTTTTCCACTTAGGTTTTGACCGTCGGGTTTTTTTCGTGTGGCTCACGAAACCGACAATAGTTAAGGGCAAGGCTAAGGCATAGTTGTTTGTGGTTGTTTTATTTCTTTACATTTTTTTATATATGCATGGTTGTGATTAACACGATGAAATAAAACAAGGGTTTTAATAATAGTTAATTATTGAAACAGGTGTTTTAAAGAAAACTGGCTTTAAAGTTTTTTTCTCATTAAAAACTTGGAAATCCTTTTTAGAAAAATCTTAAATCAGTGTGCTATCCACCTAATGGTACACCCTTGCTGTTAAACGGTACTCGGGTGTCGGAAGTGCCCAAACCTTGGGCATCCGGGTTCAAACAATTGCGGGAAGGGGCATGAAAGATTCCGCGATAATCGGGAGTCCCGGCCAGAATTCATGCTGTCTTAGGTGGTGCGATCTATTTTGGTGATAATCGGGAGTCCCGGCCCAAAATGCACTAGAGGGACTAAACATGCACGGTTCCTATAACCGATGTCCCGCGGATCTAGGAGTCGTGTCCAGTTAGGATACGATTGGTATAGTTCTTACCTACCAGAAATAGCATTGTCCCGGTGGGAAGTGCCCAAACCTTGCATTGGGAAATGTGAAATATGGATCCTAGTCTAATAATTTTTGTTAAAAGGTAATAATTATTAGAAGATATAATCAATACTGAATCGGTTTTATCTTTTTCTTTTTCTGTAGATGTCTATTATATCGGTTATTCTGTTTTATTCACCAAGAGAGTCTCTAAGTCTCATCACTAGCAAGTGGAATATTTCAGGTCCAAACTTTGCTGTTTGGAAGATGCATCTGAAAAATGTTTTGGATGCACAGGGAAAGCTTCACATCATTAAGACATTGCCTCCAGAGCGACCAGGAGTAGATGCCCAGGATAGTGAGTATGACACTTACTATCAGTATCTGGCTGACGAATCTGATGTTATGTCGATTCTCGTTCTCACCGCATCATCCGAGTTTACGGACGATCTCCGTGAGAAGTCATCTTATGAAGTTGTTCAAGGACTGGAGCAGAAGTTCAAGTTTAGTGAACGGATATGTCGTATGCTATTGATGAGTGAAATCCTTTCAGCCAAGATGAAAGAAAGTCAGCCTATTAGAGATCATCTCATTAACATGAGAAGGCTCTTAGATTGCTATGAGTGTTTTGGTTCAAAATCAAAACCACATGAGCTAGTTATGCTCTTGTTCGGTTCCTTGTCGGACTATTACCAGAAAAGAGTAATGTATGTCCTCGGTGATTTTGAGATGACTGTCGCAGGGTTGCACGAAATCCTTATGTGCATTAGCGACGAGTTGAACCCAAAGCAGCTAGAGTCACCAGTTGTGGACAAGGAGATATGGACATGCGGGTAGGCGAAGGCTCCATGGTTGGTGCTGAAGCTGTAGGGACATATTGTCTTAGTTTGCCCTCGGGCATGGTCTTAGAACTAGAAACCTGTTTGTAACACTGTACTTTTTTAAACAAATACTTTACTGCATGTGGAAGCTAGTTACATATAATTATCTTAATTACAATATGAGGTACAAAAAGATTTCACTTGTTTGATTTACAAAGGCCTATACAGTGTTAATACAAAACAGGCTCTATCAAAAACTTTGACATCAGAGTATTGGTCTGTCCATATTCCCAGCCCAAAAGCATCAAGCTCACCAAAAGAGAACCTGCAAAATAATCTAGTGGGGAATTAGCACAAAGCTAAGTGAGGGAACAAATATCTAAACATATACAAGGCAAACATGCCTAAACCCAAATAGCTCATGAATCCCAGGAGAATCGGCGGTGTTGCAAGCACCTACAACCAAGGTCGGCCAAAACCAAGGTTTACCGATAGCCTTGCAAATATGGACAACAGTATCAGCCTCCTTGAATAACATAAATGTACATCAAGGCCAGATACCGTAAATCCCCCAGCAATAGGCCCAACATAAAACTGATCTCCAAATTAACATGTATATACAATCCAAACAAGAGCATTTTCAAATAGGATATTACATCCTGTATATCCCAAGATATAAACCCACTCACCACAGTCTGCACTGTAGAATCTCACTCAGTTGACTAAATTCACTGAGTCTTCTCCGATCCTGAGATTGAAGTAACCCATGTCAGTATTCAATTCATAATACTGATTCAATAATAAATATCATATTTATTCATGTTCTCATATATATACATTTATACATATATTCAACATACATAACCCCAAACAGATATACAAATCATGTTTATCTTTAAATCATCAAATCCGATAATGTCCAAATCCGATTATACCAAATCCGATCATTTCAAATCCGAGCAAAGGCGGATTCCGAGTAAGAGTCCAATTCCGATAAAATCACAATCCGATAAGGGCACAATCCGATTAAATGTTTAAATCCGATAATCCAAGATTCCGATAAAAGAGTTAGGGCCAAATCCGATAAACATGACATCCGGTAAAAAGTCACAATCCGGTAAAGGTACAATCCGATAAAGAGTTAGGGCCAAATCCGAGTAACTTCTATCGGATTCCGATACTTCTATCGGATTCCGAGTCATTCAACCACAAATCCGACAGAATCATAACTTCATGCATAAATCTATTTCTAACTCAAATCTTACTGATTCCATGCATACAAGTTATATATGTTTCCAGAAATCATTCTAAACATATAATGAACATAATCTATCATCAAAATCTAACATACATTCATCCTATGAGCATCAAATCATCAAAAACAATCGGTATTCATATATATATATATATATCAAACCCGAATGCTTATAGCATATAACATATGAATTCAGAATTCTAACCTTAAAAGATAACAAACAATCACAACAATGCAAGCAAGATGGAGGATGATTTCTTTCTTTTTTCCTTTCTTTCTTCTTCTCGGCCGAAGACACCAAAAACACACACACACACACACACACTTTGTCCAAAGTTGCAAGTAATGAAGTATGGAGTGTGGGTTGAAGCTTAAACCCATAATTCGGCCATACCCCCCCCCCCAACAACCCAAATATAATATTATTTAACTATATTTCCAAAATAATAACACAATATAAAATCCCAAATACTTGTCAATTAACACATATTCACAAAATAAAACACATAAACCAAATAAATCCCAAGATTAATTAAATTACCTTAATTAATCTAGGCCGTCAAAGAGGGTGTTACAAATCTTCCCCCCCTTAAGAAGATTCCGTCCTCGTAATCACATCGCGCTCAAACAAGGAAGGATATCGGCTCCTCATATCAGTTTCAGTTTCCCAAGTCAAATTTGAACCCAAACTATGCTTCCATTTGACCAAAACCATTGGTATCTGTTTCTTTCTCAGTTTGGTGACTTTACAATCCAACAGTTCAACTGGTTCCTCTATAAGTTTCTGATTCAAATCCACACGAAGATCCTTAATTGGAAGAACTTGCACTTGATCTTCTACATTAAACTTGCGCAAATAACAGACATTGAAGGTATCATGAATACCCGCTAATTCATCTGGAAGATCCAACGCAACAGCTTGATCATTAACCACACGTCTGATTCTGAAAGGACCAATGTAACGGGGAGCAAAATTCCCGCGTTTTCCAAAACGAATCACCCCCTTCCAAGGAGATACTTTTAAGTAAACCATTTCCCCTTCAACAAACGATACTGGTCGACGCGGATCAACATACATTTTCTGTCTATCCCTTGCAGCTTTCAATTTCTCTCGAGCAATTTCAACCTTATCAGCTGTCATCTGTACAATATCAGGTCCTGCAAATTGCTTTTCCCCAGCTTCTAACCAACAAGTCGGAGTTCAACAAGGACGACCATACAACATTTCATACGGTGGCATACCGATACTACTGTGATAGGAATTGTTATAAGCAAACTCAACCAAAGGCAAATGGAAATCCCATGAACCCCCAAATTCTAACACACATGCCCTCAGCATATCCTCTAGCGTCTGAATAGTTCTTTCTGATTGACCATCTGTCTGCGGATGATAAGCGGTACTCAAATTTACCCTGGACCCCAATTCCTGTTGCAATCTATTCCAGAAATTAGATACAACCCTCGAATCTCTATCCGAAACAATGGACAATGGAACTCCATGTCTAGATACTATCTCATCAATGTACAGTTGAGCCAATTTATTTAAAGGTGCAGTTTCAGCAGTAGCAAGAAAATGTGCACTCTTGGTCAATCTATCAACTATAACCCAAATCATATCATGACCTTGTTGAGTTCGTGGTAGTTTAGTTACAAAATCCATCGTAATGTGATCCTACTTCCACTCAGGTATGTCTAATTGTTTCAATGATCCGTACGGTTTATGATGTTCAGCTTTAACTTGAGCACAAATGTGACATGTTCCAACAAATTTCGCAATATCTGTTTTCATTGTCGGCCACCAATACCGAGTCTTTAAATCAAGGTACATCTTTGTACTACCCGGATGTATCGACAATCTGGACTTATGAGCCTCATTTAAAATTAATTCCCTCAAGCTACCAAATTTCGGTACCCACACGCGCGTATGATAAACCTTCAAACCACGCGAATCAGAAATTAACTCATGTTGTCGTTTGATCATTAGTTCATCCTTCAAGTTCTCATCTTTCAAAGCTTCAAGCTGAGCAGCCAAGAGTTGATCCACTAAATCAGACTTGATTTCCAATCGCATAAATTTTACAGAATCCGAAGATCTCTTTCTGCTGAGTGCATCTGCAACTACATTAGCCTTTCCAGGATGATACTGAATGTCGCAATCATAATCCTTAATCAATTCTAACCAACGACGTTGTCTCATATTCAATTCCTTCTGACTAAACACGTACTGCAGACTCTTGTGATCAGTGCAGATAATACATTTGGTTCCATACAGGTAATGTCTCCACAGTTTCAAAGCAAAAACCACTGCTGCTAACTCCAAGTCATGAGTCGGGTAATTTCTTTCATTAGATTTCAACTGTCTCGAAGCATACGCAATTACTTTACCTCTCTGCATCAAAACACAACCAAACCCGGCGCGAGAAGCATCGCAATATACAACAAAATCTTCTGAACCCTCTGGCAACGAAAGAACAGGAGCCTGACACAACAACTGTTTCAGAGTCTGAAAAACATCCTCTTGAGCTGAACCCCATAGAAACGGAACACCCTTTCGAGTCAACTTAGTCAACGGACCAGCAGCTTAGAGAAGTCTTTGATAAACCTGCGATAATAACCCGCCAATCCAAGAAAACTCTTTATCTCAGTTGGTGTTTTTAGAGCACCCCAATTCATCACTGCCTCAATCTTGAACGGATCTACCTTGATACCTCCTTGACAAATCACATGCCCTAGAAATTGAACTTCTCGCAACCAAAATTCACATTTTGAAAACTTGGCATACAACTTGTGTTATTTTAAAATCTCCAAAACCTGTCTCAAGTGCTGATCATGCTCATCCTCTGTCTTAGAATACACCAGAATATCGTCGATGAACACAATGACAAATTTGTCTAGAAAAGGCCTGCACACACGATTCATCAAATCCATAAATATGGCAGGAGCATTTGTCAAACCAAATGGCATCACCAAGAACTCGTAATGACCATATCGAGTACGGAAAACAGTCTTAGGTATATCCTCTTCTACTACCCTGACCTGATGATAGCCAGATCGCAGATCAATCTTTGAAAAGTAGGAAGCCCCTTGTAACTGATCAAACAAATCATCGATTCTGGGCAACGGGTACTTATTCTTGATGGTTCTCTTGTTCAGATCCCTGTAATCAATACACATACGAAGAGTTCCATCTTTCTTTTTCACAAATAGTACTGGTGCACCCCATGGCGAAGAACTTGGGCGAATAAAACCCTTATCAAGCAAGTCTTGTATCTGAGTCATCATCTCCCGGATCTCAGATGGAGCCAAACGATACTGAGCTTTGGCAATCGGTGTGGTACCCGGTACCAATTCTATCTTATACTCAACATCCCGAACAGGTGGTAACCCTGGTAGATCATCTGGAAATACCTCTGGATATTCGGACACAACACGAACATCGGTGACAGGTCGCTTCTCTTTCTTCACATCAACGGCGTAAGCCAGAAAAGACGCACACCCTTTAGCCAGATATTTTCTAGCCTTCATATACTAGATGATAGGAAAAGAAGATCGAGATCTATCCCCACGAGCCACGACATGCGACCCGTCAGCCAAAGGAATAGTAATCAGTTTCTTATGGCACTGGATACTAGCTCTATGGCGACTTAACCAATCCATGCCTAGTACTAAGTCAAACCCTGGTATAGGCATCAATAAGCAATCTACAGGCAGACTAGTACCATCAATATCTATAAACACCCCAGTCACAGAGGAAGTTACAGGCACTAACTTACCATCAGCTACTTCTACTTCTAAAGGAGAAGCAATAACAGTAACAGGTAGTTTCAGTTTGCCACATAAAGATACAGACATGAAAGATCTATTGGCACCAGAATCAAATAACACACGAGCAGGCACAGAGTTTACAATAAACATACCCGTGATCACATCACTGTCTTCAGCAGCCTCTGTAACAGTCATCTTAAAGGCTCTCCCTTCCGCAGAAGGTGCAACCTTTCTCTTCTGTCCTGTAAAAGACGATCCCCCGACATTTACTACCCCCTGCCCCGTCCCCTTTTGCCTCGATTTGGTGCAAGCTCCAGCTCTATGACCCTCTTCGTGGCAATTCCAACAAACATTTGTTTTAAACAAACAGACGGATGGTTCGTGGCCAAATCCACCACAACGCAAACATCGTTTCGTCTGTGATGTGCACGGACCAGTATGACTAGTATTGCAGGGTTTACACCATGGCTTGTTCTGAAATGTTCCCGAACCCTTCACTTTTTGATCACCCCTGTTATGATTATTCTGCCACTTGCCCTTGTTCCCACTCTGATTTCCACCGAACTTGTGAGACGACCCTTTCTCACGATTCATTCTCTCCCGAGCTTTCACGTCACCCTCAGCAGCTCGTGCAACAGTAAACGCCTGAACCAACGATGTATCCATCCGGGTGTTACCCCGATACTCCGGCAACAGTGCTTGAACAAAATGGTCTATCTGCGATGGTTCATCGGGTACCCACTGCTTAGCGAACCTCAGCTTTTCATTAAAATTTGCAATCAATTGATCCACCGACATCTTGTCATCCTGAGCTAAATCCATGAACTCCCGTTTCACCTTAGCTAGATCAAAAGTATTACAGAATTTCTCACAGAACTTGGTTTGAAATTGATCCCAAGTAACAGAATTCACAACCTCCCTGGATAGATGAGCAGTCAAAGAATCCCACCAGGTTGCAGCTTGACCCTTCAACATCCGAGTTGCAAAAATAACTCTATCAGATTCCTCACAGTTGCAGGCATCCAAAGCTTTCACCATCTCCCTTAACCAACTCAAAGTATCAGTTGGATTTGAGCTTCCTGAATACTCCGGTGGCTGGCAAGCCATGAAATCCTTGTATTGCCCTTTCTGTTTAAAGCCTCCTTGATTTGGGTACCATGGGATGAAAAAGTTCTGCTGTTGTGGTTGGTGTTGCTGTTGGGGTTGTGATACATGTGGTATAGTAACGAATGGTAAAGAACCAAATGGTGTTGATACTGTAGTGAAAGTTGCAGCAAAGTAAACAGGAGGTGGTATCGACTGGGTAAATACAGCTGACTCTCTGGGCAAATGAGTGGTCTGAGTTTGATAAGAGAACTGCGTCTGATGCTGTTGATGTTCCAACTCCTAAACCCGATCTCTCAAACTTTGCAGAGTATCTTCCAATTGCAACACATAGTCTTGTTGATCAGATTCATCGTTGAGGGAAGTACCGGCTCTGTGGTGTTGTTCATTGACTGTAGTGGAGGACTGGTGATTTCTTCCGGGGGACGCAGGGGTAGTTGTCTGGTTCACGTTATCAGCCATTTCTATGTTATACACAGCATCTCACCAATTGTTAGATATAATCCGTTAGTATAAACACTAACCACTCTCAAAGCTACTCTACTAATTACCCACCCTGGGAATACTGGACTGACCAGAGCCTCGGTTCAAGTATTGCACAAATCATTCATTCAAATCCTCAAACCGGGCTCTGATACCAACTTGTAACACTGTACTTTTTTAAACAAATACTTTACTGCATGCGGAAGCTAGTTACATATAATTATCTTAATTACAATATAGGTACAAAAAGATTTCACTTGTTTGATGTACAAAGGCCTATACAGTGTTAATACAAAACAGGCTCTATCAAAAACTTTGACATCAGAGTATTGGTCTGTCCATATTCCCAGACCAAAAGCATCAAGCTCACCAAAAGAGAACCTTCAAAACAATCTAGTGGGGAATTAGCACAAAGCTAAGTGAGGGAACATATATCTAAACATATACAAGGCAAACATGCCTAAACCCAAATAACTCATGAATCCCAGGAGAACCGGCGGTATTGCAAGCACCTACAACCAAGGTCGGCCAAAACCAAGGTTTACCGATAGCCTTGCAAATATGGACAACAGTATCAGCCTCCTTGAATAACATAAATGTACATCAAGGCCAGATACCGTAAATCCCCCAGCAATAGGCCCAACATAAAACTGATCTCCAAATTAACATGTATATACAATCCAAACAAGAGCATTTTCAAATAGGATATTACATCCTGTATATCCCAAGATATAAACCCACTCACCACAGTCTGCACTGTAGAATCTCACTCAGTTGACTAAATTCACTGAGTCTTCTCCGATCCTGAGATTGAAGTAACCCATGTCAGTATTCAATTCATAATACTGATTCAATAATAAATATCATATTTATTCATGTTCTCATATATATACATTTATACATATATTCAACATACATAACCCCAAACAGATATACAAATCATGTTTATCTTTAAATCATCAAATCCGATAATGTCCAAATCCGATTATACCAAATCCGATCATTTCAAATCCGAGCAAAGGCGGATTCCGAGTAAGAGTCCAATTCCGTTAAAATCACAATCCGATAAGGGCACAATCCGATTAAATGTTTAAATCCGATAATCCAAGATTCCGATAAAAGAGTTAGGGCCAAATCCGATAAACATGACATCCGGTAAAAAGTCACAATCCGGTAAAGGTACAATCCGATAAAGAGTTAGGGCCAAATCCGAGTAACTTCTATCGGATTCCGATACTTCTATCGGATTCCGAGTCATTCAACCACAAATCCGACAGAATCATAACTTCATGCATAAATCTATTTCTAACTCAAATCTTACTGATTCCATGCATACAAGTTATATATGTTTTCAGAAATCATTCTAAACATATAATGAACATAATCTATCATCAAAATCTAACATACATTCATCCTATGAGCATCAAATCATCAAAAACAATCGGTATTCATATATATATATATATATCAAACCCGAATGCTTATAGCATATAACATATGAATTCAGAATTCTAACCTTAAAATATAACAAACAATCACAACAATGCAAGCAAGATGGAGGATGATTTCTTTCTTTTTTCCTTTCTTTCTTCTTCTCGGCCGAAGACACCAAAAACACACACACACACACACACTTTGTCCAAAGTTGCAAGTAATGAAGTATGGAGTGTGGGTTGAAGCTTAAACCCATAATTCGGCCATACCCCCCCCCCCCCCCCCACAACCCAAATATAATATTATTTAACTATATTTCCAAAATAATAACACAATATAAAATCCCAAATACTTGTCAATTAACACATATTCACAAAATAAAACACATAAACCAAATAAATCCCAAGATTAATTAAATTACCTTAATTAATCTAGGCCGTCAAAGAGGGTGTTACACTGTTATTATGTTCCAAGACTTATTAAAAATGTTATCTCGTTTGATTTGCTTATAGACTGTGGATTTGCTTATGTTTTAAATGAAAAGTTTATTTCTTGTTTTAAAAACGATGTTTTCTATTTTAAAGCTACTCCAGAAAATGGTCTATATACGCTAAATCTAGATAACAATGACATCTATCATATAAGTAAGAGATCCAAGAGTAACTTGAATCAAACTTACCTCTGGCATTGTCGTTTAGGACATATAAACGATAAACGCATAGAGAAACTCCGAGATGATGGAATTCTAGAACCATTTGACTTTGAGTCATATGATGTTTGCGAATCTTGTTTGTCTGGTAAAATGACAAAGCAGCCTTTCAGCAGTGAGAATGAAAGGGCCAGCGAGTTATTAGGGATTATACACACAGATGTGTGCGGACCCTTTACTCCGGAGGCTAGAGGAGGATACCGGTATTTCATAACCTTTACTAACGATTTCAGTAGGTTCGGTTATGTCTACCTCATGAGACTTAAATCTGAAATTTTTGACAAGTTCAAACAGTTTCAGAATGAGGTACAAAGTCAGCTGGACAAGAAGATAAAGTCGCTTCAGTCGGATCGAAGTGGCGAGTATCTGAGTCAGGAATTCGACGATCATTTGAAGGAATGTGGGATTGTTTCACAACTCACACCTCCGTATACACCTCAGATGAATGGTGTATCAGAAAGGAGGAATCGTACACTGCTTGACATGGTACGATCAATGATGAGTCGAAGTTCACTACCATTGTCGTTTTGGGGACACGCACTCGAGACAGCAGCGTTCATGCTAAACCGGGTTCCTACCAAATCGGTTGAAAAGACACCGTTCGAGATATGGACGGGAAGAAAGCCCAAAATGTCTTTTCAAGCGAACATTCACGGATAAACTCAATCACAAATCAGATAAGTGTATCTTCGTGGGCTATCCCAAGGAAACCATGGGATAGTATTTCTACAACCCAGATGAGAACAGAGTCTTTGTTGCTCGTAAAGGGGTGTTCTTGGAAGAGAAGTGTCTAAACTCAGAGACTCCAAGAAAAGAAATAGAGCTTCAAGAAATTGAAGAGGAGGAAATTACACCACCACCGATAGTTGAACCTGTAGTTCAACAGAGAATTGTTGAAACTCAACCCGAGTCTGTGGTTGAGGAAGAGGTTCAAACACAAGACCTTCGCAGGTCTAGTAGGCCTCGTAATGAGCCAGATAGGTATCTAGGATTCCTAGTTGCTCAAGACGAAGGGGATCTTTTAGAACCCACTACCTACCAAGACGTTGCCTCAGGTTTAGAATCTGAGAGATGGCTAGAAGCCATGAAGGCAGAGATGCAATCCATGTATGACAACCAAGTTTGGGAGTTAGTGGATTTTCCTCAACACAGTAAAGCTGTTGGGTGCAAATGGGTCTTCAAAAAGAAGACAGACATGGATGGAAAGGTGCATACTTTTAAAGCAAGGCTAGTGGCAAAAGATTTCACGCAAACTCATGGCATTGACTATGATGAAACTTTTTCCCCAGTGGCAATGCTTAAGACTATTAGGATTCTAATGGCTATATCAGCATTTTTTGATTACGAGATATGGCAGATGGATGTCAAAACCGCTTTCCTTAACGGGAAACTGACAGAGGATGTATATATGATACAACCGGATGGTTTTGCATATCCAAAGAACCCTAATAAAGTATGCAAGTTGCTTAAATCCATTTATGGACTAAAGCAGGCATCTAGGAGCTGGAACTTACACTTTGATGAGCGCATCAAAGAGTTTGGTTTTACCAAAAGTGAGTTCGAGTCGTGTGTTTACACCAAATTCAATGGGAGCGCGGTAACCTTCCTAGTCTTGTATGTAGACGACATACTGTTAATAGGAAACAATATACCAATATTACAAGGAGAAAAATCATGGTTAGGTAAATGTTTCCAGATGAAAGACTTGGGAGAAGCTGCTTATATACTGGGTATAAAGATCTATAGGAATAGATCTAAGAGGCTTATCGGACTTAGTCAAAGTACTTATATTGACAAAGTCGTGAAAAGATTCAAGATGGATGGATCCAAGAAACGATTTATTCCTATGCAATCTGGCGCGATTTTGAGCAAGGCTCAGTGTCCTGTGTCTAGTCAAGATCAGGACAAGATGAAATTGATACCATATGCCTCGGCAGTTGGTTCGATTATGTATGCCATGCTATGTACTAGACCCGATGTTGCCTATTCTATCAGTGTCACGAGTAGATATCAGCAAAATTGCAGTCAGGATTTGTCTTTACCCTAAACGGAGGAGCCATATCTTGGAAGAGTCAGAAGCAAGATACAATAGCAGATTCTACTACAGAGGCAGAGTATATTGCGGCAAGTGATGCGGCAAAAGAAGCTGTCTGGCTGAAGAATTTTATCTCGAATCTTAGAGTTGTTGCCAGTATCTCTAGACCGATCGATATATTCTGTGACAACTCAGGGGCTGTAGCGCAAGCTAAAGAGCCTAGAGATCATCAGCGGACAAGGCACGTACTCAGGAAATATCACCTCATCCGAGAGATCATTGGAAGAGATGATATTAGATTGCAAAAGATACCGACGGACGACAACGTTGCTGACCCGTTGACGAAGCCGCTAGCTAGGGCTAAGCATGAGAGGCATGCGAGTTCTATAGGAATGCAGTACTTGGAACATAGCAGCTAGTTCGTGTTATTGATTATTACTATGGATGTAACTTGAAACCTTTTATTATGTATTTACATTTCATGGGATTGAAATAGGAGGTATTTGCATAATGTTTCGTAGTTGTCCATTTTTAGCATGTTTAACCTATCCATGACAAGTCAAGTTATGAATTATCTAAATGCCGTAGCTACTTAATGTAGTGGGAGCTACATTAGGGAGGTATCGCTATTATGGATATTTGATGATTTATTCGGGTATGAATAAAAGCACAAGGTTGTGACCAAGTATTCATAGATATTTGTCAGGGGATAAATATTGGGGTGATCCGCATCAAGTTTACTTCATGGAGCACTAACATAATTAAACTTGATAGGTTGTCCTTAGACCTGAGATATTTGGTTTGGGGCGTGGTAACTTCTGTACTTTAGCATGTTCTAACGTCACGCCGTAACAGGGTGATCATAAGGGGCTTGTCTAGGTGCAGCGGAAGCCATGTGCTCAAATTGCAAATAGTCAAGATGGGATTTGCACCTCTTTTTTAGGAAAGATATTTTATGAGCTCCTCGACGATTAAGACTACTAAAAATGCGTGGCCGCTCTCGGTTAGAATGATAGTTATTCATTCGGGAAAACCGTAACTGCAGAGTGTCGAAATCAGAGTCGAGAAAATCTGAGTATTAGATGAGATCCCTGCTCCATGTCAAATACTCACATTACGAAATATCGCGATGCAAAATGAAAAGCCTAGATAATCCAAGGTGTGGATTATATCTCTAGATGTAAGAGATCTCATAGTCTGGTTAACCTAAGTGGCTAGGGATCTCCTTAGGCCAACGATGTACAAGGAGTGTTACTTATCTTGCACAAGTGGGAGTCTGTTAGATTATGTGCAGAGATAGATAACATGTATCATCGTGTCCAATACTATGTGACACTAAAGAATCACACCGCTGCACACCCAAATAGAACCTTTTGGATTTTACCTTTTTGTGTATGACAATAATTAATAGTTTAATTAATTATTGAGAAAAGAGAAAAATAATAAAAGATATTTATTATTTAAAAGGAGAAGTTGATATTTAGTTTAAATATTAACGGGACCAATTAATTAATAGTTATTAATTAATTAGAAAGGTCGAGGGTACTTTCTGTAATTGATTAATAGTTTAATTAAAGTTGGGCTTTAATTAAACGGGCTTAGGCCTAATAAGGGTTTATTATATAAACCTTATTTAAGCCTCATTAATCATATAACTCAATTACAAAAGATTAAAGTGATAACCCTAAAAGCTCTCTCCCTCCTCTCTCTTTCTCGGCGGCGGCGCAAGAAACAAAACCGACCACCAAGGGCGGTGGCCGGCAGCCCATTCGAGGTGGTGCAGTAGCGGTGGATAACCTGCAGCTGTCTAGAGGATTGAAGAAAAAGTTTTGGTTTCATCAAGGTATAACTTTTCTAATCCTTTTTCTCTTTTAGTTTCTGTACGAGTTAGATGAGATCACTAGAGGGGGTTTTATTCCGCTATGCATGTTTTTATACCCTACAAAACCCTTCAAGTCACGACTTGCAAGTCGTACCACCACACCCACGATTGTTCATTTCTGTTAGACTACACTGCCATCGCACACAGTCAACACTTAAAATCTAAAATCTCTCAAAACCTAACCAATTCTAGCCATTCTTGTTTCTAAAGGTCCTAACAACGATTAAACACTTCCTTTTAGATTAATCTGTTTAATATTACCATGTAGTGGGTTTAAAGTATTATAGAAATTAGAATGTCTGAATTATAATCCAAATCACATGATTGATAGTTCAAACATCTTAATTCCTACAAATAAAAAACAGAAGATAGTTCAAACGTCAAATAACGATTGTTACGTATATTTAGAGTTTTCATTTAGTTTAGTGAATGCCAATGGGGTTTAGCCCATTTGGTAAGCACCCCTTCCTCGCAAAAGGTTAGGGGATCAAATTTTGTTGCATACAGTGGGTTGGGGGTTTTCCCTTAGGGGTTTCCTCCATGAAATGAAGGTGTGGTGCTCGAACCTTGGTTAAAGCCAAATAACGAGAAGTGGTTGAAAACCCGCCATAAAGCAATTTGAAACCACACTAGAGAGGAGGGGAAGTGTCTCCATTTGCCGGTAAAAAAAACTAGTTTAGTGAATTAAATACAATAAAATTAGGTTTCGTAATGATTTAGACCGATATAGGCTTTTATCATCTCGTTCTCCAAACTAGTTCAATGTACAACTGGGTCGGTCAATCCAGTTTTTAAAACATTAAAAATCTTCATCTTGTGAAAAATAAAAACCTCAAAGTGTTTAATTAGCAAAGTAATTGAATGGGAGATGATTCGTACACAACAAAAATTGTCTATACACAACAGATACAAGCACATTATAGCACATGGTACAAGTCATTAATGCAGAAATTGTTGTGTATGGACAATTTCTGTTGTGTAAGAATTACTACCCTAATTGAATACTCGAAAACTACATACCGACCATATGGACCATGTAATTATTTATTTAAGATTCTATTTATCATATTTTCTTTATTTTAGAAATAATATTTAAGTTTAGAAAATACATTAAAAATCTATAAAAAGTATAATACATAATGTACAATCTTCTAATATATACAGTGTTCTAAAAGGCGCGCCATGGCGGCGCCATGGCGTCGCCAAGGCGTGAGGCGTGGCTCCGCCGTTAAGAAATGGTCCTAGGCGTGAGTGCTAGGCGTGGCGCGCGCCAAGGCTTGCCAAGGCGCGCCTTTGCGCGCCAAATGGCGAGTTTTTTATTCGATGATCTGGACCCTTTATTTAATAAAAAGTTTAATCTTAGCCGCTAATTCCTTTAATTCTAAAATCTTGATTTTGACCTTTTAGAGTCAAACTAATGTAAATTAGTTAAAGATAACCCTTAATCAAATAAATGATAAATATCAAAAAAGTATAAATAGTCTAACAAGCAATTTCTAACGTTTTTTTTAATGCTATCCATATATAGATATTCAGAGATAATTTTAATTTTCGTGAAATTTAATTTGCATATGATTTTTAAAGATAGAATATAAATGCAATTACTATTTAAAATTCAAAGTTTAGGAAATGGATCATCAAATGAAGATGTCGAATATTGTGTTTTTTCGTTTATTTATTTATTACTGTGTGATTATAAACATCGACTTTTAATATATATAAAAGACTAATTGAAAAATATTATTAATGAGTTGGACCATTTATTTAATAAAAGCTTTAATCTTGACCGTTAATTCATTTAAGTCTAAAATTTTGAATTTAACTTTTTAAAATTAAATTAATGTGAATTAGTTAAGATTAATCCTTATTCAAATCAATGACAAATATCAAAAGATTATAAACAATTAAACAATCATAAATATCAAAAAAGTTCAATAAGTTATAAACTATTTTAAATCATATTTCTTTCTTTACCATTTTTCATATAAACATTAATAATGAATATAATTGAATTAAGTAATATTTTTTTTACCTTTTAGCTAAATTAAAATTTTAATTTGACCTTAACTTTTAGAATTCAAAGTTCTAATATCGTATTTGTCAATCAAATTTATAAATAACATATTTATCTCTTATAAAATTTTAAATTATCATATTTAACCAAATTTTTAGTTCTATCATTTTAGAATATTTTATAATTATCTAAAATTCTTTTTTATTATAACAATAGACATTTGACCTTATTGCTTATAAATGTAAATATAATGATCGATAAAATGTACAAGAATTTAATCACGTCTTTTGGTATTTCTTCAGTCACGTTTGCTCTCTCTCCTTTCATGGTACTTCCATCGCTGGTATTGAAATTGACGTCGTTTGTTGTCATTTTTTGAATTCTTATTTTTCTACGTTTTATAAGTATTTAATATCATTTATTAATGTTTAATATTTATTACTTTTTTAAACTATCTCGTGTGTTACACGGGCATTTAACTAGTAATATAAAAATAGAGTACATAATTTATAAAATATATAAAAGTAAGAAATAAATAGCGTAATTTTCTTAATAATATAATAGTTCACTTTTAAAAAACAATAAAAGTTAAAAACTAACAAAGTTAAATTTATTCAAGAAAAAGACCAGCAAACTCAAACAAGTTTAACTCGGACACAAAAGTAATCGCTACAGGTGATGTGAAATAGTGCATTTCTTAATAAGTTGTGGATTTAAGTAAAGTAATCTATACTATATTATAAAACATTTAATTTTTTTTCTCTTAAAAATTTTAAGACTACATAATTTTAAGTAGTACAAATTTTTTTGCTTAAGATACAAACACTTAAAACAATAGCCTAACCAATCATTCTCTTGATTATCTCAACTAATTTAAGACAATTATTACTTTAATAAATCATTAAACATCAAAAAAATTATTTAATTTATCTCATTATGGCTAAATTACTTACATCAATACAATTTTAAGACTATAATAATTTTTTCTCTAATTACTCAATAATAATATTTTTTAACTGTTTTTCAAAAACTATTTTAACAACTAATAGAATGGTTGATTGTAAAAAAAAGAGTAAATAAATCAGAAAATGTAGAAAATAAATGGATAGGTAGACGAACATCGCATTTCACATACCATACCCTACTTTTTAAATCAAACATATTATCGAGCACAAATTATTGTCATCGCCGCCGCATTACGCGGGTGCAATACTAGTATATAATAAAATATGAAAAATAAATATCATTCTACTATATATTCTTTATCTTTTTACTTACTATAAAATAAAATATGAAGTCAACTATTTTCTTTTTTTCACCTTCTAAATTAATTTTAACACTTGTATTAATGTTGTGAATAAGATGATAAACAAAGAAAAAATCAGAAAAATATATATTTAAAAGTATGTTTAGTTGGACGGTGTATTTATCATTAAATATCTAACTCATGGCTCTTTTTATTTTTTGAACAACGAAGTTATATTAGTGGATAAGGTCCGCAGTAACATCTATACGGACAGTATGCGAATTCCGAGCCACGCACCATAAGAGATTAAACTCTTTTTCGTTATCTCCAAAAACCCCTACTATAAGGCTCGAACTTAATATCTCACAATGAGGTTTTACCCTTGGTACATTATCTGTAAGAACTAATACCTCCACTATTTTTTTTAAAAAAAAAACCACCATTTAAAAATTTTGACCAAAAACCTTAAGAATGTTATAAAAGTTGGTAACTCATGGCTCGTGCTTGCAAATTCTCGAAACCGAGTAGTGTGCATAGAAGTCGGTGACTGACAGACAGCCCTATTAAACCTGGGTTACCTCACTGCTAACACGTAACCCGCTTCCCTTTCTTTGCATTTATGCAAGTCGCTATTATGCGCACATGACGCACTCTTCCCTAAAAACACTCACTCTCCTCATCTCCTCATTCCCCAGTTTCCCACTTCACATTTTTTACAAAAACATTACTCTCCACCCCTATACTATCCCAATATGACCAATTTGATCCCTACAATAATTTCAAATACCACTTCATAGTTCATACAAGTTACAGCTACTACTTTGTTTTTATAGTAAAGGAGTGAGATTTTTAATCCACTACAATTGTATGAAATTGGTAAACTTACATGGACACATGGTTTCAGTCAATCAATCATGAACTCTAATTCTTAATCTAAACAAACATGTTTTGCTTACTTTACATATTTAGAAGAAAAAAACTAGAGCTAATGTAGTACTGTTATGACACTCCGCATTATAAAATGATCAAAATATCATTATCTGCGAGACATGTGAAGATTTCTAAGAGTCATAGTAGTTAAAATACGACTATGTAAAATAGTATCATTGGTCCGTCTATTTTTTTTTATATTTTTTATATCTAACGGTGGTATTTCTAATTGAATGAAAACAAAAGGAGGTTTGAAAATGGTGCAAATTTTCACAAAGTGATGTACCTTGGTTTTGTTTGAAGGTAATTTGTCCACTTACTAAAAACACATATTTATATATATTGTATTTTTAATATATATTTTAGTAGAGATAGTTATTATTTGGTATGAACGGGTCAATTACGTTCGTAAATCTTATTATATACTACTACTAACTTAGTTTTGTTCAATTTTAGTAAAGTTCAAATTCGTAATGTTTTTGTTTTATCATAAATAGTCCATACATGATTCACATTAATGTTTTAAGTTTTTAATTCAAATTTTTTAAAGTTGATATATGAATATTAAGTTTCAAAACTTCTTAAGTTAAAATTTATTAAGTAGTTATATAACGGATATTTGGTTAATTGGAAGAACCGGTTAATCAATATTAGGTTAACTAATATTTTTCGTTCTGTTCAAGAGAGTTACATACCGATATTTTAGTTATCCGAATATCGATTCAAGAAACTCTTTTTTTTTATTTCTGTCAAGACTTTTTCATGAATTCAGTTGAATACAACTTCATTGTATATGTGTATACAACTTTGTATTTATATGTGTATTAAACCTTTAAATTTATGTATATAAATAAAATGTTAGTAAAATCTTTGTTACAAATGCATCTCTGTCAAATTTATGAGCGTTTTTTTTAATTGTTATGATTAAAACGTTTACCACTAGGTCAAAAAGAATTTCTGGTGGTTACGGCGCTATATATTTCTTATATATTGAGTAGTTTAGCTCGCTATCGAGTCTTATTATATTAGAAAAGAGTTATGCAAATGTACTCTATTTGTATCATTAGGTGACAACTATCACATAAATTTTCTATGCATTGACTAAATTAGATGACTTAGAGGGTGGTAGTAGATTAAGATTTACAGAACAATGTATAAAATAAAACTAGAGTACGTTGCATAGAAAAAGAATTTAGAAAAATAAAAATAGGGAACTATGGGAAATTTCATACTAGTCTAATCTAAGGTAAGATGTGGTTTCTTTTTTAAGAGATTTTGAGTCTAAAACAAAATATTATATAGTTATAATATTTAAATCTTATTTATACTTGATAGTTTGTTTTTATAAAAGGTCTCGATTTTTTGTAAATGTATGTTTTTTTCATATATGATATTTATCAAAGTTTAAATATAATCAATGTCACTAACTTTTAATTCAACTAAAATTAGAAATTAAAAACGACAAGAAAAGCTTTAAAATACTTATTTTGGTGTCGAGGTGTTGCCGTTGATTGTGACTACACCGATGAAGGTCACAGAGTATGGGTATGACGACGTGCATCTAGGAATAGAAGTAAGGTTGCGACAGTCAGAGAAAGTGAGAATCTCAGGAACAATCAGAGAATGTGAGTGTGAAATCGACATTAAGAGAACGTCAATAGTTTAAGGTGCATACATTCAGGTTTGTTGCATGTGATTTTCTTAAAGTTTTGCGTTGTGTAACATTTAAATGTTTTCAGAGAAGAAGTTTTTTTGTTATTTATTTAAAGCTTTTAAGAGGATTCGGATCTAAATGAAAAAAACAAATAAGCTTTAAAACTTAATAGTTCTTAATAAATCATATTAAGAGTTTTTTTTAATGATCCTTAAAACAAACTCTTACAAGCAAAAGATAAAACTAGGGTATTATGTATTTACAATATTGTTTAGAATAAAGAAAACTCAATTTTCTTTAATAAAAACTAAAAATAGAAAAGTAACAAATATTTCTTACTAGTCTAAGTAAAAATAAAATTAAGGAAGATGGTTTATACATAATATTCTTTCTTTAAATAACAATTATTACTCTTTTTATCTCTATATATCTACTAACTATTCTTTTTAACTATATTTTTTTAAGAGCTCTCTGTCAAAATAGGCAAATTTGTGAGGACCAAAGTCAAAATAATCATTAAAAAAAATACTCATTTACCAGTTTGAACATCCATTTCGCTGATCCATCTCGCCAATAGGATTTTCATCTTGCCGAACAATTAAAGGTCGACACGTGTCAACTTTTTAAATTTTTTCACGCACCCACACTTCTCAAGACAAATCATGACTGTCTGGTATATTCCATTTCACCGACGGTATTGGCTTCCCAAGTTACTTTTCGACTTTTATCGGCGAGATCAATTATTAATTTCTTTTAATATGTACATGTGTCACGTCTTTACTGGTCGGCGAATATGCTGTAAAAGTGGTATCCTTCGATGCAATAGATGCTCAATTTAGTAAATGAGTATTTTTAATTCTTATTTTAACTTGAATTCTTACAATATTGCTCACTTAGGTAATTAGCTTTATTTTTAAACATATATGATTCAAACATATACTTCCTTATACACAAAAATGTATTATTTTTAAATCATCTGTCTAGAACTAATGAGTTCCCTGTGTCAAAAACAAAAGGGTAAAACGCATCTCAGTATCTCACCTAGTGAAGGGCTAAAATAACATATAATGATAAAAGGGGGGCCAATTTAGGCATTTCAGTATAATTCAGGCCTTCTAAAAGTAACTTCCACCTTATTAAACCACATCTCACGCTCTCACTTTCTTCTCCAAAAACCCTCGTTTGAAACCATCCTTTTACCCCACTCGCTCACCTGGCCTCACACGAACACGCAGACAAAGCACAGTTTTCCGGCATAAATGGCAATGACAACCGCCGTCCTGATTCTATGCATCTCTGCCGTCGTGATGAATGTGGGATTAGTGAAGTCAGCACACCACAGCGGTGCTCCAGCGCCAGCCGCGGACTGCTCAACAGTGATACTGAACATGGCGGACTGCCTGTCGTATGTCACCGCCGGGAGCACGGTGAAGAAACCTGAAGGCACATGCTGCTCAGGTCTAAAAACGGTGTTGAAAACAGATGCAGAATGTTTGTGTGAAGCTTTTAAGAACAGTGCTCAATTAGGCATCTCATTGAATATCACAAAAGCCCTAGATTTGCCCACCGCTTGCCATGTCAAAGCTCCATCTGTTACTAACTGCGGAAGTAAATTCCTATCTCATTCCACCTCCTGATTATTTCATTCTACTTTTCAATTTTACGCCAGTTTAATCCGTTTTCTACAGAATTTGGGACGACTAAACCCTAATTTTTGAATTTCTTTTTGTTTTTTTGTGTGATAACAGTGAATATCGGAACTGGTGGAGCTCCTGGTACGTATAGATCTGATCTCCGACTAGTTTTCTCTTCATGTATTAATTAATCTGTACAATAATCGAATTAACAAAAGATTTTTGATCGAAACCCTTTAATTTAATATTCTTAAAATTGACATATATTTTGCAGTTTTTTATTAACCACAAATGTCTTGATCAACTTTTATCAATTCCAATTTTTCATCTTTTGGTAAAATGATTATTGATGAATTTATATGTTGGATACTGGCAGTTTTCCAGGCTCTGTTTCTAGTAGTGTCTATACTTTGTAACTATAACTTGTATCCAGTTACTTATTTTGCTACATTGGGTACAACTTCTAATGCATGGGTTGAGGGAAACTAGATCTGGGTCTTAGATTTGGTAATGTTCCTTTTGTCATGGTGACTTGTACATTTTGCTTTTGTCATGGTGACTTGTACATTTTGCTTTGAAACTTGTACATTGCTATGAATTAGTGAAGGGAACATATGACAACAATAATACCCAATCTCACTATGAAGAGTTATGGAAAGGTAAGATGTAGATAATCGTATCTTTTACCTATAGATGGAGAGATTGCTTTTTGAGAAACAACTCCGGTTATAGAACAGAAAACAATAATAACATAGGAAAAAAGGAAAACAAGAAAATGGGTCACATGAATCACTATTTGGGTATTGATTATCTAATGTTTCTTTTGTCATAGTGACATGTACGTTTTGCTTTGAAACTTGTACATTTCTATGAATTTGTGAAGGGGGCATGAGGCCTGGAAAAAGGGTCACTTGAATCACTATTTACATCATTCTTGTATATTTGCCCACTGATACTTGTACCAATATGCATAGATAGTTGTACATTGGGTTTAATTCTTGAATCATGTTTGCAGTTCAATCACCAATGGCAGTGGGTGAGGCTCCCAACATGGCTGCATTCGGACCATCGATGGCTCTCGCTCCCACACCGGCTTTCCAAAGCTCCGGTTCATCTGGGCTAGCCATCTCGACTGCCTTCGTGTTTCTCAGTATTCTACTATCAGTTTATTTCTCTTCATACTGAGTATAACGTATTTTGATTCGACTTTTAGTATTATATTATTATGGATCTTAGTGCTTGGAACCGGAAGTGAGGTATTTTTGGGAGAGGTTATGCTTGTATCTAGTTACATCTTAGACTTGCTATATGTCTTCTACTAGTAGATTGCTATTGACTTATTATTTCTATTCTTGATGCACTTCTAGTTAATTGTCATTTTCTTGATTTTACGAGCTTTGTATGTGATCCTGCAAGAGAAATGTCCAATATAGTCCATACTTAATGCATAGTCCTGAGGTACTAATTTGAGCCTTTAGATCAGCCTCATCAATTGTCCAAATAGAATTTTAAAAATTTGGGCGGAGGGTATTTTCGTAATTCACATGTGATGATTTTACAATCACATGTGATAATATACTAAATCACATGTGATTGAATATTAAAATTTCAGAACTTTACTTTTTTTATAGACTTTATTGAACACAACCCGATCATGCAAAGCTTTCTAGCGTGTTAAGCGAAAGACGAACATGAAAAACATACACATTTTTATAGATATATTACAGTAAAAGAATAACATGTATCAGTTGATGATTAACAAGGCAATGCACATAGGGGAAGAATACACGGTCGTTATTAGGCGATAAACTTGATTATCCTAGGCTTCATCTCGATCCCCTCTCCTGTTTTTCGCGAATCTTGAAACACTTTGCAAGGAAACTGACCATAGGTGATGAGTTTGTAAACGAGGAGTTATGCTTGTTCCATCTTGGGAGCGAATGTTAGAATAGCGTCATTGACTGTGAGGAAGATCTTGTCTTCCCCGATCAAATCTGCAACGTGAGACGCGTGTAGCTTGTCGAGTACAGTTTGTCCTGGATTTGTTAGAATAAGCTGCACGTTTTTCTTTCCGAGGGTTGTGTATAGTTCTTCCAAGGCATGAATGCCACTGGTGTCGATATCAGTAACAGCTGCATCATGAAAAGCAATCGTCTTAACTTTTGAAACTGTGTTCATTCTATATAAGCTAATTTACCATAACGTTTGTCCCTTACGTGACATGTCGACTATCAGATATTCGACTCTCGGATGATTTTTAAACGTTTCTTCCTCATCCGTTAGCCACCTTAAGATCCTACAGGGATTATGTAAATGTTAATGATCAAAAGAGGGGTGAAAATTGCAACGAAAAGCTGTTGTAATGAAGGGAAAGATAATATTATTATATACCTCTCTTTGATATAGTTGGAGTTGGAGAAGTAAATAGCAGAATCGACCCTGATAATAAGTACGCCGGGAACCCTAGTTGCGGCTGGATACTGCTCTACATTCCTGTAAACAGTCGTTCTTGGGATCTTTCCGAGCAGTGCGGTCCGTGGTCTTGTTACTTGTAGAAGAATTTTGGCAAAAGATATGCCAACCTATTAAAAAGCGATCAAACCTTAGTTTTACCAAAAATTTCATGAATCAAAACTAATGTTAGGTATGGTGTAACTAGTCGAGCTAAATTCAAGTTTGATACTGTGTGGAACTTGTTTGTTTTAGATTTGACAAGCTTGAACTTGGTTCGTTTAAGATTCATTAAGTTGTTTCTAAGCTCATCTAGACCCGGGTATGTACTTTACATAAATTCTAGTCAAGCTTCTAGTCTCGCTCGTCAAGTGATAAACCTCGAGCTCGTACAGTATAAATAAGCTCGTTAATAGCACACTTTTCATAGTAGAGTGGTAAAAAATTGCTATATCTGCTATGTCAAAACTCAAAAGCAATCATATGAATAGATTTTCGGTGTCGAATACAAACGAAATGGAAACGTACCATATATTTGGTTTGAAATTTAGGTTGAAATTTTGATTTTTAAATTTGTATTTTTTTGTAAATTTTTCTTCGGAAGGATGGATATAAATATAAATAATGAAATATAAAAGATAAATTATATTATGTATGATGTTCATTTAGGCTCGCAAGCTTAAATAATCACGTTTAAAAACTAGAGCTCAAACTCGTTTAATATATGCGATTTAGTTGAAGCTCGAACTCTTTAAGTTGGCAATCTTTGAGTTTTTAACAGACCGAGCTTGGATGGCTCGCCTGTAATTTGAGTTGTTTACATCCCTACTTCTAAGTGTTAATAGCATGATGTTATTTACCGCGATGAGGAGGCCTATCTCAACCGAGACAAAAACCACACCAAAAAAGGCACCCATACAAGCTACGAAGTCGAATTTATCAATCTTCCACAAAAGGACCACCGCATCATAGTCAATAAGACCTAGGACGGCGGATATGATGATCGACGCCAGTATAGCATTCGGGGTATACTTAAACAACGGAGTGATGACATAAAGAGTCAACATCACGATCATAGACATCACGATATTGGACACCGCGGTGTTGCAACCGGCCATGAAATTGACCGCTGATCGGGAAAACGACCCTTCAAAACAAAAAACGCAAGTTGATCACAAAACTAAACTTGAAACCCGACATACGAAACCCAAATCGAATCATTTTCGATCATACCTGTGGCAACATAACAACTTGTCATAGAACCAATAATGTTCATGGAGCCTAGTGCCACCATTTCTTTGTTTCCATCTAGTTGATAGTCCTTCATTGCAGCAAATGTTCTTCCAATTGCTACAGCTTCCTGTGATTTATATGAACATAACTCATGTATGTTACCATAACTGTCCGTTTTGACCCGAACCCATGTGATACTGTTTCAGTAATCGTCTATTTTGACCCAAGCCCGTTACAACCCGTAACCCGAACCCACCCTCTCTTCTGTTTTGCATGTTATTTATACCTTATTGTTTTAAGTCGCAAGAATGAAAGAATGGGGGTTTACCGTCAGTGCAATGAGCCCGGCAACGACTCCAATCTTGAAACCTTTGGCAAGAAAATCTCCACTGAAATAAATTTCGTGCAAGGATGAAGGATTGATTCCTTTTTCAATATGTGTCACCTGCGAATTTCATCGAGGCACTTTAGTAACGGATAAAAACAATACATGGTGCACCAATGAACACATCAAACTTACAATTTGGACACCATCACGCTCTGCGTGCGTGATGAAAACGAAAAATGTCGCAAGAATAACAGAGATCAATGGAGCTATTGCGGGCACCCAAAATAATTTCTTGTTCTTTTTGCCCTGGTCAAAATTGAAAAATTGAAAATGAATACATGTCTAAAAATCATAAGATTACAGAAAATCAAGAAAGGAAAGGTCTTACAATGTACTTTGCAACCATAAGGAAGATCAAGAAGGAAACTCCAATCAGTATGGTTTGATAGTTCCACTGAAGAACAAGAACACATCAAATCAAATCAGTAAGACTGAAACAATTATCTATTTTTTTTCTTTTCTTTATATTAACAGTCAAATGGAACCTAATAACCAAGAGTACTCACTCCATGATGTGCAGAGTTGAACACAGAACGCATAACAGAAACGATATCAGTCTTTTTGGTGAAATTCTTGATGCCAAACAACCCTTTTAGTTGCTGGAGTGCAATAGTAACAGCAGCTCCCCCCATGAACCCAACAATAGCAGCATGTGACAAAAAGTCAATCAGAAATCCCAACCTGTAACAAGAAACCATATATAGGTTGGGTCCAAAATGCCGATATTTCAAATAATAAATTGTAAAAAAAGCACAAACCTGAAAAACCCGAGTAGCAATTGAGTGATTCCAGCAAAGAAAGTTGCAGTGAAAGCCAGACGTTGATATTCATGTTTATGTTTAACAGGATCTATCTCATCTCTTAGCATAGTTCCAAGCAAGAGAGAGACCACTGCCACAGGCCCAATGGCAATATCTCGAGAGCTACCCATGAAAGCATAAATAAGAGGTGGAACAAAGCTAGAATCTGCAGTCGAATTTTCGTTTGTTTGCATGAAACAAGTCAAACTTAATTGGTCAAAATCTTTCAAAAAAGAAAAAAGAAATTGTCAGTCAAAACGGAGTGACTGATATAGTAACTTACACAATCCATATTCTGGATCCAAGTTCGCTAGTTTCGCGTAACCAATATCCTGAAGAAAAAGAAAAATCAGTTACTACTTTGAATGCGCGAAAATACCTGCTTTTATCGCTTTCCTTTCTGTTATATATATATATACCTGTGGAATACATAGACTAGCAATGGTACATCCAGCAATGAGATCGCCTTTAAACTTGGAAAAACTATAATCACGACCCCAATCGAGTATTGGAAAAAGGGTCTGAAGGCCAAGGACAAGTTTTTTCTTCCTGGGCTGGTCCTTGAAAGGTTTCAAGGGGTCATCTGAAAGAAAAGTTTCTTTCAGGGCTGTTTTGATCTCTTTCAAAAGATCTTGCTTTGGAGGCTTTCCGACCTTGTGAACATAAGGTAATTCATCTCTTTGCACGAAAGAAGTCGATAAATTCGTCATATCTGAACCCTTCATCTCATAATCTGTTGAAATCCGTGCACTCATTATGGTTGGATTATTGTTATCACCTTTATAATCAAAGAAAACAACAAACAAAATAAAAACGTATTAATTAGCGTGTAAGTTCGTAGACATGTACGTATTTGAGTTATCGAATCTTACCCCGCCAGCTATGATGTATATTTCGAATATGCGAAACTGGGATGCTCTAAGTGGTGAATAAGGTGATCCTATTTATACCATTGCAAGTCAACCTTATAAAAGTAAGCAAAGTACAATAGAAATACAGAAATGAATGTAGATAACATACAGTCCAAATGCGGAAATCAACAAACAGATAAGCGTGTACTACCGTTTAGTTTCAAGAAAGTAACTGCTGAAGTTTTAATAAGCAATTATTGTTAATTAAATAAATATATATCTACATCCATGTTGCAGAGGAATAGTTGACTTTTGTATTTTTTAAAACCTGGATATAAACATTACAAGTTAATTACACATATCCATGTTAAGCATATGCACCTTGCTAACATTTTTATCAATTAAAGTAGTTATAAGTTATAACTTATTTGATGTCCTTACTAAAATGGCAACATTATCTCCATAATGGAATTTCCATGTTCAAATTACTTAGTATTTGTCAATTCGAGAAATGCTATATATGCCTAATACATGTGACAAAACATGCTCAATTCATTTCAAATTTGACATATGTCACATGCATATATATTCTCTCTCCTTATTTTCACTTTTTACTTTTGTAAAAAGTTTCCAAGCTCATTGTTAGGTTGATATCTAGAAATAAGGTCATGAGTAACACTTTTCTAGACCCAAATCAATCCAAATGTCATATCAGTTATCACATAAGTTTTTTTTACTTTTTCCTTCCTAACCTAAATCAACCGAAAACCCAAGCAGCATTCAACTCAATCAATACAAATATTTTTCTCTCTCCTTACTTTCTCTACAAAACCAAAAAAATAAATATATGAAAAAGCTGCAAATGCTCTCAGTTTGGCGGACCCGAAATGGAGGATTTGGGGTGGAACCCGAAACCCCCGTAGGGGTGTTCACATGTGAACCTGATGGGCCCGAAGGCAACCCGAAGGGGAAGCCGAAGGCGGTACGCATGGCGTAAGAATCATTTTTCTAGTCAATCATCATCAATTCATAATAAAGCAATGTTATTTGTCTTCTTAAATAATGGTATTTTTAATATTATTCGACAAACTGAACACTTTGCTCAAACTATAGCTGCCAAACATGCATACTTCAAAGGATCTAAAGCATTAGGATATGATACATAATTGTAAATGATCAAAATTTGGCACTCTATTTGTCTGAATTGAATGGATTCTTACTATGGGTTCTGAAATGATCCACAGTAAAAGATCACAAATAGATTAAATAGTGAAAGAAATGTTTGATAAAAAGAAAGGGTAAAAGTTTAAGCAAAAAAGATTTATCATGTAGTTCCTTGATTGGTCAAAAGTTGGAATCTAGATCCTCTCACATCAACAAGATAGATAAATTTGACTTAGTCTAATACTCTACACCCTAATCTAGTAATATCATTCAATCAGGTTTACTTAATACATGAAAAACAGAAAAAGTCAGCATTGTCATTCAGTAATAACTTCCACAAGCATATATCCTTTGCCCGGAAAAAATGATATATGAGTAAAGGGTGATGCTATATATCCCCCTCCCTCTCACATACATATATGTCAAATAATTGACTTACAACTTTCAATGTTACTTTTTCCCTCACATATATCACATCAAGAGGGATATATAGATTTTAAAAGGGAATATATAGAATCACCGATGAGTAAATTGCATTACTCAAAGAATGATGACCCGTCTAACAGTCAACATAATTGACATATAAAAGTAGAGATGGAATCTTATATTTATGAGGGGCCAAAACCCTAAACATACGAATAGATTCCTTTTGTTGGGCCACTGTCGAATGTAGCTCCCCTGATGGGTCCCACTGTTTTTGTCAAAGATTGAAGTATTGAACGTAGCCAAATAAATGGGCACTCTTAGTCCAATTTTTATTTAAGCTTGTTTAGTATCTCATCTTTTTAACAACAAATACACACTCATCTTAACTATATTTTATGTTAATGATGAGGCTCAAACCTGCAAATTAATAGAGAAATGAACACTTTAACATCTTTTGATACCGTTAGGCAAAATCCTTTTTAATTAGTATCTCAACTATACTTGGGCAAATCTTTAATTAAATTTGGCATTTTCTCTAGTAAAATTAGGCACTTTCAAAGTAAGACTAAGCCATGCCATGTGGGTGAAAACCATCCTTAGAAACTATAAAGTGACAAACAACTTTCAACCATATAAAAACAAATATCACTAGGACTAGAAACTTGTTACCTAAAAATCGGCAAACTTCTAAATCATTCTTGCTAAGATGTCGAAACATCAAACACTTCACAACACTGTTTTATCAAAAGCTAAAACTTTTATTTCCTCTTGCCCATAAAAAATGTAAGAGGGGCATCTGACCCGGTGTGATGAGAGGGAACCTGGTATGAGATAACACCAGCGTGAGGGTGGTCACACACATTTTCTATTTTGTGTATAGTGTGATGAGAATGTGGTTTGAGCTTTAAAGTGTGATTACAACTTGTACCAAAAATAAAAAAATAAAATCAGAAAAAAAAGCCCCATAAGGGGAAACTAAGCTCAGCTGATAAGACATCAAACCTTCTATCAAGAAGAAGACAAATAATAAATGATAAACCATGTACAGACCTAAGTGATTCTAGGTTAAAATAATACAGAAAAGTTGTATGAGTTATCCAATTAGGAGATTGGTGTGACTTCAACACAACAGACGGCAATATAATAATAATAATAATAATAATAATAATAATAATAATAATAATAATGAGATATAAGAAACAAAGATGAACCCTAAAAAGTCAGAGGTTGGGATGCAATCGTTTTCCATGGTCAACGTGATAATGTGTCTATGAGATCAACAAACCCTAATGATCATGTCATGTGTTTATACTGTCTCATTATAAAAACCTCAAAATTCAATCCAATCGCACACAGTGCGTATAGCGATTGAATAATCAGGAATATGATCATCATATGAATTGAAGATAATATTAAAAAACAATTGAATACAGAGCAGCTCACCAAACAACAGTCATTAATTTAATACAATATAGGTATTGAATCGACTAGTTAATTGAACATTACCTTTCATAGCTATCGAAGGGCAAAGCGGCGATGCTAGTTGGGGTGGCACAGATGAATATATGTTAATATTAATATATTGTGGAATTTGAGGCAGAAAAATGCATCATACTTGCAACGGAACTGCGTCCAGATTCGTTGAACTTTGACTTACATAAAACCTCCACCTACATTAATGGCGGAAATGAGAGAGAGAGAGGGAGAGAATGAAATGGTAACAAAAATGGCGTGTCGATCAGATAGCTTGTTCTTCATCAAGTCTATTTTGCTAATTTTTTGGCAAGTGTCAAATTGTGTATACTCGTATAAAATTCGCTACATTGATTTTTATGTATAAAATAACTCACTTAAGATATAGATGGTTAGAAAAAGGATAAAATAAGACCATAAATATAAATAAGTATCATAAGAATCATTCTAGAATTTTGATGCATTTATCATCGGAATCATCTCATGCATGGTCATATCTTTATCCATAAACAGATAGACTACTTCTAGAAAAACTTTAAAATAAAAATATAGGTGAGAGGGATTGTTAAACAAACTTGATGTACATTATTGGGTGAAGAGGATAAGTGATACATGACATGATAACAACATGATGTGATATCGCTATGGACGTGGGCGATCCAATTTAAGTGATATTGTCCAGGTTGAAAATTTGTGTTTTTGTGTGTGCGGAATTCATGAGTAGGCAATGACATTGAAAGAAGGAGAATTGGACGGCTAGGATTGAGTTTCCCATTCTCATTTAATTTAAGGTTTTCATTTGAACCTCTCACTGTAAGTTGATATCTGAAGACAACATATGAATCTCAATCGATGATTATGTAATCAGTGTTTGAAATTGAGATTTACGAACTCTGTAGACTGTACTTATCTTTTAAACCTTAATACATAATCGTCATTTCTAAGTCGACACATGTAGTCGATGTTTGAACCCGAATGACCCTTAATGGATTGTCTAAAGAGCCATCGGAGAAACAAAGTCTCCATTAATCTATTTTCAAGCTAATTTAAAAGCTTATTTAATTAGCATTATTGAGTGTTTATTTTATTATTAAGTAAGCATTATTGAATGCATATTGTATTATTAACTGCCTTGATGATGAGTTCAATTAATAACTAATAAGTATGATGTTAATTAATTCAAAATAATAAATGTGCAAGTAGAGTTTAAAAGACAGATCTTTAGAGACCTAGGTTGCCAAATGCCCACACTAGCAATAATATAAAAAGAATTTTTTTTTAAAAATTTAACAATTTTGGTGAAACCTCCTAACGAATCATTTTGGAAAGAGCAAGAAGAGATTTGGTGAAATTGTGATAAAGTGTAGCAAAATCGAAGTAATCTTACACAAATTAAGATGTGTTGTTCAAATATGGACATGGGCATGTTATAAGGTGACATGACGTGTTCTAAAGTCGTGTTAAGGGGATACGAACCGTGTTGTGCCTAAGGCTATCAGCATCCATCACACCCTTCACACAGCCACATCAGCTCCACATCAGCGCCACATCATTCCCTCACAATTCCCTCATCCCATCACACAAACCTCGCATCCATCACATTCTTCACATCACAAAAAAAAAACAAAAAAAACAAACAACTCTCTTCTCTCTCGCTCACACATGTGACGGTAGTCACAAAACTCATCACGAGTGAGGCTTCACGGAAGGCTACGATGGTACTCACGACCGCTCACACATGTGAGCAACTCTCACGAGCTCGTGAGGGGAACGGATGCGGGTGGTCTAAGACGACACACCCTAGATTATGTGGCCACTACCATGCTATGGTTGGCACAATCTAAGGGACGTGCCAAGTAGCGATGTAGGCCGACACGACCATGTTGGCCAATATTTAGTGGCAATTTTAGTTGCTTAAAATTAATTAGACGTTAAATTATTGTAGGTGATCATTATTGATTGTTTACCTGCTTAAATATGTTTCTGGGTGGTTGATTAACTTGTACGATGACGAACCACGTAAGTTACACCATACATCTTAACTTGCTAATGTGATTGTGTGCCTACTTGTATTCGTGTATGTGCAACTTATATGGCTTGTGTACAATTTAATAGCCTCGGTGACATCTCTATAGCTTGTGTGATATCTTTACAGTCTGGGTGGCAACTCTTAGACGGTTTCATCTTGGGTGGTTATAATATTGATGTTCTCATACGTGTGTACAAGTGTGTAATTATATGGTATGTTAACTTGTTAAGTTAATATTGTGTGTTCACTAAGAATTCATACTTATCCTATCACTATTATATTAATTTTCGAGTGCTTCTCCGGCTTGAGTTGACAGTTCATACTTATCCTATCACTTTTTGTCCTTCTTTGTAGATTTAGCCACCTTAGCCTTTTTCTTGGAACCTCTACGAGACTTTTTAGCACTAACTTTCCCAACCTCTTCCGTAACTACTTCAACTGGTATGACTTTCCCTTTAATATTAACCGTCTCAGTTTTGGGTGAAATAGAATCGTCACTACCAGCCTCTATCTCACACTCTTGAATGTTAATACTAACTAAATCTGGATCTTTATTTAGCCCAATCCGTTTACTATTTAAATCCTTTGCAACGTTATCCAAACAAACTGGGCTTAACTCAGTAGTTACCAGCCCACTTGAGTCCATCACTTTCTTTGATTTTTCCAGGCCCACTCGCACATCATTTCCATTTTGGTTTCCATTCTTGTTCAAAACCCCCGTATTAGACTCATCCATTAACCCTATCGATTTCAATGCGCACTCTGCCGTTTTCTCCTTAGGCGCTGTATCGGTCTGAGATTTTCGAGGCATCGATTCCTCCCAAAGTGGATGGCAATCATTAATCGGAGACCCACCAACTTCCGACCACACGTTCCCAGCAGCATCCGCCGGTTCACCGCCATGGTCGGAAGACCTCCTAGAGTTCCGAGGTTTTTCCAGCAAGCTACCATCATTCATCAGTTCTTTTTTCTCTTCGCCTTCATCATGCAGCCTCCAATTTTCCGGCAAACCGTCGCCATCATCAGAGGACCTCCTTCCATTATTCGCATCATTAACGCCGGTCCCGACACTCGATTGTTTTGCTGCTGATTTTGTACCCGGGTTACCATCAGCTTATAAACCGTCATCTTCTCCTACCCCAGAAGTCTCTTCTACTTTGTTAAAGTCAGAGTCAATATTTGTGGCTGTTGGAAGAAAACCAGAAACTCCATCCTCGAATAAGTAGATACTGTAAACTTCATTATCTATATCTACTTTAACGATTTTTGGGAAGTCTACTGTTGGGAAAAATTGGAATATAAATTTATTTCCTCTTTTGTTGACACAAAAATATACAATTTGTTTATATAATTGTATCTATTAACATTAACATATGTGCACACACACATACACACATACACACACACACAGATATATATATATATATATATATATATATATATATATATATATATATATATATATATATATATATATATATATATATATATATATATATATAATCAAGTAAATAAATATTTATATTTATTTGTTACAAATTGTGTTTGTACAAATCATCAAAAATCCAATCGTCAAGAATTAACGTTATCAACGCTCAAGATCAAGTCTTCGCCGAAGATATCTACATGAATAAATTCGAATAATATGAGCTTACAAATAAAATAATTAAATAAGTTTAAGTTTTTATAAAATTATTTTTCTTAAAACTTTTATAAAAATAGACAAATATTTTATAAACTTATTTGTGTTGGTTAATTAAATCTAAGACTTCCCATTTTAGCAAATACCAAACACAATCCTACATAGAAACAATACACCACCATATTTAGCATTGAAATCTCCCAAAGGGGTAAAATTCCAACATGTTTTGTGTATTGGTTTCCAAACTTCCCTTTTTGTGTTTGAATTCAAACTTTAGAAGTATGGAATTAACCAATCTTTTATAAATCTTCTTTTCAGTTGATTTTTATGGTAAAAATGAGTTGTGTGTGGTTTTAGATAAAGCTCAACGTCTATATTGCAAAAAACAAGAAGTTTCAGCAGACCGACGGTCGAAGCCACGGTCGACCGTGCATCGACCGTGGGATGTCTGGACAGCTTTGGCACTTGCACCTTTTTCTTTATTTAAACCAACTCAAACCTCATTCATTATTCACCTCTTGCAAACAGAAAATTACTGAATACTCTCTAATACTTGTGAGCTCATATTTCTTGATTATTCATTTAACTCTCAAGATCAAAATTCAAGCAAGAGTCAAAGCTTTCAAAGCTTAAACACCACTCAAATCTTTCATATACTTGTAATAGTGTTAGGATCATCTCTAGCCTATAAAATTAGAGAGAAGTGAGGATCAACTCTAGCCTTTAGAATTAGAGTGAAGCAAGGTTATCTTTACCTTACTTGCAAGTTTGAAGTGTTAATTCTTGCAAGTGAAAAAGAAAAGTGTAAAAGGTTTATCTCTACCTTCAAAGAGAGAAGATAGTGGAGCAAACTCTTGGTGGGTAAGGCCAAGGAGTGGATGTAGTGCAAGTTTGTTAACACTTGCATGAACCACTATAAATCATTGTGTCCAACTTGTGATTGGTGATATCTTTCTAACTCTATCTCTTTTATATTATTGCAAGAACTTGTAAAAACTTCAAAAATTGGATATATAACCTATTCACCCCCCCCCCCCCCTTATAGGTTGTAACATCTACTCTTTCAGTTCTTACCAGAAATCTGCCTACATCTAGCCTCCTTCTGTACCTGGTATCTTCGTCAATCATAACGAAATATCCCCATAAGCTCGCGATAGATTAGAAAAATCTGTCATTGAATGCGTGTAATGGTACACACTCAACTCTTATCCACTTGATTCATTTTAAACTTCTACATTGTGTTGGTTAATATTTGTATCGGTTATAAATAGATGATTTTTTATTTGAATTAACTCACTCAAGATATAGATGGTTAAGAAAAAGATCAAATAAGAACATAAATATAAATAAGTATCATAAGAATCATTCTAGAAGTGGAATTTTGATGCATATATCATCGGAACCATCTCATGAATGGTTATATCTTTATCCATAAACAGATAGACCACTTCTAGAAAAACTTGAAATAAAAATATAGAAGAGAGATATTGTTAAACAAACTTGATGTACATTATTGGGCCAATAGGATAAGTGAAATGTGACATGATAACAACATGATGTGATATCGCTATGGACATGGGCGATTTAGTCGAAGTTTTATTGTCCATTATGAAAATTTGAGTTTTTTGTGTGTATTAAAAGAGTTGTGGGTGAGAGTGATGAAATAAGGGTTCAGTGTAATTATCAATGTGATGGTGGAAAAGCTTACAGGATATGAGCTCGTTTGATTTACATGTTATTTTGAAAGTAATTTCAAGAAAATTGAAATATGTTAAATACTTATTATGTTTGGTTGGTAACAAGGTGTGGAATTGGAATCTTGACAAGGGTACTCTTGTTTATGTTTGTAGTCCACTAGTCCTTGAAGTAGTCAGCATTCATATGTCAATGTTTGTAAGTCGATGTTCGTAGTAATTGAAGTTGTCTTTGTTCTCAATGTTTGTAAGTTGATATCCGAAGACAACATATGAATCTCAATCGATGATTTTGTAATCACTATTTGAAACTAAGATTTACAAACATTGTAAACTGTACTTATCTTTTAAACCTCAATAGTTAATACATAATAGTCATTTCTAAGTCGACACATGTAGTCGATGTTTGAACCCGAATGACCCTTAATGGATGGTCTAAAGAGCCATAAGAGAAACAAAGTTTCCATTAATCTATTTTCAAGCCACAATTAAGTAATTTAAAATCTTATTTAATTAGCATTATTGAATGTTATTTTATTATTAAGTAAGCATTATTGAATGTATATTGTATTATTAACTGCCTTGATGATGAGTTCAATTAATAAGTATGATGTTAATTAATTCAAAATAATAAATGTGCAAGTAGAGTTTAAAAGACAGATCTTTAGAGACCTAGGTTGCCAAATGCCCCCACTAGCAATAATATAAAAAGAATTTTTTTAAAAAAATTCACCAATTTTGGTGAAACCTCCTAACGAATCATTTTGGAAAGAGCAAGAAGAGATTTGGTGAAATTGTGATAAAGTGTAGCAAAATCGAAGTAATCTAACACAAATTAAGATGTGTTGTTCAAAGATGGACATGGGCATGTTATAAGGTGAGATGACGTGTTCTAAGGTCGTGTTAAGGGGATACGAACCGTGTTGTGCCTAAGCAGTGACGGATCTAGAATATTTTATTAGAATATGCACTTTAAAGTAGAAGTATACGTTTAATCAATAACTAAGATTAATATAAAAAAATTTGAGTTTCAGTTCGGGTCTTACGATTGGTTCTATGGATCACTGCTTCTTTTGATGCCCCATAATTAATCCAAGGGATTTGGAGGAAATTTTGGGCTTTTTATATTTGGATTATAAACTTATAGTCATAGATGATTAAACTAATGTTGTTTGGGCTTTTTCTACATTTGTTTTGGACATGGATTGAGTTTTATTTACTTCATAGATATTTTATTTTCAAAGAGGATACACTAATATTTAGTGGGGAAGGCACTTCTATTGAATGCACTGAAAAAATATTTTTGATATCTTTTAAAACTAATTACCTTTTTTCCATGGTATGCACTTGCATACCCTCTTTTCTTAACACATCCGTCACCCACTGGTCTTGTGGGACATCTAAACACCGGATACCGTTAGGATATAAGCCTTTTGGTTATATAATACTTCAATGTTTTTCAACTCTATACTAAAACAATGCATCATGATTACAATACGAAACTAATTCTAGTCTATCTACCCTAAATCATCTTAAAAATTATACAAACAGTAGATTGACCGAGCAGTTGTGCTCTTCAAGCAAGGAAAACAAACCTTTTAATAAATCCCTATTTGTATAGATCTGATTACACAAATAACTGGGATATATACTTAGAGTTGTTACAAATACTTTTGTAATTAGTCACACAACAATTAATGTGTTTAAACATGTTAGATATACTTGGTGAAAATCAATTTGATTAAGTGTTCAGGCTGAGTAGTAGGCTGGCTTAGTCTGAACTCGATGTTAGTTTTTTTAAATTTTCGTGCATTGGGAAGATAAATAAATACTTTTCAAGTGAAACATAGACGATAGTAAAGGGGGAAATCAATTTAATGCGGGTCAAATTTGAAGATTAATCTAACTCAGTTTAAGAAACACAGTTCAGCTTAAAGAAGACTATTGTATAATATATAGACTCGTATGAAAATTTAAAAAATATTCCTAGATCAATGTTTATCTATGTGAGTTATAGTATTTCTATAAACCGAGTGAATACATATTTTACGAGTCATGTATAATTGGATTTGTTTTCCACATTTATCAAAGTTGTTTAACGGAAAAGATTGGAGCTTGATAAGTAATTGCATGTCTTTCCTATTAATTCAACCACTTTTACAAAATACTTAGAACGGTTGTTTTGTTAAACACACCAACATATATCAGAGTACGTAGACGTTGTATGAAAACATATTTAGCTTTGCATTGATTCTTATAGTATATATTAAATTTCAAATCTTTCTATTGTATATACCGGATTTTTAATAATTTAATCTCATGGTATTGTGTGAATTAACTTTCTATTGTATATATGTTAAACTTATATAATTCTTTTTCCTAATTGTATGCATTCAAATTACATACAATATAACAGATCCAAAGTTTGATATACTCAATGGAAGATTTTAAAGCTCGATACACACAATAGAAATTCGTTCAAAGTTAAAATACGTTTCCATAAAGTTTGTCCTATATTTTATTATTTATAATTTTTTTCGAACGTCAACCATATACACACAGTAAACCTACTCCTAAATATATTCTATGGTCCACAACGGAACATGAACTCACAACCTTTTAAAAGGGGCACTACTTCACAATACATAATACTAGGCTAAAAGTTCTTTGGTATTTAAGAAATTAATTAATAGGTAGGTTTAAATTTTATTGTCATTTAATTAATCTCAAAGAGAAGCATTAATTACTCGCATTTACACTTACCGTCTCTACATCTTGGGCATTGCCAAAACCAAAAACAACGACAATCACTATTAACATTACAACTTTTAAGAATCACAACATCAGCCTTGTTTGGAGTTGGAGCTGGAGCTGGAGCTGTAGCTTGCCCCTCAACAACTCTCCGCTCTGATTCTAGATGTGGAATTTTGATGCATATATCATCGGAACCATCTCATCATGAATGGTTATATCTTTATCCATAAACAGATAGACCACTTCTAAAAAAACTTGAAATAAAAATATAGAAGAGAGAGATTGTTAAACAAACTTGATGTACATTATTGGGCCAATAGGATAAGTGAAATGTGGCATGATAACAGCATGATGTGATATCGCTATGGACATGGGCGATTCAGTCGAAGTTTTATTGTCCATTATGAAAATTTGAGTTTTTTGTGTGTATTAAAAGAATTGTGGGTGAGAGTGATGAAATAAGGGTTCAGTGTAATTATCAATGTGATGGTGGAAAAGCTTACGGGATATGAGTTCGTTTGATTTACATGTTGTTTTGAAAGTAATTTCAAGAAAATTGAAATATGTTAAATACTTATTATGTTTGGTTGGTAACAAGGTGTGGAATTGGAATCTTGACAAGGGTACTCTTGTTTATGTTTGTAGTCCACTAGTCCTTGAAGTAGTCAGCATTCATATGTCAATGTTTGTAAGTCGATGTTCGTAGTCATTGAAGTTGTCTTTGTTCTCAATGTTTGTAAGTTGATATCCGAAGACAACATATATATGAATCTCAATCGATGATTTTGTAATCACTATTTGAAACTGAGATTTACAAACATTGTAGACTGTACTTATCTTTTAAACCTCAATAGTTAATACATAATAGTCATTTCTAAGTCGACACATGTAGTCGATGTTTGAACCCGAATGACCCTTAATGGATGGTCTAAAGAGCCATAAGAGAAACAAAGTTTCCATTAATCTATTTTCAAGCCACAATTAAGTAATTTAAAATCTTATTTAATTAGCATTATTGAATGTTATTTTATTATTAAGTAAGCATTATTGAATGTATATTGTATTATTAACTGCCTTGATGATGAGTTCAATTAATAAGTATGATGTTAATTAATTCAAAATAATAAATGTGCAAGTAGAGTTTAAAAGACAGATCTTTAGAGACCTAGGTTGCCAAATGCCCCCACTAGCAATAATATAAAAAGAATTTTTTAAAAAAAATTCACCAATTTTGGTGAAACCTCCTAACGAATCATTTTGGAAAGAGCAAGAAGAGATTTGGTGAAATTGTGGTAAAGTGTAGCAAAATCGAAGTAATCTTACACAAATTAAGATGTGTTGTTCAAAGATGGACACGGGCATGTTATAAGGTGACATGACGTGTTCTAAGGTCGTGTTAAGGGGATACGAACCGTGTTGTGCCTAAGAGGACACACCCAAGATTCTGTGGCCACTACCATGCTATGGTTGGCACAACCTAAGGGACGTGCCAAGTAGCGATGTAGGCTGACACGACCATGTTGGCCAATATTTAGTGGCAATTTTAGTTGCTTAAAATTAATTAGACGTTAAATGATTGTAGGTGATCATTATTGATTGTTTACCTGCTTAAATATGTTTCTAGGTGGTTGATTAATTTGTACGATGACGAACCACGTAAGTTACACGATACATCTTAACTTGCTAATGTGATTGTGTGCCTACTTGTATTCGTGTATGTGCAACTTATATGGCTTGTGTACAATTTAATAGCCTCGGTGACATCTCTATAGCTTGTGTGATATCTTTACAGTCTGGGTGGCAACTCTTAGACGGTTTCATCTTGTGTGGTTATAATATTGATGTTCTCATACGTGTGTACAAGTGTGTAATTATATGGTATGTTAACTTGTTAAGTTAATATTGTGTGCTCACTAAGAATTCATACTTATCCTATCACTATTATATTAATTTTCGAGTGCTTCTCCGGCATGAGTTGACTGTTACAACTTACGTATGTGCCCACTTTTGTAAACAATATATTACTTTCTGATAGCATATCATATAATTGGGTACTTTAAATAAGAATACACTTGTGATGTTATACTTTTGGTCTACTCACTTGTACTAATCTCACAAGTAACAAGAGTGATTGACATATAAAATTTTGTATAATCTACTTTTATGATATAAATCTTGTTCTTAAAATTATATAAAATAAAAAATATAAGGTGTGGCACGACAATAATCGGATCAATTCCAATTCTATTTTTCAAATTCCTTTTCCTTTAGCCAAGAAATTGTGAAATGTTTGTGCACAAAGAATTGGAAGGAAAGGTCAAATTTCAATTCTCTTAATCTTGTAATTATACAAACCTATAAAAAAATTACGATTTCAATTCCTGTCAATTCCATCAAATCGTGGACTATGTGGTAGAGTGATTAAATGCAAACAACTCCTCCCTCCCCCAACTTAACAATTTCAATTCTGGTCAATTCCATCAAATTATGACCTATAATATTTCGTTTCAAAAATGTTTTAAGACTTACGAATTTTAAAATTAAAATTATTAAAATTAAAATGCATAATATATTATCATGCTTTAACAAAATATTGTTCAAAAGTATAAACAAATTAAATAAGCGTTTACTGTTTACAATTAATAAGAATAATGATTATCCTTACTACTATGCTATAATTTGTTAGCTTACATGTGAAAAATATAAAGTTTATATAACTAAGGTCTGACAGATTTTATATTATGTTTATGTATAAAAGATGAATATTTTTTCTCACAAATGCTGACTCCTTCGGTAATAAATGGCTTGTCTAATTGGTTCTGTTTTTAGAAAAGATTTTATGTTACACAAATAAAAAATAATAATAAATTTTGGGACGTTACATATATAGACCATTAAACTAAACTTCGATAATCTTAAAAAAAATCCAATGACAACAAAAACTCTAGTGACCTCATAAACCCCAACCATAACCTATCTATGTCACTTACAACTACAAACAACCTTATCATTAGCCTCCTATCCCCATATGAACCTTAAAATCTAACTCCAGTGACCTTCGAATCAAACTTAGGGACTGTTTGTTAAAACATAATAATTAAACACTTAATGATTTTGTGTTCTGAATAATTTAAAGGTTCTGAATGAATCTGCCGCTGAATGGGCTGTTTGATAAATGTATAGAATGAATAATCTGAATGATGCAAATTACCATTGTAACCTTAATAGTAATATATTTTATAATATAAAATATGATTGTTTGAAAAGACATTGTGTGAAAGAAGAGGTATTAGGGTCAAATACTTGGTGCTTAATGATTCGGAAAGTATTTTGAGGTAGTGATATCGTTGTTTTTAACTATATATTTTATGCGATATGTGGGTATTTTTTCGCCTAATATTGTTCAAAATATGTCAAAAAGATACTTATTACCTTTGTTTTATCATTTTTCAGGTTAAAAAGACAAGAGTTGAAAAGTTTTGAAGCGTAAACGAGAGAAAAAGAATAAAATTATAAAAGTTGTCACCTCTGACACACATCCACTGTTTTGATCATATCTCACTCATACGAATTCGGATTGAGGTGATTCAAGCGGCCACAAAAACTAGACTCAGAGGGCTATAATTATAACTTTATGGTCATCTCTAAAAAACGAAGGATCGTGGCAAGACTTGGTAAGATCGCGGCGCGATATGGAGGATAACTTCAAAAATTCAAATTTCAAACGGGGCGTGAAGATAGGGATATGTCCAAGATCGCAGATCGACGGGTACCTAACGCGGCGCGATTTGCTCAGTTTTAACATATATTTATATCTTTCGAACCATTCGGTTTGGGATTCATTCACCCGACTTTTTACCATCTTCCACACCAGAAAACACCATTCAAACATTCCAGAGAAGCTTGGGAGCAATGACTTGGAGATTGGAGTTTTATTGAAGATTCAAGGCTTAGTTCATTCGGCTTTTACGATTTTATCATTCTAGCTCATCATGTTCTTCTTTATTATTGATTCCAAGACTTTAGAATGATTGTTCTTGGATAAGTTTCCGTTTTTCCTCCTTAGAGGAGATGATCCCATGTAAAGTTGCTAAATTCATGGTTTTTGGATACTTTATTCTTGTTATTATCAAGTTTTGCTTTATCATTAGCTCATCCAATATTCTAGAATCTGTTTTTGGTTGTTTACAATCCGAGTTTTATGAGTTAGAAGATCAATCTATTTATAAATCTTGAATCTTGATTATCTATGATCATTAGGTATTCTTGACTAGTGATTGACTAATCCTAAGGTTAAACACCTAAAGTGGTGTGCTAAAAGCGTACCAGTTTTAAATTTATAAAATCCGATATTATTTAGTACGACTACAACACAAATAGGCAAGAAGACCTAATCGTATCGTAGTATAGAAATAAGTACGTGTGTCGAACACTTAGGAACGGGTATGATTTGATGAAATTATACTAATCTAAATATTAAACTAAACTAAACTACTAAAATGCAATAAAATAAAGAAAGCAATAAAGCAGGAATTTATGTGGAAAGCACTTTCAAGCAACTAATTACCAATAACAAACCAAGAAAACACCTAAAGCAAACCAAAGAAACAAGGAAGCAAGGAACTTTGTGGATAAATCTATATAATGAAGACTTTTCCTCCCTATATTCGATTACACCCTTATCATGGCAATTAAATTCATAGAATTAAAAGCTAATGATACTAAACATTCATGCATCGATTTCTAAAGTACTTAAAACCTTGATCCGATTCTAACCGTCTAATTACACTAATTAATAACCTTTATGGTCAAAAGCGCGATTAAAAAGTATAATTAGCCAATTAATTCGATTACAAGTAAAGCTTCAATCTTTAATTATTGTATGATCAACAAAACATTAAACTAACACATAATGCCCGTTACATGTAGGAATACATATTAAAGTTTCTATCTTATAGATGTTTAACCATAGGATTTGATCAATCACTAGTCATGAACCCTAATGATTATATATTCATGATTCAAGTTAAATAAAGAGAACGGTCATCAACTTTATAAAAACTCAGCCTATAAATATCATAAAAACAGATCCTAAAACATGCACGAACTTAGATTAAGCAACACTTGATAAAAGCATGAATAAAGTATCTAAAAACCATGAATTAATCACCACTACAAGAGTTCATCTCCTCTAGTGAGGAAAAACAGAGGAACTAGTCTAACATGATCATAATAAAGAGCTGGGATTCATGCAAAAACAAGAACATAATGACAAGAATTGGAAAAACCGTAAAAGCCGAATGATTCCGAGTCTTTATCTTCAAGCTCCAAGTTCCTTGAATCCTCTGGAATGATTTAATGGTGATTTCTGGAATTTATGGTGTGCAAAAGTCGTATGATAAGATGTTCCCCCGAATGCAATTGAAATTTAATTTATAAAAGTTGTGCCTGCAAGATCGCGCCGCGACCGGCGTGATCGCGCCGCGACCGGCGTGATCGCGCCGCGACGCGCACCTATTCCGCCGAAGACTTCGCCCGTTTGACTCAGAACCATGATTATCCACTCCGTCACGTCGCGACAGCTATCTGGTCGCGCCGCGATCGACACTTTCCTGGCTCAGTTCGGATTTTGACCTTTTTTCTCTCTTTAAACTTCATCTTATCTTCATATATCATTCAAACTTCGAAATTTAAACCTAAAATAAGATAATAAAGATATAAATCACTATTTTAAACATATATCTCATATTTTAACTAAAAATAACCAAATATCGCATAAAATAATTATTTAAAAACCGTGATATCATAAAGCTTGAGACTTTAATGTGTATTTCAACATGTAATGACTATTATGTGTTAGTTTTATGTTTTGTTGATCAAACAAATGTAAAAAGGTTAAAGCTTTACTTGTAATCGAACTTATTCGGCTAATTATACTTAATCGCGCTTTTGACCATAAAGCTTATTAGTTAGTATAATTAGAGGGTTAGAATTAGATCAAGGTTTTAACCACTTTAAAAATCGATCTACGATATTTAGTAAACATTGCACTTGATTCAGTGAATTTAATTAACTTGAAAAGGGTGAAATCGAATCTAGAGAAGGAAAGTCTTCATTATATAAGATTTATACATCCAAGTTTCTTGCTTTTCTGGTCCTTTAGGTATTTTCTAGTGTGTTAGTGGTTTAAGCTGATTGAAAGTGCAAACATCATAAATCACCTCTTTTATTGCTTTTCAGTTTAGTTTAATATTTATATTAATATAATTTTATCAAATCATACTCGTTTCCCTAAGTATTCGACATCCGTACTTATTATTATACTATAATACGATTAGGTCCTCTTGACTATTTGTGTTGTAGTCGTACGTAAATAAAGACGGATTTTATAATTTTAAAACTAGTACGCTTTACGCACATCAGGTAACATCATTCAGCAGCATTTTTCTGTTTCATTCAGCACGGTCTTCCTTTAGAAGCAATAATCAAACACGATGAATGTTAAACGATTAGTATTCAACGTTAAATGGTTTCATTAAGTAGCAAACAAACAACCCTTAAATCAGTCGCCTATCACAATTATTCTACGCTATATTATATTAAATATACTTTACCTGAATAACAGGACATACACAACTACAGACTTAAATCATATTTCTAAATTTACATATTATATTAATTACCGGTTTAAATTTATAATATTAAAAAACATCTAATACAGTAGATACGGTTTTGACTATATAATTAAAATTGGATAAAGATAATATAATTGATGTTATAATAAAATATAAATATGTTGCTAATAAAATGAAATCTTTTGTTGGAATATTTAGTGAAAAGAACATAAAATACAATCTGAGATTTTCAAGGAATAAAAATGAAAAACTTAAATAATTTGTGTTATTAAAGTGGAGGCGATCGATCATCGAGGCCAAAATTCAGCTTTCTTCACCTTCGACATGCTTTCCAACACAGCCACTGGAGACACGTGTCCCGTCACCGTTACCCTCTTGCTCTCCAGATCTACGCTAAACGACGTCACTCCTGTAATTCGTTATTAGCAATTCAGTATTTATTACTGCAAAAGAGTCACTCTAGGTGAGAGTTTCTGCTCGACCATCACCCTCACCTAGAAACCCCAAAATATATTAAATAAACGATTCTAGCAAGATGCTAGAAAAAGAGATACAATGTTAAAATAGTACGGGTTACAGCACCACATGGACTATAAGAAGTTACATTTCGACCTATACTTGAAGACGCTTGAATTTCATGATATAACATATCTGATATGTGAGAGAGAATGGTCCATTAATAGCACCCGTTTCAAATATACGACTAAGGTGTCACTCTTTCTTAAAAGTTGATTGTTCGATTCTTGCTGTGAATGTATAATATAGGTAGGCGGGTCTGTTTGTTGTTTAAAAAAATACATTATATCTACTACCAGAACTAATTTAACCAAAATAACTTCTAAGCTATTTGAAAAATCGGGCATGGTTTAAGTCAAGTCAAAGTTAACTGTTCAAGTAAACTATGTAGTAGAGCTCTAGCTCATAAGTTGCGAGCTTGATCGAGATTCTATCAATTTTACAATTTTAAATTTTTTTATTATATATATTTACATAATCTTTATAAATTATACTTGAGTGAAGTTAAGAAACTAAAAAGTATCGAGTCAAATAATATTAAGGTTGATTAATATTATTATTTAGTATATTAATTTTGACAATCAAAACAAGTCAAACCTAACTTGATAAGATCAATCATCAATCTTCCAATTTTCTAATTAAGTTAAGCTAAGGTTTTGTACAATGTCAACTCACTTTATAGCCACAATTATATAATGTTAAAAAAAGGTCGCAATAAAGAATTGCAAATATGTGAGAATAACTAGACAAAATAACCTTTTTAGTTGTTATTTGATATGAATAAATAAAAAAATAAACCAAGAAGAATATATATAAATTATAATAGGGAGAAGCGGAGAAGGATATAAGAGTAATTGTACCTTCCATTTTGGACAAATGTCTCTTCACCTTACCAGCACACCCTTGACAGTGAATGGACACCCTCATCAGTCATCACCACAACCTATTCAGTGTTCACACAAATCCTTTTCATCTAAGTACTACTGCTTATGCACAAGATACAACTATACGACTACAACACTCACTTATACAAAAAGGATTATTTTAGATTACACAAGTAACTGATAAAGAATATCAGATAAACATATAAAAAAACATCGATATTGGGCTTTAAATTTTGGGCTAGCAGCCCAATCCTCAATCTGTTAAACTGTCAGATTCTAAATTTTTTGAATGCACCATAACAAGGCACTCCACTTTAAATGGGCTTGGAACATATGGAGTGGGTTGTGGACTCGTGGTGACCCGGTGGGCAATGTGTCGGCCTTATCATGACGTGGTGGAGGTGTGCCGTGGTGTGGATCACACGGGAGGGTAGTGGTGTGGTGATAAGTGATTCTTTTTTATGTTTTTTCCTACGAGGTGGGCTGTGTGGTACATAGCCACATAGGTGTAGGAATTCGGTGTGGTGATGATTGGTTGTCGAGTCACTACATCATGGGCTGAGCAGGAACTTGTGTGGTGGGAGTTTGATGCTCACACGATAATCTGAAGATGAGTGATGGGAGTGATCACTCACCTTGATCTATATAGCCCCCTTGATATAACATATGTGAGTGTAAAAGTTGTATTGAAAATTGTAATTAAGTGATGTGACATGTTTGTATGTGAGAGGAAGGGGGGCCAAATAGTATCACCTATTTTTTATTTTTTATTGTTCACTTAAATAAAAAACTAAAATAAAAAGTCTAATGAGACATTTTCTTGTGTTGGCAGAAATACTAATCTGTTAGATGATATATTGATATTGTAACATGTGTATGTATCACCTTAAATGGCTAAAATCTATCTGTAGTTGTTATGTTTCACCTTAAACTCTATGAAAGTAAAGAGATAAGAAAAATCATATGAACCCGAAATCGGGGAAAAAGACCGACCTGGAACGCTTGGTTAGCAGACGTTAAAGGGATCGCGTTTTGGTCCATCTTGACGGTTTTAATGGCGGATGACGGCCTTCTGCTTTGTGGAACAACAAATCCCCGACGCTCTGCAAGCCGAATGTACTTGGTGTTACTCAACAACCTCGCGTGTTCAACCAACGTTCGATCATTCGACCTCCGTGATCGAATCACAGACCGACAATCGGCTGCCTCAATTGACTGGCACATGAATCCCTTCATTTTCTTAGCCACCTTCATGTTCATACCCTAAACACACACACACACAGAAATGATATATACACACATACATATATGATATATCTATATATATACCAGCTATACATGTCTAGACTGCACCAACCATGTTTTAATTGAATGCAGCAAATATTCATCTACCAAAACTGTCCAAATTCTTAAGAATTTATTGAACATCCAAGAAAATAAACACACATACAAAAGTCATTAAACATTAATCACGAGACTAGACGCGATTACGACACATACCCGCATGGAAAAGGAGAGAATTTGCTTCAAAAAGATTCCGAATTCGCTGTTATGAGATTGTACAAGTGTGTTTAATTGAGTTGGTGCAGAATTTAAAAATGGTGGTGGGAAAAAAGGACTAAAATAATTGAAGATCAGAGAGAATTGGGTGGTCAAAAGGGAGTAAGAAAATGTGTTAAGGTTATAGATTCTTGATAGTACTAAGTTTTCTGATTCTCTCAGGCTTTTGCCTTTAATAGTACAATTGAAATTTGACCTATCCTCAAATCCCAATTTATACAAGAACTGGTTTTATGTCTGCAAGGACTGGGGATGGTACTTGATTCAGTTGGAACTGAGTCAACTCATGAATACTACCGTCAGTCTTCAGGGGCGGACTCAGGATTTGAAATTAATAGTAATACAGTCTCGAAAAAGTCGAATCTTACAATATGCGATGGTAGCACTGTCTTGAAAAAAAATCAAAGTTTACACTACGTGGATAAAATTGGCTGGTGTCTCGTATCTGTCCGGGCTTGTTGTCTTGGTTACTGAGTCAACTTAAGAGTATCAAGTATGAGGGCCATCTTTTGTCCATTGAGGAAATGGAAGAAAGGGGGGGGGGGGGGGGGGTAGGGTGGGGTGGGGGGTCCCATGGTCTTTATGCTGTTTATAGAAGAAAACAAAGAAGTAGAACTAAAGATGATGACCCATTGACCCTACCCCAGAATCATAATGTGAATTTGATGGGTTAAGGGGACCAGACAACCTTTGCTATCTACTATCATGACCATTAGGTTCTTTTCATTAAGGCAGTGTCATCCACTACCATATACTGCTCTTACCTACCATGGTTTTCCTTAACTACTGCCTTAGAGAAACAGAAGTTTTAGTTGAATCATAAGTTTAGTGAAAAAAATAATGACGAAAAACGAGTAAAGATCCGAGTATAACTCAACTTATCGGGGTTATTCGTTCTCCGAACTCGAAATTTTATTTTTTAAAGAATAAAGAAAAATAATATTTACATAACAAGTTAAGTATTAATTCTTTGGAGATGTATTCAACTTATATAGCCACTAATCTTAATGGGAGAAAAGTAATCAGAATGGGATTGTAGTAGGGAGTCAGGAAGTAATTTCTCTACATACAAGTAGGGATAAGATTGTCTACATTTCTACCTCTCCCATACTTCGTTTTAGCGAGATTGGATACCGTTGTTATGAATGATTAGAATGATTAGCATCCCTATAACTCTATAAGGCTATAAATATGAAAAGAATGTGTCAATGAGAACCCAAGGATCAATTTGGTAAGGACAAATGACAAGCTCACTTATTGACTTCTTGGTGGTGTTTTAATAGGGTAGAATATGAAACCTAAATGAGGCATATTAACATAAATAAAAGAAACTCTAATACATCAAGAAACCCTAAACTATAAAAACATTTAATTTTTATTCCTCTCAAGTAATTACACCCGATTTGTTACAAACAAAATATATTTTTTGCCTTTTGTAAGAGCATCCGGTGTACTTGAATTATTGCTTTGGTATGATGACTTGTACAATCGGTACCGAGGGGCACACGACCCCCAAGGTACCGGTACCGAAATTTTTCAAAAGGTTTCCGCATTTGAGTACCGAAGGAGAAAGGAGAGAGAGATGAGAGATAAAGAGAGAAAAGAGGAGAGAGGGTATTTTTTTAAATAATCTTTTTGAAGCATGCGAAGCATGCGTAATACGAAAGTTTAAGCATGACTAAAGTATGAAGTGAGTTATGCTAATGCGGTGCGTGCCCCAGCATTGGTACGCCCATGCTCTAATGGCTTTGTGAGGAGCTCTTCAAGCTAGTAGTTGGATTGACAGAGGGTCTGTTTGAATTCTCATAACGCATTCAGCGATTGGGTTCAAATCAACTTTAATAGGTTTGATTCTTTCATTGAATAATTAATTATCTAACTACGTATCACCTTGGTTTGAAAAGGCGTAAAGCGTCCCAAAGCGCTAATGGTCCTGAAAGCCGAAACGCTAAGCGAAAGCGCTCGCTCTAAGCACACGAAATGCCCAAAATTCACACACAAAAAAATACATAATACTTACATATTACATAACTTCTACATATATGTCATATGCTACCTTATATATACTTAAAGTACCAAAGTATCAATGCATATATTCAAAACTACAAGTACTTAAACACCAAAATATATCTCTAAATTTATTTATAATTATAATTACTTAAACTTAAATACTTATATGCCATTACTTGTAATGTGATACCCAATTACTAGAGTTGAAGAAGTTGGAACTGATTTGCTTTGGATAGTTGAATTGAAAAACCAAGATGATGTTTAAAATAGTGTTTATCACTATGAAAGTTGAAGAACGAAGATGACGAGTGACGACTTTTCAATTTTACAGCTTCTTGCGCTGTGAAAGTCGTGTTTACATCTTTTGTTATGACCCTTTGATTTCCTACCCCAAGCCCATACACTAGTATCCAAAGCATGTACACTAATCTAATATCCAAAGCCCCTTAAAAGCCTAAAAGAATATATAAATACCTAGAGCGCGCTTAAGCGTTGCTTTGCGCTTCCACCTAAGCGGGAAAAAGTGAGCGCTTTTTGGCGAACACAATATTCATAGCACTTAGGTGATTACGAAGCACCTGGCCTCGTCGCTTTAGCACTTAAAGTGGCGTTTTTTAAACCAAGCATATCATAGTAAAGTCTTATTAAATTGTCTAAAGTTACTTGTCTAGGAAGCCTCATTACCCAATGGCTTTTTCATGACTCATAGGCCATAGCTATATGCCCATTCAACGCATGGTCCAAGGTTATCTTCAATATATCTCTAATGCCTACGCTTTGCCTCTATGATAGTCTCATAACCTAGAAAACCAAGAAGAGTAGATACCCTTATTAGACACTTGTAGCTTATGGTTATATAAATTCAATAGAATGCATGTCATGACATCATCACTTGGTCCGATAAAGCCAAAATAAATTTGAAAAACCTTAAGGGTCGATAGACAGTTAAAATATAATGTTATAAAACACTCAAGTGTTAAACTGATATGAATATGATATGCGCCATCATGAGTAGATTGATTGAGTAATCCAGGTAAATGTTTTAACCAATTTGCGGTGGTAGAAAAAATTGGTGGTTTTGAGAACCTTGAATCACTAGGTGATCTAGCAAGAAAAGAGTTTTTGTAAAGCCGTTTTGGTTTCACTATAGCTCTGATATTATTGGGGAAATCATCCGTAATGTTAACATCGTCTAACTTAGGTGATGTCACATTCACAAACCACTTTAATAAAGGGTAATTTAGTCAATTTAGTATTTACTCATTTAAATGGTTAGTAAGTATAACATCACTTAAGTTAGGTGATGTTAACATTTTAGATCATTTTTCATGTTAGTAAAGGCTTATTAAATAGTGACTTAGATAAATCCCATCAGCTTGGTTCAAAGGATTTCAATGTGATTTATCAGATTTGAAATTAAAATTATATGTATGATAATATGTTTTGATAAGAAAAAGGACCTTAATTCTCAAAGGGAGTTTAAAATCCTTTCATGTGGTCCAAAGTAATAACTTATTAGTGGAATATGTTTATTTTAATAAAAATATTTAATATAAAATATTTCAACTTAACATTTAATGTTGAATATTTAAAACATGTTATCTGATAGTTGCTAATTGAAAGCTGTGGTCTTCAAATTATTAATTTTGAATTTTTAAATTAGTATGCTAATATTTAACAATTTATTTAAATTAATAAATTTTAATTTTTATATTTTTTTACTAATATTTAATAATTCAAAATTTCTCATTTATTAAATATGTGAATATAATATTCTAATATGTTTACTTAAACTTTGACTTAATACTTTATATTCTAATCAACTTTTTCCTACTAACTCGCTAAAACAAATGTTTCAATTTAATTGGGTTTCAATAATTTTATGAATAATATGTTATGTTTGTGTTAAACATCATGTGTGACTGAAGTAACTAATGGTGTGATTCAACTGAAGTAGAAGTTTGTCTAGTCTTCATAAAAATAAAACAGTGCGTATACTTGCAAACCTTATGGCTTCGCCATGAGGCCTGATCATAGTGTCGGATCACGTCTCGTCTTGCATTATTTAAAACCATGGTAGCAATATACACTTCCAAAAAAACATTGTTTGAAGATCAGTTTTTGCTTAAAAAAATGTAATGTTAAGATTAGGTATTTGATAGAGATGTAAGCTCGGATCATTAAAAGCTCGAAACGAGCCCGAGCTCGAGCCTAGGTTAAGGCTCATTTGTTTTGAAGAAGCAGGTCAACACTGCTTTTGGAAAAACACTGTTTTCCAAACACGAATCAATCCTAGGGGCGGACCCTTGTGTTTGTGTAAATTGGCAAATGTGAAAATATGTATTTTAGAATACAAGATAAATATCCTTAAGAGGTATTATTATACTGTGTTTACAATGATTGGTGAAGGAGTATCTTGGGAGATCTTGCAAAGTACATAAAAAGTACTTAGGTGTCATCCTCCAAATTGACATGTGCCTAATTCATTTAAAATCCAGTCCAAATACACAGTGTAACGATATTTATTTTGGTATTTATTTATTCTAAAATACCAGTTTAAAAGAGGAAGTCGTAAAACATAGAAAATAATTTTAAACGACTCGAGATGACGACATCTGTGGCCACGGTCGAGCACCACGGTCGACCGTGGGGATCGACCGTCCGGCCAGCAGATGTCCCCACCTCTCCTCACTCTTCCTCTATAAATACAACCCCATAAACAACCAAAATTCACCTTTTGCCAATCTGATATTCTCTCCTTCTACAGACTTTCATATCTTGATCTTTCATTTTCAAATATATACATTTGAGTGTGGTGATTCTTGAAGTTGTGTTCTTCATTTTTAAGAGTTATACAACACTTCAAGATCAAGCAAAAGGGAAGCAAGAAAAATACATTGAGTGATATACACTTAAGTGAAATCGAAAATTTTCTTGTATTGAGAGGTTAGTGTTTAAACACCATTGTTGGTGTTTTGTTGTTCTTAGTGAAGTGTTCTTGAGAGAACACTTTGAGTGTTTTGGTGGGTTTGACTATTCCCCACTTAGTTTTGGGTTTTGGTTAGTGTTCTTGAGGTTCTTGGTGAAGAACTTGGTGATTCTTCTTGGTTAAGAAGAAAGTGTTCTTGGTGAAGAACAAGGTGGTGGATCTAGTATAGATCTTTGGTGGTTATCATCTACCCGTAAAGGTGATTGTATTACGCTGATCTCTTCCGGGTTAAGAGATTGTTGCAAGTGTTGCTAGTGGAAACCTTGACGGAGGTCAAGGCGTGGATGTAGGTTGGAGTTCAACCGAACCACGTAAAAATCTTGGTGTTCATCTTCTAAACCCTTAACTCTTTAAATTTCTGCATCTGCATTTGCATATTTAATTTTCGCAAGCATATTTACATTTCTTGCATTTTACATTCCTGCACTTTATTTCTTATTTCTTTTATTCATTTATTTCTGTCATTTAAATTTCTGTCTTACTATATATATTAATATATATATATATATATATATATATATATATATATATTTACTTAATAAATATAAATATAAACACTTATATATATATATATATATATATATATATATATATATATATATATATATATATATATATATATATATATATATATATATATATATATACATCTGGTACTTACAATCAAGTTATATATATATATATATATATATATATATATATATATATATATATATATATATAAATATTACTACATATACGTATTTATATACTTTCTGCATTTTACATTTCACGCATCTTATATATATATATATATATATCTGGTACATTCATCAAGATATATATATATAAGCACTACTATATATATTTATATATTTTAAGCATATTTTATTTCTGCATATTTTCTTTCAAGTCATATATCTATTATTTTATATCTACTAACGTTTGTTTCTCTTGTGTCCCATATTTAATCACTTAATTTAAATTAATCGAAAAAGAGGTCATAGAAACTATTCAACCCTCCCCCCTTCTAGTTTCCACAATTGGTATCAGAACAAGTTGTTCAACAATTTGCTCAAAAGTTTTAAGATTAATTATTTAAAACAAACAAAACTTTTCAAATTTTGAGTTGATTCATGGCACAAGTTAACTATATGGAGGGTTGCTCTATGTCTAGACCACCACTACTTGAAATAGACGGTTTTTGTTACTGGAGACAACAATTTGAAATTTATGTCCAAGCTAAGGATAGTGATTTATGGAATATTATTGAAAAGGGAGATTTCAAACCTGATGATGACAAAATTTTAACCCCCAAGGACAAGTTACAAATAAAGAAAAATTTTGAGGCCAAACTCATTTTGTACAATGCACTACCACAAACCGAATTTGAAAGAGTAGTTATGTGTAAAACTGCAAATGAAATCTGGAAAAATCTTATCACAACTCACCAAGGCAATCCTCAAGTTATGGATTGCAAAATTGATTTCTTAGTACAAAAATACGAAAAATTTTCTATGTCCGAAAATGAAACCATTGAAGAAGGATACACAAAGTTTAATAACATTGCAACAAGTCTAAAATCATTAGGAGTAAATTATACCAACAAACACTATGTAAGAAAATTTCTTAGAGCACTACATCCTAAGTGGAGACCCAAAGTAACAGCCATTGAGGAATCAAAAGATCTAAACATATTTCAACTTGATGAACTCATAGGAAACTTAAAAGTCTATGAAATGGTGATAGAGAAGGATAATGAAATCACCAAAAGTAAACCTGAAAAAGTAAAATCATTAGCACTCAAGGCAAAAATTGTCAAAGAAAGCTCAAGTGAAGAAGATGAAGATGAAGAAGAAAAGTCATCACCCGGTGAGAAAGATGATGATGAGTTTGCATTGGCGGTTAGAAATTTGAGTAGATTTTTCAAAAAAAAAGGAAAATTTGTAAGGTATCCAAAAAGGGATACAAAAGAAATAAAGCCCTCGGATAATAAGGGAGATCGATTCAAAAGTGAAAGGAAGCAAAATGTTTGCTTCAAATGCGGTGACCCATCCCACTTCATGAATGAATGTCCTAAAAACATCAAGAAGAATGAACACCACAAAGCCTTCATTAGCGGTGCAAGGAGTGAAAGTGAAGAAGAACCAAGCAAAGAAGAAGAATTGTGTCTTATGGCAAAGGATACAAAAGAGGTACATTCTGATTCATCATTTAACAGTGATATATCATTTGACAACAATATTGAAAAAGAATATTATAAGTGTGGAAAGTTGCTTATAAAAGCAACCGACAAAATAGAACTATTAAAAGAAATCATATCCAAGATCACACTTGAGAAAGATATCACAACTTGTGAAAATGATTTACTAAAAGATATGATTATGGATTTAAAACTTCAAAATGCTAATCTTCAGAAAGAAAATGAGAATTTGAAAACTCACAAGTGTAAAAATGATTTTGATGAAACTAAACAAAAATTTGAGAAAAGTAGTTCAATGTTGAACGAGATGCTGAAAGCACAAAAACACTCGAATGATAAATCGGGTCTTGGATTTGATCAAAGTGAAAAAGGTTTATTGTTTGATCCCAACAAGAAAATCACTTTTGTAAAAGAAAAAGGTAAAGGTCCAATTAGTGAACCCGTACGATCAACAGTACAATCTCTTCCTGAAACTATTAGAAAAGTTACTAAGGGTACTGACCACAACCATGGTCGACCACGACCAACTGTGAAACCAAATAGTAGAATAAAACCGTTTAACAACTTATCACAGCCTAGTACATCTCAAACAGCTAACCCTCTTAGGTCTAATTCTATTCCAGTTGCAACACCTCAACAAATGAGCCAATTTTATGAACCTAGAAGAAATGGCTTAGGATACAACCCCACTCAACCTTCCAACACATTTTATAAACAACAAACCAACATGACCAGGAAAAATTACAACTGGAATTACAATATACAACCCATTAGGAAATCCCATCACACCAGTTATAATAACCACATAAATAGAACCAAGATAAACCATCTTGATCAAAGATGGATAAACAATCATCATTCCCAAAATAGGAAGAACTTACCCCCAAGGTTAAACTGGAACCACTCTCAGTATTTTCAACCACAATTTAGGACTCACTAACATGAACAATATCTTGGTCCTTACATATGGAATAAAATAGGATATTTGGATGCTAACAATCCTGGACCTATGAGATATTGGGTACCAAATTTATCACACGTTTAAATCTTTAAGAAAATCCGAATGGACATTTGCATTCACATGAATGGATAATTGATAGCGGATGTTCAAAGCATATGACGGGGAACAAGGATCTCTTCTCAACATACAAAGAATATGATGGAGGTCATGTTATATTTGGAAGTAATTTAAAAGGAAAAATCGTCGGTAAATGTACCATTTCTTTAGATCAAATTACTTTTAAAAATGTTGATCATGTTGATAATTTAAGTTTCAATCTCATAAGTGTGGGTCAATTGTGTGACAATGATTTAGATGTCACTTTCACTAAACACAAATGTGTTGTCACCAAACGTGATAAGAATATAATAAAAGGAAAAAGAAGAAGTGGATTATATACATGTAAACTAAATGATAATACATCCATCCAAGTGTGTCTTACTAGTCTAAATGATGATTATACATTATGGCATAGAAGATTAGGACATGCAAATATGAGGCTAATTCAAAAGATTAGCAACCAAGAACTAGTAAATGATTTACCAAAATTAAAATTTGATAAACATTTTGTGATGCATGTAAAGTGGGAAAACAAGTTCATGCATCCCATCAACCTAAAAACATGATCTCAACAAAGAAAACACTTGAATTATTACACATGGATTTGTTTGGTCCATCTTCAATACAAAGCTATGGTGGAAACTTTTATACACTTGTCATTGTAGATGATTTTTCAAGATATACCTGGACATTGTTTTTGAAAACAAAAAATGAAGCTTTTGAAAAATTCAAATTATTAAGAAATCAAATTCAAAATCAGCAAGGTCATTTGATCTTGTCTATTCGAACTGATCATGGAAAGGAATTTGATAATGATTTTCAATTTGGAATGTTTTGTGACAAACATGGAATTACTCAGAACTTCTCGGCTCCAAGAACTCCTCAATCAAATGGGGCAGTAGAAAGGAAAAACCAAACACTTCAAGAAATGAGTAGAACCATGCTGAATGAACAATCAATTCCACAAAAGTTTTGGTGTGATGCAGTTGCAACATCCACATATATTTTAAACAGAGTCTTGATCAGGCCATTTATAAACAAAACTCCGTATGAGATTTATAAAGGAAGAAAACCTACTCTCAAACACTTTAAAGTTTTTGGTAGTAAATGTTTTATTACACACACCCAAAACCATTTGAATCAATCTGGGTCAAATTTATTTGAGGGTATTTTTCTTGGATATTCATCTACCAAAAAGTCATATAGAGTATTAAACAAATACACCATGGCCATTGAAGAATCATTAAATGTTACATTTGATGAGACCCTAACAAACAAATATATACCCTTAATTGATGATGAACTCAATGAACAAGAACAAATCTTATTTCAATCAAACAAATTAAAAGATGATATACAATCAGGTAAGGATGATTGTTATCTATCTTCAACCAAAGAATCAAATGATTCAACTTCTCACACAAAAGAAGTGAATGATCATCCTATACACCAAGTTATCGGTGACATTGGTGAACGAACTACTCGATCTAAAGTTCATCAATATACAAGTAGCTTGGCGTATGCATGATATGTGATTATACATATCAAATGATAAAACATAAAATTCAATCAAGTATGATTAAACTTAAAAAATTTATTAATAAAAAAAATTTTAAATTTTCAAAATTCAAATTTTATACCCCACCATAAATGCCATATCCCGAAAATTACATCTGAGATTCCTTTTTTTTTCTTCCCAAAAATCTCTTTTTATTTAACTCACATCAATATCATTAACTCACAATAACTCCAAAACTCATTCCTCCTTTTCACCCCATCCATTCATTCATTCTCTACACATTCAAAACCAAAAATTCAAAATTCTCTCCCAAACTCTCTCAATCTTCATCCTCTCCTTTGCTCCGGCGAAGATTCCGGCGACTATTCAAGAACTCCGGCGACTTTTCAAAAATTCCGGCAAAGGATTTTCCAAAGATCATTTACATCTTCTTCATCACTTATCATACTAAGCCATGGGAAGATCAAAGGGAAAGGAAATAGCCTAATCATCCGAAAATCTTAGGAGAAACCCTTCTAGGACAAGACCAACAACCCAAACTCAAAGCCAAGAACATCACCCAAATGCTCCTCAAGTTACTTTAACTAGGATACCTAGAAACCTTGTCAAAAATCGTCCTCTTGTAGCAAACCGACCCATAACTTACGGGAGAACCGTATGCTTAAATGATTTTGAACAACAAGAGGTAAGGCAAGTTTTCAACCATCTTAACTGGAATGTATTCCTTGATCATGAAGTAGTTAACCATCCCGATCATATTAGGGAATTTTATGCCGGTTTTCAATTTAATGAAACCGAAATGATGATTCAACTCAATATGTATCAAAGTCAATGGATTTGGACCTTAGCCGAATTTGGTGACCTTCAACTACCTACTAGTGGACTTCGTTTTTACTCCGACATGCATAGTTTAACCTATATCTCACAACTCAATGATGATGACATCACTCCCGAAAGAGTGATTAACTCATTGTGTTTACCCGAAGTGTCTAGGTTAACCATCAAACTTATAGGTGCTCACCTCACTCCTCAATGTCAAGTTTGGGCTAAAATTATTAGCCACAATGTCTACTCAAAGGCTGGAAATCACAATGATATCCAAGCCGTTGTTGCACTCCTCATGTACTCTCTCAAAGAGAAAATACCCGTAGACATGGCCTACTTTGTGGCCAAAAGGATGAGTGGCTTAGTCTCCCATAACAAACGATCCCTTCCATATGGAACTCTACTTTCCCATCTATTTCAATACCTTGATCTTCCATCGGTTGAAAGCTTTCCCAACAAGGAACAACAAATAGATATCCAAACCCTTATCAAAATGGGTCACTTGGGAACCATGAGAAGATCCAAATCGAAGAGAGCAAGGATAGAAGATGAGGAAGAAGGAGAAGAAGGAGAAAAGGAGACATCTAACATTGGTAGGTCAACGAGAAGGAGCTATGCTTCAAAAGAAGACTTCGAAAATATGACGAACATGATGAAGGAGAATACCAAGGCCTTGAAGGAAAATACATCTATGCTAAACAAATTATTTAATTTCCTTCAAGACAAATTTGGTTGTGGTGGCACTTCATCTACTCAAGTTGCCAAGTCGATGCCTCGACGATCCTACTCAAATTAAACCATTTAAATTATCTTATGTGTGTTTTGAACAATTTAACTTTTATGTTTGTGTATTCGGGATCTTATATTGGATTCCTCAAACTATCCTTAAATAAAGTAATTTAAGATTTAGTGTGTTTATCTAAATATGTTCACCTCTTGATTAAATAAGAAATTGTGCAAAAAATTCGAACTAACAGGATCACGGCCGACCACGGCTGTACAACTGCAACCGTGGGTTTTTGTGGAGTCTGCTGGCCGCGACCACGGCTGACCACGGTCGACCGTGGTCTGCCAGTTCTGCGTATTATCCGCAATTGTTCTAATTTTTGCTACGTTTGTTCATATATGTTCATCAACAGTTAAATTTTTAATTTTAAAAATTTATTACATGTGTACTAAATCTAATGTGCCATAAGAATTCAAAATTTAGACAATATTACACACTTGGATGGATATTAAATCAAATGGTTAAATACATGTTATATACCAGTTCGTTCATATATTAATATCTTGGAAAATATTAAAGCTCAACCAATTCATGGTTGATTGTCAAATTTATCCAAACACACTTTACTAACCCAATTCAATAAGAATTGGAATATTTGTGTTGTTGTTATTAAATTGTTGATAGGTACACTCACGTGAGATGATGTCACACCTATCTCTAACAACCCTACAAGGTGGATACTCAAAAAGGGAGATGCTCCATTAAACCACTATTAAAATAATAGTATTAAAGGATTATTCAAAAGTACAAGGCATAAAGGGGAGCTATGATTAAGAAAATAAGGGGGAGTTATTAAAAAAAATGGAGAGCTATTATTACTAAAATAAGGGGGAACAATGATTAAAATAAAAAGGGGGAGTTATAATTTCTTAAAAGAAAAAGAAAATCATGGGGAGCCACTATTATTAAAATAAGGGGGAACTAACTCAATTTGAGAAGCTCATAAGGACTGATGATATAAGGTGACTAGCATCACGTGAAACAGAATCAGGATCCTGTTTCTAACTTTGCAATCATCTTTATGACTAACATTTATACCTCTGTTCAAAATTTGAAAACTTTATCTTAAGCAAATCTTAGTGCAATCAAGCCAAGCTTAAAGAGTCGTCTCACTTGAAGATAAAAAAAAGGGGGATCAAACCTTTTTGATGACACCAAAGGGGGAGAAGAATCCAAGTGATGACTCAACAGAAGAGGGTACAACGAATAAAAATAAGTGAACAAATTTCAAGAAGACCTGATTTGAAGATTCAAACATAAAGACATAAGCTCATCATCAAAGGTCAATTTCTTGAAACATCACTTATTATTTCTCCTTAACATATTATGGAATTATTAACTTAGATTAAATAAAAATTGTCATCATCAAAAAAGGGGAGATTGTTAGTGCAATCAAAAGATTAATATTTAATATATCTGATTTTGATGATGCAATTTTAAATAATATTATTATTATAAAAAAAATATATATCCAAGTTAATATGAAAATAGTAAGTTTGGAAAAATAATAAAATATATCTGTTCATAAAAGATCAAAGTATAAAAATATATATTTGTGTGTTCATAAAAAGGAACTTGGGGGTTGTAATAAAATATGACAATATAAATTTTAAAAATAAAATTTATTCTAAATTGTCATTTTTTATTAACATAATTTTTCACTTATAAACATGTTCCATAATGCGTCAAAATAATATCTGTCTATGGAACAAAGTGTTTATAACTTCTTGCCAACAAATTTGAATAAACATAATTTTACAAATTGGCAAATGTGAAAATATGTATTTTAGAATACAAGATAAATATCCTTAAGAAGTATTATTATACTGTGTTTACAATGATTGGTGAAGGAGTATCTTGGGAGATCTTGCAAAGTACATAAAAAGTACTTAGGTGTCATCCTCCAAATTTACATGTGCCTAATTCATTTAAAATCCAGTCCAAATACACAGTGTAACGATATTTATTTTGGTATTTATTTATTCTAAAATACCAGTTTAAAAGAGGAAGTCGTAAAACATAGAAAATAATTTTAAACGACTCGAGATGACGACATCTGTGGCCACGGACGAGCACCACGGTCGACCGTGGGGATCGACCGTCCGGCCAGCAGATGTCCCCACCTCTCCTCACTCTTCCTCTATAAATACAACCCCATAAACAACCAAAATTCACCTTTTGTCAATCTGATATTCTCTCCTTTTACACACTTTCATATCTTGATCTTTCATTTTCAAATATATACATTTGAGTGTGGTGATTCTTGAAGTTGTGTTCTTCATTTGTAAGAGTTATACAACACTTCAAGATCAAGCAAAAGGGAAGCAAGAAAAATACATTGAGTGATACACACATGAGTGAAATCGAAAATTTTCTTGTATTGAGAGGTTAGTGTTTAAACACCATTGTTGGTGTTTTGTTGTTCTTAGTGAAGTGTTCTTTAGAGAAGAACACTTTGAGTGTTTTGGTGGGTTTGACTATTTCCCACTTAGTTTTGGGTTTTGGTTAGTGTTCTTGAGGTTCTTGGTGAAGAACTTGGTGATTCTTCTTGGTTAAGAAGAAAGTGTTCTTGGTGAAGAACAAGGTGGTGGATCTAGTATAGATCTTTGGTGGTTATCATCTACCCGTAAAAGTGATTGTATTACGGTGATCTCTTCCGGGTTAAGAGATTGTTGCAAGTGTTGCAAGTGGAAACCTTGACGGAGGTCAAGGCGTGGATGTAGGTTGGAGTTCAACCGAACCACGTATAAATCTTGGTGTTCATCTTCTAAACCCTTAACTCTTTAAATTTCTGCATCTGCATTTGCATATTTAATTTTCCAAGCATATTTACATTTCTTGCATTGTACATTCCTGCACTTTATTTCTTATTTCTTTTATTTATTTATTTCTGTCATTTAAATTTTTGTCTTACTATATATATTAAAATATATATATATATTTATCTGGTATACCCATCAAGATTAATATATATATATATATTTATATATATATATATATATATATATATAAATATTACTACATATACGTATTTATATACTTTCTGCATTTTACATTTCACGCATCTTATATATATATCTGGTACATTCATCAAGATATATATATATATATATAAGCACTACTATATATATTTATATATTTTAAGCATCTTTTATTTCTGCATATTTTCTTTCAAGTCATATATCTATTATTTTATATCTACTAACGTTTGTTTCTCTTGTGTCCCATATTTAATCACTTAATTTAAATTAATCGAAAAAGAGGTCATAGAAACTATTCAATCCCCCTTCTAGTTTCCACAAACTGGATTCTAGAATTCCTAATATCATAATTCACAGAACTCATCCAGAAAGAAGGCACTCACAGTACGAGTAAAATGAGTGTTATTTCTGCATAATGTAAAGGCTCTGTTAGGCATATGAACAATGCCTTAAATCTCATGGATGTGAGTTGAACTTGTCACTTGAGTTGCACCCCAGTATGCAGTATTACCAAAATAAGCAGTAACTCCCTTTAAAAATCCTCGCACGTAATTTTCTTCGATCTGTAATTATTAAACCAACTGTAATTAACAGGAAAGGTAAAAGTAAGCACCAGTAAAAACTGAAGTTACATAGAAATATATATAAACCTCAACATTTAGAGGGGGAGAAGAAAGCCAAGAGAGTTCTTCGACTTGACAAATATCCACGTTCCGTGGCAAGAACATTATGATGTTGGGAGTTATTGTCTGAGCTGCTTGAAACAATGTGTACCTGCATATAAAATAAATTTCTAATTTATTTATTCATGATGATCACTTATCAGATTCTAATGGACTAAGGGACTAATTTTAGCCTTTGGATCAGCCTCATCAATGGTCCAGATTGTATACTGAATCACATGTGATTGAATATTAAAATTTCAGGACTATGTATTTTATATGGACTTTATTGAACACAACTCTCTGTACATAATATAACTTTACAGAATGCATTGAATGCCATCAAACATATAATGCAGTTGATAATAACAATAAGGAATAATGGTATACCCGTCCACTGGCTTCAGTAATTTGAGAGTAAAATTTGGTGTCTTCTTATATGATGGACCTCCCCATGGTGGCGAAAGAAATGCTACATTTCCCTTAAAAGAAGCATGAAAAACAATGCAGTTTCAGATAACACGACAACTTATTATAACAATATAAAAAATAAAGCAGGTAAAAACGTACAGCTTTGCCCAAAAAAGTTCTAAATGCAATAGCAACTAATGTTGCCTCAAAGCTAATTCTTTTCGTATAGACTTAAATATATCCACCAGAAAAGCTTAACACTCCAAATGAAACAGGGGTTATCAAGTACAAGGAAAGGCCATATCCAAAGTAGAAAAAAAGATTATGAAGACTTCATATCAAGATTTTAGATGTCCAAAAAAAATATTTTTTTTTGGGCATTGGGACCATCTAACCATATATATGGTTCTAAATTTCACAAACAAATTACTGAATTTAAATGATCATATGATTTGTCTACAAGAACAGACCCAGACTTTCTTTTACTGCTGGCACAAAATAACAACCAAAATATAAAATAAATAGAAAGTAAAACCTTATATAACTCATCAAAAAGGATATAAGTCATTAAAAAGGATTTGAGGCAAGACGGGTCGGGTAAAAAAATCAAGTTTCTTCAAGTGATAAGTGAAAACCCAATTTTACCCCAAAAAAATGTCTTAGCATAAACCTTAGCAACTTTAATATAAACCTAAATCAAAACTTAACAAATTAACCATACTTCAAATTTCAACAATAACAAACGAACAATCCGATTCACATTATAGCACTAAATTTTTTTACTATTAGCAAAACTTGAAAAAGGACGAAATTTCCACTAAACATGTTCGGTTGAATGCTGGCCCATGCACCCGTTATCAACGCAGGTCCGCCCCTGTTTGTCTATAGTCTCGGACTCTCAGGCGAGCACAACTACTATGAATTTTAACAAGGACAGATAATACCTTTACAAATGGTGCTAGTTGCAAAAAGTCTCCCACAATAAAATCAATATAATTATCCACACCGTAGATCTTTGCGTTGTTTAACGCCATCTCAACCTTTTGAGGATCGATATCTATCGCAACAACATGATAGCCCCTACAAAGTACAAACAGCCAATTTACAGAATATAAATGGCAAAACAAATTATTCCCTCCGTTTCAAGTTAAATGAATGTAGTGTTTGGAATCCATAAATCAAAAGGCTCAGTCTTTTACGGCTAATATCATGCTTAAAATGTTCATCACATTATGATATACTTAAAACAAATAAAACAAAGCAAAGAATCTGTAACCAATAAAACAAAGGGGATTTGAAACCCAAGGATGGAAATGGTTCACTCTTAAAGTTCATAAAACTATATGATTGCATCTGGCAAGTATTCTGGACAGAATCTAGAAACCCTAGTCGTCGATTATAAGGTTTGCTATATGATGTGCCAGACTTACAATGCGGCAAATTGAATGGAATTGCCACCCATACCAGCAAAGCAATCAATGACGACTCCACCTCCAACGCTCCGCTGCGCGTGACGGACGGCAATTTCCTCCGGTGTGACGGAGAACCATCCTTCTTCGTCCATTTTGATACCTTCATCGTACCTGGAAAACAAACTGTACCGTTGTAGCCAATACTTCTTGATGTTTGGGGTGATAGTCGCTAGTGATTCGTTACTAGCTCCACGTTTCGCCCTAATCTTCACTGGCACAAAAACACAAACAAATTGCCCACACGATCACAAGCAAAAACAGAAGAAGACTAACACTATTTTGTTAAAGAAACTGAAAGGAACTATCTTACCCTTGCGTTTGAGAATTTTTCTTCGTTTCTTTGATCGACGACCTGCCCTTGTCATTTCGAAATCTATGGAAGTTCAGCTATGTCAGTCCCGCTGAAGACGTTGCTGTGTGCCTGTGTTCTACAGCTTTTTTAGAGCATCTCCAATATCGAAGGGGTTGATTTTTGAATCAGGTTGATTAATTGATTAATTGATAATTCAAGTGTAACTATTTGAAAAAACTTTTGTTTACGCTCGGTTCCCGAGTTAAAAGCAGGGGAGAAAATAAAAGATTTAGGAAGGAAAATGAATTTCAGTTGTGTCTCAAGTTTTCTAGGGGAGAAAAGAAAAGATTTTGGAAGGAAAACTCTCTTATTTTCTTTCCTGATTTTCCTCCCAAAGTAGCGAAGATTTTGAAAAGAAACAAAATAACACTTCAAATTTCACTTCTCCTCTAATTTTCTTTCGAACTCGGGAACACATAATGCCAAAAACATTTCCTAGGGAGATAATGTTTTTAATATTCCTTAAAGATTTTAACATCAATGAGGCGGCTGAGGATTATGAAAATTAAGATATGTTATAAACAAATTTTATAAGTGAAAATACCGTCTCTCTCATACAATGGAGGAATTTGAAGAGGAAGGTCCCTTTGCTTTCCAGTTTTCTTGTTGTTAGTTTGACGATAATGAGATGAAGAATCGAGCATGAGTAGGTTTATAAAAAATGCACCGCTTTAACGAGAATGAGACGTGGTATTGACACTAGTCACACAATCGAGTTTGTTTATATATCAACAAAAATGGCTGCAAGTAGCAACCTAGCAAAAAGGAAAAGAGGTAGTAATTAGTTTTTTTAACGGCAAACATACTCACCTACCTAATTTATACCTTATGTCCTTAACAAGACTTGAACCCTCAACCTCTAAGAGGGAAATACACCTTAGTCACACCTTAGAACCGCTAGGCCAAAGGAACATGTGCAAACCATTTGTCACAACCTCACATACTTTTACCAAAAAAAAAAAGAAAGAAAACAGTAATACTTTTATTAACCATTATCAAGTTGCTAATGACAGCAAAGAGTACAAGTTTCATAATGAAAAACAAGTAGAATTACACCTCAGAAAACAACACCAGTTACTCATATGAAGAAACTAAGCAATAGTACTTAAGTGCCCTCCTTTTCCAGGTTGGCCTGTATTCATAAAATAGAAAGAAAGCAGAAAAACACAAGTATATGAAGAAACTGAGGTTTGGGCCCAATCATATACCACTTGATTAGTGATTGATTTAACCTATTACCAAAAAATATCATATAAAGAAAGAAAAAAAAAGGAGCAATTGACTCATCAAATTAGTCAACCATTGACCAATAATAATGACAAATATCATGTTGGTACATAAATCAAACATATATATATATATATATATATATATATATATATATATGAGATAAGGTAAACATAAAAATCTTCATTTTTGGTGCACCGTGTCTTTTATAAATGCAAATTATTATTTATCCTCTCCAGACTGAAAGATCCAAAACCACAGTTACAAAAAAGAACAAAAAAAAGAAGTTTTTTTATTACATTATTAATAATTTAGTATAGTTTGTATATGATGGCTATCAGGCTCAACTGAACTGCTGCTATCTTTACAAGTAAGCACTTTTCAACCTGGCACAAGCTTCCAAGATGTTCTCTCTCTGGCCGAAGGCGGTCACCCTTATATACCCTTCACCCCCGGGTCCGAAACCACTTCCTGGAACTGTGATTATATGGGTTTTCTTCAAAATCTCAGAAAAAACATCCCATGATCTTGTACCTGGAAAATGTACCCATACATATGGTGCATTTACACCACCATATACTACTAGACCTAGTGAAGTAAAGGTGTCAACCAAGATTTTCGCGTTTTCCATGTAGTAATCCACCACCGACATCACAGCCTGAAATACGTTAAAAAAAATAAAATAAAAAAAATGTCTACCGAAAGAGTTTTAGAGTCAATATGACTAGAGTTCGGGTTATATTTATGCAGAAATGTTCAATATAGTCAACACTTAATACATAGTCCTGAGGGACTAATCTCAGCCTTTGGATCAGCCTCATCAATGGTCCAGATTGAATTTTAAAAATTTGGGCAGAGGGGCATTTTCGTAATTCACATGTGATGATTTTACAATCACATGTGATTGTATACTGATTCAGATGTGATTGAATATTAAAATTTCAGGACTATATTTTTCGTAATTGACATGTGATGATTTTACGATCACATGATTGTATACTGAATCACATGTGATTGAATATTAAAATTTCAGGACTATATTTTTTTATGGACTTTATTGAACACAACTCTATATTTATGTTAAATGTTAACTAAAATAGAATCGGGTTGAACGGGTCAAAAGTCATACACAGTGTTTTCAAACACTTAAAACCTTCTAAATTACTTTATTAATTATTATAAGATTTTAGATTCCTTTTTTAGAAGATATTATAACCTGACCCAACCTGACCATTTTGACACAAAAACAGACCTTGAAGCCATCTGGGGAGAGACATGCCAGCCCACCAGCTTGAGCGATGCTCGAAGCACCATTAAAGCAAGTGCACACGATGCGGTCAAAGTCATTTATGACAGGAACCTTATTAGCATAATAAAGTTCATCAGGGACCACGGTCCACCCAAGACGAACGCCTGTGAACCCCGCTATCTTGGAGAAGGACGAGATTTCAATAGCACACTGTACAGATGATACAATATAAGTGGGAAACAAAGAAAATGTAAACAAGAAAGATGGTTGACTGTTTGAAGTCAAGCAGACTACTTTCTAACTTCATCACGAAAGTTAAGTGAAAGATTGTCTTGGTGTTAGTTTTATAACGCATTTATATCGATTTTGAATCAAAATAACATTAAGTTTGACTTTCGAAGTCAACACGTTGAAGGAAGCATAGTTATCAGTTGTTAGTTAAGTTACCTCTCTTGCACCAGGAATTTCATAAATGGACCTCGGGCTTTCATCTGTTATATAAACAGAATATGCAGAGTCATAAACAATAATCGATCCGTTATTCCTAGCAAACTCAACTAGTTGTGTCAACTGTTCACGAGAGGCTGCATGGCCAGTTGGATTATTTGGAGAGCAAAAAAAGATAATGTCAGTTCTTGATGTGGTTGACAGGTCCGGGAAGAAGTCATTGTGGGGCCCACATGTCATGTACTCGATGTTTTTGTATTTTAGTGTATCATCGAGAAAATCTCCTGCCTGCCCGATTATAACACTTGAGTCCATATAAGCCTGCTAATTTCAAACATATTTTGTCATACACCCATGAATCATAAGGCATGGTTAGAAGTTTTGAAGAAAATATGCACTTTGATGATTTTTCTTGGAAATTTCAACATTTGACCATGTGATGCAAAAAACATATCAAAAGTTTGAATGGTACGGAAATCTGAAGGTAGAGGTGGCAATTTCAACCGTATTTTATGAATGGGTAAATTCGGGTCATGCTTTATCACTAATGGCTCAAAACAGATATATTTTCTGATAAAAAAAAGTTAAAAGGGAAATGGGTCGAAAGTCGCTTAAAGTATAGTTTCAATGTATAAAAACCTCCTAAATCATTTTATCATGACAGTTAGATTATTTCTATAAATTTTGTACTCATATTTGGCACAATGATTATTTATAAAAGAATTTAAAAAGTAACATGTCAAACACAACCAGACAAAACATGGTTTGGCCCTTTACTCGACCTATTTATTTGGCCAGTTGCCACCATTACTTAATGAATTATTAATTCTTGTAAAAAATAAAATTTTGTTCATAATAAAAAATATATTTTTCAAAAACATAATATAAAAAGTTAAACAGAATAAATGGAAGTTAAAACACTTGGTTTGAACCAGGTAGGGACAATTTAATTCGTCCACTTCCTGCCCAAACCAAACTGCATGGCCACTAAATGTTCATTGGTAAGAATTTAGATAGACACACGTGTGTGTGAGCGTGTGGGTTCATGTGTGTGTGTGTGTGTGTGTCTGTCAATGAAGAAAAAACATCATAACTATACCGGGAAATTCGGATCCTGTACAGCGACTGAAACACTCGACCCCAAAAGCAGCTGCGTTACAAATTAACGAAAAAAATGTGTCTATAGTTCTTTTTAATAATAAATATACTAAAAATAAATAAATCAGGAAATAAAGAAAAAACCAACCTGAAGGCGAGATATATCACATTGTGACCCATCTGATACAAAAACTTCTGCATCTTTTACACCTAAATCTTTATAAAATGATTCTGCAATTGCTTTCCTCAAAGCCTGTAAAATTTAACATGCTTGTTAAATGTCAATCCCAAGGTATGTTATCAGTCATTCTACAATTTAAGTAGATATTTTATAAAAATTTATTTTCTAATGAGACGATCAACATACCTTGTTCCCCTGCTCGGCACCATAACCTTTGTATCCTTTGCGTGTTGATAGAGCCAGTGCATACTTCAGTACAAACAAATGATTAAAGTATTACTCAAATGATGTAAATACCCTTCAAGAGTAAAAGTTTTTTCGCCTCTTTCTAAAACAAGATCCCCAACAATCACCATATCGAACACCAAATGAATATCACCAACTTTCGGTAATGATAATAATGAGCAAATAATAAAAATAAACTTAAAAGCTTTCAAAAAAGAATGAGTAGGAATATTCATGGGACATAGAACAAAATCTGTACAGTTTTCATGACTTAGGGGACTTGAAGCCAGGTAGGACCATAAGAGACAAGACAGTTGATCTTTAATGACTTCGAGCTTCTTTATGGGACTCACTATACTATAGTTTGAAGTGGAACATAAGATTATAAGAAGAATATAAAAATTCCTACTTAAAAATATCCTATATATATAAAAATTTATAGGGAAAAGAAAAGCAAGACTTAGTGAATCACTTTACCTCAGCCATGTTTGAAGTTATAATATTTGGAATCGGTTCTGTGGTATCACCGATCCCAAGTCTTATGATATTTACATCAGGGTACTTCTTCGAATGTTCAAGCTCCCTTGCTTCTATCTACAATTGCAATAAAATCGAATGTTAGTTAGACTATAATATGCAAGATTTTAATTGTTGAAAATTAATATTATGATCAAATAACCTCAGGAAACAAATAATTGTGCCGTAGCTTCTCCAAGTTCACATTACGAACAACTTTAGTGCAACGAACAGTGGCTGCACATATTTTTAACATTTCCAAATTTCGTTAGTCATAACATGGAATGCTATATTTATAAGACATGAGAAATATCATGTAAGCATACCTAGACCCTCATTTGGTGTTTTCAAACTGCAAAATAATAAGAAAAAAACAATGTCAGGAGAAAAACAAGAATCCAGTGTGCCTTATACAAAAAGAATGAATCTTTTACCTAGCTTTAGATTGCATAAAGATTGTGTTAGGCAAATTGCAAGTCGAAAAGATAGACATCCTGCTTTCAAGATTTCTTGATCTAATAGTTTTTTTTTTTTTTGAAGTGTTTGTGTAATGTGTTGATGGTGAGGTGAGTGGTGAAAATCAGCAAGATTTGATGTGTTTAAATACACGTTAGGCATGCAGTTATAAAATATATTAAGAGGTTGTTGCTTGGAATTATATGAAAATATTATAAATAAATAAAATAGTCAATCTTGGATGCGAACACGTGTATAACTAACATTTCACACAACGGTTGGACCGTTTTATCATGTATTCATCAAATTTCAAACTTACGGGTTTTCCTTTTCCATGTTTTCTTGATGTCAATATTTGAACTTCTAAGTTTCCCATTTAGTATTTCATTAAATGCATGCAAAATCCACTCTACTACGAAACTACCACCTTTCTGTTCAAAGATTCTTCTACCAAAACAATGCCTTTCTAAATTAGTAGAGCAAGAAATTCTACACCAACTCTATATGATTAAAAGACTAAAAAACTTTAGTTGCATTAATAAGGGTGGTAATTTCCACCTTTTTTACACTTTTACATATGAAAGGACCAATTTGGGATGTTTTTTATCTCGAATAGAACATCTAGCTAAATGGCAACAGGCCAAAGAGGTTAGAAGTGGCTAAAATTCTAATTTTAGAAGACACAACCACCTAACTTGTTTTATTCAAAGCTTTATGTTATTATTGGTAATAATGTTGTTTGCATAATTATAATTAACGCATTAATATTTATAAGATTTGACCAAAAACTAAACTGTTGGCAGATCGATCCAACCTATTCAGGAGCGTATTAAAAATGATCTATATCAATCCGAACCCGTTTTAACCGAATACCCAAGCTGCCCTTCACCTCTACTTTTTAAAGATCTAAAAAGAAAAGCCTATTTTTCCCTTTAGGAAAGTCGAAGGAAGTTTCATTTTATCCATTCGGAGCTTGACAGTAGTATAGCAGAATGCTAAATTCCACAGGAGGAAGAAAGAAATTCCTAGAAAGTGAAGGGAGGTTTCGTCTTTTCAGTCTTTCAAAATTCTAAGCAATCAGTAACCTAGAAGGATGACGAATATTCTTCCCGTTGGAAAGGCACACGCAGTTTCCTCCATTTGAAGGCAGTACACCAGCCACATTTTGCCAATAGTGAAATTCGGCAGCCTATGGAATTCCGTAAGAGTAACCAAGCTCTCTTTGTTGAAAAGTCAAGGGTATATCTGTACATTCAAGGCAAGTGCTAATTCTTACAAATAATAAGTTTTCCAGATTTCACAGGCATAATCTCACCTGATTTGCGGTGTAATTTCTAAGAGGTATATTGTCATGAAAGAGCAGTGAAAATATAGTTAATTTTCTTCGAGATCATATCTAATTATCAGAAAACTTGTAACTTTTTTGTAATTTCAAACCATGGGTCGAAAAAGATAATGCAGACCAATAGACCATAATCTAAAGTTATCATAAAGCATGTCTTTTGATATATACGTTATAATGAACAAGAAAAGATAACCATGCATTAGTGATTTGACAAATGATTTTCAGGACCCATGATCACAATTCCATTTTTGGCACTATGTAAATGGGACCCATAACATGAAATTATTAAATTGGAAATCAGTTAGGACTTAGAATAATCTTGCAGACAAGGAAAGACAACATGCCACCCTTAATAAAGACTTGACCAAGTAACATTATAAGTCAACTAATAAGTCCCTTTGACCTTTGGACAGAAAGGTCAAATCGATAAAATCTTAAATTTTTCATGTGTTGGCAATTAATATTTTAGGAAATTTACTTATATGGTTAGTATTTTACTAATATATCAACCAAGCAAAGTTATTTAACTGGATTTAATATTTAAGAATATATAAAATCAAGTTCGCTTATATTGACACATGATATTAATCCACACAAACAATTCAAAGTATAAATACACATATAAATGGTCAAATTTGATTCAAAACATGTGTGGAATCTTGCTTAGAACTTTTTCTCGTTCAGCCCCTGTTGAACATAGTAAATTTCTCTAAAACTTTAGTATAACTATTAACTAACCTAATATTCCATATTACTTTAGACTATGTTTCCATGAAAAAACAGCGAAGTTCATGCGAAATTTCTCGAATTTGATATCCACACACTATTACTTTCTTTCTTTACTTTATGGTCGATGACAAAAACAAGTAATGTGATCTATGCACCATAAAACATTAAAAAAAGTATTATATTCAACTGAGATTTCTTCCCTTTGATATCCATGAACTTTTATTTCTTTCATCAACTTTATCCCTTCTGACAGAACCAGTAATGTAATCAAAGCAGCATAAAAGTTAAAAGAAGTGTTCAACATAGTAAAAAGTATAATCATTTATTCACAATAACTGATTATTACTCCTAAATAAGAATCAAATAAGAATTTATCTAACCCACTGCCCACATAACAAGACCTTCAAAGAACTAGTAAGACCAACCAACACTCATTACTTAATCAATTAAATGGCAAACATGGTCAAAAGTCAAACTTTAAAAATGAACAAAAACACCCTAATGGTTGAAGCTAATCTAAAAGTCTTTATGATTATAATAAATGTAGTCCATTAGATTGACTTATCTCCAGTACGGAGAACTATATAAAAAACAGATCAAGATTAACTAATCTTGATAAGGGTCAAACAGGTAAATGTCTGATAAGTTTCATCCAAGTTGTCTATCTTTAATACCACAGATCAGTCTATTTCATAGTCTTGTTAGAACATCGGACTATACTAAATCAGGAACGAATTTTGACCATTGGTGCAAAGTCCAAATCCCCATTCACATACAAGAGTCAATTCACGAGCATTCAACTTCATATTCACATAAAAGAGTCAAATTAAACACAAAACGTATAAACAGATATATTACTATAGGTTTTAATATAAGGGCGACAATGGCGATCTGGTGAAATGTCACGCATGGTGAACAAAGCTATAGTGTTGATCTAAAAGACAGGCTAGTTGGTGAGCCAAATTGAGTCAAAGTAAAATTTGAACATTTATAATCCATCATAAACTAATTATTCGAAACCCTAACAACCCATTTGGAAACATTACGTAAATTTCAAACCCTAGACATTATTTGGTGTAATGTGAGTGAGAGAAGTAAGGAATTTATCAATTTGGAAATGGAAGATGTTGTTTGGTCAAATCATGCCTGCCTCAAGATCAATCCAGCTGGTGATAACAAATTTATGGGTCAATTTTGGCATAACGAAACGTGAAATTGTAAACTTGTTATAGTAAAAAGAAGAAAACGCACCATAAGAAATTGATTGCGACTTGTGGAAATTAAAGAGTTTCTGAATCCGGTTATGAGTTTCCCACCTGCTTCCCATTGTTTCTTCATCCCCAAATTTTGTAATTAACGGATACTATGAAGAGCAGGAAAGTTGACTTCGCTGATGTTCATCATAATGAATATTGAAACATTTAATAGGATAAAGATCCTTATCCTTATTGTTAATATCTTTTAACAAAAATAGACTTATAAATAACAATAAAATTGTTATGAATAATTATTAATAGATGTCCTTATCTTTTAATACTAGTTTATTACCCCGTGTAAAAATACGGGGATGTTTAAAAAAGTATAAAATTTGATGGTATGAAATTATAAAAGGTATAGTAAAATAAGTGTAAAAGTGTTTCAGAATTGTTTTGAGATATTAAAATTTTCAGATAAAAATAATAAAATATCACCAAAAATTTACATATGTCAGATTTTTTAACAAAACAATAACTAATTTTTTTGAAGTATTACTATTAATGGATAACAAAAAATTAAGAATATACTAATTTTTAAAAAGTGTCATATTACAATAAAATTTATACCAAAACGTAGATAAAAATGAGACGATCGTAAATATATAATTATTCTTTCTGTAAACAAAATGTATCACAAGTTACTAAACATAATTTATAAACACCATATAATTAATTATATTAATATACAATTTTTATAAAAACCCTCAACATTTTCTTAAAACCCCTCACATGTTTTAAAAAACCCCCTCATAATTTTCATTCAGACCCCTCCCAATTGATTTAGATTTGGAATTCGATGACATTAATCTTTCTAAAATTGTTTTTGAAATTAAATAATTTTGAAATTGAAGGTTGTGATTGGTTGATTGAATTTCAATTTATGGTTATTTTTGGAAAATTTGCATGTCTTTTATATATAGATATATTAGATTAGATATATTAGAGATATGTATTATCCTAGATAGAATATTTGAATATTGAATATGTATCATTATCTATTGTACTCTTATAAATAGAAAATTACCTAATAAATAAGTGAATCTCTTTTATCTCCATTCTCTTTCTCCTATTCTCTCTATAATTCACAATCACGTTATGAGCACGAAACTCCTCTTAAAAGAGAAGAAGATCAACGGCAAGAAACGCAAGCAAAAACTCAATTTATTTTAGTTCACGATTTGATTACAAAATGTAAATTTTAGACCTAATTCTTGTTTTAATTTTTAATTAAGTTTCCTATCCATAACACTCTTCTGCGCATATGATATACGTACCAAGTATTTAGGTAGTTTTTGTGATATGCATATGATTTACACATCCCAAGGATTTTGTAAGTTAACAATGGATCTAGTTTTTAGAATAATTAGGCATATATATATATATATATATATATATATATATATATATATATATATATATATATATATATATATATATATATATATATATAGGGGAGGGTTCCATCGAGAACCAAAAAAAATGCGAGAACTGCGAGAACTGATTCCCATTTTTTTAAAACTAAAATATCTACCAAACGCCAAGATATTAAATTATGAAAATTATACCAAATTAACGACAAAAATATGCTCTTTAATATGACATCCATATTGCTATATTTTTTTTAACAAAAAAAATTTGTTACATATATGTAACATACCTTATAGTACTGATTACATATATGTAACATACTTTATAGTGCTGAAAAAAAACCCGGCAAAAACGAATTTTTTTTGTTGAAAAAAAATGTAGCAATATAGATGTCATATTAAAAGAGCATATTTGGTATAATTTTCATAATTTAATATCTTGTCATTTGGTAGATATTTTACAGTTTAGATCGGTTCTCGCAGTTCTCGCATTTTGTTTGGTTCTCGATGGAACTTCCCTCTATATATATATATATATATAAAAGACTAATTAGAAAAACATTATTAGATGATCAGGACCTTTATTTCATAAAATATTTAATCTTAGCCGTTCATTTCTTTAATTTTAAAATTTTGATTTTGACTTTTTAGAGTCAAACTAATATGACTAACCAATGTGAATTAAGATAAAGACAAGCCTTTATAAAATCAATGATAAATAAACTAGCATTATTTAAAAATAAATTTAAAGGTACTAATCTTATATATAGGGGCGACTAACTTAACTAATCTTTAATATACCAACCTTAAATAAAAATAAATTTTAAACTAATATTTTATTATTAATAAAATAAATTAGTATTTTTATCATCTTTTTTCAAAAAAAAAATCATTTGTTATAATTATTTAATATATTTTATTAATTTTTAATATTTATTCTTTTTAAACATCCCACGTATCATACGGGAATTTATCTAATGAGTTAATAATATCTTAATTTTAACATAGTCGTACATGATGTTCTATTAAACTAATTCTAAACATGTTTGGTAAACGACGTTGCATATTCAAGTTAAATTTGAACACAAGATTAAAGCTTATTATCTTCTAATATATATAAGAGATGAATTACAAAAAAATTATTAAACGATCATGAACTTTCATTTAATATTATATTTAATCGTAACCATTAATTCTTTTAATTCAAAAAAATCAATTTTAACTTTTTTAGGATCAAACTAATATTTACTAATATGTATACACATTGAATATTTACTAATATATTCATTACGTCAATTAAATAATTGGTATTATCTATTAAGTGTACGTACATTAGATAATTGTTTTTGAAACTCTTATCTTTCAAAAACCATTCAAATCTTTTCACCGTTATCACCTAATAAATATATAATAGTTACTTTATTTAAGAAACCTCCATAATTGAATAATTTTTAACTTGGTTAAGACATAACTATAATATCTATTTAATTATGTTTATTAAAAATATCTTTAATTAATATATATTAAAATCATTCTTTAAAAAAATAATGTCAATAATCTAAACTTATTTTGATTATGGAATAACGAACTTCACTAGTGGGTCAAATTCAAAAGGACCAAACACTTCTATATTTGTAAATTTATAAAAAAAAAATAGTATAGTTAACAAATGTAAAGCATACTTAGGGATATAAAATCTCATAAAAATAGGTAAGTATATTTAGAAAAAGGAACACATACATAAAACCATTGTTTTTTGTATAACATCTTTATAATCAAATTTTAACTTTACCAACTGTTTTAATATACATAACCATTTTAAATTGACATTGATTATCCTGTGTTTGTACACGGGGTATTAAACTAATATATATATATATATATATATATATATATATATATATATATATATATATATATATATATAGATCGTTGATCAATGAAGAAGTTTTTTTGGGGGAGAAGTCTAGGAAGCAAGGAGGAGATGACACATGTCCCTATCCCTTTCAAGGGTACTTTTGGTATTCCTCCTACTTGTGTCTTTCCCCCTAAAACTTTAACATACCATAACTTTTATATACTAAAGTTTTTTTTTAAAAAAATTGCACCACTTTAAAGATAAAATTATGCTCTTTCATTTGATACCAGTATTGCATATTTTAATTTTTTTGAACTATGTTGCACAATATTAAACTGTGTTGCACCAATTTCGCACTGTAAGTCATATCACTATGTTGCACATATTTTGCGCTCTATTACACAACTTTACACTATTTTACACAACATTAATATGTTGCACAGCATTCGCACTGTGTTGCACATCAAATACACAGTTTTTCTATTTTTTTTTCACTATTTTGACCCTAGTTTTGACCAAGATCGAGTTTGATTCGTCAAAAACTTAAAACATAAAAGTTGTAGAGCTTAGTGCACACTTTCTACAGTTTTTCGAATCATTTAAAACGGATGTAGTATGAGCAAGATACGAATTTTTTGGTTTTTTTTCTATTTTTTCAACAATTTGACCGTAATTTTGACCAAGATCGAGTTTGATTCGTCAAAAACTTAAAAAATAAAAGTTATAGATCTTGATGTATACTTTCTACAGTTTTTTGAATCACCCAAAAAAAACATGCAACACAGTTTAAAAAACGTGCAACACAGTAAAAAGACGTGCAACACAGTTCCGAAGCTGTGCAACAAATTAACGTTGTGTAATATAGTGTAAAAGTTGTGTAACACAGCGCCAAATGCGTGCACCAAAGTAATATGCCTTACAGTACGAAATTGGTGCAACACAATGTAAATTTTGTGCAACATAGTTCAAAAAAAATAAAAAATAAAAAAATATATGCAAGACTGGTATCAAATGAAAGAGCATAATTTTATCTTTTTAATGGTGCAATTTTTTTTAAAAAAAAGTTTAGTATATAAAAGTTATGATTGGTTAAAGTTTGAAGGGGTATTGGGTTTTTTTACTCAGCCCACTCTCCTTTCAGGAGAGTGGCTGCCACTCACGCGCGTAATGACTTAAATACCCCTCCAGCCACTTTTTCTAGTGCCCCTCCCACTTAAAGTTCATTTTATTTACTAAAATGCCACTAATCATCCTAACCTTAGATTAAATTTGATCAAAGGCCTAGATTGCTTCCTAGGCTTCTCATTTTTAATTCCTTCTTCCTATATCCCTACCCTATATATATATATATATATATATATATATATATATATATATATATATAGTGAGGTTCAACATAGCCCCCTTCTTAAACATAGATCTCAAAGTCCCAATCTCAGTCACTCATTTAAAAGGGTAAAATTGGAATTAAAACAACTTTTAAAAACTCTAACAAACTTTCCAGATTTAGTTTTTTTTACCCCTTAAATCTTCAAATGATCATAAGTTTTTCAATTTTTTGAGTTTGAGCAAAAAAATTATACCAATCTTCTCGTTTTTTAATCCTCTTTCAAACGAGACCACTCTTCCTATATTTTTGGAAAAAAAATTTGACGAAAATGATATGAATGACGAAAATAATCATTTTCGGCTGTTGGAAAAGAGTAACACCTACCAGTTTTCATCATTTTCGAACACCTGTTCACCTTTTTTTTTACGAAAATGATGAAAATGACGAATTTTTATAATTTCATCACCTGCTTTTACGTTACATACGGGCACGAAAAAATGATGAAAATGACGAATTTTTATCATTTTCGTCACCTGCTTTTACATGACATACAGGGGGCACGAAAATGATGAAAATGTCGAATTTTTATCATTTTCGTCACCTGTTTTCACGTAACAGCAACAACAGGTGACGAAATGATGAATTTCGTCATTTTCGTCGAATTTTTTTTTCCAGAAATATAGGAAGAGTGGTCTCGTTTGAAAGAGGATTAAAAAATGAGAAGATTGGTATAATTTTTTTGCTCAAACTCAAAAAATTGAAATAGTTATGGTCATTTAAATATTTAGGGGGTAAAAAAAATTAAAAAAAGAGGACTTTTACCATAATACCCTTCCTTCTAAAATTAAGTCATATAACTGTTTACTTAATTACAATCATGCCATTATAGATCTTAACCATTGATTTGATTAATCTAATGGTTAAGATTTGGACTTTGGGATCTTTGTTTAAGCAGGGATCTATATTGATCCAATTTCTATATATATATATATATATATGAATTACGGATCTTATCAAGGCATACAAGGTTTATAAATTAGGTTTCGCGTTCAAATAGTAGATCTATAACTAATAATTCTATATGCTTATAGATTTGTTTAAGCCCGGTCTTGTTTGAAAGAGGACGAAAAACTGAATCTAACGGTATAAATTTTTTATTAAAATTCTTAAAAACGAACAATGTAACGACCCGAAATTTACATTTCTCGTATTGTAATATTATTATGAATATTATAAGAAGTTATGTATGTTGGCATTGTTTCTGTCACATAACACCCTGATGCGCGGATCGAACTCCACGGTAAGTTCGTTCGAAAAAAATTGGAATTATCATGAAACAAAGGATGACGGCTGTAATGGAAATGATAGTTTTCTGAAGTACACGGCGTGTACAATTAGGAGTACACGGCGTGTACTAAGATTATTACACGGCGTGTACAATGATGTGTACACAGCGTGTGATGTCACGGATCTGGATTATTGAGGCGGCGGCCGAAAGTTTCCACTTAAAATTAAATATTATTTCTTTAATACACGGCGTGTACATATAGGAGTACACGACGTGTAGTTGTGAAGTACACGGCGTGTAAGGTTGGAATACACGGCGTGTAATCCAATTTTCCAGTCTATAAATAGAAGATGATTTTGGTTCATTTCCTCACACCAAACTCTCAAACTCTCTCTCTAATCTCGAAATATATCTGCTTCTGAGACTCGAGTCGGTGGTTTCGGGGTCGAGCGGAGCGAGTACAGTGGTTAAGATATCAAGGGAGCTTTCGGGACTTCGTCAAATATTCTGGACCGAGGTGAGTTCAGTTATTTGTAAAACCGAGTACGAAGACAAAAATATTATTTTTAATATTATGATGATTTTTAAAGATGATTATTGATGTGTTACATTATATATTTATTGTAGGATGCATGATAGATATTGTAATGTTATGATGCGTGTGTATATATATATATATATATATATATATATATATATATATATTTCATTATATATATATACATATATTATGTGGATATACGATTGATAATTATGATGTATTTAGATGATATTAAGATGATGTTATTATGAGGTTATGATGACTTGGGGTGGGGGTAGATACACTTCTATAGATGATGCCTAGTAGGAAATTTGTGCCTTCTAGGATATGCTAGCAGTACGATGATTAGTTACCGGGCTTCTAGATAACCTTGGTAACACAGGGTATGTGAGTATCTTGGTACTCGTATACTGGAGTGATGTACTGACCATAAAGGTTGGGTCATGTGCAAAACATCATGTTGGTGAAAGGAGGGCCTATCGGAGATTTTGGGGTACCGGTTGTACTTCCACCTGAACGACTTATGTCGGAGTAGCTATAATGGATGGACTACGGGAGCTTATGTACAAAAGGGAGTCGTGCCCCATTTTGTACTAAACTTGTCGGGCACACTATAGTGAACTTATGCCAATGCGGACGGACCTTGGAACTCTAGTGGTTGCCAGGCACGCATATGGTATTTGGGGTAATGATGATATAAGATGTTTATGATAGACTCCAATTAAGATGACTATGATGATACAGATGTATAGGATGATAAAGATGTATAAAGATGATAATGATGTATATGTTGATAATGATGATTTATGATGTTTATACTTGACTATACGGGGTATTATGATGACATGCGGGTGGGTCAAGTATTGGATTGGGATTATTATAATCTAAAACTGATGATGTTTTACAATTATTTTAACTAATGATTTTGTCAATAACTAAGCTGACTCACGAGGCGTAAAGCTGACACTTGTTTTCTTGAAATGTGTCTTGTACTCGTGCAGGTTGCTTAGGTATGCATGGCCTTGTGAGATTGGGTACTGATGGGTAGTATCTTTATTATGATGTATCTTAATGTCAACTTGTGGTTGTACTGGTTTTTAAAGATGGTATGTTTTGGACGTAACGGGTGGTTTTTATGTTGTAAGTTTAAAACAGTTTCCGCCGGTTTTAATAAAGTGTGTTTAAGTCTTCCGTTACGATGTTTCTGATTATTTAGAAAAGTTTTTGTAAACCTCAAATTTTAAAAACCACGGCTGTTACAAGTTGGTATCAGAGCTGTGTTGTGAGAGATCTGAGTACTGAGTCCGGTGCTTAGACTCGCAAATTAGCTTTAGTAAGATGACTGGGTGGGAATGTGTGTGAGAGTGTTGATTTTATTTCACTCTTTATTTTGATGTCTTCAATGCTTAAAATTTTCTTGCCTATCATCGCATAGAATGGTTGATACAAGGAGAGGCAAGGATAAACATGTTATGAGGCAACTTGAGAAGGTGAATACTGAGGGGCCATCAAGACCCCAGAATGATAAGGAAGCGGAGAGTCAAAGGATACCGACGCCTCCGAGAACTGTATCGGTGCATAGTAGTCGACGTGCGTATAGCACTGGCAGCATGGCTAGAATTGCTGATCTGGAAAGAACTTTGAAAGAGAAGGAAGATGCTTTAACACAACAGGGTGCAGAACTGAACCAGCTAAAGCAGGCTATGAAAGATGCAGGAATTCTAAAAGATAAGCTTACCCCTACTATTCATATGGAAGGGGGAGATGATACTGAATTCCACACTCGTACTGGTATTAGGTATGGAGCGGGCCCTTGGGGACATGCCTTCAAGATGTTCATGGATTGTAAGCCCAGAAATTTTGCTGGCGGATCTGATCCTCTTGAATGTGTACGATGGATTCGGAAGATGGAACAAACATTTAATTCCGGGGTATTCACTGAAGAGGAACGGGTTAGTTTTGCCATTCGGGTACTGGAGAAAGAAGCTCTTGAATGGTGGGATTCTATCGAATCTACTTTGACTGAGGTAGTTCGGAAGAATTTAACCTAGAACATGTTTAAAGAGAAATTGTTGAACCGTTTCTGCAATCTAGGGGCCAGACAGCGTGCAGAAAGGGAGTTTCTAGACTTGAAGAAAGGTAACATGACTGTGGCAAATTATAACATTGCATTTACTGAAAAGATGAAATTTTCCAAAAGGTATTGTTATGATGACATTTCGACAGTGCATCAGTATGAAGATGGATTACCTTATGAGTATCGTGGAACTGTTCGACAGAAGACTAACTTGGGAGATGCTATGGATGAGGCATTAAAGGTTGAACATGATTTAACCTTAAGAGAAAAGCCAAGTGGCGGAGGTGGGGAAAAGAGTAAGTGGGAAGGGCCATCTGGGTCCTCTAATAAGAACATATTTGCGGTCGGTGGTAGTAACACAAACAAAACTACGGAACAGAAATGGAAAACGAGTTACTGTACTTTATGTTACTCAAACCACAGTGGCCCATGCACTGCTGCAACGATGAAGTGTCGCCGGTGTGGGAAAATGGGGCATAAATTGGTTGATTGCAAGAGTGATAAACCGATTTGTTACAACTGCCAAGAGATGGGGCATATCAGCACAGCATGTCCACATCCAAATAAAAAACAAGATGATACGGGAAAGAAAGGCGGGCCGAAAGCAACTGGTCGAGCCTTTCGGATGACAATAGATGAGACACGCCGTGATGATGAGGTTATTTTCGGAACTTTTCTCATTAATTCCTTACCTGCTAATGTGTTGTTTGATTCCGGTGCTAGTAGATCAATTGTGTCCTTTAAATTTGGTGCTAAATTGAGTGTACCTTGTAGTCTCTTAGAACATGTGTTAAAGGTAGAAGTAGCAGTCGGGAAACCGATTGTAGTACGTGAAAAATACGATGATTGTAAGATTGACATTGATGGTACTACTTTTTCTTTGACACTTATTCCAATGGGGATTGAGGGATTTGATGTAGTGATCGGAATGGATTGGATGTCTGCACATCGAGCTGAAATTGTGTGTTCAAAGAAGTTGGTCTGAGTTCCTCTTCCATCAGGTGGTTATGCTATCGCCTATGGTGAACGATGTCCGGGGAACATAACGATGATATCGGTCCTTAAGGCACGAAAGTGTCTAGCGAAGGGATGCATTTCATTTTTAGCTCATGTGGTAGATTCTATGAAGAAAAAGGTGGCTTTAACAGATGTGGAGGTGGTAAACGAATATCTTGATGTCTTTCCTGATGATCTTACGGGATTACCACCACCAAGAGAGGTGGAATTTCAGATTGATTTAATTCAAGGTGTTGCACCGATGGCTAAAGCACCATACCGATTGGCACCTTCAGAGATGAAGGAAATTATGATGCAACTGAAGGAACTGCTTGAAAAAGGGTTCATTAGACCGAGTTCTTCTCCTTGGGGAGCTCCGGTTCTATTTGTGAAGAAGAAAGATGGGTCGATGAGGATGTGTATCGACTATAGGGAATTGAATAAACTGACCGTGAAGAAGAAGTACACATTACCAAGGATCGATAACCTTTTTGATCAGCTTCAGGGTGCTTGTCACTTTTCAAAGATTGATTTACGGTCTGGTTATCATCAAGTGCGGGTAAAAGAAGTTGATGTACCGAATACGGCTTTTCGCACTCGTTATGGTCATTATGAATTTTTTGTTATGCCGTTTGGTTTGACAAATGCACCAGCCATTTTCATGGATCTGATGAATTGAGTATGTAGACCTTATCTTGATAAATCCGTGATTGTATTCATTGACGATATATTGGTGTATTCCAAGAATGCAGATGATCATAGACGACAACTTCGGGATGTATTGGAGACATTAGGAAAAGAAAAGATTTATGCCAAATTTTCTAAGTGTGAATTTTGGTTTAAAGAAGTGCAGTTTTTGGGTCACGTTGTCGGAAAAGATGGGATAAAAGTGGATCCAGCAAAGATCGAGTCTATAAAGAAGTGAGAAATTCCTAAAACTCCAACCGAGATTCGTAGTTTTCTTGGTTTGGCGGGTTATTACAGAAGATTCATAAAGGATTTCTCAAAGATAGCAACTCCAATGACAAAGTTGACTCGAAAGACGGAACCATTTGTGTGGACCGACAAGCAAGAGAGTGCTTTTCAGACTTTGAAGAAGTGTCTATGTGAAGCACCTATACACTCATTACCAGAGGGCAACGAAGATTTTGTTGTGTACAGTGATGCGTCCTACTCTGGTTTGGGAAGTATTCTTATGCAACGGGTAAAGGTTATTGCATATGCTTCTAGACAACTTAAAGATGCAGAAAAGAACTATCCGACACACGATTTAGAGCTAGCGGCAGTTATCTTTGCTCTTAAACTGTGGCGACATTATCTGTATGGTACTCGATGTACTATCTTTACAGATCACAAGAGTTTGCAGCATATTTAGAATCAGAAAGAATTGAATATGAGGCAACGAAGATGGGTCGAATTGCTAACTGATTATGACTGCGAAATCAGTTATCATCCGGGGAAATAAAATGTAGTGGCCGATGCCTTGAGTATGAATGAACCAAGATCTGCTTATTGGGTGAAATCAATGAGTTTGGTGATTTTACCGGATTGGTTCGATAAAATTCAAGCGGCTCAAACTGAAGCTTTGAAGGAAGAGAATTTAAAAGAAGAAGTTATGATGAAACAACAAGAAAGTCTTGTCGAGAATAGTCGCGGCCTTAAGACTTTTCGAGGGCAAGTATGGGTTCCCAAAGCCGGGGGAGTCCGAGATATCCTACTAGATGAAGCTCATAGATCTAAGTATTCTATACACCCGGGGAATACTAAGATGTATCTGGATCTGAAGCCTAATTATTGGTGGCCAGGTATGAAGACAGATGTGGCTACTTATGTATCCAAATGTGTCACTTGTTCACAAGTTAAAGCGGAACATCAGAAGCCCTATGGAGAATTGCAACAATTGGAGATACTCGAGTGGAAATGGGATAAGATTACAATGGATTTTGTTACGAAACTTCCCAAGACTGCAAAGGGTAATGATATGATTTGGGTTATTGTTGATCATTTAACCAAGAGTGCACATTTTCTGGCAACCAAAGAGACAGAAAAGCTAGAGAATCTAGATAAGATAAATGTACGTGAAGTGGTTACAAGACATGGGATACCATTATCGATTGTTTCTGATCGTGACAGTCGGTTTGTATCAAGATTTTGGAAGAAGTTGCAAGAGGAACTGGGAACGAAAGTACATCTGAGCACAGCATATCACCCACAAACTGATGGGCAAAGTGAAAGAACTATTCAAACGCTTGAAGATATGCTGCGGGCTTGTGTTATTGAATACGGTGGGAGTTGGGATACTCATTTGCCATTAGTAGAATTTGCTTACAACAATACTTATCACTCGAGTATTGACATGGCACCTTATGAGATGTTATATGGAAGAAAGTGTCGTACTCCTACCTGTTGGTTGGAACCGGGAGAGAAACAATTTGCTAGCTCGGAAATTGTGCAAATAACTGCCGACAAAGTTGCGGTAGCACGAGACCGACTCCGGGTAGCAAGAGAAAGACAAAAGAAGTATTCTGATAAGAAGCATCGACCAAAGTCGTTTGAGGTTGGCGACAAAGTGATGTTGAAAGTATCGCCTTGGAAAGGGATTATACGGTTTGGTAAACGAGGCAAGCTTGGTCCACGATTCATTGGTCCACTCACTGTTTTGGAAAGAATTGGAGATCAAGCTTATAAGTTGGATTTACCACCAACATTGGAAGGAATTCATGATGTATTTCATGTATGTTACCTGCGAAAGTGTTTGGCCGAAGAACCAAGTATTTTGCCATTGGAAGAATTACTAGTTGATAACAATAAGAGGTTGATCGAAGAACCGGTGGCAATATTAGACCGTAAGGTAAAACACTTGAGAAAGAAGCGGGTTAAGCTTGTCAAGGTACAATGGAAGAATAAGCATGGTGGGGATATGACGTGGGAAACTGAAGAAGAGATGAAGACCAGATATCCTCAACTTTTTGCTTAGTAGATTCCGAGGACGATATCTTCGGAATCTTCTTAAGGGAGAGAGAATTGTAACGACCCGAAATTTACATTTCTCGTATTGTAATATTATTATAAATATTATAAGAAGTTATGTATGTTGGCATTGTTTCTGTCACATAACACCCTGATGCGCGGATCGAACTCCGCGGTAAGTTCGTTCGAAAAAAATTGGAATTATCATGAAACAAAGGATGACGGCTGTAATGGAAATGATAGTTTTCTGAAGTACACGGCGTGTACAATTAGGAGTACACGGCGTGTACTAAGATGATTACACGGCGTGTGATGTCACGGATCTAGATTATTGAGGCGGCGGCCGAAAGTTTCCACTTAAAATTAAATATTATTTCTTTAATACACGGCGTGTACATATAGGAGTACACGACGTGTAGTTGTGAAGTACACGACGTGTAATCCAATTTTCCAGTCTATAAATAGAAGATGATTTTGGTTCATTTCCTCACACCAAACTCTCAAACTCTCTCTCTAATCTCGAAATATATCTGCTTCTAAGACTCGAGTCGGTTGTTTCGGGGTCGAGCGGAGCGAGTACGGTGGTTAAGATATCGAGGGAGCCTTCGGGACTTCGTCAAATATTCTGGACCGAGGTGAGTTCAGTTATTTGTAAAACCGAGTACGAAGACAAAAATATTATTTTTAATATTATGATGATTTTTAAAGATGATTATTGATGTGTTACATTATATATTTATTGTAGGATGCATGATAGATATTATATTGTTATGATGCGTATATATATGTATATATATATACATATATTATGTGGATATACGATTGATAATTATGATGTATTTAGATGATATTAAGATGATGTTATTATGAGGTTATGATGACTTGGGGTGGGGGTAGATACACTCCTATAGATGATGCCTAGTAGGAAAGTTGTGCCTTCTAAGATATGCTAGTAGTACGATGATTAGTAACCGGGCTTCTAGATAACCTTGGTAACACAGGGTATGTGAGTATCTTGGTACTCGTATACTGGAGTGATGTACTGACCATAAAGGTTGGGTCATGTGCAAAACATCATGTTGGTGAAAGGAGGGCCTATCGGAGATTTTGGGGTACCGGTTGTACTTCCACCTGAACGACTTATGTCGGAGTAGCTATAATGGACGGACTACGGGAGCTTATGTACAAAAAGGAGTCGTGCCCCATTTTGTACTAAACTTGCCGGGCACACTATAGTGAACTTATGCCAATGCGGATGGACCTTGGAACTCTAGTGGTTGCCAGGCACGCATATGGTATTTGGGGTAATGATGATATAAGATGTTTATGATAGACCCCAATTAAGATGACTATGATGATACATATGTATAGGATGATAAAGATGTATAAAGATGATAATGATGTATATATTGATAATGATGATTTATGATGTTTATACTTGACTATACGGGGTATTATGATGACATGCGGGTGTGTCAAGTATTGGATTGGGATTATTATAATCTAAAACTGATGATGTTTTACAATTATTTTAACTGATGATTTTGTCAATAACTAAGCTGACTCACGAGGCGTAAAGCTGACACTTGTTTTCTTGAAATGTGTCTTGTACTCGTGCAGGTTGCTTAGGTATGCATGGCCTTGTGAGATTGGGTACTGATGGGTAGTATCTTTATTATGATGTATCTTAATGTCAACTTGTGGTTGTACTGGTTTTTAAAGATGGTATGTTTTGGACGTAACGGGTGGTTTTTATGTTGTAAGTTTAAAACGGTTTCCGCCGGTTTTAATAAAGTGTGTTTTTAAGTCTTTCGTTACGATGTTTCTGATTATTTAGAAAAGTTTTTATAAACCTCAAATTTTGAAAACCACGGCTGTTACAAACAAGTTATGATCATTTAAATTAAGTGGAGGGATTTTTTTTAATTACTGGGTCGCTGGGTTATATGTGAGGCAACGCTGATTTTTTTTTTAATTTTCCTTTTTCGCAAAATGTATCTTTATTTGCTAATTTCAGATCCATTGGCATGATACGCCGCTCAGTTAAGAAATTTTTACGAAAAATGACACCGTTTTGGGATTATGTTGCTTTGCATGTTCTAGATATTACACTTAAGTTTTGAGAAGTACCCGATTTTTTCACGCACTACACCACCATATATGAACAAATGAGCCATACACTTCATATTATTTTTAGCTCATATTGTTATCCATTCACATGCTAATTATTGCTTTGATTGTAGAACTTGATTATTGCATACATGTTAAAACCATGAAATGAATTATTTGTAATTAAATGATTGAGGCATTAGGAAACCCATTTCAGTCTTCTTTTTATTTTAAACCAATTATTTATTCCTTAGTCGCCACTTTGAGCCTTTAAACCTTTCGTTTCGCTACCCCCTTATCCTTTTATTTTATTTTATTTTCTTAGACTTCAGAACCGATTCTACTTAATTATGCTGCTTAGTACATCTCGTTATCCATTCTTTCAGTAATTCATGCACCGATAATTCGGGACGTGATTCCTTTCCCACTTGTTGTGATTATACAATCGAGTCCAGAAAGTCAAAAATCCAAAAAAATTAGAAAATGAGAAAAATCCATAAAAAGTAGAAAAGAGAAATATGAGAACTCCGTTACTTGATATGCTTTTCATTGGTTATTTTTTAAGCATACCATACATTGAATGCTAGTTTTTTGTCATTCTTATCCGAATGTTAGCCATCATTTAGTATGGTTTGATTCCACTTCATCTCAATGAACAAAGTTCCTCAACAAAAATATCGTGTTATTTCCGTTCTTATTTAAATAAAAGCAGTTCAGTTAGTAGTGATCCTTGGTTTCTGACTTCTATTTTAACCCCATTTTAATACTCCATATTATCCTACCCTTAACCCCAGCCACATTACAACCCGTTTAAAGCCCTCTTGATACTTGCATTTATTTATTATTGGTAATAATATGATGTGTGATCAAGCTTATGCTAATCTTGCTTTAATTTTAGCTTTGTCACACCATTTGAAATGCCGATGCACTTATACACTTGAGTGATTGAGTGAAATTCTTTGGTAAGGCATAAAGTCGGGTATAATCTAACTCTTGTGTGCTTGATAGAACTATTTGTGCAAATCCCTTGTGGATTTAGGCATATCTTTTCATATTATTTCATTTTCTTGTGAAAATTGTCTTAGCTTAAAGGTATGTTATGCCATTAGACCTGAGTTGTGGTAAATGTATCTTTCGCTTGGAATTTGGGTTATGATTGATAATATGTGTGTTGTGCAATTTTAGTATTTACTTGAGGACAAGTAAAGCTTAAGTGTGGGGATTATGATGTAATCATATTTATACATGTTTTTACATGCATTTCACTTGCGTTTTAACCCGTTTTTATGGTGAATTGTTCTTAGAATGATGGAAAATCCTTCATATTCACCAAACTGTTGTGAAATGATAGCCCCGTGACAAAAGGAAGTGAAAATGACGAAAAACTGAAGAAAAGTGCAAAAGGCCAGATAACAGCCATTATCCTAGATAACGGCCGTTATCTCATAACAGCCATTATCCTAGATAACGGTCGTTATCTACATAACGCCCGTTATCTATTGATAACGGCCGTTATCACTTTCCAGGGTGTTAAACCACTTCGGCCGATAATAATTGACGAATTCCGACTTTTCAGACTTCTAATATATCACCCATACCAGATCCGATCTGAGATCTGAGATAACGGCCGTTATGTTTACATAACGCCCGTTATCTTTTAGATAACGGCCGTTATCCCTACCTGCAGCAGACTCTATTTAAACAGCAATTGACAGCAGCTGCAAGGGTCGGTTCTTTCATGAATATTATCATATGTCACGACCAAAAACACTGAAAATCATCATTTAAAGCCTCTGGAAGTTATCCAGAAGCATTGAAGTGAAGTCTTCATCACTTGGGAGGTTGACACCATCAATATGCATCATTGTTCTTCATTGTTCTTCATTTGGTATTTTCTTTCCTTTATTTCCAGCACTTGTACTTTCATTCCAGTAGTTTGTAATGTTAATTTAGTTATGTTATGTAGCTAATTCCATTGATTTGTCTAGATGTAGATGAATCCGTTTCGTTAATGGTTGTTTTGCTACTTGGATCATGTTTTGATATAATAGCTATTGAATTCTTGTTTTAAGGTTGTAGTATGTTTAATTGATTTATTTACACGATTGAGTCATGTGGTTGTTTGTCTCGGTAAATGGATAACTCCCTCTTGTTAAAACCTCCATGTTCGGTTGCTAGTATATTCCAAACATTTATGTTCAAACGGATTTCTTGTCATAAATCATACACTTGTCCCTTGAATGTAATTGGTATTTTCAACCGTGATGCTATGACTTAGAAATGAGCGGTATGGATTTATATTGTGTCTATATTTCGGTTAAACATATGTCCTTGATTTGTATCCTTATTAAACAAAGATACGGTTTTGTTGTGTTGTTGAAATCATTTGGAAGTAATAGTTGTTGTCAAGAAATGAGATGCTTCTATTGTTGTCATTGGTTTTGCATGCATGAGTTAAAATAAGTTTACTTTACTTGAGCATAATAATAACTTACATATCATTTACATAATCCTTGTAGCATATTTGTATATATATATATATATATATATATATATATGTCTATGTGTATATATACCTATGTCAACACCATTAATGAATAGGAGGATTCGAAATCTAGATGAATCACTTTGTTGTATTGTTTGTTGCTTTCTCCATTTCGTATGCTACTTATATCTCGGTGTTTATCACCTTTCCCGATTTATTCATTCGTCAAACAATAATTGAGATTCACATTTAATAACTACCGTTCCCTGTGTTCGATACTCGGTTTTATATATCTATACTATATACGTGGGTTCTCTGCCCGTGTGTTGTATTCTTATTGATACCCTTTTTAAAACTACATGTGTCTTGCGAACTTAATAAAATACATACACGTACACGCACAACATATATATATATATATATATATATATATATATATATATATATATATATATATATATATATACTATCTATAAAGTATTTACACACCTAAATCTATTAATTTTTAAGTAAGTTAAAATTACTTTATTACCCCCAAAATCACAAAATATATTGATAGTAAATACCATAATTAGAGTAGAAATTAATTTGGAAACTATAATACAATTAATATCTTATATATAGTATACTTTCAAATCGGAAAATTGAAAATACCATGATTGTAAATCGAAATATATAAATTGGAAATTATTCTAAATTTGAACACAGTGTTTGAATATTACCCCTTATAATCAATTCATTAAAAAAAACTACTATTTATTTCAATTTTTATTTTACCCCCCTACAAATTTATATTTTTCACCCTTTAACTTATAAAGGTTGTATTTCATCTTCAATTCTTAATTTTGTGTCACAAATAGATTTTTATTTTTCATCTTCTATTTATACAAGATTACTTTTTACATCATAACATAATTTATAGCTTAATTATAATTATTGTTCTTTTTTGTTATTACTACAACTATTATATATGCTTTTACACCGAACTGGATCGCATAGAAATCTAAAACTAAGAGTATAATAAGTAATGTGTTAAGCACGCAAGATTATGTAAAAAAAAAACTACTATTCATTTAAATTTTTATTTTACCCCCTACAAATTCATATTTTCACCCTTTAACTTATAAAGGTTGTATTTTATCTTCAATTCTTAATTTTATGTCACAAATAGATTTTTATTTTTCATCTTCAATTTATACAAGACTACTTTTTACATCATAACATAATTTATAGCTTAATTATAATTATTATTCTTTTTTGTTATTACTACAACTATTATATATGCTTTTACACCGAAATAGATCGCATAGAACTCTAAAACTAAGAGTATAATAAGTAATGTGTTAAGCACGCAAAATTATGTACATAAAAAATCAACATGGGACGAAATAGTAAATTAACAATTGAAAGTTGTTTAAAATAATTTAATAAAGCAGCATAGATACTAAAATAATACAGCTAGTTTTTTACAATATATTAATTAAACAACATTACAAATGACGCTAAAAAAACTACATATGTTAGAGAAATATTAAGTAATGTTAGCGGAACCTAACTTAATTAAAGGATTAATTAGTGTGAGAATAAGACATTTAAGTTACATGGTGCTAGCATCAACTAATATTTTCTAATAAATGTTTTACTTTATATGTATATTACTTGAAAATATATTTTTTAATATAACAACTAATTTTTGTTAGTTAACTATTTGATAAACCATAGTTTGCTATAAAAAACTCTATTTTTTATTTTCTTAAATGACGATTATCAAACTAAACAATATGTAGGTATGCTACCTTGAACAACCTCTATAATACTATATATATAAATTAAATTAATATGAATGTGATTATTTAAATACCAACCCGGCGCAACGCGCGGGCAAGATATACCTTGTTATACTCATACGTCATTGAAAGCAGACATGTTATCGACCAGACATTATTCGTCGGCGCCCCATTGCACGGATACCGCGCTAGTGTGTATATATATATTTTGAAAAGCATATATATATATATATATATATATATATATATGTATATATATATATAGTTTAAGATTTTATTGCACACATAGTTTAAGATTTCCGTTGCAAATGATTAATGATTATTTTAAAATTTTTGTTAAATGACATTTTTGGAAATCACGGTGTTACAACGATGAAAACGAAGGTCACAAGGTCGAGATAGAGGAGCCTCAACGGGCCATCGGGAAGAATAATGGAAAGAGGCATACCATAAGTACGCCTAATACAAAATATATCCGCAAGAAAATGACAATAATTTATTGGGTCAAATAAAACATTCAACAACCTGGCTGAAAGTTGTATGACATATAAAATGAAAAAAAAAAATTGAAGTCGAGGAAATAGCCTTGGCACTAAAAGCAACGAACTAAACTGCCAAGAAACAGCACAATTTGATAAAGACTTTTAGTTTTACATTAACCCGCATGATCACCTTGCGGGATCTGTGTTAAATGTAACCTTAACAAAGAGAAAAAGAATTAGAGAAATTTAAGGATTGGATGAATGAAATGTATTTTTATTATTATTAATTAAATCTTTATTTTTATTTTTTTAGCCCACGCGTTACGTCGGGTGATATTCAAACAATCATATTCCTAGAAATATAATTTATATATAATATAATATATAAGATGGTTGTTCAAAGTTAGAATGCGTAGAAAAACATTAGGTTAACATGCATTTTCTGTATTTGCTGATTACATTACGTACATGGGGCTACATTAGCCGGTAATGTTATGAAAGTAATTGAAAAATCAAAATGATGTATAACAGTAATTGAACTCTTAAACTTAAAGTGAGAGAGAAAAACTAAACACCATTTAATTTGTATATAATAAGAAAATAGTTGTATTAGATCAAATGTAATTTATATAAACTTAAAAGTGTATAAGTAAAAAAATTGAGGGTTAAAATTGAAAATTAATATGAATAGTAATTTACTTGGGTTAAGGGTTGTATTAGATCAAATGTAATTTGTATAAACTTAAAAGTGTATAAGAAAAAAATTGAGTGTTAAAATTGAAAATTAATATGAATAGTAATTTACTTGGGTTAAGGGTGTATAATAAAAAAAATAAATTTGATGATTAAAATTGAAAATTGATTAAGGGTGTTTAATGAAAATAAATAAACTTGAGGGCTAAAATTAAAAATTGTAATAAATAGTATTGTTTTGGTGGAGAATTGATTATATAGATAATACAATTAATAAATATTTTACTTTTATACAATTTATAAATATTTTATTTTTATACAATTTATAAATATTTTATTTTGTTCAATAGTTAAATGTAAAATAAAATAAAATAAAAAGTGGAGAAAAGATTAAGTTATTTGGGTTAGACTATACTTGATAAAAAAAAGAAAGAAGAAAAAAATTAATGTGACACTATTATAACATTAAGACAAGAGAGATGACTACGTGCCAAATGCACATTTTAACTTTAACATAAATATTTTGAAAGACCAAGATCATCTTTATTATGAACAACAATGATGACATATGTACCTGACCAGCTGAACCGGAGGTTGGTCCGGACTAGACGATATATGTACCTGACCAACTGAACCAGAGGTTGGTCCGGACCGGAGAAGGAAGCATCAGAAGCTACACAAAAGGTTCTAGAAGATGCATTATACTACCCGACAAAAGGTACAAGTGCATTTAATTATGTGCCAGAGCTGCCAGAGGGACACTGCCCAAAGCAGCCAGACCATTGGGTAAAGACAATCAGCTCTGTCAGAACAGCTGGCCTATCCAGGACCACTGGACAAGGACCACTGGACAAGGAGTCAGGGACCACTGGACAAGCTCCTTTGAAGACTCTATAAATATCCCCACCCCTCATACATCTGGGATCATGATTCACTCTCAACTCTCTCTCTCTCTCTCTCTATACATATTTACTTTCTCCCTGAAGTAGATACTTATCCTTGCACCCGAGCTTGGTCACGAGCTGAAGCTCGTGGCGAGGCTAACCGTTTGTTGTCTTTCAGATTCAGAAGAACCAGCAGACGGCCCGAAGAGGAAGGTTGCTTCAGCCTTCCGATGTTGACACTCAATGTTTCAACATTTGGCCCCATCCGTGGGACATATGTACCTGACCAACTGAACCGGAGGTTGGTCCGGACTAGACGATATATGTACCTGACCAACTGAACCAGAGGTTGGTCCGGACCGGAGAAGGAAGCATCAGAAGCTACACAAAAGGTTCTAGAAGATGCATTATACTACCCGACAAAAGGTACAAGTGCATTTAATTATGTGCCAGAGCTGCCAGAGGGACACTGCCCAAAGCAGCCAGACCATTGGGTAAAGACAATCAGCTCTGTCAGAACAGCTGGCCTATCCAGGACCACTGGACAAGGACCACTGGACAAGGAGTCAGGGACCACTGGACAAGCTCCTTTGAAGACTCTATAAATATCCCCACCCCTCATACATCTGGGATCATGATTCACTCTCAACTCTCTCTCTCTCTCTCTCTATACATATTTACTTTCTCCCTGAAGTAGATACTTATCCTTACACCCGAGCTTGGTCACGAGCTGAAGCTCGTGGCGAGGCTAACCGTTTGTTGTCTTTCAGATTCAGAAGAACCAGCAGACGGCCCGAAGAGGAAGGTTGCTTCAGCCTTCCGATGTTGACACTCAATGTTTCAACATTTGGCGCCATCCGTGGGACCGTGTTTATTGCTCGTATGAACACGGCTCCAACATAAAGAAAACGTACTCGGGTCCGAAGTTCCTTCAGACCACTACCTTAAGCAGTCATCCAGTAAGCCCTCGTCTGACACAACTGTGAACTGCTCCAAAGATCCAAAGCTTGTGCTCCTAAGCTCCTGCTCCGAAGGTCATGGTCTGGCTCCGAAGGTCACCCTCCGACTCCGAAGGTCATGCCTTTGTTAGGAAGCTCATGCTTGTCCAAGAGCTCCAAGTTAAGCATCGATATGGATTGGCGACGTACTGCCGTGAAGCTCGTATTCAGGTCCGAAGGTACCTCAGACCACAATCTTCAGTAGTCCTCGGATGGGCTCCGTCATTATGATAGACCAACTTTCAGATCAGAAGTTAGTCTAGAGCACAAGCTTCTTGATCGATCTGCATGCAAGGACCATTCTCTAGCTGCAAGGTTAGAACCAGTCCGGACCTACGTCCGGTATAAATCCGAAGCTAACATTGTGATCCGAAGTTTCAAACCAACCATCGGCAAAGGTCGATCGCGACTATCATTCGGCCATATCATAGCTAAGTATCATACCCATTTTACTATATGACTTATGCACAACCTTGTTCATGACATGCTTAATACTTGCACAACTTTGTATGACATGCATAGTACCTACAGAACCTCGTTCATGACATGCTTAATACTTGCACAACTTTATATGACATGTGTAGTAACTATAGAACCTCGTTCATGACATGTTCAATACCCGCATAACCTTGTTTATGATACGCATACATGATCTTGTTACTCAATATACATGATGTTTGTTTTAATATCAAGATTTCTCCCATGAAAAAACTTATTTATAAAAGAATGTTCATCTTCATCACAAAATGAATCTAGAACCATATATGGGATAAAACCATTCATCCTCATCGTTATTGTGAACATGTTTGAAACTCATTCATCGTGCTAGACTCACGTGATATGTTTACTAATAGTAGAAATTACTTTATAAATTAGACTCATTCATAGTTGCAACCACAAATCCAGACCAACATAAGGGATAGAACCATCGAAAGGAAGTTCTCTAAGAGTTTTGGTAAAAGGGGAAATGTAGACGTAAATGATGAAGCTTCTATAAGCTATTTCTAGGATGATTTGAGGACGATAATGATACATATGCTCCTCGCACATTAGATTAAACATGTAAACTAATACATCAACTAGAGATGAGAATAAAGTATAAATATGTATTATTATGCACGAACCTGGACATAATGCTCTCATCCTCACCTGACCTTATATATATCTTGCTCTTTTCATTGGTAACTAAGTGCATACTGTATAGTCTCATCTTCGTTTGCTATAGCATCCGCTCCTCTCGTCGCTCTGGACCTAAAGCTCCTTCGTCCTCCGTCCCTTGTCCGTCGCTTTTGCCCAGAATTACCTCCACCTTCGGCTCTTCAGGACCGCCGGTCCTAAGGTTCCTTCGTCCTCCATCCATGGTCCCTCTCTTCAATCAATTGCCTTAGATTTAGAAAATATTTGAGGACCCTTCCTAAAAAAATAAAAGATTAAAATGACATTTCCATCAAATGACCTACATGGACGTAACTTACCTGAACAGGTTATCTCATAAAAAGTAGAGCTAGCACATTATAACTTACTTGAGTAGGCCCCCCTAAGACCTACCTTCTACCCCTTAGTTGAACCGTTAAATCGTAAAGAAACAAAGCATACTTGTCCTAGCTCGGTAGACACCACCATACACACATTTGTTTGTACTTCAAAACACCTACTCTATTGTCTTCCTAACTCACTAGAAAATTTTGGCCCAAAAGTCGACTCTGAGACAAAGAATAAATCCGAACCAAGGTTCAAGTCTGGAACATATAGTAGTTTCGGACCAAAAGTGATAATACCTTCATCCAAGCAACAAATAAATAAGCATTAGTCACGACCTACACCTACTCTTGATTACGAACTTAGAATGCTCTAATTCAAGCTGTCCATTTTAGAGAAAAATTCAGTAAAAAATCACACTAAAAATAGAAAAGCTCGATACACATACAAAACACACGAATGAAGGAGAAAAATACCGTTCATCCTCCATATACTTTCACCTGGACTTTAAAATTGATCTTTTATCCGGACCACCCCACATTCAACCAACCGGAGCTGATATTTTTTCTCGAAACAGTTACATCCAGACCATTCCAAACGCTATAGGACCGACATAAATAGAAACTATATCTCCAAATCATATTATAGGACTATAGAGGATCTATATGAGAATCATACATTCTCCAATCTTTAAAACCAAAGGAGATAACCTAACTACAGCTACTACCTTCAGCTAACTGTTCGAGGTCCATGACTTCTGGCACTCAAATCTTGTGGTATTTTCCACTTCAACGAACTTTCGCTCTAACTTCCAGACTGCCACCCTTTGATACCACCGCATTTGTCTCAACATCCTTCGGTATCTCAGCGTCTTTCGTATATTAGCATTCTTGAATTGCTTAATGTACCTCCGGCTAATTTGTAAGGTCCATAACCTTGGTATAATTAACCCATAGCCATTAGTTATTAATTCATTCCGACAAACTATAACTATTGGCCCATCGCTAGAACTTCTAGTCTCGGCACCTTCGGCATGACATTCTCCAACACCCTTCGATAGCCGAACCATCTAGAGGAACCTTCAGATTCCTCAACCATTTGCCCTGGTAATAATCTATAATCTTTCATTAGCACTAAGGCCTACATAATAAGGACATTATACTAATGCCACCTAGCAACAATTTCTTATACCTGTGTTGTAACCCAGATTACGACCCACCCTAAAGCTCATCTTTCCTGAAGTACATTCTTGTCAAAGCGCGTTTCTTTCAAAACCCAAGCACCAAAAGTTATGAGCAGGTAAAATAGGTAATGACTTTATAGACCCTAGGAATACAAGTTAAATTACGACATCTCATCAAGAAGAACCTTTAGAATTACTCTATCCGTGAAACGCCAACCATTTTAAGGTAGAGATAGAAGACGTTAGGAAACATCCTTTAACCTTCAGGTTCTCTTAAGTATACTATAATTTTTAGTAAACTGACCTCGATTACACATTTAACTCATAGTCACCCTTGGTACTGTCGGTATCCATAGCTTCCTATGATCCCTCTATCAAGCATATACCCTAACGAGAGGTTCATTCTGGAACAAAAAATTGATATAGCTTCCCAAGCAACTCTTAGAACAATTATTGTTATAACACATTTAGTAGAAAGCCGCAGGCAACTGCCAAAGAATTGATATCATATAGCCTTGTTCTAGCGTCATATCTCGGGCTAGCATCACAACCAAAGATAATCACCCGTTCAGCCAAATTGCAAAGGTAATCATAACCTCACCCTATCTAATATCGTGGTTCTTATACCATGTATATCATTATCCTACTATATCACATTTACATTCGTATCCGTTATCCTATACCCAAAAATCCATATTCATTAATCTACTTAGTGCTATTAATAAAAGATTATATCCTACCAAGGACAACTTAATTCACTAATTGCATGACAACCTGTGCATCAACCGCGACTTGATTTCCGTTGTATACATCGAGTACACTCTAATTAATACCTTAGCTATTCTAACTGATTACGCCCCTCGAATTGTCATTTAGGTGTAAAATTGATGGAGGCATATGCTACTAACCCCTCTTTATAACATGATATTTATAACATAAATATACCTGATGTTATACATCATTTCCACATTCAAGCATACTTGCATAACTGTATACTACGAGTTACTAAGATTATCTAGAAAGCTTATCATTCTTACATAAAAATGATTTTAAACCTCTGATGATTCTGAAGCTCAGAAAAAGGACGAGACCCATGCATTTTTTATATATTTCGAGTTCAATAGTGCTACTGAATTAACACTACTGAACTGAGGGACTATGATGGTATTGCACCAATATATTTTGAAAAGATGAAATAAAAAGTTGTTACGTCGTGTATGAGAAACAATATATTATATCCTATGTCATTATTATGTCGTATCTAACAAATGCAAAAGAAACTCATTTTTATGTCTACTCTCAGGAAGATACACACATGAACAATTTGTTGCAGGATACACACCATAACATATTTAGCGGTTTGATAAACAGACCCACCTGAACGGATCGTGGAACACCATGAACCTGAAGAAGTACTACCTCTAAAGAGGAAAGTAGCTGCTGCAACACCTTTTGAAACAACAACAAATAAAATTTTGTCTAAGGCAAAAGGGTAGATCACAGTGACGTGACTACCAGACCGGAAAACTCAATCCTCTCGTGATCATTTAAAACTCAACAACTTAACAGTTGTTGGTTAAATATCATGCGATATTGTAAGTGAATGGAAGTACACTTTGACAAATTATGTCAAATTTGTGGATCTCATAAACGAGCTCTATTGGCTTGTACACTATAAGTAAACAAAATCGAGCTTTGCTACCTCGTGACCTACTTGGCCCAGAAGGACCAAGTAGAAGGAAATCGAAGACCACAAACTTCGTACACTATTCCTACTATGTCTTACGACAAGTAGAAGAAAATCGAAGGATCGCGACTTCGTACATAAGTCGGGTGATACGCGTTAGAAAATGCGTATGTGTGCATGACACCGTAAAACTTCCTTTCACACCCGCAAGATCAAGCTTCGGCTATGTTTTTGGAGAGCTCGCGCTCAAAAAGAACTGGCCAAAAGAAGCTTGAACCATCGGCTTGTCCGAGAGACAGCCGATTAACGAACCTAGCAAGTTCACAACATGTTGAACAGCCTTGCGGAACGAAACCTAATAAGGAATCTTTCTTAAGCAAGGTCCGACCACTGGATCGGCGCATGTTAAAAATCCTTGTGGAGTAAGACCCCTAACGGTATCCGATGAATACAAAGTCCGACCACTGGATCGGTACGTATTAAATATCCTTGTGGAGTAAGACCCCTAACGGCATCCGATGAATACAAGGTCCGACCACTGGATCGGTACATATTAAAAATCCTTGTGGAGTAAGACCCCTAACGGCATCTGATGAATACAAAGTCCGGCCACTGGACCGGTACATGTTGAACAGCCTTGCGGAACGAAACCTAACAAGGAATCCTTCTAAAGCAAGGTCCGACCATTGGATCGGCACATGTTTATGAAAAGCCTAGGACCACTGGATCCGAAGCTCGAACTATGGCGGACCACTGGATCCGTTGCATATCTTATTAAACAGGTAACATGAAAAGTTGGTAATATGAAGAACAGGTAGCATGAAGAATTTGAGTCTAGCACGATGTAGCAAAAGCTACATCATACTAGACTGGGGGACATGATGACATATGTACCTGACCAACTGAACCGGAGGTTGGTCCGGACTAGACGATATATGTACCTGACCAACTGAACCAGAGGTTGGTCCGGACCGGAGAAGGAAGCATCAGAAGCTACACAAAAGGTTCTAGAAGATACATTATACTACCCGACAAAAGGTACAAGTGCATTTAATTATGTGCCAGAGCTGCCAGAGGGACACTGCCCAAAGCAGCCAGACCATTGGGTAAAGACAATCAGCTCTGTCAGAACAGCTGGCCTATCCAGGACCACTGGACAAGGAGTCAGGGACCACTGGACAAGCTCCTTTGAAGACTCTATAAATATCCCCACCCCTCATACATCTGGGATCATGATTCACTCTCAACTCTCTCTCTCTCTCTCTCTCTCTCTCTATACATATTTACTTTCTCCCTGAAGTAGATACTTATCCTTGCACCCGAGCTTGGTCACGAGCTGAAGCTCGTGGCGAGGCTAACCGTTTGTTGTCTTTCAGATTCAGAAGAACCAGCAGACGGCCCGAAGAGGAAGGTTGCTTCAGCCTTCCGATGTTGACACTCAATGTTTCAACAAACAACAAACAAAAATGATAACAAAGGTCCATTTTTATTGCCTGAACTTTCCTCTCACATGAGATAGTATTTAGTGAATAGTTTCTGTCTAGTAATATAATGTTTATTCTTTTCTATTTTTTCATCAATTTTTTTCTTCACTTCTAAATCAAAATTTAAAGAAACGGTAAAACAACTTTTTTATTCATTTTTATGGGTGGGAAGTATGTAATTACAGAAAAATATGTTTATTGGTAAGTGTGTAAAGTAAGAGTGCGCTAGAGTTTATGGTTACTAATGTAGGTTATTTGAGGAGTATATTGATAACTTCTGATTACTAAAATCTTAACGAATTAAGCTAACGAGTTATTTTTATGCATGCGCGTTGTTGCAAGGTTTTAGAATGAATAGAATATGACACTAATATTCTAGCATATAAATTTAGAATAAAGTGTTAACAATTTAGACATTTAGGATTATTAATCGCAATCAGATTCATATTAAAATCCATTCACATTCATTTTCCATATCGTGTATAACATAATCATGTAGTATTATTAATAATGATTTTAACGAAAAAACTTTCAAAAGTATTCTTGTTTTTATTTTTAAAACATGAATACATGAGAGTGAGTCACTCTTATGTTTGTGAGGGAACATAGCAGATTATATATGACCAAACAGAGAGGATATTAGCCCAATATTATATGTCAAAAGTAATAAAAAAGAAAAAATAATGATAAAATTAAATATATTTAATTATAAATATAATAGTTATGGCATTTCTAAATCAAAATAGCAACATGAAGCTTTTGGGAAAGAAAAAAAGGCAACATGGTCTCTTAAATGTTAAAAAGAAAAAATAAGTAAACATATTGATATAAAGGTTCGAACTCCTAACTTTTTTTTTTTTGAACAACCGCAGTTCCATTAATACTCGAGAGAAAAGGATATGTTCTCAATTACACACATAGACACTTATCAGCAACTTATGACACATCATACTATCACAAAAATGGCCAACTGCACACTAACACCCACCACATTTTGACTTAAATCACACTACCAATCTCCACTTTATGACTCTCCACCATTCCTCACACATCTGTCATGATGAACCAATTTCACAAGGATGAAACCCACCACTAAGCCATGTTCACAGCACACACTTAGCTATTCCACTTTAACATACTATAAAATCAACTTCACACAAACTATTAGATGCACATGATGAAATGAAAGCTTTTAGACCATCCATTATCGAACTCCTAACCTTTTGCTTACTGACAACCCTACCTTTCCACTACGTCAAATTATGAGTTTATTTAATTTAGGAATTTGTATTCTATAACAATTTACTAGGAAGTTACCGTTCATAACTTTCTGATAAATATTAGTATACAAGAAAAAAACTTTTTAATTTAATCTAATCAGTATACGTGTTTACGTAAATAATCACGAAAATAGTTATATGTATCTACTAAATGATTTAAATAGATATTTATGTAAATATATTTAAGTGTTAACATACTAAATCACCTAAAAATTAACATTTGAGAAAGAACTCATTTGTAAGTCATTTCTGGAAATAAAGATGAATAATTGATGTTTTTTTAAATTACAATGATATTATAACACATTCTCTTTTAGTATATATTAAAGATGATAATTATCTAACGTAATATATTTTTTTAGTATTATAATTTCAATACAAATTAACTTATAACTTTTAATTTATATCAAAATGTAGATAAAAATAAGCTGATCACAAAAGTACATTCATATTTATACCACACATTATATACCAACGTTATAAGAGAAAAATAAATGAGATATATAATAATCTTGTAATATAATAATAACTAGTTTATTGACCCGTGTGATCACGGGTATTTCAAGTAAACCTAAAAAATATAAAATTATATACGGAATATTTTGAATTACGAAACAAATAATATTGTAAATAATTTAAAGATAAGTAAATTCTTACAAAGAATATAAAGTACATAAAGAATATTATAAAGAGGTTCGTCTCTATTCTTAAACATGTTACTAATAACTACGTGTCTTACCTTTTGAATGTGATCCATTGTATTTCCACTTATAAAGCCGAATTTTTGTACACCTTGCAAACAAAAGAAAAAAAAAATAACTCACGTGTTTAATATTTCAAAAATCAAGAATGGTTTACTGTTTCGTGTATAAAAAATTAACACTTATATTTTAGTGTTACATTTAGCTAATTACATACACTAATAAAATAGTTTTAGGACCATCAAGAAAAGCTATATTTAAATCTCTAAATTTAGATTTTTAAATATATAATATATCATCTTTCTAAAAAAGTGTCATATTGTAATAAAATTTATATCAAAACGTAGATAAAAATAAGACGGTCGTAAATATATGATTATTTTTTCTCTAAACAAAATATATCACAAGTTACTATACATAATTTATAAATAACTTATAATTAATTATATTAATATACAACTTTTATAAAACCCCCTAACATTTTCTTAAAAGCCCTCCACATATTTTATAAAAGCCCCTCACAATTTTCATCTAGCACCCTCCAATTGATTAAAATTGAAATCGATTTTAAGGGCTATATTTCTAAAATTGTTTTGTAAAATTGAAAAATCATGAAATTGGAGGTTTTGATTGGTTAATAGGTTTGATTTAATAGTTATTTTAGGAAAATTGGTAAGCCTTTTATATATAATAAAATAAAATAAAATTTAGTAATATCGCATTTTCCTTTTTGCTAAGAAATCGGATGTCCGCCGTTAATAAAAATTTTAAGAAAAAAAAAATATTCAGATGTAAGGTGTAAGGATAGATCCCGCCGCGTCTTGGCCCTTTCTTCTTCCTTGCTTTACTAGTAGGGTTAAACACCGAATAATCCTCAAAGTTTTATTTGATTTACGGTTTAACCCTCAAAGTTTTTTGAACACATAATAACCATAATGTTTCATTTATATTATGTTTTAATCCTCAAAATTTCACTTGTATTTCGGTTTAATCCTCAAAGTTTTTTTTAACACATAATAACCATAATGTTTCATTTTAATTATGTTTTAATACTTCAAGTTTCACTTGTATTTCGGTTTAATCCTTAAAGTTATTTTTAACCATGGTTTAACCTCTGTCATCAAACACGGACTCTGGCCGTATCCTCTTTCAAAAACTTTTGCATCTGAAAATTCTCCAAAAACTCGGGCCGAATCAAACACCGACTAGGAAGGTTAAAGGTAAGCAAGGGGCGAAATCACAAACAAACTAAAACTTGAAGGATTTAAACAAAAACCAAACTAAACATTATGGTTAAACCATATAAAAACAAACTTTGTGGGTTAAACCGAAATACAAGTGAAACTTTGAGGATTAAAACATAATTTAATTGAAACATTATGTTATTACGTGTTAAAAAAACTTTTAAGGGTTAAACCGTAAAACAATTAAAACTTTGAGGATTATTCCATGTTTAACCCTTACTAGTACACCAACTTCCCATTTAAGTTAATTCTACCCGCTTTTAGATATATAATAAGCATTAAAGAAGTTACTTTTCTATGTTACATATAATGTAGTATAGATAATAATTTAGAAAAGGAGAGGTCCGATTTTATCATTTACGGGTTTACATATCAAATTTGATGTAAACTACCAATTTGATAAAGAAAAAACCGTTTTTTTCTTTAAATTAGTGTTGTAATCACTATAGGTAAGAATTCACACATATCAAGAAAGTCTTCATTTTCTTGTTTTAAGTGGGACCGGCTTAACTCGGTTAAACAACCTAGACCGATCTTACATACGTTTGGTTAATACATTCAAGATTGAACTTGGTCCACTTTAGTTTGATTCATTTGATTTTTTAGATTTTCAGGTTACATACTTACTCCGTAAAAATTGCCGGTTTATAGAAAATAGAAGAAGCAAGACATAACCAAAAGAATTTAATGAAAATGAGTGACATGTTATCTACTTCTCCAAAATTCTAAAAGAAAATAGAAATACAAATAATCGCCTACTAGGATTAAAACAATATATAAATTTATCTTCGTGTGTTGAAAATTCAATTCGTGCATATGTTTGACAACTAGTTGTAATTTCTCCGCACGTTACGGTAGAGTTTTTAGTACGAGCAAAATATAGAAACTAACATTCAAGCATCAATAAATGTTTAAATAAAACGTTAAAATTTTAAACATTTACGATATAAGATTTAAATCAATTCAGATTATTCTATACTACGTCAAATTTATTTTTCATTAAGCTTGTGAAAAAATTAACATTTAGGTTGTTTAGATTTAAATCGATATTCAAATTTTATTTTTCATATTACGTCTAATGTATTTCTATATAAGTTTTGATGTATCATGTTTGGTGTAAATCTAAATGTATGTTTGTAACCAACTCACATTTATCCATGGTTTGATTTAAATAATAACGTAATATGATAGGTGCCAACAAAATATATTTTTTTAGTATTGGATATCGAAAAAACATTTTCTAAATTAAAGTCGTATCACAATCAAATTTATATTGAAATGTAGATAAAAATTATTTAGTCACGTATATGTTTTTATATATATATATTAGACATTATAGGTTAAAAGTAATATACTAAATACCAAAAACATATATAATTAATTACCTTAATATAGTAATATAACTATAAAAATATATAATAATACAATTATAATCTTGTTCCTTGGACCGTATGCGATGAAAAAAAATAGAACAAAAACCAACGCCAAGCTTCAAACGTGGACCTCATGAGAGTTGCAATTTACTCTACCTTGTTTTGCCACCACCGCAGACAAACTTAACTGTAAAAGTTTGGAAGAAAAAATATATAACAATGATTAGAAAAGTTACTATTCAAGCTCCACGGTGTTGGTTTTCAAAGCTCTCGGCGGCACTAATAAAATATGGTTTTATTCAATCCTTGTCTGATTATTCTCTGTTCACCTTGCAACGGAACAAGGTGCAACTTAATGTCCTCGTGTATGTCGATGATCTGATTATTTCTGGAAATGACCATGACTCCATTACTCAGTTCAAGGCTTATTTGAGTAATTGTTTTCACATGAAAGATTTAGGGACTTTAAAATATTTCCTTGGTGTCGAAGTGGCACGAGCAAAAGATGGTATATATTTATGTCAGCGAAAATATGCTCTTGATATTATCTCCGAAGTTGGGCTCCTTGGAGCTAAGCCGACACATATTCCAATCGAGCAGAATCATCGTTTGGGATTGGCTAATGGTCGCTTATATAAAGATGCCGAACAATATCGCAGATTGGTAGGGCGTCTTATTTATCTGTGCTTCACTAGACCAGATCTAGCCTATAGTGTGCATATCTTGTCGCAGTTTATGCAGAATCCTCGAATAGAACATTGGGAGGCTGCTTTACGTGTAGTTCGGTATTTAAAAGGGAGCCCCGGTCAAGGTATTCTTTTAAAAAGCAATTGTGACTTGCAATTACGTGGGTGGTGTGACGCTGATTGGGCTGGTTGCCCTTTAACAAGACGTTCTCTAACAGGTTTGGTGGTATACTTAGGTGATTCTCCTATCTCATGGAAGACTAAGAAGCAACATACCGTGGCACGCTCTTCCGCTGAGGCTGAATATAGGTCCATGGCCTTACTCGCATGTGAATTAAAATGGTTGAAAGGTGTTCTTTTGAGTCTAGGTGTTCCACATATGACACCTATGTCGCTTAATTGTGATAGTCAAGCAGCTTTGCATATTTCTCAAAATCCCGTGTTTCATGAAAGAACAAAACACATTGAAGTTGATTGTCACTACATTCGTGATTAGCTTCTTAGTGGAAACATTAGTACCAAGCATGTGCCAAGCAAGGAACAAGTTGCAGATTTTTTTACTAAAGCTTTGGGCAAAACACAGTTTGAATATTTACTTTGCAAGTTGGGTGTTCAAAATCTTCACCTTCCAACTTGAGGGGGGGTATTGGCGAGACATTTTAGGGATAAGATAAATATTAGTTATTTGGATATTTATTAGTTCTTATCTCTATCCAGCGTTATCTTAATATTCAAATTCTTAGGGATAGATTTTCATTCTTGTATAAATTCATGGGCTGATTGAAGAGAAGGCAAGAATAAGATACCATAATTTTTCTTCTCTGTTTATCAGCGGCAGTTCCCGATTGAAATCACTCTAGATTGGCACATTGCTCTCGTAGTTCTCATTTCTCAATTGGAATTTGATACGATTACCCAATATAGGTGAATTGATACGAACCCATCCCATACTAGGCTCGAATCATGCCATAAGCCCAAGTGTAGAACTCACCCCCAAAAGCTAGCTTTTGGGGGTGAGTTCTACACTTGGGCTTATGGCATGATTCGAGCCTAGTATGGGATGGGTTCGTATCAATTGGTATCAGAGCCATCCCCATCTTGCAAGGTTCCAACACTCGGAGTGGTGGCCTACGGAGTGGTGGCTTGAACCCGTAAAATAAGGGTGTCAACCGTGACCAACGAGGACTCGGAGTGGTGACCTATGGAGTGGTGGCTTGGACCCGAAAAGAGGGGTGCCAACCGTGACCAACATAGCCGTGACCAACGAGGACGTTGGTCCTTCAAGCGTGGGGTATTGTTATGATCCCACATCGGCCAAATATAAATTAAGTTGGTGGCTTATAAGTCTAGGTGTCCCCTCCCCCTTCAAGCTAGCTTTTGGGGGTGAGTTCTACACTTGGGTTTATGGCATGATACGGGCCTAGTATGGGATGGGTTCGTATCAGATGGGTTCGTATCAGAATTCTAAACTGAAAATCTGAATCGCAAATAAGGCAGTTCCCAAGTTGTAAGTATTTTTTTAATTTTTGTTCTAATATTTTTTTTGATTCTTTAGGTTTCTTTTAGTTCTAAATTGTGAATGCTAATTTTCTTAGTTCTTACTTCTTTTTGGATTATTTAGTTGTTCAGTGTTCACTTGTTCTTACTTCTTTAGATGAGTGGATGAGTTATGTTGCCCTGGATTGCTGTTTATCATATCACAAAAACCAGGTGTATAAGTTTCAATCCTTTGATTCTTGAATATTGATTTTGAGTTCTAGTTTTAAATAACTAACATTGATTCTTGAATATTGGGTATTTGATTATTTGAATAATATCTTAGTTCTCAAAATGTAAGTTTGGATTCTTGAATACTGATTTTGAGTTTTGAGTTTTGATTATTGAATATTGGGTATTTGAATTATTTCTGCGTTCTGAATATTGATTATTGAATCTTGACAGTTGAAATTGTTCATTTGTCTTGCCTAATCTTTTGCTTGAGTATTCGAATAATTGAATATTAGTATTAGCTTTCTACTCACATAATCTTTCAAAAAAAATATTTATCAGGTAGCCAAAAAAGAAAGAAAAAAGTGTAAATTGAAGGGTATATATGTTCTACGTGAGTTTTACTTGAGTTGATTTTTGGGTTTAGTGGCCCTTTTTGAGATTCTGCCCACGACCCATTTTCCATTTTCTATTTTTCAGTCGCTACGATGATTAGAAATACATTATAAAATTTTAAGAAATACAAATCTTCTCATATGAAACCTTCATCCACAACATTTAAAACTTAACCTAATGTACCACTGATAAAGTAGTTATGCATTAGTTACAAGCCTATATGAAACCTTCTATAAAAATACCATCTCCAGTATCCACTTAAGAAAAAATTAAAAGAATGATAAATAATGCTAGTTTATATTAATATTAAAATATTAGTAAAACATGAATAAATATATAACAATTTTTTTAAATTTATTTTGGCAAACTTTCAAATTAAAAAGTTTAGAATAAAATACGTATACTACATTTTTTGTCGACTTTCAAATCTATTTAGTTTATTTTACTAAGTTGTTTTAATCCCGATGATATTTATCATTGATTTGATTAAGCGTTATCTATATCTTAATTCATATTGGTTAATCATATTAGTTTTACTCTAAAAAGTCAAAATCAAAATTTTAAAATTAAAATATTGAACAGTTAAGATTAAATCTTTTACTAAATAAAAGATCCAGATCATTTAATAACTTTTTTGTAATTAGCCTTTTAGAAGGTTAGAAGAAGTATGGTACTTACTTTTAGAAAAACATGAAAAATGAGAAATAGGATTATGTTTCCCTAATTATTATATTATTTTGTAAACAATAAGAATTCTTTAATTTTTTTAAAAAGATATATAATTTATATATCTTATATTTTCCCGTTAACAAATATTTTTCAGCCCGTTAACCCATTGGATCCGAATGTATTTGATATTTCCCGTTAACCCATATTAGCCTGGTCATCTGTTGCAACCCGATTCAATTTCATGTAACCGCCTGACCCGGATCCAAGATGTAGCCTGACTCGACTCCCTGGCAAGTGGCATTTTCTAGCGTCACTCTGACGCTTTTTGCATCTCCACAGTTCTTCATAATTCACTCTCTCCTTTTCAAACTCGTTATTTTGTTCGTAATTCGCCCGTCTGAAGCTACCGTTCTCCGGCGATCTAGGGTTCCGGTAACAGTTTGTTTTATACTACTGCAACTTTGGCATCAATGTCTGCATTTGGCATCGCTTCTGCTGCTAATACCAATCCAAACAAGTCAACCGAGGTAAACCAAAGCCGTAGCGATCCCTACCTTTATTTCACTTCAATTTAAGAACGTATTGTTTCTTTCATGGTATGTCTTACTGATTTATTTCTTCATTTGTTATTTAGTTCCCTTAGTTAATGCCAATTATGGTTCTCAATTAAGGGCTTCCTTGTTTTTAGTTTATTTTTGTCATTAATGTTAAGCGTGGTTTAAATTTGAAGTGTTTTTAAAGTAACTAGCGGTTGTATACAGGTGGTGTCACCTCCTACAGATGCTGTGTCAAGCCTTTCTTTCAGTCCCAAGGCGAATTACCTTGTTGCTACTTCATGGGATAACCAGGTTGGTGTAATGTTAAGCAATATAGTTATGTTTATGAATTTATAGTTATTATTTTCCTTCTCATGGTATTTTGGTTTACATGCATCACTTGACATTCTATCTTGTGTTAGAGAAGATATCCTTCTGTTAGAAGTTTAGGCTAGCTAGTAGGGAACAAGTTCACAGGGGACCACAGCACTGAGGCAGGTTGGATAACAAGCCCAAGACATGTTGCTATACATGTGAATTCGGGTTGGGTCTGTTTGACACAAACAAGTTGTCCATTTGTATTCTGTTCATAAGTAATTGATGAAACTACACCTTAAGTCGCTAACTAACATTTTTATTTCCTTTGTATCAATATAAAACTACCCAAATATTGATATGTAATAGTTGATTCCTTAAAATAGAACCACCACAACGATTAGATTTTGCTTCCACCAGAACATATATGTTCCAACTCCAACTTTACCCATCCATCTTAATAGAACTTAGGAGTGAAATGCCATACAATGAATCCAAGTCAAAGAAATTTTTTCTGCTTTAAGTACCAAAAACGCCTTAAAAACAAGTGGCTTCTTGTAACACCATAATTGCAACAAAACAACTGCACATATAGGAGGCTTATCTTTATTACACCATGATCACCCATCTTCTCTGTACTCAAAACTCAACCCTTAAGAAGCATGTACTTAAAATAATCATCCTATATTCCTTGCCAGATGATATCGTATGTATTGAGGATCAAACTAATTCTTTTGATGAGAGACAGTAGATTTTTGAACTACATATTTTCCCGAGTCACTTAACTGCACTTGTAGACAAAAAAGCACATTAGACTGTTAGACTCCTCTTTGGATTGCAACTTGAAAACAAAGAATCATGTAGTTAGAATCTTTAGGGAAGTAATATATGCGGTCTGATTACTATCATGGAGAACAAATTTGCAGGTGAGATGTTGGGAGATAACAAAAAGTGGAACTTCTGTTGGTTCTGTGGGAAAGGCGTCAATAGCACATGACCAACCGGTAACACCAACTATATGCACTGTTTGGATAACGAATTTCTCGTTTTTGTTGTTTGTTTTGGTGATTATTCTTTTCCACCCTTTTGACTTGTTACTTGTAGGTTTTATGTTCAGCTTGGAAGGATGATGGAACAACTGTCTTCTCTGGTGGCTGTGATAAACAAGTGAAGATGTGGCCATTACTGTCTGGTGGCCAACCAGTAACCGTAGCTATGCATGATGCTCCTGTAAAGGAGGTTGCTTGGATTCCGGAGATGAATCTTTTGGTATCAGGAAGTTGGGACAAGACTTTAAGGTTTGCAATTAACTCAAATTTTGTTCATCACTGTAATGGTTTTCTATTGAAGCGATAAAATTGTTTCTATGAACTCATGTCTTTATCCTATATATTGTTGAAGTTGTCACGTGGGTTAAATGAGTTTATTGATACCCTTATACTTTGTGGCTTGTGCTGTAGTTTTGACACACGTTTTCTCCATTCATATTTTAGTACACTATCCTCCATGTATATTTCACAAACTCTCGGGTTAGCATCTATGTAGTACTTGCCCTCAAAGTTGCTTCTGTTATGAAGTTTAAAGGGCTTAATTATTTCAGGATAATTGCCCATATTAAGTTTGTTGCTCTCCTCAAATTTTGTAACATACTCTTGATTTGTGACTTCTGATCTTGCAATATATGGAGGTGCCAATATTGGCAGGTCGGCGGGTTGGGCAATAGATGTGTGGTTTTTAACACAGGTCAAAATGTATTGGATCAGGTTGGTTTGGCGCCAACATTTTTTGTCTCTTTAAAAAAAGTATTTACAAATAACTAAAATAAGAGACAATATCATTAATATAATATCTAATTTGTTTGAGTACATCTATTTAGGATGTTGGAAACAACCGAGTAACACTTTTGGGGGACTTTCAAGCCACTTGACATTCTCTACTGGTTTGATCCGTTTCATCTTTAGCTAAGTTTTAAATTTGACCCATTTGACCTGTTGAGTTTTGATGTCAAAGTATAACTCAAATCAACACATAGAAGTAAATGGCTATTATTGCCACCTCCAGTTATATACCATAAGTTAAAATATTATTTTCATCCAACTCTTTAAAAACATCAAACCATGTATGATTCTTATATTATTTCAACTTCATTTGTAAATCATGCCTTCTTCTTCTTCTTCTTCTAGATATTGGGATTTGAGGCAATCTAATCCAGTTCACACACAGCAACTTCCTGAACGCTGCTACGCACTTACAGTGAGACATCCCCTGATGGTCGTTGGCACTGCTGACAGAAATCTTATAGTATTCAACTTACAGAACCCTCAGGTATGGTAAATTAGTATTACATGTTATATTTTATTCAGATCCCGAGTTTTTTTTTTCCTAAAAATGCTGTGATATTGACTCCACATGGATCACAATAGGCCGAGTTCAAGAGAATCACTTCCCCTCTGAAGTACCAAACTAGATGTGTTGCTGCCTTTCCCGATCAGCAAGGTTTTTTGGTATATTCTTATTCCCATATCTGCTTATATAATGCTGATCCTTTAAATGAATATATTTTGTTATAATCATTTATTTTGGTGGTTAGGTTGGGTCAATTGAAGGAAGAGTTGGCGTGCATCATCTTGATGAACAACAGCAAAGTAAAAACTTCACTTTTAAATGCCACAGAGAGGGAAATGATATATACTCCGTCAATTCTCTTAACTTTCATCCTGTAAGATGTACTTTTTATCTGATATTGGTAAATTGCATAGCTTATTTTCGTGGATCTGCTGGTTTAGATGAACTTCTAAAGTGTTTGTATCTGTTTTCAGGTGCATCACACATTTGCCACTGCTGGATCTGATGGTGCTTTTAACTTCTGGGACAAAGATAGTAAACAAAGATTGAAGGTCCTTTTTTATATATTTATTTTTGCCATTATCCGTTCACAGATATAAATAATGAAAGTAATCGTGATTTACTTTTAGTTCACTTGATTCACCTTAATTTCTTTGTAGAGTTAAGTACAAACCCATATCGGTCATTAGCTAATAGTCAACCACTTGTATATAATTGTGTGCTTTTATTGTTGGTGGATTAATCTGAACATTGTGCATATTTATAAACACAGATGGATGGTAATAAAAAAATGATCATAAGTTTTTAATATTTTTAAAGGCTTATTATTTTATTTTTATTATAGTTATCTGTAACTTTAGAGCCGTGTGTGATGTCTCCTTTTTTACATATTTTGTTTATTAATGTGATTGTTACACAGGCAATGTCAAGATGCAATCAGCCTATACCTTGCAGCAGCTTCAACAATGATGGCTCCATATATGCTTATGCGGTGCGTAACACCACCCCAAAACCCACCCACAAAGAAAAAAAAGAGAAACGAACATAATAATAGTAATAATAAATAATTATGAATTAAACATGATTGATTCAATTACTGATTATATAAATGTCACTTGTTATCTTAAGGTATGTTATGATTGGAGTAAGGGTGCGGAAAATCATAATCCGGCAACAGCGAAGTCTAATATTTACTTGCACTTGCCTCAGGTGTGTAAGTTTTTATTCGGTTGTTTTTTAAAGCTATAGTTACATGTGCGAGAGTGGAAAGATCTTATTTGGTTGTTTTTATGTCAGGAATTGGAGGTTAAAGGCAAGCCTCGGATTGGAACGAGTGGAAGGAAGTGAAAGGCATGGTGTTCGTTCGTTGTTGTACATGAAAAGATATTATTTTGTGCATCCTTCTGGTGTAACTTCTCTGATTTTGTAGACCGATTGGTATGTCAAATGTCAATGATGTTCTTTGAGATTCTGTAAGTATTTGAACGAACATTTCAGCTCATGTGATTTGTTTTCTTCGTAAAGCACATGCAATAATAACGTTATGACCAAGTGTTGTGTCACTATGATTGACTCACTACTAATTGTTCTATTGGAACCGAAATACAAGAACCGAAACCGAATTTTTTGAATGATTGGTACCCAATACTGAGCCGAAATACAAGGATCGGTACCAGTTCGTGACCAGTCCGGTTCGAAAAGTTTCAAGTCAACATTATCACCTTTACTAGAACCGGTACCCGTGGTAAAAGTACTGAAACCAAATTTCTTTAATTCTTGGTACCGAATACCGAACCAAAATACAAAAACCGGTGTAGGTTCGGGATTGTTCGGTTTGAAAATTTCGGTCAATACACTCACCTTAACAAAAATATAGATTTATACATGTACAAACAAAATAATATATAGTTTATTCTCCTATAATCAATACCTATGTTGTATTTAGTTATAAGAAATACCTTTTTCCATAATTTATATATCTGTTTACATGCTTAAGATCTTAGGCCCCCTTATAACAATTGAACATGAGACCCTCAAGAGTCAAGACCCAACTAATTAGAAAAAATCTATGGTCGGCGATTTCAAAGCAAGAGTAAGCCACATGAGTGATTTGCTTAATTGCTTATTTGATTTTTTTTATATATTATAGTACTTGTTAACTGTTGGTGACTTATTCTTGATAATTACTGGTTAGCGATAGGATAGTATAATAGTCAATAACTTTTGCTATTTATTAATTATTATGTTATATGTTATTTGTTCATAAAAATGAAAGGATTTTTGTAAAGAAAATCACCGTCTTTGTCATATCTTATGATATTGGTGGAGAATTTTCAAAGTTTAATACTTCTAGTAAGAATTAACAATGTACCTCTACTTGTTCTACACCAATTAATGTAGTGGATATGAACGACCTTTCTTAGGACCTTTCTAATATACCAAGAATTTTGCATTATAACCCTGATCAAAGAGATACTAGATAAGCAAATTCCAAGATTTGTGATCACTTTAATAAGGTAAACACCGAATTACTAAAATATATGGCGGCTTTGAATTCATGTGATTCGTTTTCAAAGTTTGACGTATCAAAGTTAATGAGATTGAGTGAGTTGTATCCTTGTGATTTTGATGATGTGGAAAGAATTACCCTTGAACATCAACTTGTACCATCATAATGTACGAAGTGATGAAGATTTTGCCAAAGGCATGATATTGCTAATCTTTCTAGAGTGATGGTTGAAACAAGGAAACATTTTTCATATCATTTGGTTTATCGGTTATTAAAGTTAATTCTAGTTTTGCTTGCGCAACAATTGAGAGGTGTTTTTTTTGCGATGAAGCCTGTGAAGACGAATTTGCATAATCGAATTGGTGATGGTTTTCTGAGCTCTTGTCTAATGTGTTCCGTAGAAAAAGAGATCCTTGCTAAAGTTTCAAATCAAGATATAATCGAACACTTTCAAAGATGAATAAAGGTAAAAGGACAAATTTAGAATGTTGTTGTACTCAATAAAATCTAGTTTGCTATCTCTTGTCATTTTCTTTTGTATGTCTAAGTTTTATTGGACTCAAAAGTTGGCCCCCAACATCTGGAAATCCTAGATCCACCACTGACAATATATCTTCTCAAACTACATGACTGTGAAGTTCTCGTTCTGTTCTCGACACGGGTACAAGTAAATCGAACCGAAAGAAAAAAAAACGCAAGTATCAAACAAGTTCCTAAAAGACCAAGAAAATGTATTTTATTTTGTCCATCTGGTTTACTACATAAGGAACCAAAATACATAGATGTTTCATCAACCCTCTTACTCCCACCAGCCAATCTATAAACACAAACAAAGACCAAAACTCTAGACACCATTCACCCCAACAGTCTTGGGTGATAACAAAAACACAAGAATTTTCATATGCACAATGATCATAAATATCAGTTTTCATTAAAATACACCAAATTAAAATAAAATTAAAATTTGAAAAGAAAAAAAAAGCCCCGAAACCCGTTTGAAAAGATGATCGATGATCATCTGGGACCCGACAGTTCGTCGGGTCGAAGATTGTACGTGGAATCCGCGATAATCCAATCGGTATTTGGATTATGTGCAATATTGAACTCTTGTCTAAACATTTCCTCTTTCTGCCATTCTTCCCATCTTTCAGCCAACCCATCACCTTCCAACATTCTCACCACTTCAGACATCTTCGGCCTTTCTAGCGGCGTTCCTTGCGTGCACAGTAGTGCCACCTGTATCAGCTGTTCGACCTCATCATCGATATAATTCCCTTTCAAATCAGCATCCACCAGTGTCTCGAGCTTCTTCTCCCTCAATAGCCCTTTCACCTGCAAAAATTTCATATTTCAGTTGTTCGATATGAGGAATGTTCAATAATAGTCCAAACTTAATTCATAGTCCCGAGGGACTAAATTTAGCCTTTGGATCACCCCCACCAATGGTCCAGATTGAATTTTAAAATTTTGGGCAGAGTGGCATTTTCATAATTAACATGTGATTGTATACTGAATCACATGTGATTGAATATTAGAATCTCAGGACTATGTTTTTTAAATAGATTTTATTGAACACAACTCTGTTCGATATAGCTTGTTCGTACCCGAAAAAAGAGAAAACGGTAAAGAAATAGTTACCCAATCGAGCAACATGACGTCATCATCGTTTGCCAGGCGAGCAAGATCGAAAGCACGTTGTCCGGTTATGAGCTCGAGAAGCATCACGCCATACCCAAAAACGTCTGTTTTCTCTGAAGATTTACCCGTTGATAGATACTCGGGGGCTATGTGACCGATTGTGCCACGAACAGCTGTTGTCACGTGAGTATCTTTATAATCCATAAGTTTAGCCAAGCCGAAATCTCCTACAACCGCTTCAAATTCTTCATCTAATAATATGTTTGCAGCTTTCACATCACGGTGAATAATCTTCGGGTCACAATGATCATGCAAATATGCAAGACCTCTTGCAGACCCCAACGCGATTCGCTTCCTTATTGGCCAATCAAGTGGATCTTGAGTGTCGGGTCTCTCTACAATAATTATATACAGTAAAACCTCAATAATTTAATACTCGATAAATTAATAACCTCGATAAAATTAATAATTTGTCCGGTTCCAACTTGAGACCAGTACAAAATTGGACCCCAACCGATAAAAATAATAAAATAATATTTTTTTTGAAATCCCAATGTAAATATATTGGTCCCAGCGAAACTATAAATTAATAATTACTAAAATATTCGAAAATTCTAGAACTGTCTAGAAAAAAATGAATCTATAGTCGCATGTTTTTTTGTGAACTTCAAATCTATATTGAGTTCATCTTTAAATCTCCCAATTGCACTTAAGAGTTGAGGCACTGTATTCTCGCATTGCAACAAGTTGTTAAGAGTTGTTGCCTCTTGCAATGCTTCTTTCCGAATGACCGGTTCCAAAGGTACGAATATAAGCCAACTCTTCAAAATTAATAATTTATTAATTTATCGATATTATAATATCTTGCTAAATTAATAAAATATCACAGTCCCAATATTACTAATTTATAGAGGTTTTACTGTAAAGCAGAATGTTAGATACCCGAATGCACAAGGCTTGAAACAAACGAGATGGCAACCGAACATACCTCTTAAGCAAGATGCAACACTGCCATTGGCCATGTAAGGATAAACGAGCAACCGTTCTGTGGGTGTCATACAAAATCCTTTCAAACGAAGTAAATTCCGATGCACGGCCATACTAATCATTTCGACTTCGGTTTGAAACTGTAATTCTCCACCTTGTGTTCGTTCCTCTTTAAGCCTTTTTACAGCAACCAAAGTTCCATCGGCTAATCGGCCTTTATAGACCTTACCAAATCCACCTCTTCCAAGAATGTGTCGGTTACTGAAATTATCGGTCGCGACTTGTAGTTCACGAAGAGAAAACCTCTTTAATTGGCCTAAGTGAACTTCAGGATCTTCTTCGGCTGCAGATACAAATAATTTGCATGAGTAAATCAGCATCTAATATTCAAACTCTCATTTGTATGTTTGTAGTTTCAGGCAACTTTCAACCCATTCGACACGATGCTCTTTGGGTATGTTTGGTATAGAGCTTTTTGGAGCTTATTAGAACTGGTAGTTTTTTGTTTTGAAAGAAAAGGCTACAAGTAATGTTCAGCTGAAAAAGCTGAAAGCTTTTTTTTTATACAAAAAAGCTCTAAAATAAAAAACTTCTTGAAGTAGCTTTTAAAACTAGCTAGAAGCTTTTTCAATACCAAATTACCTAAATACCCTCTTTAATTGTTTTATAATTCTTCCTATTTTTATAATTTGTCCTTTCCTTGTCATTTTACACTATTAAGCTCTAACTAACAGCTAATTTACCAAACACATATATAAATAAAATAAACAGCTTCTAGCTTCAGCTACTATCTTTCAGCTATCAGCTAACAGCTTCCAACTACAGCTACCAGCTCTTTCCGCCAAACATACCCCCTTTAGCTAACTTGATTCGATTGATATTATAACAAAACCCGAATTGACCGGTTTAAAACTAAATGCGCTGAAACTGCTACATTGAGTGAATGCGTAAACGAGTATTGATGTTTAACTAACCAGGTACGTCAAAGAAATGATCCTGCGGTTTTCTGCGTCGCCACCAAGCAAGTGCAATTGCTGGGCCCGCAAACAGAAGAGCAGCACCAGCAGCAACTCCTCCAGCAATGGCTCCCGTGGCACTGTTACCGACTGAAAATAAAGAGTCAACATTATATATATAAAATTAGAAGATGAAATTTCCTTTGCAAGTTATGAATACTAAACTAAAGGATGTGGGAATCCGTTTACATAATTTATTATAGAAAAACATGTTCCATAAAAAATTTAGATTGAAGGTTCATCAAGCAGCAGTCCTCAAAAAGAGGTTTAGTCTCTTGAATAAGATTTTGCAGTTGCCTACAATACATGATGGTATGTAATTCAGTTACACTACATACCTGAATTAGACTGTGAACTCGGTGGAGATGGAGCTTGAGGAATAACCGGAGGTGCTTTCAAGTACGGATTACCAGCAAAACTAAAACAAGAGAATTTCATTGTTAACATGAATTTTCACAAACGAGAACAACTAACGCCTTGCAACATACCTGATAGGTGTGAAAAGAGAAAATGAACCGTCTACCGGGACATCCCCACTCAAATTGTTGTTCGAGAGATCACTATGATACACACGGATAATATAAATTATTGTCACAAATATTACTTTTGCATAAAAAACAAAGAAAAATAAAACATGTTTCGGTACTCACAGAACTTGTAATGAAGTTATAGTAGTTAATGATCGTGGAATAGTTCCTGTTAACGTGTTGTTGTTGAGACGACTGTCCTTACAAAAACAGCAGAAAAATGACACCATAATATCATGAGCAACCATAATAGTCGATTAGTCAAACATACACAACTTTTAGAGCAGGTGAAAACTGGTCGGGTCAGATTAAATAAAACTAAAAAGAAATTAACAAACTCAATTCATACAGGAAACGAAGCTTCTGTAGCTTGCCCAGTGTATCTGGAATCACACCCTCCAACCGATTGAGGTAAAGATCCAAACTCACTAAGTTTGTTAAGTTTCCAAGCTCATTAGGAATTCTTCCAGTTATATTATTACTGTAAAGTTCCCTGTAAAAGAAGACATCAATTTCATAAAACCTTGTCAATAATATTAAAAACAGAAAGAAAAACCAAAATTTCCAAGTGAAATGTGTTTTTACCACTCCTAAATTACAAGACAAACGTTTATTGTGCACAAAAGGGTTCTTTAAATCATGATTTTATAATACAAAATATAAAAAACATAGTCCTGAAATTTTAATATTCAATCACATGTGATTCAGTATACAATCACATGTGATTGTAAAAGCATCACATGTTAATTACGAAAATGCCACTCAGTCTAAAATCTTATAATTCAATCTGGACCATTGATGGGGCTGATCCAAAAGCTAAAATTAGTCCTTTAGGACTATGAATTAAGTATGGACTATATTGAACATTTATCACTGATTATAACATGAAAAAGCAAGATTGTTTCATGCTCCACCTACATTCTATTCGTAATAACCATTCAGACAAACTCAATACTTGCATCAAGAATATAACAAAGGTTGAACACTTGAACTAATCAAAGATATTAAAACCGACTTACAAATACTGTAGATTAGGCAGTTGACCAAGCTGCGGAACCAGTTGACCAGACAAGTTTGCGTTTCCAAGATCACTGCATATAACAAGTTTCCTTAATAACAATAATCAATCAAATAGTGGTTGGAAGAATCGAGTATTTAACAAAACGAGCAAATAAGCTTACACTCGTGTAACACTATTTTCATTGTTGCATGTAACATGAAACCAAGTACATGGATTCACAAGAGTGGCATCCCAACTTTGAAGAACATTATTCGGATCACCTAATTGAGTCTTTAAAGCATTCAACGCATCGCCTGTCTTACGCATCAAAATCAATCATAAACTTATCTTAAAAACATCAAATTTAGGGTAAATTTTCAATGAAAAACAACATAAAAACCATTCATTTGTAAATTAAAGTCAAAATTAGTAACAATTTCTGAAAGATACCCATTAGGATTAGGTCCACTACCTACTATTAATACTAGGCTACTAAAATTGGGGCTAAAGATTCAAGATTTCATATCAATCTAACAAAACCCAAATGCATTAATTACTAAATTTGATGAGGCAACAATATTACCAATTAAAGTCAACACTTTGAATACTTTCAAAATCATAAGTCAAGATAACAAGCAATTGAAAGCTTAAACAAAGCGATTTAAGAACAAAAAAGAAGATACCTTCAGCATTCCCATGGACCTTTGACAAGTTGCTGAAGACCAATATGAACCACACAAGAACAGAAGCTGAAATCAGAGAGGCTCGCCGATCCATTTCTTAAAACCGGTTCAGGGTCGGGTCAAGCTAAAAACCTAGATTTCTCATAAGTTAGTTGCTCAGATCAAGAAATTTGAAATACCCAGAACCCTAAACGTCAAACCCTAGGTTTAGAGACAGCTGAAACAAACAAAATCTATCTATATCATCCACAAATCTAATCAATCGCAAAATAAGGAGAACCCACTTCCAGACAAATCTTAAATTTGGTAATATCTAATGCAAAAATTTGTGGGTTTTGCTGTAATCAAAGAGAAAGAGAGAGATTGGGGATGAGGGAAGTCGTCGTGAAATTAGTCAAAGGTTCTCTTTTTCTGTGCTTTCTCTCTCCACAAGACAACTGGTTGTAAAAGAATAGAGAGAGAGAGAGTAAAGACTAAAGAGAGAGAGAGAGAGAGAGAGGGGGATTCAATTCATTCAACGAGTTTCTCTCTCAAGAATTATAAATGTGAGGAAAAGAAAAACTAAGATTATTTCTTTCTTTTTGCTTTTACTTTTGATTCTTCTATCTATCGTTCTCCAGTTGCAGATAAATCAGGGATAAAGTAATAATGGTGGGTATTATTGAAGATTATTCTCTCTCCGCTGTGAAATCTTTATAAAAATGGCGATTGAAAGAAAAAGAAAAGGACAGAGTGGGCAAATATAAGTAGCAAAAACGGGGTCAAACGCACGCACGGGGCTGGACCCACAATGCCCGCCGCCTAACAGGAAATATATACACATAACATTAACATGTTTAAAGAGTTTTTTTTTTTTTGCCAAAGTGGTGTTTTATAAATATATTTATCAAATAGGTGTAGTTATAAATATATTTACTAAATAGGTGTTCTTTTTAGTTTTTACTGTTTTTAAATGTTTTTTACTGCTTTTAACTGTTTTTTTGAAGCTTTTAACTGTTTTTTACAGCTTTTTGTAACTGTTTTTATAACTTTTTTTACTGTTTTTAACTTTTTTTTACTGCTGCTTTTTTACAGCTTCTTTTTATATTGTTTTTTCACTGTTTTAACTATTTTTTACTTCTTTTTTACAGCTTCTTTTAACTGTTTTTTACAGTTTTAACAATTTATCCTTTTTACTGTTTTTTTAGTGTATCTTCACAGCTTTTTTTACTGTTACATTACTGTTTTTTGCTGTTTATTTACTGTTTTTTATCTATCTTATATTATAATCGAAACAATTGTTTGATACATTTTATCACAATCATAAGAATTGTTTAAACAATACTAACGATGATAAATTAAAACCAACATCCATCATCACAAGTATAATGTTTTTACGTATTAAACCTACAATGGCTTCTTACAAAAATGAAATGACCAAGAAAACATTTTCAAATATCTTTCGAATACGTTGAGCCGATTACCAATCTTTACCTACAAAATAATCAAAGAAATGAGAGATATAGTCATACCAAATCACAAAACTATTTATACTGTTTTTTGCTGTTTATTTACTGTTTTTTATCTATCTTATATTATAATCGAAACAATTGTTTGATGCATTTGATCACAATCATAAGAATTGTTTAAACAATACTAACGATGATAAATTAAAACCAACATCCATCATCACAAGTATAATGTGTTTTAGGTATTAAACAAACAATGGATTCTAACAAAAATGAAAAGACCAAAAAAAAATATTCCCAAATATCTTCCGAATACGTTGAGCCGATTACCAATTTTTACCTACAAAAAAATTAAAGAAATGAGAGATATAGTCATACCAAATAATAGAATAAATTTTTTTGTGACTTGGTATGACTATATCTCTCATTCCTTTGATTTTTTTGTAGGTAAAGATTGGTAATCGGCTCAACGTATTCGAAAGATATTTGAAAATGTTTTTTTGGTCATTTCATTTTTGTAAGAAGCCATTGTAGGTTTAATACGTAAAAACATTATACTTGTGATGATGGATGTTGGTTTTAGTTTATAATTGTTAGTATTGTTTAAACAATTCTTATGATTGTGATAAAATGCATCAAACAATTGTTTCGATTATAATATAAGATAGATAAAAAACAGTAAATAAACAGCAAAAAACAGCAAAAAAACAGTAATGTAGCAGTAAAAAAAGCTGTGAAGATACACTAAAAAAATAGTAAAAAGGATAAATTGTTAAAACAGTAAAAAAACAGTTAAAAGAAGCTGTAAAAAAAGTAAAAAATAGTTAAAACAGTGAAAAAAACAATAAAAAAAGAAGCTGTAAAAAAGCAGCAGTAAAAAAAAGTTAAAAACAGTAAAAAAAAGTTATAAAAAACAGTTACAAAAAGCTGTAAAAAAACAGTTAAAAGCTAAAAAAAATAGTTAAAAGCAGTAAAAAAACATTTAAAAAACAGTAAAAACAAAAAATAACACCTATTTAGTAAATATGTTTATAACTACACCTATTTGGTAAATATGTTTTAAAAAAACACCAATTTGGCAAAAAACTCCATGTTTAAAGGTATCGAAATTTAATTAACTATGTTTATATTAATATTTTGTATAACAAACTGAAAAAGTTTGTAAAATATATTAAATTATCCAAAGTTTATGTTAATGTACTATGACTTTTTATTGAAGGTTTTCAAGTCCTAGTTTTTTTTCTTATTTTATTATTATTATTATTATTATAAAAAACAAAAAACAAGATGAACAAATGAGCTTTCACATTAAAGAATGCTACAAGAGAAACATCTAAACCTTCAACAACCTTTTATCCTCCATTGTCGTGAATCCTCCCCCATTGCCACCTTTATCTTCAACCGCCGCCACCGCCACCACCACCACATCAATCTTCAACTACCGCTGCCGCCACCACCTCTGTATAAACTACCGCCTTTGTTTAGGGGTTTCTTTTGGAGAAAATAAATGTGATTGCAGATGTGAAGGCTACGAAGGTTCTTGATATATATGGTTCATCTTCAGATTAGTTTTCTTTTTGGAACTTTGCAGATTGGTTCATCTTCTTTGTTTTTAGGGTTTTCTTAGTCCATCTTCTTTATTTTAAGGTTTTCTTGGTTCATCTTCGTTTTAGGGTTTTCTTGAAATCGATTTGGGTTTTCATGGTTCATCTTCATCTTCATCTTTTACGCTTCAAATTTCTGTTTTGTTATCTTCGATTTGTGTGTTCACGATTGATTAAAACCCAGATCTGTAGTGAAGGGGGGTCCAGATCCAAACCCAGAAGCAGGTGGCGATGATCGTGGTTGCAGACGAAGGAGGTCGCGAGACGATCACGGTGACGGCGGTGGGTGAAAATGAAGGAGGTGGCGCAGATATGCAAGAACATAAACATATTTGTTTAATAAAAAAAACCGGGTGGTGGTTTCAAACAAAGGAGGTGGGCAGACGTGCAACAACAGAAACAAATTTGTGTAATAAAAAACATAATAATAATAATAATACAAATTAAAATAAAATTACAAATAAAGGGCAAAAATAAATAAATAAATGGTAATAAAATAATAAAAAATAAAAAAATATTAAAAAATCTGGATTACCGGCTAACTTGTAATCACGGGTTATATTGCACTAAACGTAAATTTCAGGTAGTTTAATGCATTTTCGCGAACTTTGTTTGGTTCGTTACACAAAATATTTAGCATAGTTCTTTACATTTTGCTGCACTTAACCCTTTATCCTTCTATTTCATCCTTTCACTTATTTAATATTTTATGTGTAACATTTTACTTTGTTTTTCTTTATTTCGTCCTTTTATTTTAATACTTGTAATCATAATAGAACGGTTAGTAGGAATATTTGATATAAAGATATAAAATCTCTCGAACAATAAACAACTCAATGGTGACAGAAACATAGCGCCCTTCAAAATATTAACAAAAGTTCAATCTTTTTTTATCAACTTAGAAAACATGTAGTACGACATAGTCATGACTAAAAAGATTAGTCATGAACTGTTACACCAATTTTTCCGTCTATGACATAGTCATGACTAACAAGTCTTGGCATGACAGACATAACTAACCGTTACACCAGTTTTTCCGTCAATATGTAATGTCCCATTTTTTTAAAGAGCAAATTAAATAGTAACTAGATAGTCATAAACTGAAAAAATTATTCGATACAAATTCAAGTCAACAACCGGCCCAACATATGGTACTTACGGTTTCCAAAATAGAAGTTTCAAAAGTAGAAGTTATAAATCAGAGTTTGATAAAAACACTAGCGCCTTTCCTTTGTCCACACGAGACGGTCCTGAAAGAATAAATCAACAGCAGGTTAAGCATAAAACTTAGTGAGCACACAACACTCATACATCATATAAATAATCATATACATCACATCAGTGCCACTCAGGCGTTTGCTACTTAAGCGATTGTGCCACTCAGGCTGTTGCTACTCAAGCAATTGTGCCACTCTAGCGATAAATAAACACACTATCATATAAGAACATACATCACAATATGAGATATAAGTTAGTGATACTCACCTGATTGCAACAACAGAAGCAATACAAAATCACATAAATTTTGCAAGGAGGTTCGATTAACGAATCACACCACAAGACCCTACATCACATTAAATTCAATTAATAAACGACTCAAGTCCCTAGTCATGACTCTCCCTCTCGTGTGTAGCAAAAACCCTAATTTTAGAAAACCTAAAACCACCGGACACGGTTAATAACAATAATGAGAATAATTATATTCCATTTTAATTACATCGTGTTATAGTAAAAAAAATAACTAGATAGGATATTATACTATGACTAAACAGTCTAGTCATGACATGCATGACTAACACCCACATCATCAGCCATTTTTATTTTCATTGTCATTTTTCTTCAAATAAAAATTATTAATTACAAGTAAAATTTTAAAAACTGAAACATAAATTCTATATTAAATAAAAATTAAGTAAAAATACAAACTTCTAAATCCTACAATAAAAAAGAACAAACTTGAAACGTTACAAATACAAATTCAAAATAAAATTAAGTGTGAAAAGGAACCGGAAGTTGCTAAATATGTTCGACGAGATCACTTTGAAGCTTAAAATACGTATCTCTATCCTGTATCTCTCTAACGTCCTGCACCTGCGAGCGAATCTCTTGGCAATCGAACGTTGCGAGTTAATGTCAGGAATTTCTAAAACTTCTTTCTCGTGTCTTTTTGCGTACCCTTGATCTTCAATAATCATGTTATACAAAATTATGAATGTATACATGACACTTCTTAATTTGTTGATGGTAAAATGTATAGCTAGGTTTTTAACTAGTGCCTACCTAGCTTAAAGAACACCCTACGCTCACCCGACATCATTTCTTGCACTTCCTTGTGCTTTCTTAAATGTCCTTTTCTTGTCATCTTGATGACACGTAAAACTCTTTACAAACACAACCCATTCCGGGTATACACCTCCGGTGAGGTAATACCCCTATTTATAAGTCACTCCATTAACTTCAAAGGGAGCTTCTAGGCCGGTGTTGTTCACGATGTAGTTGAACCGTGGTGACTGGTTCAAAACGTTGTCCGAGCCTGCAACACCAAAAAAATGGATGCCAAATATACAAATCATATGAAACGAAAGCCTCAAGCATTCTTGTTATGTGTCAGTGACCGCCTCTTGTATATTTCCCTTTCCACACATTCGAACAATTTTTCCATGCCCAATGCATATAATCAAGGCTTCTAGGCATACAGAGAAACCCATCAATAATGAATCCCAGCGTGTTTGGCATACAAACGTTGTATGTCATCATACGTTGGTTTTCTCAAGTATGTATGTGAGTAGAGAAAAAACACATATACAAAAGTTATCTAAACAATTGGTTGTAGTTTTTTTCAGCCATTTGTAAATAGGCTTCCAAAGCATCAAGAAAGCTGCCAACACTAATTGTCGTATGGTAATCGTGCATTTTTGAATAATAGTAACCTATTCACTCCCCTAGCATCTGCATGTTGTACAAAATATTTAAAGTGCTCAGGAACATCTCAAACAATAAAAAACCTCTTTTCGCATCCGAAATCTTAGTCTAAACATCTCAAAGTGTAAGCCGGTGTCTTGCTAAAATAATCTTGCATCCAACATTTCACCGTATCGATCTCTACGTATGTATAATCACTTGTTTGTTCGTTCGTGTGAATAGCCAGCCTCATTTACTAAGAAAATCAGCTGTACTAATAATTTGCTAGTACATACGAAGATAAAATTCGCTAGTAGTCCTCCATTTCTAATAGATTGTTGAGAATGTTTTGGGCATTTTTTAACAAATAGAGGATGCTTATATATATTTATATATATATGAGAAAGCATGGGTAGAGATGTTTGAATGGGTGTATTTGAATGTGCTTGAATGGCTATAAAATGTACATATATAGTTAGCCGTTGTAGCTCATCAAAACCATGACAAGCATAACAACGAGCTTACGATGATGATAGCCTAATGGACGTGAGCGGAGATGAGACAAAGGGATGCCATGATGAGCTCGTCATCACCTTTCACTATGGGTGTTCTTAAAAGTGTTAAACTAGCAAAATACTTGTTATCTAGCTTCAATACACCACTATTTATAAACTTGACATATAAAGAATCTCTCAAGTGGCGATAAAGAGAAATATGCTCCTTCGACTTCAAGAAAGTGCTTGGTATGGAGGATTAAGAGAGGAAATGGAATAAGTCTGAATCACAAAACATACACTTAAAATTGTCATACTAATCCCTCTTTTCTTTAAGTTCAATCTTGTTGGTAGTCTTTTGTGGTGAGTTCTCTAAACCATAATGTTCAATTTGCTTAGAATAGACTTTAACCAAATCATTTTTAAGCCTCGTTGGTTTTGCAAGACCGAATCATCAAATGCACCTCTAAGTGATGAAACCTTATTTAACCCCCCCCCCCTTTCTAACACAGTGGGTCAGTCCTCAAGTTTCCCCCATGAACATTTAGAGAGCGGATAACTTTACTCCACTAACATTTTACAAGAAGAGAAATGATTGTTTATTTAAGCTTCTAATTCCGAGGCCATAAGTATCTTTTTTTTAACAAAAATATCCTTCCAAGGGACCATGAAATTTTCCTTGAATCTGAAGCACACCCCAAAAAAGAATTTGCACATCAAGATTTCTAATTAGTTTAAAATGAACACAATAACCTTGTAAATAGAGAAAAGATAAATTCCAACAAACCCCAAAATAGTCTTGCAAGAAGAATACGGCGAGCAGATAAGGAATATGCTTTCCACATCGCTAATTTTGATTGAAATCTATTAAACAAAGGTTGGCAATTTTCACATCAGGACATCGCGGCTCCGATGGTGAGTCCAAGGAAAGTGAATAGGAATGCACCTGGATTACATGTAACACCTTAAAATAGGGCCTAGTTGTAAAGTGTTGTTTTGTTGCTAATTGTTGTTATTTATTTATAAATGTGGTTATGTGGCTAACGTTGGAAAGTGTTAGAAATAGATAGAGTTGGTAAAGTTTTAAACGGTTTTAAATAATGATTCCGAAAATATCTCCGTTAGTTGAAACGGACAAACCTAAGTCGCATTGTAAGTTGAATAAGGGAACAAAATACCCGCGTGGGGTATTAGACCAACTAAGGTCGGTCTATTTTATTCCCTTATCTCCTGTAAGTGTCCAAGACACACACACAAACACTACACAAACATACATACGTACAATTAAACACACATACACACTTGCTCTTGAAGTTTGAAGAAGAAACCATAAGGGAGAAAGCTAGGTTGTCAATTACAGTTGTGGATACAAGCTCCAATATGTTTTTCTTCATCTTCTTGGTATGAATTCTTGTGTGTTAAACCTAGTTTTGTGTTCTTGAAAGAAAATACCCATTGTAAGGGTTGAATTGATCAACCTATGTTGTTTTTGAGTCAAGAGACATGTAGGAAAGTTGTACTAATGTTAAAGGACATGTAGAAACAATAAAATCATGATTTCAGTTGATTAAAGTGGAAAAAGAAGAGAGTTGCAGGTTCTGTTGACAAAACTGGGTCCGCTGTACAGAAGTTGCTTGCGGCCGTAAGGGTGGAACCTTGCGGGCGCAAGCAGGTACAAATAGTTTGTGAATTTTAAGCCCTTGCGGCCGTAAGAATGGAGTCTTGCGGGCGCAAGACATGTACTTGTTGTTTACCGTCTACGGACAAAGGAAATGGCTATTTGGGCGTAAGCACATAGCTTACGGCCAAAAGCACCCAAAGAATCAAGCTTGCGGGCGTAAGGTGTAGCCCTTGCGGCCAAAAGCCAAGATTGGTTGAAAAGACCCCTTGCGGGCGTAAGGGGATCCCTTACGGCTGTAAGGACGGGTTATTGTGGTCCTTGCGACCATAAGGGTCCTTTCTTGCGGGCACAAGCAGTGGACCAGATCACTTGTTGCTTGTTGTTGCTGTATGCTTAAGTAGAACTCTCTGTGTTGTGACTGTAAGTGTCGACTGAGCCTACACATGATTATGTTAGGTGTATATGAGGACTCTGAGGATTCCGGACGTTATATCTATCTTCTTTGACACCCAGGTGAGTACCGGTTTTCCCTTGAGGCTTAGTAAGTAGAGTTGTTTGTTGTTGGTTGGAGATATGTTGTTGAAGTTGCTCACGTGCGTATATGAGGTATGATATATTATGTTGTCATGTGTTATGCCATGCTACGTTGTATTACTTGTTGACTGTGAAACGCATGCATATTGTTGGACCCGGTACGGGTTAGTTGTTGCTTGTTGTACTTGTCTGGACATTTTTTGATTCGTGGTTGAAGTCAGCTGAGTAGGCTGGATCCTCGAGTTGTTGTTAGGGATCAACGGGGGGGGGGGGGGGGGGGGGGGGGCTTGGAGGCCCATACTGAGTTCCAGGTTATGCTGAAACGCCGTTCTTCGACTCGTATTGGGATCTTGGCTTACGATCAAGATCCGTTGAGTTAACATGACTGTTGGTCCCTTGGTGAGAATAACAAAAAGCAACAGGTGTGTAGAAGGGGGGGTTGAATACACTTTCTGCGGAAATTGAACAAATCAAAATAAAGTGTTACACATAGTAAATCAAACCACAGTCGAATGCTTTGCTTTTCATTAATAAGAAGATGATTACAGACTCTATCAAGTAAGCAAATCTTGATATGTAAACACCTAATATAAATCTCTCAATCTCTCAAACTTAGCTATCTATAATCAACTTATGATTATAGATACTGACGATAAACAGGATTTACACAGATTGATAACTTACCAATATCACAACTAATGTGATTATTCGAACACACGAATAACTTGGGAATCTGTGAATATCTTGATCACGTTGAACTAGCAAACAGTGATTCAAGAATCATACACATACGGTGAGGTGAGGTTTTGGCTCTGCAACACTTAGTCGTCTTCGTAGTTGTAGTCGTAGTCGTACCTCTAAACTTATCAGGAGATAAGTATTTATAATCCTGTTGCTACGGTTCCTAACAAACTGGACTAATCCTAATTTGCTACTAGCTATCGGATAACACGGAATCTTGAATCTTGAATCTTCTTATCTTGAGTCTTCAATCTTCAATCTTGATTCTGAAGTCTTCTTATCCTTCCCGTAGATATAGAGAGTTAAAAATTGAATTTAAAACATATTTAAATTATTTTAAACTGACTTCTTTAGTCAGGCTGAGTTACTCAGCTTGAAACTCATCAAGCTGAGTTCTTCGAGAACAAACCCGAATTCTAACATGGACTAACATGTATAATTATTAACTCATCCTTAGAAGTCTAAAGAATTAACTAAAACATATTTAGTAACTCTATTGAGCTGACTCAGTCTTCACGATGAGTCGCTCAGCTTGAAACTCATCAAGCTGAAACTCAATATATATCTTAGTTTACACACACAGCTTATCAAACATATTGATAATCTTACTAAGATATAGTCTAAGCTGATCGAACATATGCTCAGCTTATACTCAGTCTGAATCACTATAAGTGTTCAGTCTGACTAAGCTTCATAATTCTGTTTAAGTTATATGTAGAACACATCTTACAAACTTAACTTTGTCTCATCAAATCTTAATTGATGAGATCATTTTCCCAACAAACTCCCCCTATTTGATGATGACAAAACCATCAAACAGTTACTAAGTTTGTTTAACAGAATTATGTTCTTAATCTTAAACTTATCAAGATTTTATATTTGAACTAATCAAATATCAATTGAACTTATCAATTATAAGTGGAACAAACCAACTTTTAGTTGAACACACCAACTAAATACATTAATGAATAAGAACTGATCATTTATTCACTATGCTGAACTTATCAGACTAATTAAACATGAACACATCACAACACAGTTGAACATATCAAACTTTATACTTGTATTAATTGAACATATCATAATACAAAAATATTGATCACTCAGATCATGCACTCTAAGTGCTTACAAAAATATTAGAAATAATCTAATATTTACAATAGAACTAATCTATTGAGGATGCAGCTCTTCAAACTCTTTGATTTCCTTGTTGATTTCTTCAAGAATTTCTTGCAGGTTAGGTAAGTGTTGAAGCTGATCCTTTTGAGATCTGATTGCTCTGTTTATTCTGTATCTGAACTTTGCAGTTTGTTCAGTCTTTTCTACAATTTTTCTCAGAGCAAACGCTTGAGATACCCCACATGTGTAAATACTTGCATCAGACTGGAAGCATTGTTCACCGTTCCTATCCAGGTACATGAATCCTTTCTCAGGCTTTTCCACATAAGTGTTTTCTTTAAACTCCAAGCCTTCAGGGAGAACAAGACTGTACATATCTAGATTTGCTAGTCCAGCTGGCTTTGTTTGCTTCTTCTTTCCAACTTTATGAAAAGAAGTTAGTAGGGTAGCTGTAACACCCTCTTAACCGGCCTAGAATTATGAGGTAATTAATTAAGTTAATCTTTGGATTTAATTTGATTATGTGAATTATTTGTGATAATTATATGTTTATTATTATTTAGACATTAATTGAATTAAATATTGATATTTGGGGTGAGTGGATGTGTTAGCCAAATTTGGTGAGTTTAGTCACCAACCTCACCACCTCATTTTCATTACATGCAAATAACAACAATTGAATAAATTGAGAGTGTGTTTGTGTGTGCTTGTGTTCGACCGAGAAGGAGAGAAAACAAAGAACCATCCAACAATTGATCATCTATCTTGCTTGCTAATTGATTACTGAAGTTCATAACATTTTTAAGGTTAGAATTCTGAATTGTAATTGTTAATTGTTAATTATACTCGGTTTTGAATATTATATGAAAACCGATTGATTCTTGGTGATTTGATGAACTTAGGATATTGCATGTTAGAATTTATTATGAATTCATGATTGTTTATGTATTTAGAATAATTCTGGAAACTTGGAACAATTTGCATGTTAGAAATCAGGTGATAATTTGATTAGAAATCGAAAATTGATCTAAGTTATGATTCTATCGGAATTGCTGTTTTGAATCTATCGGAATACATGAATACCGATCAGTTTTCTCGGAATGTGATAGATTCCGACAACATGGACTTATGAAATGATAAAATGCCTTAACACTTTTATCGGTTTTGATTTGATCGGAATTGGACATTTATCGGAATTGAGATCTATCGGAATCTTATTTTACCGGAATCCTATTTGCTCGGAATTGATATATGCCCTAACACTTTTGTCGGATTTCTATTTTATCGGAATTGATGAAATCATCAGAATTGACAATTTCCTTTGCTCGGAATGTGCCTTTGCTCGGTATTGAACTATGATTTCATCGGAATTGATGTTAAATCGGAATTCCCCATTCTTGGAATTTGATATTATCGGAAATGGCCTTTCACTCGATCGGAAATGGAGTTAATTGGAATTTGAGATTTAGGAGTTATTCTTAACAATCAAACTGTGACTTGGTATACATGATAGTTATATATGAATATTTAACATGTCATGTATGAATACATGTGTTATTTATTATGAATCAGTATTGTGAATTAAATACTGACTTGTGGTTACTTATTCTCAGGAACTGAGAAGACTCAGGGAATTAGTCTACTGAGTGTGATCCAACAGTGCTGACTGTGGTGAGTGGACCTATATCTTCGGATATAGAGGATATGATATCCTAATTGTTATGATGCTCTTGTTTGAACTGTATACATGTTGTAGTGGAGATCAGCGTGGGGGATTTTCGGCTGGGCCTGGTTTAGGGACATATAGTATTAGCACAATGCTTGAATTGCATTTGTTGTAGTTAAGAGTACTAATATTGTTGTCCATGAAACTGGGCCATCGGTAAACCTTGGTTTTGGCCGACCTTGGTCGTAGGTGCTTGCAACACCGCCGGTTCTCCTATTGACGAGCTTATGTTTTGGGCATGTTTGCCTTGTATATATGTTTAGATATTTGTTCCCTTACTTAGCTTTGTGCTAATTCCCCACTAGATTGTTTTGCAGATACTCCGTGGTGAGTTTGTGGATAATGAAGACTAGGATTTTGGACAGACCAAAAACTCTGATTTCCAAATTTTTGTGTAGAGCCTCTTTTGGAAAATTAACACTGTAGATGTTTTGTATATAAAATATGATCAAATGTTTGTAGTTATTATTTATTTCAAAAGTAATTATAAGTAATTAGCTTCCGCACGCAGTTTTATGATAATTTAAAAAGTACCGTGTTACAGTAGTTATCTCAGACCTGGGTATGAGTTTCATCGAATCAGCTCTTGCAAGTAGCCTCAATAGTTCATCTTTAACTTGATTTCTGGTAGAGGACTTTTCCATCTGCTTGATAAGTATGGCAACTTGCTTCCACTCTTCATAACCTAGTTAATGCATTTGATTCATCTCGAGATGATGTCTCACCATTTCTTAAGACAAACTCTAGAATGATGATGCATTGAGCTGAGCTCAACTTTAGTGAGGTTATTTGAGAAGAGAAGAATGTTCTTGTATAACAATTAATTATATCCTCCTCCTCTTTTTGATATTTTATAGGAGGTTCTTATTCCTCTTCCTCCTTAGGCACAATTGGCAGATTGAGTTTAGCTAAATCCTCATTCTGCTTTCTAATTTGCTCAGCTGTCTTTTCTCTTGCCTCTTTCTCACTGACTAACATAGCTTGAGCATCCCTTTGTCTTTTTCTTAGCTCATCGATAGATATCCCAAGCTGATCAGCATCCTCTTGTTCCAATCTTCTTACTGCCATCAGAGAAGCTCTCTCTTGTAATGTCATTTTATCCGCAGAGTCTTCATCTGAGGCTGGTGATTCACTTAGAATCACTTTTCTTCTTTTCTGTTGAGGAGTTTCTGATTCATCTGAGCTGACCACTATTGGTCTTTTACCTTTTGCTTTCTCAGTCAGCTCAGGTTCTTTCTCTGTTTCTTTCTTCCCTCAATCTGATTTGCTCCCTTTGCCAATAGTAGTAAGGCTTCAGCTTAGACTGACTCAGCTTCAGCCTCTTGATTCTTCTCCCCCTTTTTGTCATCATCAATAGGGGTCGAAGTCTTTTGTTGTTGTAGGGCAGCAACCACAGATTTTAATTGTAGCACCTCTTAGTCTAGAGAATCCAAAATCATTATCATTTCCTTTTTGGTCTGCTTTCTCTTGAGGTGTAGCTTTTCAAACTGACTTTTAAAGAAATTCATCAAATCATCCAAGTCAGCCTAAGAAGGTTGGAATTTGGGTGCATCATCCAAAGGTTGGTGTTTACCTTCAAATTCATCTGCACCAGAGTCTGGACCTTGTGAATCACCTTGGTTTGAAGATGAAACATTGACAGGTCATGCAATAGTGTGTGAGAAGTGAAGAGAAGTAATAGGGCTCGAAATGTGAAGTGTATGGGTTGGTGGTTGGCTTATTGGTTTGGAGGGGGTGAGTGACCCTGGGGATTGGTCATATATTCAATGTCACCTAAGTGTGTCTGCTTAGGCACAGTAATTGGCTCTCCCATGGCACTGGAGAGTGTGGACTGAGTAGACACCACACCTGGGTTAGGTTGTTGGGTTGTAATGAGCCTCGAGGCTGACACCTTAAGAGTAGGCGTCTCCCCCTCAACTCCTGCCGGTGGAGGGATCATGGTGATCTCAGCTCTAGTGATGCCTTTAGGAATGGCACCACCTATGGCAGTTTTTCTTGTATAGGTTCGAATATTCTCCCTAGCATCAGTGGGCATACTAGGGGTGGCTTCAGATTGGATTTGAATGGAAGGTAGAGGAGATGGGTTAGACTGAGTTGGGTTTACTGCAGTCTTATCTCCAAAAGTGGATGAAGAATAATGAGAAGAGAGAGAAAGTGGAGAGGTTTTACCGGAAGCAGCTTCAATATTTGCTGGTTCAGCCTGAGCAGAGGACTCAGCTTGAACCTCCGTGTCAGCTCGGGAAGCTCCCCCTTGATTCTCTTCTTCACTTTCGGAAGAAGCTGCCTCAGCAATCAGGAGCATAGGTGCACTCAGACCTTCTTGCTCTGGGAAGATGTCATTGTTGAACATCTTGGGGCTGAGTGTAGGAAACAGGAACACATCCTGATCAGCTTCATATAGTGTTGTCCCCAGCTCGGCTTCAAATGCCAAGGACAGGTACCTTATGAACGGTACATGAAGATCCCTTGTGGTCTTCATCACTTGGACCCTGAGTTCATTAAAGATGAGCTGAGCATAATCCAGATTTCATGCAAAGTAGATGTTGTACAGCAGCTGCATCTCGAACTCGTTGACTTGGTCCAATCCTCCAACCTTAGTTCCTAGTGAACGAATCACTGTTGAAACCATGAAGCCCCAACTGATTGGAAAAGTGGCCTTTTTTATTACACCCTCTGTCTGCGGGTGACCCATGCGGGGTAGGACTGACCTTGCCACCTGCCTCGTGACAGCAGACTCGAACTCATCTGATTGAGGGAGTCGAAGAACATCCCTTAGCTGCTGCACGGATAGGACTACTGTTCTATTGCCATTAAGAACAGTTCCCGTAATCTCTCCCCTGTTCTGATCATACGTGCATGTATACCAGAACTCCAGTAGATGTTGAGGAATGATATGGAGAGGTGCGCCACAGAAGGCGAATGCCAGGGGGCATTTACGGATGTAAGCCACCCAGCCTTCATATCCTCTGCCTTGTTTCCTCGGAGGAATTGCAAGACAGGCCCGTTGATTGTTGACTTTCAGCAACGGCACTCCATTGTTCTTGAACTGAGCACCTCGAATCATCTGATCACGGGGAACTAATGTGATTCCGTCCATGTTGGATTAATTACACTGAGTAAATTAAAATTCGCACTGAGCGGTACAGAAATTGCACTTAGCAATTTAGGGTTGTGAAGGACGAATGCACTAAGCACTTGAGGTGTTTGCGAAAAGTATTTTAGAAGGTGAGAAGTCGGATTTGTAAGCGTAAACTCCTCTAAACCGGTTATGATCGATATATATACCTTTCTTAGGAGAGAGAAAAGTTATCGTTGGAATCCCTTTTTATCCGTTACGCCAGAAAAGTTTACGGCTTGATGTAACAGTGAGAGGGTAGAAACACATCATCTTCCAACAGATACAAGTGTAAAATAATATTATTAACTCATAATAAGATTATAAACACTGTTGTATTACACCAATACCGAATTAGTATAATACGCGATTTTGAGACATACTCAAATACGCACTTGCATATGAAGTAATTACACTCAGTAATAAAATTATAGTTTGGACAAACCAAGCTGAGGAAACTAATCACTCATCGTGAATCAAGCACTCAGCTTGATTTCATTACTCAGCTTGAGATTGATACTCAGCTTGAGTTTGAGCACTCAGCTCGATTTCGAGCATGCAGCTCAGAATCAATGACACTTAGTCATATATGTTTGAGACTGACTCAAACTTATTTTTAACTACACTGAGTAGTTTAAAACATGTTTGGAACTTACCAAACGTGTGAACTCATCATTCAGCTTGACAGGTTATTCAGTTTATAAAAACGTATTTATAAACTGTGCACTCAGCTCTTAACACTTAGTATTAGTCAAACTGAAAACTCAGATTCTAGACACTTAGCTAGTGGTTGAGCATACCCAATTCACTTAGCAGATACATAAACCTCTTTTCATCAAGGGGTTTAGTAAAAATACCTGCTAATTGGTCATCAGTGGAAATAAATTTAATGTCAATTTTACCTTTTTCCACGATGTCCCTGATGAAGTGATGTCGAATTTCAATATGCTTGGTTCTTAAGTGGAAGACTGGATTGTAAGTGATGGCTATTGCACTTTGGTTATCACAGAAGATAGGAGTTTTCTTGAAACTCATGCCAAAGTCTTGAAGCTGATGCTGCATCCACAGGATTTGAGCATAACAGCTCCCTGCTGCAACATATTCAGCTTCAGCAGTTGAAGTAGCCACTGAGTTCTGTTCTTACTAGTCCAGCTGACTAACTTCCCTCCAAGCATTTGACATCCTCCAGTTGTTTATTTTCTATCTAACTTGCACCCAGCATAGTCAGCATCAGAAAAACCAACTAACTCAAACCTAGAGTCCTTTGGATACCAAAGACCTAGATTTGGTGTACCTTTAAGGTACCTAAAGATCCTTTTCACAGCTTGATGATGTGATTCTTTAGGATCTGTCTGATATCTTGCACAAACACATGTAGCAAACATGATATCAGGTCTACTAGCTGTCAAATAGAGCAATGAACCTATCATACCTCTATAGGTAGACTGACACACAGACTTACAATCTGAGTCTTTACTCAGCTTGACAGTTGGTGACATGGGTGTTTTCATGGTTGAACTTGAATCAAAACCATATTTCTTTATCAAATCAAGAACATACTTGCTTTGATTGATGAATATTCCATCAGGTTTTTGTTGAATTTGTAGGCCTAGGAAATAAGTCATCTCACCCATCATACTCATCTTGTACTTTTGTGACATTATTTTGGAAAACCACTCACACAGAGATTCATTGGTAGAACCAAAGATAATGTCATCCACATAGATTTGTACAAGAATCACCTGTCCTTTACTCTTTCTAATAAAGAGTGTCTTATCTATACTACCTCTTGTGAAATCCATTGATAGTAGATAAGTGGACAGAGTATCATACCAAGCTCTTGGAGCTTGTTTAAGACCATACAAAGCCTTTTCCAACTTATAGACATGATGTGGAAACTTTGAACTGACAAAGCCAAGAGGTTGTTTCACATAGACTTTCTCCTGATGTTTTCCATTTAGGAAAGCACTCTTCACATCCATTTGATAGACTTTGAAGTCTTTATATGCTGCATAAGTCAGGATCAGCCTTATGGCTTCAATTCTAGCAACAGGGGCAAAGGTCTCATCATAATCAATTCCTTCTTCTTGCTTATACCCTTGTGCTACCAACCTGGCTTTGTTCCTAACTATCACTCCATCCTTGTCCATTTTATTTCTATAGACCCACTTAGTGCCTATAATTGAATGATCTTTGGGGGCAGGGACAATCCTCCAGACTTTATTTCTCTTAAATTCATTCATTTCCTCTTGCATAGCTTCAATCCAATCCTCATCTTCTAAGGCTTCTTCAGTCTTCTTTGGTTCCATTTGGGATAGGAAACCAAAGTGTGCAGCGTAATTAGCTGTAGCCTTGGATCTGGTCATGACCCTCTCTTGGACATTTCCAATAATTTGATCTTGAGGATGATCTTTGAGGAATTTGAATGTTGTAGTAGGAGAGTCTGGTTCTGGATCTGAGTGGTGTTGAGAGCCCTAAGGAGAACTTATCTCCTTAGTCTCAACAGCAACATTGTCAACAAACTGATGATCACTGAGATTCTCAGTCTGAGTGACTTCAGCTCCAAAGGGGTTGATGAACTCATCATCCTTCTCAGCTTGAGAATCCCTTGGAGTTTGTGATGATTTCTTTGATGAACACACATCATCATCACTATCATCTCCTATGACATACATAGGATTTGATAAGTTGGTTTTCTTAGGCCTTTCAAGCTCACTCAGACTGACCAAGTCAGCTTGACTCTTATCAGCTTGATTAAAATAGTCTTCATCAAAAGAGACTCGAATTGACTCTTCTATGGCCTTTCTCCTTGTATTATATATTCTATAAGACTTGGAGATTGAGGAATAACCAACGAATATTCCAAGATCAGCTTTAGGTTCCAACTTATGGAGCTGATCTCTTTGATTCAGCACATAGCATTTTGAACCAAAGATATGGAAATAACCTATATTGAGCTTTCTAGACTTATGCATCTCATATGATGTCTTTCCATTTCTTTTGACAATGATTGATCCATTTTGAGTATAGCGGGCTGTACTAACAGCTTCATCCCAAAAATAGAGTTTCAATCCTGCCTAACATAGCATTGTTCTAGCAGCCTCAATTAGGGTTCTATTTCTCCTTTCAGCAACTCCATTTTGTTGTGTAGTTCTGACAGATGAGAAATTTTGTAATATCTCTTTTTGTTCACAGAAGTTTTCAAGGGTTGAGTTTCTGAACTCAGTCCCATGATCACTTCTGAGTTGCTTTACAGACAAACCTTTCTGCAACTCTTCCTGTTTGATAAAACTGATTATCTCCAGGGCAGCCTCACTTTTGGCTTTAAGGAATATTACCCAGGTGAATCTTGAGAACTTATCTACGATCACCAGTGTGTACTTCTTGCCACTTAGGCTTGGAGTACTTATAGGTCCAAACAGATCCATATGCAACATATGCAGTGGGTCTGTTATTGAAAAATTTTGCTTTGATTTAAAGGACCCTTTGTGGTATTTCCCTTGTTCACAAGCTGAACACAATTTGTCCTTGAAAAATGTGATATTTGGTAATCCAGAGACTAACTCTTTATTGGATAGCATGTTTATATTTTTAAAGTTCAAATGTGATAATCGTTTATGCCACAACCAACTTAGCTTAGGAAAAGATGGGGAATACAAGCAGGTTTCAGTATAGGGATCAGCAGAATTAAGATCAAGTAGATACACATCTCTTTCTCTTTTAGCTATTAATACAGGCTTTCCCTTAGCATTATATATTGTTCCTGCTTTCTTCCTAAAAGTAACTATATTGTCTTCATCACACAATTGACGGATACTAATCAGGTTGTGTTTGAGACCTTTGACATATGCAACTTTCCGGAAAGTGACCTTGCCAGCTTGCATCTTCCCATAGCCTTTAGTTCTTCCATGGGAGTTGTATCCAAAAGTTACTTTAGGACCTTCATCTTCTTTGAAATCACTAAGAAGTCCTTTCCACCCGGTCATGTGCCTTGAGCATCCACTATCCAAGTACCATTTACTTGAACCCTACACATGATATGAAAACTAAACACATTAGTTTTGTTTGGAAACCCACTTCTTGGTAGGTTCAGATGAGAGCACTTAGCATCTCCATCTTGTTGAACTGATTGTTCAGCTTGAGAAGGAGCTGAGTCCTGTGTAGACTGATCAGCCTGTTCTTATTCAGGGCTTGAGATTTCAACATCACAATCCTTAGCCTCATGACCTCTACTTCTACACTTGTAGCATCTCCTTCTTATAATGATTATAGGAGGTAGAGTGTGTAATAATCCTTGTGAGAACTTGCTCTCAGTCTTGGGATTATATGTAGTGGATAACTTTTCAACTTTCTTCACAAGTTGATTCACTTGGTGCTCACTGACTTTGGACTTACCTTTGTCAGATCTTTGTTTGTTATCCTTTTGATTAGAAGCTTGACTAACAGACTTCTTTTCCATGACCTTGGACTTATCTTTGTCATGACTACTGGACTCACCTGTTTCAACAGGTTTGGACATACCACTGTTGATCTTCTTGGACTTACCAAGATCTATAACTTTGGACTTACCATTGTTGTAATTTGACCTCTGACTGACAGTGGTCTTCCTATTCTTGTAACTTCTCTCCGAGCCAGATAGAGAATGTTGTCTTTTGAAAGGATTTGGATTAAGACTTTCTATGACTGTAGTTCTTTGAATAGGCTGAGTGCTTAATCTTTCCAGCACAGACTTGCCATGCTGTTTGGATGTTGAGCACTCATTTTCATGATCTTTAGCTTTCACAAACATATTGTATTTCAAGTTTGGATCATGTCTTTTCTCTGAGGCTGACTTCTGAGACTCAATCAGTTGTCTATCCTCCTCAGAATCTGTACTTGCTATCTCATCATCAGCTACATAAGCTACTGTTTGATAGTCACCTCCAAGCACAAATTTTACCTGTTTAGGAATTTGTTGGTTTATGCACTTTTCAGCAAGCTTTGATGACTTACTCCAAGACTCAGTGACCTTTTGAAGTTAGTCAGCCTTGTCTTTAGCTTCCTGAAGTTCTTCACTTAGAAGTTTATTAATGTGTCTTTGGCATTCAAGATCACATTGTGCTTTCTTACCAACATCGATGAGAGATTTATTTTCCTTAATCTCATTCTTCAGTTTAGCTATCTCAGCTTTAAGGTCCTTTTGAGACTTAAGGATGGTCTTGAAATCATTTAGCAAATAGTCAAAGGCAAGACCCTTTTCTTCATTGGTGTAAGAGTTGAAATTACTAACCTTATACATGGAAGCAGGATCCCAATCACTGAGCTTGTTGTTCTCCTCAGCTTCCTTCATGTCAGCTTCAAAAGTTGACTCGGACAAACCATAATCAACCTCATGTATTTCCAACTCTTCATCTTCTTGAGCCATCAGACATACATCATCATCTGGGGTAGATGATTCTGTATCCCAGGTTTCAGCATATAATCCTTTCGCACTGGGTTTGTCTTCTGGCTTTCCTTTCTTGAGCTGAGTATATTTCTTCTTGTATTTGTCAGCTCTATAAGCATTCTTATCAACAACTGATGTTGATTCCACCTTCTTTGATCTGCACTCAGCAGCAATATGTCCTTTCTTCTGACAGTTGAAGCACACATCATTCTTGGGATCAAAGGAACCCTTCCCTTTACCCCTGTCAGATCTTCCTCTTCCCCTTTGAGCTCTTCTCAAACGTCTAGCTAACATTGCCATTTGTTCAGTGATATTTTAAACATCATCAGTATCATCTGAGTCTGAGTGGTCAGCTTGAGATTCTGACTCAGTCTCAGATTCAACAACCAGTGTCTTGGAACTTTTCTTCTTTTTCTATGCAACCAATGCAACTTCATTTTTATCTAGAGACTACTTGAGTTGTTGTTGAGAAGTTCTTTTGTGTTCAGTGATCTGTTCATGATTTAGCAAGAACCCGTAAATGGACTGTAGGTTGTACACATGCAGTGTTCCTCCAGCCCTCAATGCTGTAGTTACATCATTAAACTTTTCTGGTAACATATCCAGAAATTTCAGCGCGAGTTCAGCCTCATCTTTCTTTACACCCACACTTAGTAGGTCATTTATCAAGCAGTGAAACCTTGTGAACAAATCTGGCAAGGTTTCATTCTTCTTTGAAAAGAAGTTTTCATAAGATCTATTCAAGTGATTCTTCTTTTGCTGCTTGACCAGATCTGTGCCCTCATACGTAACACTCAGCGTATCCCAGATATCTTTTGCAGATTGACACCCAGTCACCGTACGCAAGATTTCATTAGTCAGGGCATTTGCCAGAACACTTTTTGCCTTGTCATCCAGATTGTAGAGTTTCCAATCTTCATCAGTCCAGGATGCAGTAGGCTTTCTTGTTTCCTTTTCAGTTCTGCCAGGAGACGTATAACTGACAGTAGCAGGAATCTTGAGGATTATGGGTCCTTTTGTAATGACATCGAACATGAAGGGTTTTGTAGGGTATAAAAACATGCACAGCGGAATTAAACCCCTTCCAGTGATCTCATCTAACTCGTACAGAAACTAAAGGGGAAGAGGATTAGAAAGTTATACCTTTGTTGTAAAACCAAAAACTTTCTTTATGCCCCTAGACAGCTGCAGGTTATCCACCGCTACTGCACCACCTCGAACTGGCTGCTAGACCGCCTAAGGATTAAAACCGGATCAAAAAAACTCGATCGCAATGTGTGTGTGTATAGCCGCCGCCAACCACCGCCGCTCGGTGGTTGGTTCTCGGTTGCGTCGCCGCCGACGATCCCAAGAAAGGGAGAGAGAGCCGGCCGAGAGAGAGGGAGTGTGAGGGAGGGATTAGGGTAATCTTTTTCTTGTGATTAACTTATGATTGAATGAGGCTTATAATAAGGTTTATATATATAATCCTTATTAGGCCAAGCCCGTTTAATTAAAGCCCAACTTTAATTAAACTATTAATCAATTACATAAAGTACCCTCGACCTTTCTAATTAATTAATAACTATTAATTAATTGGTCCCGTTAATATTTGTACTAAATATTAACTTCTCCTTTTAAATAATAAATAACTATTATTATTTTCTCTTTCTCAATAATTAATCATACTATTAATTATTGTGATACACAAACATGTAAAATCCAACAGGTTCTAATTGGGTGTGCAGCGGTGTGATCCTTTAGTGTCACATAGTATTGGACACGATAGTAAATGTTATCTATCTCTGCACATAATCTAACAGACTCCCACTTGTGCAAGATAAGTAACACTCCTTGTACATCGTTGGCCTAAGGAAGTCCCTAGCCAGACGCTTAGGTTTACCAGACTATGAGATCTCTTATATCTAGAGACATAATCCACGCCTTGGATTATCTAGGCTTTTCCTTTTGCATCGCTATATTTTGCAATGTGAGTATTTTTCATGGAGCAGGGATCTTATTAAATACTCAGATTTTCTCGACTCTGATTTCGATACTCTGTAGTTACGGTTTACCGAATGAAGAACTATCATTCTAACCGAGCGCGGCCACGCTTTTTCAGTAGTCTTAATCGTTGAGGAGCTCAGAAAATATCTCTCCTAAAAAGGAGGTGCAAATCCCATCTTGACTATTTGCAATTTGAGCACATGACTTCCGCTGCACCTAGACAAGCCCCTTATGATCACCCTGTTACTGCGTGACGTTAGAACATGCTAAAGTACAGAAGTTACCACAAAACCAAATATCTCAGGTCTAAGGCCAACCTATCAAGTTTACTTATGTTTATGCTCCATGAAGTAAACTCGATGCGGATCACCCCAATATTTATCCCCTGATAAATATCTATGAACATTTGGTCACAACCTTGTGCTTTTATTCATACCTGAATAAATCATCAAATATCCATAATAACGTTACCTCCCTAATGTAGCTCCTACTACATTAAGTAGCTACGGGCATTTAGACAATTCATAACTTGACTTGTCATGGATAGGTTAAACATGCTAAAAATAGACAACTAGAAACAATTATGTAAAAACATCCTATTTCAATCCCATGAAATGTAATTACATAATAAACGAGTTTCAAGTTACGTCTATAGTAATAATAAAAAACACGAGCTAGCTGCTATGTTCCAAGTACTGCATTCCTATGGAACTCGCATGCCTCTCATGCTTAGCTCTAGCTAGCGGCTTCGTCAACGGGTCAGCAACGTTATCGTCCGTCGGTATCTTTTGCAGTCTAATATCATCTTTTCCAATGATCTCTCGGATGAGGTGATATTTCTTGAGTACGTGCCTAGTCCGCTGATGATCTATAGGCTCTTTAGCTTGCGCCACAGCCCCTGAGTTATCACAGAATATATCGATCGGTCTAGAGATACTGGCACCAACTCTAAGATCCGAGATAAAATTCTTCAGCCAGACAGCTTCCTTTGCCGCATCACTTGCTGCAATATACTCTGCCTCTGTAGTAGAATCTGCTATTGTATCTTGTTTCTGACTCTTCCAAGATATGGCTCCTCCGTTTAGGGTAAAGACAAATCCTGACTGTGACCTGAAGTCGTCCCTGTCGGTCTGGAAACTAGCATCAGTGTAACCAGTTACACTGAGCTCATCCATCGAACCTCCATATACTAGGAATATGTCTTTAGTCCTTCTCAGATACTTGAGAATATTCTTGACGGCCACCCAATGAGCTTCACCAGGATTTTGCTGATATCTACTCGTGACACTGATAGAATAGGCAACATCGGGTCTAGTACATAGCATGGCAAACATGATTGAACCAACTGCCGAGGCATATGGTATCAATTTCATCTTGTCCTGATCTTTACTAGACACAGGACACTGAGCCTTGCTCAAAGTCGCGCTAGATTGCATAGGAATAAAACCTTTCTTGGATTCATCCATCTTGAACCTTTTCACGACTTTGTCAATATATGTACTTTGACTAAGTCCGATAAGTTGCTTAGATCTATTCCTATAGATCTTTATACCCAGTATATAAGCAGCTTCTCCCAAGTCCTTCATCTGGAAACATTTACCTAACCAGGATTTTACTCCCTGTAATACTGGTATATTGTTTCCTATTAACAGTATGTCATCTACATACAAGACTAGGAAGGTTACCGCGCTCCCACTGAATTTAGTGTAAACACTCGACTCGAACTCACTTTTGGTAAAACCAAACTCTTTGATACGCTCATCAAAGTGTAAGTTCCATCTCCTAGATGCTTGCTTTAGTCCAAAGATGGATTTAAGCAACTTGCATACTTTATTAGGATTCTTTGGTCCGCAAAACCATCCGGCTGTATCATATATTCATCATCTGTCAATTTCCCGTTAAGGAAAGCGGTTTTGACATCCATTTGTCATATCTCATAGTCAAAATATGCTGATATGGCCATAAGGATCCTAATAGTCTTAAGCATTGCCACTGGGGAAAAAGTTTCATCATAGTCAACACCATGAGTTTGCGTGAAACCTTTTGTCACTAGCCTTGCTTTAAAGGTATGCACCTTTCCATCCATGTCTGTCTTCTTCTTGAAGACCCATTTGCACCCAACAACTTTACTGTGTTGAGGAAAATCTACTAACTCCCAAACTTGGTTTTCATACATAGATTGCATCTCTGCCTTCATGGCTTCTAGCCATTTCTCAGATTCTAAACCTGAGGCAGCGTCTTGGTAGGTAGTGGGTTCTAAAAGATCCCCTTCGTCTTGAGCAACTAGGAATCCCAGATACCTATCTGGCTCATTACGAGGCCTACTTGACCTGCGAAGGTCTTGTGTTTGCACCTCTTCCTCAACCACAGACTCGGGTTGAGGTTCAACAATTCTCTGTTGAACTACAGGTTCAACTATCGCTGGTGGTGTAATCTCCTCATTTTCAATTTCTTGAAGCTCTATTTCTTTTCTTGGAGTATCTGAGTTTAGAAACTTCTCCTCCAAGAATACCCCTTTACGAGCAACAAAAACTTTGTTCTCATCTGGGTTGTAGAAATAGTATCCCAAGGTTTCCTTGGGATAGCCCACGAAGATACACTTATCTGATTTGGGATTGAGTTTATCTGTGAATGTTCGCTTAACATACACCTCACATCCCCAAACCTTTAGAAAAGACATTTTGGGCTTTTTCCCCGTCCATATCTCGAACGGTGTCTTTTTAACTGATTTGGTTGGAACCCGGTTCAGCATGAACGCTGCTGTCTTGAGTGCGTGTCCCCAAAACGACAATGGTAAGAACCTTCGACTCATCATTGATCGTACCATGTCAAGCAGTGTACGATTCCTCCTTTCTGATACACCATTCATTTGAGGTGTATACGGAGGTGTGAGTTGTGAAACAATCCCACATTCCTTCAAATGATCGTCGAATTCCTGACTCAGATACTCGCCACCTCGATCCGATCGAAGCGACTTTATCTTCTTGTCCAGCTGATTTTGCACCTCATTCCGAAACTGTTTGAACTTGTCAAAACTTTCAGATTTAAGTCTCATGAGGCAGACATAACCGAACCTACTGAAGTCGTCAGTAAAGGTTATGAAATACCGGTATCCTCCTCTTGCCTCCGGAGTAAAGAGTCCGCACACATCCGTGTGTATAATCCTTAATAACTCGCTGGCTCTTTCATTCTCACTGTTGAAAGGCTGCTTTGTCATTTTACCAGACAAACAAGATTCGCAAACATCATATGACTCCAAGTCAAATGATTCTAGAATTCCGTCATCTCGGAGCTTCTCTATGCGTTTCTCGTTTATGTGTCCTAAACGACAATGCCAGAGGTAAGTTTGATTCAAGTTACTCTTGGATCTCTTACTTATATGATATATGTCATTGTTATCTAAATTTAGCGTATATAGACCGTTTTCTGGAGTGGCTTTGAAAAAGAAAACATTGTTTCTAAAACATGAAATGACTTTTTCATTAAAAACATAAGCAAAACCACAGTCTATCAGCAAATTGAACTAGATAACATTTTTAATTAGTCTAGGAACATAATAACAAGGTTCTAGTTCTAAGACAATATGTCCCTACAGCTTCGGCACCAACCATGGAGCCTTCGCCTACCCGCAGGTCCATATCTCCTTGTCTCAGCTTCTTACTTCTCTTGAATCCCTGCAAATGATTGCATATGTGATGACCACATCCGGTATCCAATACCCATGATTCATAAGAAGTAACAATACAATCTATCATAAAGATACATGTATCATTGGGCGAACCAATGTCCAGCTGATCTATGTCGAGTGAGTGCTCGCATGAATCCTGCTACCACAGTCTGGGCAACAAATTTCTCCAAGTTCTTCCAGCCAGTCATCCTCCTGCATAGGGTCCATAACGGGTGACTCTAGCTGCTTCGGGTTCAACTCGTCGCTAATGCACATGAGGATTTCGTGCAACCCTGCGAAAGTCATCTCAAAATCACTAAGGACATACATTACTCTTTTCTGGTAATAGTACTACAAGGAACCGAACAAGAGCATAACTAGATCATGTGGTTTTGATTTTGACCCCAAGCTCTCATAGCAATCCAAGAGCCTTCTCAAATTAATGAGATGATCGCTAATAGGTTGACTTTCTTTCATCTTGGCTGAAAGAATTACCCTCATCAGTAGCATACGACATATCCGTTCACTAAACTTGAACTTTTGCTCCAATCCTTGAACAACCTCATAAGACGACTTCTCACGGAGATCATCAGTAAACTCGGATGATGCTGTGAGAATGAGAATCGACATAACGTCAGACTCATCATCCAGATACTGATAGTAAGTGTCATACTCACTATCCTGGGCATCTACTCCTGGTCGCTCTGGAGGCAATGTCTCAATAATGTGAAGCTTCCCCTGTGCATCCAAAATATTTTTCAGATGCAACTTCCAAATAGCAAAGTTTGGACCTTATGTTAGAAATATTAAAGTGAGGGGTGTAATATGTAATTACTCAAAGTTGGGGAAATGCTATATAAAGGCATTTCCCCCACATTGCTAAGTAAGCTTTGCATAAAAAAAAAAATTTCTCAAAAAAAAAAAAAAAAAAAATAATATGTAATTACTCAAAGTTGGGGAAATGCTATATAAAGGCATTTCCCCCACATTTCTAAGTAAGCTTTGCATATTTCTCAACTCTTGTGTGTGTTTTCTCTCTTAGCTCTCGGCTCTCTTTCTCTCTACTGATTACACATACAAACACACACATTAACTCTCAAGCATTGCTTCATCCGTATAATACGGGACCATCAATTGGTATCAGAGCCAAACTTGTTTTTTGGCTCGTGATTGTTCGAAAGAAGACAACAAAATCTCGAAGTGTTCAAGCTTCCAAGAAGAAAAAGCTCTCGGTTTCACAAAGATTCAAGAACCTAATCTTTCTTCAAGAAAAACTCAAGTTCAAACAACTTCTAAAGGTAGAACTCGTTAAAGGTATAAGCTACATCTTCATTAACTTTCCTTTGAGTTGGTTCTACATTTTTACAAAGTTTATAAAACATTCTTTAAGGAAAAATACAAACCGTGGGCGTTTTTATACACATTAAGTTAAGAAAGTCATTAAATACCCACCTTTTTCAACATTAAATTTTCTGGGTATTTAAGCATTTATGATGTTCTTGGTTTGAAAGTACAACTTGAAGAAGAAGAAATCGTATTTTGTAATTTATTTAATTATAAATTCTTAATAGCTTAAGTGTTGTACAAGAAAAATCAAGTACTTGCCATACCAATCAAGTACAAGTGGTTAGACACTATTCAGGGTATGGCAATCTGATTTGAAAAGGACACCTCATACTCTATCAGCCGGATCCCTGATTAGACGCGATTGGGTTGTGCGGCTTATAGAGTATCTCAAGGAATGTTGAAGTGTTGATATTCTATCAGCCGGATCTTCAAAGGCAATCGCATGCGATTCACACTTGGTATTTCTATCAGCCGGAACTTAGTGTTGATACGCTATCAGCCGGCTCAAACCTTAGGAATCGCACGCGATTGAAAATTTTCTGTCAACACTTTAATCGCACGCGATTGAAAGTTTTCTAAGTTCACATTGATTCACATACGATTAACTCTTGACTCATATCCGTGCTATTCAAAGGACTAGTCGATTCACTCTATTGGAATCACATTTGATTGAATCACCTATACATTCCATATTGGCAATCGCATGCGATTGACAGGACTAACAGTTTATTTTCTAAGTGTTTGATGAAACAGGATTGATTCGCATTCGATTAACCATCAATACTAAGTTCTTATTCTGCTTGTTTTCAAGGACACCTAATCGCATTCGATTGAACTGTATTCGTACTCGATAAGACAAATTGCAATAAGTTATTCCTTATATTTGGACAAGTGATTGACTCTTTGGACTTGAATTAAAGAACTCTAAGACATTTGGACTTAATCAAACAATCTAATTCATAATTGAACTTAATTTAAATCAAATTTAATTCAAAGGTGAATTACATTACCACAAGTCTAGTTAGTTCAAAGTTGAATTTAATCCTTTTAAGATCTAATTCAAAATTGAAATTCCAAAGACTTAGTTCTTTAATCAAACTCTCAAGTCATTTCTAAAATCAAGCTTTCGAACAATCAAACCATCTTACAAGTGAACGATCATTTCTCTCAAACATCACTAATCATGTCAAGTACAAATGAGATGATGTCCATTGGTACGGAAAGCGGGAAGGTATCTTCTAACTCTAACTATAATATGAGTTTTAAACATGAACACATACAAACCATATTAATCCGAATGAAAGAGTTAGAAAATCAGGTAATAGAGTTAACCACTAGAAATCAAGTTCTAGAAGATTTCTCACACAACAAGGGTATAGAGGCACAAACAATAATTAAGCAGTTAGATAACGACTTAATTAGCCTTAAGATCCAATTAGCTGCTAAAGAATCTGAATTCTTAGAGTTAACTAATAGCACGAATACCACCATATTAGATCTTAAAGCAGAGTGTGCATGTGCTGAAAAGGATTCTGAAATTCTTAAAAATGAACTTAGGGATGACCTAAGTACTCTTTACTCCAGAATCAATGAACTTGAGTATCTTCTGTCCAAACGTGATCAAAGTGAAAAGACCATCTCACAATACAAAGAAAAAGAGCGTCCTTTCTCCAGATGGAAATTCGATGGGCTGGGCTTCAAATTGAAAAAGATTACGTCCAAACAATTATATAATGCTGATTTGTTTGGCGAAGGCCTTACCCAACGGATGGTTTTTATTGGTCAAGAAGAGGAACGTATTGAAGAAGATATCAAACGAACCCTTAATCTCAAAACTGCTATTCCATTTGATTACTCTGATCTCAATGACTCATACCTCACCTGTCTCACGTCATCATCTGATACTGATGTTTCATCTTCTGTCTATTCTGATGATGAACTCTACTCTCCTGTTTCACCAAAGCCCACTGTTGAATACATTCCCCACAAGGAATTACAACAAAGGTTTCAAACCTTACAGGAGTTTTGCTTCACTCATCTAGTTCAAGATGACCTTACCACAGCCTTCCAATCAGAAACCAAATCTGAACCTTCTCCACTAGTTCAAGAAAATGCCATCCTCCACAAGCGTCTCCAAACAGTATTCAATCTTGATGGCAAGATCATTGACGACTTGTGCAAAGAAAATTTTGAATTGCTTGAACGAATCAAAGAGGTCGAAACTGCACTGGAACAACCCACTCCATTTACCTTCTCACCACAGGGAACCATATTAGATGAACGAATTGAAGGTTCCAAACATGTGTCTACATCTTCTCAAGATGTCAAAACTGAGATAAAATCTGTTAAAAAGTTATCCATGGTAAATTTAAAACTTAAACAGATTTTCAAACCAAAACAGACATCCACTTCCACTTCTAATCACATTTCTCGTAAGAACATTGGCATTCCTGAATCCTCCAAAGCAGCTGCTAGTCGACCACGACTCAATTCTAACGTTTTACATTCTGCTGCAGATGTGAAGAAGATCGGGAGTGTGGAGCGTAAAATAAACATAAACTGGAAGAGAGTAATTCCTAGATCCACTAGGAAATGTTCAAATTTGAAACTTGTCTGTGAAAATATTTTGATGTTTGATTCTGTCTGTAATCATTCCTGTTCGCAAGACAAAATTGCTTCTACCATGTTTTGTATGAGTGATGGTTGTACTCATGGACACTGTGAATTTAATTGTTGTTATGATCAATTGAGAAAGTCTTTAGGTATTAAACCATGTGCTGACTGGACTGATTTTTATGCTAATCTAGTCTGTATTCCATTTGTAAATTCCAAAGGTTACATCATTAATCAATGGATCACCACTCGTCAATCACATGCACTTAAACGTCTAAACAAATCCAAACGATTGCTCACGATCAAGGAACTAGAAGTCTACCGACGGCAGGGCTATGAAGCATTTAAAAGGGCTTGGATTGCACAGGAAAAATACTTGCATTCTCAAAAGCGTTCTCGCAATTCCCCTTCCAAAATCTCCAAACCTTCAAAACCCAAGCCATCATCCATCCAACGAGTAGCAAAACCTACTAATCGCAGTGCTCCAGTTCAGCAAAAGCAAGTTGATGCACCGAGGCCACAGAGAATTCTTAAGAATTCCTCGCAACCATGGATTCGCAAACATAACGCTTCCGCAACTCTACCGAATCCAAAACCTCCGATTCCGTCAACTGTCAAACCAACAGTGGTAAATAAACTTTCTTCTCAGCAAATTTCTTCCAAATCTATTCCTTCACGCCAAAAGCTTAAATCCATTTGGGTACCAAAGAATAGATCATTAGAAGTTTCATCATCATCAGAACCCACAATTGTTACTCAACTCAACTTAGAGACTAACAATCAATGACCCATTTCTATATGGGGACCTAAACGTGCTTTATTCTCTTTTTGCAGGTGCCTCACTTGTGGTACCTTGACTACGGCTGTACCAAACATATGACCGGCAACAAAAGTCTTCTCAAGATTTATGTTCCTAAGTACTCCGGGAATGTACGTTTTGGGAACGACAATGTTGCACCAATAATGGGGTATGGAGACATTGATAAGAAGCACATCAAGTTAAAAAAGGTCTCCTATGTTGAAGGATTGGGTCATTACCTATTTAGCATCGGACTGTTTCAATAGCATCGGACTGTTTCAATGCACGTCCCATTGCTAGCTGGGAGAGATGAAAGGTTAAGCTGATAGTAATGATGGGAGAGATGATAGGTTGCTCCATTTTACTCTTCTTTCCTTTGTTTTAAGAGTAGGTGTTACACTGTTTGTTCTTTGTGCAGCTTCATGATGCAACACTCAAGGGGGAGTGATTTCTGATGACACACATGTATACAACTGATACATTTCGTAAATCTTGAGAAGTTTTCATAAACAGATGCAAAAGTCTAGGGGGAGTGTGTCAGACAAACATTCAAATCAACCATATCTGGAGAATTCAATTTTTCAAATTCAAATCAACCATATCTTGATTTGTTGAGAAATTTTCCAAGTGTTGGTGTTGGGTTCTGTTTCAACCAATCGCATAGAATCACTTGAAACCCAACAAAATTAATTTTTCAAGTACTGGTTCAATCGCATGCGATTGGAATAAAAAACAATCAATCGCACGTGATTAAACAATTTCAAGTATTGTTTCAATCGCATGCGATTCAAATAAGTTAGCAAGTCTAAAAGCTTAATCGCATGCGATTGATAAACAAAGGGTGAATCGCATGCGATTCATATGGCTTGATAGAATCTGGCCAACTCATAGGCTTAATCGCATGCGATTGGAAATGGGTGATTCGCATGCGATTCAAGTCAGCCGGATTGTGAGTCAATCGCATTAGATTGACACTTACAAGAGGGAATCGCATGCGATTACCCCTGACTTAACAACAAGTATAGGCCATTCGCATGGGCTATCAGCCGGGTTTTTTACCGACTGTGAGGACCAATCGGAGCTTGACATGTGTCGTTTTCACTGACATAAGTTACCCATCAGTTAACTTCCTTCATACGATTCAAAAATCAAAAATTTCAAACTCTCTCAATCTTGGCTACTTGATTTATCGAACTCTCTCGTTACGCTGCCAAAATTTTCAACATTAGTGTCAAAATACTCCTAATCATATAGATAAGATGGCTCAAGCTATTGTTGACCCAGAGGAAATCATGCCTCGGTCTGAATTCTTAAATTTCAAATCACATGAAAATAATCACTATACGAACCTCACCAAACTGAGAAATCCCACTTACCCTATAGTCACAGAGATTTTGAAAATCCATCCTCTGAACCATATGTTGACCTTTAATCCTGCTACTACTGGCACCCATGTACCTGAACTTTATGTCCAACAATTTTGGAAGACTTGTGAAATACAGATCAATGCTGATAATCAGGAAGTGATTCATGCTGAAATAGACGAATATACCATTGAAATATCTGTCAGCCGTCTCCGGAACATCTTCAGGCTCCCAAGGGCAAACAGCAGACCACCAGCTACAGTATTCGTTGATATTCCCGATGAGGAAGCATGTCTAGCAGCTATTAAGGGAATGGGGTATACTGGTGAGCTGACAAGAAAGAATCAGTTTCGAAGGACAAACTTACATCCAAAGTACAACACCTTAATGACTGTGCTTCAAAGATGTCTCACTCCAAAGCATTCAAGCTATGAGTATCCTACTGAACATCAACTACAAATCTTTGTCGCTGCTGCAACTCATCTTCATGTGAACTATGCCTTTCTGTTCTTCCAAGATTTCAAAGCAACTATTCTAAAGAAGAACTCAGCAAAGAAGAAGGAGGGCAACTTTTTGCCTTATCAAAGGTTCATTCCCATGATAGTCCAACACCTCATGGATCGATATCCGGACACTCCTCGTCGGGCAGGTTTACCCTCTGTATCTCCTAAACTTTTTACATTCATTAAACCTGCTACTCCAGCTAACATGCCAATCCCTCAACCTTTCCCTATATCTCTCTTAGACCTTTGTGAGCAGAATGATATTGTTAAGAGTTATAGGGAGAGTGTAGGAATACCTCCCATGGTTGTGCCAGAACCGGCCATACCTACCTAAGGGGGAGTAGCACCAGGTGAGAATATCGAGGTTAGGACTCAGCTATCTATGGGAGATGCTGAGAGGGATGTGCAGAGGGAAAATGTTGAGAGGGGTGGTGAAGAAGGTGAAGGTGTTGAGAGTAGAGAGGGAGGGGATGCATATGATCCCGCCACCATTCAAGCCATAGTTCAATCTCTTTCTCACTCTACCCGAACCCAAGCTGTTCTTACTGAACTTGGACTTGACGATTCTGAGTCATCCAGTTCTTCTCAAGCTGAGTCTGCTTCCCATCAAGGAGGTGCCCCTTCCTTTGAACTTGTTATATCTCCTGTGAGCACCCCTGACCAACCAATCGAACAACCAGCAGAAAGCACACCCTCATTCATGAAACTTACTGATCCACATACTACCTCTCCCGACCAGACTCACCCAGTTCAAACTACTTAGGTCATTCCACAACCTGGTGGGCTGGTCATTCCTTTGACTTCAACTGCCCAAGCAACCACCATTCCTATCATTCGCAGGGCCATAGTTACTCCTGAACATGACATTCCAGTAACTTCGCCAAGTCATTCTTTATCTGTTGAATCTGATCCTGTCACCCCTGACTCTCTTATTTACCCTGATCAATATGCGGGGTATGGTGCTGGTAGCGGTGATGATGAAGATAGTTTTGTAGATAGGAGTGCGAGTGATAGAGAGGAGGTGAGAAAAGAAAAAATGAGGGATGAGGGTTCCCCAAACCCATAAAGCCGGGAAGCCACATCTACTATGAGGCCTAGCACTGCTGAGCCTCATATTGAAGAAGTCGCGGTGATCCCACCCGTGCAAGTTTCTGCCCCACCAAGCCACTACGGTGTCTCTCAACAGACTCCGTCTTTATTGCACAGGGTTATAGCACATACACTGGGTCAAAGAGGACCGTCTCCCTCGTCCTCGACTCCTTTTCGTGCACAATTTGATATGCCGCGGATCTCCGCTTATCTTGAACAACACAAAGTCATCATTGATGCACTGAGCTTGTTGGCTCGACAAGTCTCCTCAACTTCCATAGGTGGTACCTCTCAAGGTGCCATTCGAGGATTGGAAGGAAATCCTGCTGGAGCCTACATCCATGCTGCTCCAGTAGGTGGTTCTGCCTCTGTGGCAGGTACCTCAACCGGTAATCTGAGTGATTCCGGGTTTGTTACACGTGCAGAACTTCAACATCATATTCAACAAGCCGTGTCACCAATCCACCAACAACTGCAGATGATAAATCAAAAGTTGGATCGGATAGAGCAAGCTTCCAAGGCCCAAGCTGAGCAGCTAAACCGAATTGAAACACTTCTTGCTGCCCGTCCTCCGGTTCCAGAGCCTCAATCACAACCTGATCCTGCCACAATGTCTGTAGATGCTTTAAAGAGCATGCTGTATGTTAGACTTCTGGAGCAAAGGCCAGAATCTGCACATGATCAAGACCTTCTGACTACTCTTCACAACGAACAGTGTCCATCGGGAATCTCCATGGATGACTTTCAAGAGTTTCATGAAGATGTAAACAGAAAGATTGATGAGATCACCAAAGGTTTCTACACCTCCCTAGCAAAAGTCACAGACCGGCTGACTAGCCTAGAAACAACCTGTCAGGCTCAGGCTCAGGGGAGTAAGCGGAGACGGGATGATTAGGATCCGGATGATCAACCCGAGGGGGAGAAAAGGAGAAAATACATGTCTGCTCCCTCAGTTGTTACTACTGTGCCTGTCACACTCGTTACTTCATACTTATCTGCAGGTACAAGTTCAACTGGGTCTGGAAGTCAACACCAACAACAACAAATGGCCGATGAAGTTTATGAACGACAGCAAAAGGAAAATGCTAACAAACAAATTGTACTTTACGTACCTCAGCAACAATCTGAACCGAGGCCAAGTGATCTTGAAGAAGGTGAAATACCTTATGAGCAGCCCCATGCCGAGATGTTTGACTGGTCTAGTGACTCAGAGGAACAAGTGGAAGATTTATATGGATCACTACACATATCACCATCAAGGAAAATGGGAGAAAGCAATCTTGCTGAACCAGAAGAGGAAACCTATGACCCAGAAATTCAAAGGATTTTTGGAGGTATTGATGATTATGTCGAGATTGCTACTCGTCCTGCTTCCCCCAGAATCGTGGATAGATTCAAAGAAACCTTTAATGAATGAGAAATTGCTGCAAGAAGAAAAGAAAGAGCAGCAATTTCTAGAAGGGAAGCAAGGAGAAAACCAAAGAAGCCAAAGTCTTTCTTTGATGTTTCAAGGGTTCTAGTGGATATAAACTTTGAAGTTCATCAACAATTCCCTCCTCCTCCGGGTCAGTTTCAAGAATCAGCTGCAGATATTCTGGAAAGGAACAGACAAACTGAAGCAGCTGAAAAGTTCAGAAGAGAATCCGAATGGCCCCTTCCACCAAACTTTCGAATGCCAGCTCCACCTCCGGTACAACGTGGAGCCCCAAGTCTAGATGCTAGCAACATGTTCACAAGAAGTGCAGGAAATCAACCGATATGGAAAGAATTTCATGTAAATGCTGCATATCTTGAAGAAAGAATACCTAACATCTTTTGCAGCACGCCAATACAGGTTATTTCTCCAGAATTGCGGAACATGGATGATAAGCAACGCAGAAGATATGAACACATTCTTACTCAATCCATGATCACTCCAGAAGAAAACAAATCAGATTACCCAATCGTGGAACTCATCAATGTCTACACACAAACCACCTTCAATATCAAGTATGCAATATTTCATGTGAAAAGGGCAAACAATGTAACATATTTCCTCACTGAAGCTGATCTGAGGTTTGTTAAAGTTAAAGACATCAGTTTTATCTTTGACACTCTCTCACAAAAGAAGGGAAAGTGGCCAGAAGAAGAATTTGGAAGAGTGGCTTTGATGAGATACCTTAGAAATCTGATGGAGTTCATAGAGGAACATGATCTGCAACTTGGAGCTGAGAACAACTACAGAAAGATCAACTTGGTAAAACCGAATTCTAGTCATCCTGACTTAGAAAAACTTGATGAGTTGACTATAGTTGATGAAGGACATGAATGCTTCAGAGGTGAACGAGGAGTTGTCTCCAAGAACACCAAGGGTGAAAATATCTTTATCAGATTAGATGAGCTCATGTCCTACTCAGATGGTACACTAAAAATCCTTCATCATAAGATTCATCAGAAGGTATGGGATAACCAAGATGCCTACACTTATGCACAACATGCTCAGGCCTACAAAGCATTAGATCAGATGAAGACCACAATATCCAACCGGAGGCAAGTAAGGAAATGGCAGGTGGCATTCGGCATTCGCAACAAATCTGTCTATGAATAGATTAATGTATTTATTTGTTGTGAATGATTTCACGCCTCACTTAGGGGGAGATTGTTAAAAATATTAAAGTGAGGGGTGTAATATGTAATTACTCAAAGTTGGGGAAATCCTATATAAAGGCATTTCCCCCACATTTCTAAGTAAGCTTTGCATATTTCTCAACTCTTGTGTGTGTTTTCTCTCTTAGCTCTCGGCTCTCTTTCTCTCTACTGATTACACATACAAACACACACATTAACTCTCAAGCATTGCTTCATCCGTATAATACGGGACCATCACCTTAAAGCTTCCACTTGCTGGTGACGAGACTTAGAGACTCTCTTGGTGAATAAAACGGAATAACAGATAAATAAGACATCTACAGAAAAAGAAAAAGATAAAACCGATTCAGTATTGATTACATCTTCTAATAATTATTACCTTTTAAACAATAAATTATTAGACTAGGATCCATATTTCACATTTCCCGATGCAAGGTTTGGGCACTTCCCACCGGGACAATGCTATTTCTGGTAGGTAAAAAAAAAACTATACCAATAGTATCTTAACTGGACACGACTCCTAGATCCGCGGGACATCGGTTACAAGAACCGTGCATGTTTAGTCCCTCTAGTGCATTTTGGGCCAGGACTCCCGATTATCACCAAAATAGATCGCACCACCTAAGACAGCATGAATTCTGGCCGGGACTCCCGATTATCGCAGAATCTTTCATGCCCCTTCCCGCAATGGTTTGAACCCGGATGCCCAAGGTTTGGGCACTTCCGACACCCGAGTACCGTTTAACAGCAAGGGTATACCATTAGGTGGGTAGCACACTGATCTAAGATTTTTCTTAAAAAAGGATTTCCAAGTTTTTAACGAGAAAAACTTTAATGCCAGTTTTCTTTTTTAAAAAACATCTGTTTCAATAATTGACTATTATTAAAACCCTTGTTTTATTTCATCATGTTAATCACAACCACGCATATATAAAATATGTAAAGAAATAAAACAACCACAAACAACTATGCCTTAGCCTTGCCCTTAACTATTGTCGGTTTCGTGAGCCACACGAAAAACCCGACGGTCAAAACCTAAGTGGAAAAACACAACACACATGGCATGGCATTCTGAAGCTCCCACTGGCTCCAACATCCAATCCTCCTTCTTGCTCCTTGCTCCTTGCATCTTGGTCCAGATATATATAATCTATAAAACTATTCTATTCTACTTTCTAAAAAAAACTAGAAATATAAAAGTACAAGATGATCAAAGGCACGCAGGCCCGCTAATCTAAAACTTTTACAATATAGAATAGGGGTTGTAAATGGCACGCAGGCCTCCCCACACCATAGAATAATAAATCCAAAACAACCAGAAGTACAGGAAATTTAAAAACAATCCACAAGGTCTAGGGCTCGGCTATGACATCCCAAAACATGTACTAAACTAATACATGAAAGTAAACAACAACTGATTTCTAATTATCCAACTTGATGAAAAATACTGATTTTAACAAACTTGTCAAAACCACCTATATTGTTTTACCGTTATTTGCAATAAATATATATTCCAAGTTTCATACTTCATAATTAATCAAAAACTCGAAATAATATTTAAACTCAAAAATTAAAAATAACAACTGTATTTTAATTTTTTATATCAACCACAAATATCCGAACCACAAACTGGGCCAAACATTTAATACTGGGTCGAAACAAAAAGAACCTGGACTGAGGAAGGAATTGGGCCGTAGCCCCCTTCGGACCCGTGGATCGGCTGGGCCGGCTTTGGGCTGTGGCTCCTGGGCCGTAGCCCACCACACCGTAGCCATCACTGCCCTGGCCGCCGTATACCACCACGCCGCCGCCGACTTCAGCCGAGATGGGCTTCCGTCGAACAGCGCCGTCGAAGGGCCTGGGACCGTCGTCGATCACGGCCGGCTAGCCGCCTCTCCTCGGGACTGCCGTCGACCAGCCGACGCCCACGACTGGGATGCCGCCGACCTGACCGCCGCCACCGCCTATGATGGTGGTTTCGGTTTTTGTTTTTCGCAAATAACAACAATAAAAAAAACATATTTAACTTAAAAATTAAATCTTATAATCTTTTAATCAAAGGTTTATCCAATAAAAATCAAAACTTGATTTTTATCATTCTGGATAATTAAAAACCTTTTTCTTGATAAAAGATAAACCTTTTTCATCAGAATAAATGAAAACCTACCTCGTTTCCTACGAGGTTAGAAGTGGCTCTGATACCACTGAAGGGTTTTGTAGGGTATAAAAACATGCACAGCGGAATAAAACCCCCTCCAGTGATCTCATCTAACTCGTACAGAAACTAAAGGGGAAGAGGATTAGAAAGTTATACCTTTGTTGTAAAACAGAAAACTTTCTTTATGCCCCTAGACAGCTGCAGGTTATCCACCGCTACTGCACCACCTCGAACTGGCTGCTAGACCGCCTAAGGATTAAAACCGGATCAAAAAAACTCGATCACAATGTGTGTGTGTATAGCCGCCGCCGACCACCGCCGCTCGGTGGTTGGTTCTCGGTTGCGTCGCCGCTGACGATCCCAAGAGAGGGAGAGAGAGCCGGCCGAGAGAGAGGGAGTGTGAGGGAGGGATTAGGGTAATCTTTTTCTTGTGTTTAACTTATGATTGAATGAGGCTTATAATAAGGTTTATATATATAATCCTTATTAGGCCAAGCCCGTTTAATTAAAGCCCAGCTTTAATTAAACTATTAATCAATTACATAAAGTACCCTCGACCTTTCTAATTAATTAATAACTATTAATTAATTGGTCCCGTTAATATTTGAACTAAATATTAACTTCTCCTTTTAAATAATAAATAACTATTATTATTTTCTCTTTCTCAATAATTAATCATACTATTAATTATTGTGATACACAAACATGTAAAATCCAACATGTTCTAATTGGGTGTGCAGCGGTGTGATCCTTTAGTGTCACATAGTATTGGACACGATAGTACATGTTATCTATCTCTGCACATAATCTAACAGAACATACGATTGTCAATGGACTTGAGGAATAACATGGCTCTGAACTTCCACTTAGGATAGTCAGATCCATCAAATATGGGGCAGCCTTTGGCAGACATCTGTGGAAAGTTTGAAGTATTATTGCTTGTAGACATTGTAAACTTTCTCAGAATCTTGAACTTTCAACTTATGAAATCGTTCAGCCTGCTCTGATACCAGTTGTTGGTCCCTTGGTGAGAATAACAACAAGCAACAGGTGTGTAGAAAGGGGGGCTGAATACACTTTCTGCGGAAATTGAACAAATCAAAATAAAGTGTTACACATAGTAAATCAAACCACAGTCGAATGCTTTGCATTTCATTAATAAGAAGATGATTACAGACTCTATCAAGTAAGCAAATCTTGATATGTAAACATCTAATATAAATCTCTCAATCTCTCAAACTTAGTTATCTATAATCAACTTATGATTATAGATACTGACGACTCTCTAAACAGGATTTACACAGATTGATAACTTACCAATATCACAACTAATGTGATTATTCGAACACACGAATAGCTTGGCAATCTGTGAATATCTTAATCACGTTGAACTGACAAACAGTGATTCAAGAATCGTAACACATACGGTGAGGTGAGGTTTTGGCTCTGCAACACTTAGTCGTCTTCGTAGTTGTAGTCGTAGTCGTACCTCTAAACTTATCAGGAGATAAGTATTTATAATCCTGTTGCTACGGTTCCTAACAAACTGGACTAATCCTAATTTGCTAACTAGCTATCAGATAACTCGGAATCTTGAATCTTAAATCTTCTTATCTTGAGTCTTCAATCTTCAATCTTGATTCTGAAGTCTTCTTATCCTTCCCGTAGATATAGAGAGTTAAAAATTGAATTTAAAACATATTTAAATTATTTTAAACTGACTTCTTTAGTCAGGCTGAGTTACTCAGCTTGACACTCATCAAGCTGAGTTATTCGAGAACAAACCCGAATTCAAACATGGACTAACATGTATATATATTAACTCATCCTTAGAAGTCTAAAGAATTAACTAAAACATATTTAGTAACTCTTCACGCTGAGTCGCTCAGCTTGAAACTCATCAAGCTGAAACTCAATATATATCTTAGTTTACACACACAGCTTATCAAACATATTGATAATCTTACTAAGATATAGTCTAAGCTGATCGAACATATGCTCAGCTTATACTCAACTTATACTTAGTTTGAATCACTATAAATGTTCAGTCTGACTATGCTTCATTATTTTTGTTTAAGTTATATGTAGAACACACCAACAATGACTCCTTAACAGGCTGGGTGGACTGCTCTTCGCTCCCCCACCAGTGCAGATGGTTGTAGCTTATATCCCCAGTTAGAGTCGTTGAGCAGGGCTTCCCACCCTGTGAGATATGACTCTAACTGACACGTTGGCACGTCGCGATGTGACAGGATAGCTTTGTGTGTTGTCCCTGCGTTGTGATAACCTGCTTGTTGACACTTATGTGTAAATCTATGCTCACTAGCTAGTGTAGCTAACGGTGCATGATTTCCATTTTTGCAAGTACTGAGTAGTCAGCCTTGTGAGACGGAAACTTGTTGGTAGTCGTTGTAATATCTTTTGGGAACACTGGTTATTGTATATGTGATCCGTGGTCGGTTGTCCCTAGAGTTGGTAACACCTGTAAGTTGTGAACTTGGCATATTCTTTTAATGTAAATTAACAGCCGAGTCAGATGAACTTTACTAATCTTTTGTAACGTTGTTTATTCCGCTGCACGCTTTGAGTAAACGTGGTTAAAAAGTTTAGATTAACTCTAATTTTAAGCTTATGAAAGCCGGTGTTACATTACAAGTAGGGGTGTTCACGGGGCGGGGCAGGTAGTGATATTTTTGTGGACCGAGGCCACGGGGCGGGTACCCAGTTTTCTGAACCGCAACCGAACCGCAGGGTACCCGTAGAGAGGCGGGTACCCATGGTCCAGGTCACGGATACCTGGAAATTACGTTGTTTTTAACTTTTCCTGTTTTCTAACGAGTTTAGATTCATAAAATTTAAGATTCAAACATAAAAATGAAAATTTAAAACACACAACACCCAAGTTTCATAGTTCATGACACGAACAGCAAACCAATGTTTAACGGTACATTATCCAAATACAATAACACAACAACTCAACAAGTTGGCAAACCAAAGTTAATAGTCCATTATTATAAAAAACAAAGAGCGCGCCACAATGAGTATGAAAGCTTGAAGTTCCTCAACCCACAAGATATTCTTTAGATTTGTCACCTGCATATATTTGAAACATATAAATAAGTAATTCTTTTATTAAGAAGTTGCATTGAAATTTATTTAATGTTTGCAACCAAGAAATTAATATATACACACAATATATTTGGATTACAACCAAGAAGGAAATAATTATGCCAATCCTTCATATGAAGGAAATAAAGTATAAATTAATTCATCACTCTAAATAAGAATAAAGAAAACGGTGGACTTTTGTACATGGTAAATAAGTAAATAAGAATCAAGTAAAACTATAAAGATTAAGTAAAACTATAAAGCTTAATTAAACATTATACAACTTACTCAACTAACGGCACACGTTCATGTCATCCAACTTCAATCATCAACAGTGATGGTGGAGACAGATTCCGGCAAATCCTTCAAATCTGAATTCAAAATCATGCATCAAACAAAAATTAAGTAAAACTATAAAACTTGTTAGAAGATAAAGAATAGTTGTTAATTTTAAATTATTAAACTAAAATTTACCTGCTTCAAGTGCTTCAAGTTCTTCTAGTTTTTCTTCGATGTCGAAAGGAACAGATTTAGACCTAAGCCAATTTTGTAGAGAAGTTTATAATCCTCTTATGCATTTTCCAATCTTCATCAATGAAATGAGCTGTCAAACACATGTTGCTAAGGTTTTGCCTTGAAGACCACAAATCCGTGGTTAGGCAAACTCGTTGCTTAGTCTTTCTAAAGTACTTCTTCAAGCTTTCCTTCTCAGCTCTATACATATCAAAGCAATCTCTAGTGACAGTTATTCTAGAGGGGATCTGAAATTGGGGTTGCAACATATTCACAAAGTCACGAAACCCTTCGTGCTCAACCATCCTGAAAGGCATCTCATCAATAATTATCATTCTTGCAAGATACTTCCTACATGTAGCTTGATCGAATTTCCATGTCATGAATGTAGAATTACTATCACCGGTGTCTTGGACAGAAGATTGACTTTGAAAAATCAATAGCTTTTGTTTCTTATCCATATTATATAGATACTTCTTTCATCGATTTAGATGATTACGTAAAGAAGTAGTTTTATTTTTACTAGGACACTTCAATCTATTAGTGCAATAATCACATGTCGCAAAAGTTTTATCTTTAGGATCCCTAGTGAAATGATCCCATACCTCCGACTTTACATTTTTATCATCTTTTCTTTTTTCTTTTGAGTTTTGCTCTAAATTTCCTTCCTCGTTTTCATTTTGAGTTGGAGTACAATCATTTGCACTTTCAGCCCCAGGTGTAGGATTGCTAGAAGTCTCAAAGTTAACATTATCCACATCTATATTCTCCATTTATCTATTATAAATAAGTTAGAGATATGAATGTCAAGCAATAGTTTATACTTCGTATATTCAAGAACAAAATCCACATCATTTTAATTCTATTTAAGTAATGAATTATTGAACTGGCACTTTGACTAGTAACTATGATTTAAATCTAAATAAACATACTACTAAGTACTAAGCAATCAAACAGAAAGCTCACACTGTCTAAATAAACATAATTTCAGTACTACTAAACATACTCAAACAAAATACTAAAATAGAACTTCTTAAACTTATTTCTATTTAGGCATAATAGCAAAAACACATGAATACAATTAACCATTAAGGAAAATACATCAACACAACTACATTTAAATCCACGACTAACTGCACAATCTAAGACACATACAAATATACAACAAAATCCACATACTACATTCAAATCCAAACACTTTCAATCATACTTAAAAAATAGAAAATTTAAAAAAACACAAAACTAGATATCAAGAATCAAGAAAGCAACTAGTTTAAGTTTAGTACCATTAAACAAGATATCATAAATCGAGAGAGAAAACAGAACCTTCAAAGTCTGAATCGTGAGAACTAAGAAGGATGGCCAGAGAAGGATGGCTCTTGAATCTCGAAGGCACTTTCAATCATAGTTAAAAAAAATAGAAAATTTAGTGAAGGAACAGAAGCTAAATCATAGTTAAAGATAGAAAATGAAAGGCATAATGAGAAGCTAAATCGAACCTTTAATAGTATAATCCTATTACACTTCCGATTTCAGTGAAGGAACGGTTGAAGCTCGAGATGAAGAAGACGGAAAGGAGGCCCAATCGGCCAATCGCTGATGCGGGGATGCCTGATGGGTGATGAACGACGCGGCTCGCTGCCGAGTTCTGACCGCCGTGAGCGGCGGATTAACGCCGCTGCCGTCGTCTTGGTCGTCGGCTGGTACTAAGTCGCCGATGAACCTGGTGAAGCCGTGAAGTTGTTGCTCTAGAGGATTAGGGTTAAGTGGTTAACGTGGTATAGTGGAACGGCTGAAGCTTGGAAGAGTGGAAATGTAGCAGATATGTGGATATGAATTATTTAGGGTTAACACGGTGCTTTTGGGCTTTTTCTGGATCCACTTAATAAAATTATTGAATATATTATTATTTAAAAAAAAAAAAATATGGTTTGGTGGGTACCCGCGGGTATCCGTAAAAAATAACCCGAACCGACCCGTCAGCAGCGGGTACCCTACTTTTCGGGTTTTTTCGGATATCGGTATTTTCGGTTTACGGTTTTTTCAGTTTCGGTTCAGTTGGTTCGGTTCGGTTTCTCGGTTTTCCGGTTTTTTTGAACACTCCTAATTACCAAGAAGTTTTGAGGCATCCCAAGACACTTATAAAAAGCATATTGCTCATCTCCTACTAGTGAAACAATGACCTTTTTCAATCTTTTCGATAAAAGCTTGGCGGTTATCTTGTGGAGGTAGCCTATAAGACTTATGCGCCAGAAGGCAACCCCATAAGACTTATGAGCCTTAAGGCTTAGGAACTTTAACTAACATGCACATATGAATAAAATTGTTACTTTACTCTAAAACACCCACTAGTTATCCAATCAGTTGAATATAAATACTAAAATCAAAGTATGATTAATGTCCTACCTTTATAACAATCATTTTCCTAGAATTTTAACATGATTTACACCGATACTACACCTCCACGAACCGTGCTTCTAGACTGCACGGTAAATCACCACAAACTATATAAAGCAAAATTGATTTACACGTGTGTGTGTTCTCTTGTTGCTTCTCCTTGGCCGAAAAAGAGAGAGGAGAGCGAAAGATTTTGTGTTTGTTGTTAACTTTGATTTAACCTTGATTTCTTTCCTATTTATACAAATCTAAGCCCTAACTCATTAAGATTAAGTCCATCTTAATTAGACTTTCAAACAATATAAAATAAATCTTTAGATTTGAATAATTTACTAATTATTTCTAACCTTTAATTAACTTATAAACTTATTAACTAATCAAACTTTAAATATTAAACTAATATTTAATTAGGTTTACTCATAAAAAATAAATAACTATTTATTATTTATTTTTCTAAAATTAATCCAACAAATTAATTATTTCCATACAACAATTGGTGACTTCTATTAAGGAGTCTAATTGGGTGTATAAGAGTGTGACCTACTAGTGTCTTATAACATTGAAAAGGGTGACACATGTTCACTATTTGGTGCACACTTAAAGACACCCACTTGTGCAAGACAAGTAACACAACTTGTTCACCATTAGCTGAAGAAGGTCCCCGCCCAAACACTTAGGATAACATGTTATAAGATTTCTTACATCTAGAAATATAATCTTTACATAGATTCACATGCTCTTCCTTTTGCATCATGATATTTCATAATTTGAGTTTTAAAAATGCAGCAAAGATCAATTCTAAAAACTCAAATTATATTTCTTGTTGGGGGAGATAACTATTTCAACGCAAGAATCAAACCATCTTATTACAACATATGCGATTTGATGATAACAAAACTATCATTTGCAATAGACTAGAAATTATCGTAACATGTGTTATTATGATAAGACTTGTAATCTTATTAAGTCTTGTATATTAGTAGTCAGTGCTGATCATTATGTATGAGTCAGCTAAGCCTCGACTGTTCATTATGTATATTTAGCTAACCAAGTACTTAAGATAGATTTGATTAGCTAAGCAGTGTTAGTGGTTTAGGTGAGCAATTCATTGCTTCAGCTAATCAAGGCATATTTGAGCATCCTTTGCTCAACTGTGCATAGTGGTCCAATTAATTAAAAGAACAGTTCAACTCCTCTTCACAGGCTCTCATGGTCCGTGAGGCCCCGTGAAGATCAAGCTCCCACGACTTCTAGTCCGGGTTGTGAAGTCTCGTGAAGGTTTTCTCTTCACGACCTCTTCACGGCCCGTGAAGGTCCTCAGAAACCCTAACTTTGATTTTTCTCTCATTTGGGTTGTGCTATCGAAATCTACCCTTGGCGTATGACCCAATAGGACCGCACCTCGTCAACAGTGATGCCAGTAGACGTATATCAGTGGGCATATCCAACAGACTCCCACTTGCACATGATATAGCGTCACTAGTACCACAGACAAGCAGCAGCTCTAGCAAAGCATGTTATCTCATCACTTAAGTGTTGAGTTGACTTATATATTTCCATGTGTAATTATTTAAGTCAAAGGCTGAACATTTGTTCTTCTTTACATCCTTAGATCTTCTATTTGTAAAAGTACAACACTATTAGCTTTGCAAAGTAAAGTTGAAAGGATATAACTTGAATTTGACATGAAAGGTTAGAGTTGCAAAAGAAATATTATCTCGAAGATCCTGTTCAAGTTCTAAAGCATGGCCGGAAACAAACTTGTTTAGGAAAGTCAAGATACTAAATATATTATTGATGATAAAGTTCTCAGCATCAAAGAAAGTTTGCGCTGCTTAAGGAAAAAATTGTATGGAATATATATTTAAATACTGTTACTGGGTGTACTTTTCATAAAGGCATAATATTTTATTAGAAACCCTACTATATAATATATACTTTGACTTCCGCTAACTTCATCACTTAAATATTATATTTTCCATATCAACCATGTCTTTTGATTGGTTACCTCATCATCTATATATATGCAAGCCAACTTCATTGTTGAAGTACGACTGTGACTCACAAAAAAAACCAATTGCTACTTAATAAAAGCAAATAGTGTTCGCATTTTAGAAGTCTTAAAACTTGATTAGATTAGTTGTATATGTGTTAGGCTATGTTAGTGCAATCAAGAGATTAATATATATATATATATATATATATATATATATATATATATATATATATATATATATATATATATATATATATATATATATATATGGTTTTTATGTTGCAATTTAAATATTAAAATAAAAAGAAAAATATTAATATACATCCAAGTTAATATGAAAATAATATGTTTGGCAAAATAATGAAATATATATTTGTGGAAGATCACAACACTGATAAAAACTCACAAAATATATATACTGTATAATATTATTGCGAAAACTATAATGATGGTGAAAATAAAAATGACAATACGATTATAATTTAATATATCTTTTAAATGTCAATTTTAATAAACATATATTTTCACTTATAAAAATGTTCCATACTGCGTTAAAATTGATATTTATTTATGGAACAAAGTTTTTATAACATTTTGCCAACTGATTTGAATAAACATATTTTTATAAATTGGCAAAATTGAAAATACGTATTTTGGATTACAAGATTAATATCCCTAAGAGGTATTATTATACTGTGTATTAATTAATTGGATATTTATAGATTAGGTTGGGATCTTATGACACAAAAGTACATAGGTGTCAACTTTATGATAAAAATGACACGCGGTGTCACCATTTCATTTACCCATGTGTTTATTAAAATTTAAATGTCAGTCCAAATAAACAGTGTAACAATATTTATTTTGAGATTTCTTGTATCCAAAATACCAGTTTAAAACAGAAGATCAAAAAATAATGGAAATATTTTTAAACGGCATGAAAAGCTGGCACAGTGCTCCACGGTCGAACCACGGAAAAGCTAAAAATTATAACTTTGACTAGTAAAAAATCACAATGATCAAAGCTAAAAATTATTATTTTTTAACTCAACCTTGATTATATATAGCTATATACACACACACGCGCGTGCGCACACACATTCACATTCACACACACACACATACATATATATATATATATATATGCAGTCATAACTAAAAAATAATAATCTATAAACTCGAAACCAAAAACTGTGACTTTACGAAGATCAAAACCTATCATTGTGAACATCATTTATTTGTGTATTCGGCTCTGGCCGAGTCCCTCATTGCTTAAAACAAAAACTTGTGCCCAAGCCCGTTTACCCTAGACTATTAACAGCGAATAACTTTTAATTAGTGGGCAACCTTCATATCGTTGGAGCTTTACCGCTCTCCAGTCTTGAATAGAGAGAAAACGACAACAATAAGTATAAAGCTTAGCGAGCACACAACTTACACACCACACTAGGTATGTGCAAAACAAATACATACATCTATGATCACATATCATTACATATAATATTAAGCAGTTCATTAATAACGATTTCACTTTTGGGTTACACATGACTTACTAAGCTGTACCAAGGGTATCACGTGTCTAATTGTGTCCAGGTTGTGTTTTCACCACATTATAATACAACACTTCACTAAATGCATAAACACATCAATTACACTTTTCACATATAATTAACATGCACATTTCATACTAATATAATGAGCAAGTTAGTGTAACTCATTTGATCACAACACAAGCAATAACAATAGTAATTTAGTTATGTATTTGGATCATTTGTGTCTATTGACAATCACCTAAAATAATAGGTTTTCACATCGTTAATCACTAACTAGGGCTACATACCTTATCCACACTATCATACAATGAAAACCCCCAAAACTTAACACTTAGGTCTACTTTGTGATTGGGGTTCAAAATACACTTCACGATTGTGGCCACATATGTAAGAGTGGTTTTCAAAAATTGAGATTTACAAAAACTTTTCTACTCAATCTGAATTCATCGCAACAGAAGATTTTTAAACATCATAATAATTTAATACAGATAAACCGTTTTAACTACACCAAATAAAAACCACCATTACGTCATAATTACATCATTGTTCAAAAAGCAAGTTCATTATACGACCATAAGTCGGTTTCATGATCGCCATATACATAAATAAGTTACTGATGTGCGTAAAGCGTATCCGTTTTAAATTTATAAAATCCGTTAATATTTAGTACGACTACAACACAAATAGGCAAGAAGACCTAATCGTATTATAGTATAGAAAATAAGTACGGGTGTCGAACTCTTGGGGAACGAGTATGATTTGATAAAATTATATTAATCTTAATATTAAGCTAAACTAAAAAGCAAATAAAGGGGGGGGGGATTATTGAGAATTTGCACTTTCAATCAACTAATACCACTAGCAACCCTAGAAAATATCTAAAACAACCCAAAGAAACAAGAAAGCAAGGACCTTTGTGGATAAATCTTATATAATAAAGAATTTCCCTCCCTAGATTCGATTTTACCCTTTTCAAGTTAATTACATTCATGGAATTAAGAGCAAATGATACTAAACATCATGCATAGATTTCTAAAGTGGTTAAAACCTTGATCCAATTATAACCGTCTAATTACACTAATTAATAACCTTTATGGTCAAAAGCGCGATTAAAAAGTATAATTAGCCAATTGGTTCGATTACAACTATAGCTTTAATCTTTAATGATTGTATGATCAACAAAACATTAAACTAACACATAAAGATTATTATATGTTGAATCACATGTTAAAGTTTCAATCTTTAATTGTTTAACCCTAGAATTAGTCAATCACTAGTCTAAATTATCTAATGATCCTAGATTATCAAGATTCAAGCTTTATGATTAAATTGATTTTCTAATGCATAAAACTCAGAATATAAACAACTAAACAAATTCTAGAACATGGATGAACTAATGATTAAGCAAAACATGATAAAAACATGATTAAAATATCCAAATCCATGAGTTAATCAACATTAATTAGGGTCATCTTCTCTAGGGAGGAAAAACAGAAACTTAGCCAAGAATATTCATAATAAACATCTGGAATTAAAGAAAGAGAACAAGAACATGATGAATAGAATGAATAAACCGTAAAAAGCCGAATGGATTTAAGCTTTGATCTTCAAATAGTATCCAAATCTCTAAGTCAATGCTCCCAAGCTCCTCCGGAATTGTTTGAGGTTGTTTTCTGGGGTATAAGATGGTAGAAAGTCGAATTGAAGGTTGAAATCCCGAATGAGAATGAAAAAAATATATAATGGAGCCTTGTTGGCCGCGTCGCGACGCGACACACCAAGATCGCGCCGCGATATGGTGTTTTTATCTTTTTTTCATCGGCCATTTAAATTTCAAATCTGGATAAGGCTGATTAGCTCACGTCGCGGCGTGTCCATGCTACCTTCACGACGCTACCTTCTCTCCTTTTATCTTCAAATCTCGAATTTTAAACCTGAAAAATAATTATTAAAGTTAAAAATCGCATTTTAACATATATTGAGTAATTTTAATTAATAACAACCCGAAATAGCGTAAAATATATATTTAAATAATGCGATATCACTACCCTTTGGCACCCATCTAACAAGGCCACACACCTAAGCAACCTGCACGCATACAAGATACATTTCAAAGAAACAAGTGTCAGTTTTTGCTTCGTGGGCCAGCTTAGTTATCATCATCACAAAATAATCATATTAAAACATTTACAAAATATGTTTAGGTTTAAGATAATGAATCCCAAACCATAACTTGACCCACCCGCATACATCGTATATCCCCACATGGTCAAACATCATCATAAACATCAATAATTACATCATGGACATCATATTCATCTGTTACATCATTTATCATCTCATGCATCATTAATCATCTCTATCATCATTAATACATCCTTCTTATTGGGGTCTATCATTATACATCACTATCATCGTTACCCTAACTACCATATATGTGCATGGCAACTACTAAGTTCCAAGGTCCCTCCACATTGGCACAAGTTCAATAAGCATGTCCAACAAGTTTGGTATAACACGGGGCGCGACTCCCACTTGTACACACACTCCCGTAATCCGTCCGTTTTAGCTACTCCGTCATAGTCGTTTAGGTGGAAGTACAACCGGTGCCCCAATTTCCAACGATAGGCCCTCCTTCCACCAACGTGGTGTCATGCATGTTGACCTGCATCCTTAGTCAAACACCACTCCAGTATACCCACACATAAAGTACGAGTACACCATGTGTTTTCATGGTTATCTAGAAAATCCGACAACTAATCATCACTTTGCTAACATATTCCTAGAAGGCACACTTTTCCTACTAGGCATCATTTACACATTTAAGAGTACATCTACCCCCACCCTTATCTTCATATAGATCCATCATGATCATTATTTCATATATCTATATGTATACATGCATGCATCGCTAACAACTTGTATATCATTCACATGTTACCAAAAATGTATTGCGTGTATATTAACAATAATAAATCAAGCATAAACATTCAGATATAGATATATCATCTTAAAAAACGTTGATCCTTTCAAAATAGATTTTATCTAAGTGGTTGGTTTTATAAAAATAACTGAACTCACTTCAAATTTGACAAATAAACCACTATAGAAGTAGATTTAACTACTTGTACACATAGATCGTCAAAACACAGACTTGCATGTCCCAATCACTACTCAAGATCTCCAAGAAACAAAACTCGCATCGAAAACTTGCCCGAAATGGAAACACCACACTTCCCGAGCATTGAACATGCACACCTATTGACATCCGACACTTCCACACGCTCCTACACTTAGAAATGATCTAAATCTATGAGAACACTCAAAAATCCAACTGAGTTTTGGTACACAGGGAATAAAATGATGAAAAATGAAGGAAATGAACTCATATATATAGGCTGCTTGAAACGCGTCGCATCGCGACCGCCTTGCCACGTGTCCTTCTCCGTCTGCCACGTGTCCCTGCTGATACCTGCAATTTTTCTACACACGCAACCTCGCATGAGACCTGCCACCAACACGAACTGTGACACGTCGCATTGCGATCTCCTGTATTCCACACCAGGTGTTATTTGACATATATATACTTCTTAATATATAAACTCCATAAATTACCATTTATTTCTGTCTAAATACTATTACAATATTTGTCTTACAAAAATCGGGTCATTACAACAAATATACACTTTATTATTGCGATGACATCTATTTTGTGATTTCAAACTTAGTCACGATCCCATGTTCACGATTTACGATTACAAACCTACTTTGTGATTCATTAGTTTAAGTTTGATTTGCAATTCACTTAGTTTACATCTTACGATCTAGTGCCTCTTGGCACTTTACGAACCAAAGGTTATGGGGAATTCCCTAAAGGACACAACCCATATTTGTGATTCCTACCTTCATCACCAAATTAATGATTGGCTAGTTTACGACTGAATAAATTTAGCTCAGTTTATGATTCCACTTTAATGTTCAACCTGCGATTTAACCAACTTAGTCATTTTGGGATCCAAGTCCAATGATAGTTTACAATTCACGATTCATGTGTATTAACTTGGTTTATCGATTCAACCTAAAGTCAATTTACGATTCACACCTTTTTAAGTTGGTTGCGATTCATTCACTATCAAGAACTATCACAATTCCACAACTCATAGCTGACCAGTTCTTGAATCAAACCTACTAAATACTTAACTAAATCATGTAATTCTTGTTGCATTAGATTGTAAACATCATTTTAACAAACCCTTAGTGATTAGTTGCATTTATAACAAGACTCAAGGGTCCAAATCTATATAGTTTTTTTGGTTTCTTCATAGAGTTCGAACAACCCAAAAATCATTCAAAACCCCACTAAAACATAACCAACTGACATGAAAATGGTAAGTAAATGTTTACAAAGGTGCATGAAATCATACCTGAGTGCTTTTCCTTCGAAAAGAACTTGTCAATTTGATGTAAAAATGATCCAATCCTTCTTGTTCTTGGTCATGGATCACACATAGTACACAAACTTACTCTTTTGGATAGAAATTTATGGCGACGGTAAATGAGGTGTTTGGTCCATGTGCCCTAATTTAGCTTATGTACCTTGTAATATTTCTCATATGTTATATTTAGACCCTTGAACTTAATACAATCATAACCATAACATCACATAATTAACCAACTTCTTGTATTAAATAAGTTTTAATATTACATTTTTTTAAAACGGGTATTACACCATTGTTGGGTTTTAAGGCATAAAAACTATAATTAACATGCACAACAGAATAAAAATTATTAATTTACTTTAAATCCCTCACTAGTGATCCAATCTATTTAACAGGAAAACTAGAATCAGAGTAGGATAAAAATCATACCGTTTTAACAATCCTTGATTTTTTGTAATACTAACGGGATTTACACCGCTACTGTAGCTACACAAACCGTGTTGCTAGACCGCATGAAAATCACCACAAACTGTGAAAATCGAAACTGATTTGTGTGTGTGGTCGATCAAACTCAGGTTTTCTTGTTGCTTGTTGTCGGCCGAAAAAGAGAGGAGAGGAAGAAATTTTGTGTTTAGTTTACTGCTAAGTGTGATTTAACCTAGATTTGCGTCCAATTTAAACAATTCTAATCCCTAGCTCAATAAGATTAAACACATCGTAATTAGACTTTCAAACAATACAAAATTAAACCCTCGCTTTGAATAAATTACTAAATTCCAAACCTTTATTTAATTAATAAGCTTATTACTAAATCAACCTTTAAATATTTAAGGTTTTGCTCATCTTCTAATATATATAAAAGACTAATTTGAAAAAAATTATTAGATGATATGTATCCTTCATTTAATAAAAGATTTAATCTTAGTCGTAAATTTTTTTAGTTCTAAAATTTTCATTTTGACTTTTTAGAGTCAAATTAATGTGAATTAATTAAAGATAATCCTTAATCAAATAAGTGATAAATATGAAAAAAAATTAACAATTAAACAAGTAATTTCCAACGTTTTTCAGTGCTATCCGTATATAGATATTCGGAAATGATTTTAAATTGGTACAAAATTGTAATTTTCATGAAATTTAATTTGCATATGACTTTTTATGATAGAATATAAATGCAATTAGTATTTAAAATTCAAAGTTTAGGAAATCGATCATCAAATCAAGATGGCTAATCTCATGCTTTTTCGTTTATTTGTTTATAAATGTGTGATTATAAACCATTATCTTCTGATCTTCTAATATATATAATAGTCTAATTTGAAAAAAATTATTAGATGATCTGAACTATTCATTTAATAAAATATTTAATCTTAGCCGTCGATTCATTTAATTCTAACATTCTAATTTTGACTTTTTAGAGTCAAACTAATATGAATTAGTTAAAGATAACCCTTAATCAAATCAATGATTAATATCAAAACATTATAAACAATTAAACAATTGGAAATGTCAAAAAAAATTAATAAAATATAAACTATCTCAAAAGCATACTTTTATCTTTATTATTTTTCATATAAACAATAATAATGAATATTTCTGAATTAAGTAATATTTTTTTTACCTTTTAGCTAAGTTGAAAAATTAATTTGACTTTAACTTTTTGAAGCCAAAATTTTGTAAGTTAATCAAGACTATTATAAATAATTTAATATATATCATTCTTAAACTTTAAAATATCGTATTTGTCCATCAAATTTATAAATAACATATTTATCTCTTATAACATTTCAAATTCTCATATTTAAATATTTAACCAAATTTTTAGTTCTATCATCCTAGAATATTTTATAAATGTTTTAAATTCTTTTTTATTATAACAATAACATTTAATTTGACCTTATTACTTATAATTGTAAACATAATGATCGATAACATGTACAAGATATTTAATCACGTCTTTTAATATTTCTTCAATCATGTGTGCTATATTTTTTCACGGTGCTTCCATCTCTGGTCTTGTAATTGACGCCAACTATCGTCATTTTTTTAACTTTCAATTTTCCGCGTTTTATAATGATTTAATATCTCTTATTAATGTTTAATACTTATTATTTTTCTAAACAATCCCGTGTGTTATACGGGCATGCAACTAGTAAATGATAAATAACTATTTATTATAAATATATCCCGATATTTAAATTAACTAATTAAGTATTTCCTCACAACAATTGGTGACTTCTAACAATAGTTCTAAATAAGTGTGTAGTAGTGTAACCTTTGTAGTGTATTATAACATTTGATATAATGACACATGTTTACTAGTCTGATGCATATATACTAACAGCTGCTCCCCCTCCTTTAAAATAACTAAATGTTCAGATGTTATATATTGTTGAATAGTTTCTTTCTTAGAAAAATAAAAGAAATCAAATTTATAGGTCAATTGACATATAGAAGATACTGAGATGCAGTGTCACTTTTTATATCGACTTAAACTTTATATTATTAAATTTGATGACAATATATGAGATTAGAGTTTGCGGGACACATCTATATTTGAATAAAAAAGAAAATAAATGATTGAGAGTATTGATTTAAGAAGAGAATGTAAAACCAATAGTAGTAAGGATTGAATTTGTTAAGATATGTATGATCGATTAGTCTAATATAATGAGATGGAAATTGGATTGTTAAAACTGATGTTCCATTTACTAAGACTATAAGCGAATTGTTTTAACTCATGATATATGACGGAAAATAAAAAATAAAGATGAATAAAATATAAAAACTAACATTTAAACACATATATTTATAAATAAAAAGAAGGATATGTAAATAATTGCATGGGAATACGGTGAAATTATAAACCTTCATAAAATATTTATAGAATTTTAAAATTCACCAAAATAACATTGAATTTAAACTTCTAATAAAAATATAGTTATCAAATTTTGTTATTACAATCTAAAAAAAGAAAAAATAGAAAGGAAAATAACGCATATGGTTGTTAAAAAACACAAATTAAAGAAAAGGAAACTATATTGTAATTTTTTGCTCGTAACTGTTTTAGGTAATTTTTATTTTCTTATAATCAATTCTCACTATTCATTCCTATTTTTTAAATCTTACCCTTAACATGTTTTTACTTTTTATCCTTATTATATAAGTTACATGTGATTTCATAACATTATTTAATATTTATATTTTAAATATATATAATATTTTCTATATTATATGATACATAAATTTAGTTATTATGAATATAATTATTTAAATATCACCTATTGCAACACGCAAACTTAATATACCTTGGTTATTATAAGAAGGAACCATAGATGAGCACTAACATTTTGCAAGTATTTAAAATTTGATAATTTTCTATATGTTAATCTCAAATACTTTCCCAAACGTTAACGTCTATATTCAAAGTACAATCCTATATATCATTTCTTATTTTTAAACATAAACTTATAATTTTTTTATATCTCGATATTAATCTCAAAACAACAACTTTGGTTTTAATCTTCGGAGCGAAAAATAAAAATATCAGCCTCTTTAGGAAACCTAAACGAAACTTTCTTTTTCGACTTCTGACTTTCGGACCGTTCCAACATAGCATTGCAGCTTGCTTCATCTTTTTCTTCATCTCTTTCTTCAACCTTACCTAGTTTTTCATTCCATTTCTCCATTGAAAAACTTATACTTGATTCAGCTTCAACATTCGATGAGCTAACGATTTGGGGCGAGGCTGATAAATTTGAACTGAATATTTGTATTTTACTACTGTTTATCGCATGATAATGGTTATTCGGTGAGGCCAAAAGACATTCCTGTAGGGTTGAAATGCTTGTAGCTAATTTTTTCTCTTCTTCATTGAACCCAACCATATTATTTTTGGATGAGTTTCCTCCGAGATTGATGGGCTTTTTCTTAGTATGACCAGAAGTTACAGTAGATGCCTTCATGCAACAAAGACTCATACCCATTCAAAATGATAACTTGAAGATATGTAATCCTTGATTTGACACTTATTCTTTAGCAATATAGTTGCTTTAACAAATGCGCATCAAAGTTTGCCTACTCAATAGATGGAGGTTAAAGTCATCCATAGACACCTGCAGATATATGTTGTTATTAAAGAAGGGAATAAAAGATGCACAAAAGATAGACTAATTGTTTAAGCCAGACAACCATTCTCATTTGAATGAGTATATTGTTTTCATTAGTCAGCGTAGCTTAACAGTTGACATCACCGATTCTCAAAAGAGGTCATGGGCTCAAACATCATTAGGGGAGTGCTTGGACTAGCTAAAGGATAGTCTCGGAAATGACCACGGAGATACTGGTTAAGCCCTGTATATATAGAGCCAAAGGCTATACTCCGTCTCCTGAACAGCGTGAGAGGGATTCATCTCTGTTAGATGCTTTCATTAGCTAAACTAGATAGCAAACTCACATGTTAAGTTTCCCATTTTTACCATTTGGAATGCAAAAAGGAAAACAACATGTATAAATTCATGCAATATTGCAACAAAGTCGACGCTTTTGGGCACATCCTATGTACACAAGTCATCATGATATTATACGTAGTGACCGCAATTTTGTAATGGGTTTATTACACAAATATGAATTCAATTTTATACGTTTGTTATTATATGTACTCAATTTTCAAACTTACATTTTAATATATTGAACTCTTAAAACTTATTATTTAATATTTCTAGCTTAAAATTTGAATATATACAATAGCAAAATATTCAAAGTTTGATACATAAAATACGAGGGTTCAATACATATTAGGGTAAATTTCAAGAGTTCAATACATTATAAGTTAACTTTAAAACGTATGTGCAAAATTTAGTACATTTAATAAACTAAACCTTTATGTATTACCTAATGTCGAAGAATTCGATGTCTTCAGAAGGATTTTCGTCTGCAATACTCTTGATAGAACAAAAGAGCTTTTAATGAATTAAAAATCACTAACCTTTGATCTTAGTGGCAGTAATATGCAAAGGAATTATTGTTCTTCTCTCTTCTTTTTCACAAGGATTATAATTTATAAGTAACATTTTTGACGGAGAAAACAACCATGAGAAGTGAAATTTGTTTGTGTCTATATTTTTATTGTTGTCATTTTCAAGATTTCGTAGCATTAGAACAATCTCATCTCATCTCATCACATCACATATATATAATGAAAGTTATGTTTGAACTTTGGTTTCAACTGTTTCTACTCGTTTTTGTTTATTGGTTTAGCAATAAATCCAAAACAATGAAAATAATATATAAAATGTAGTAGAACAAATATCTTGTTAATATCATTTGAAGGTCTTATTTTATCTATACATGAAATTCATCATAATGTAATATTAAATTTTTTTGAAATTCAAAGTTAAAAGAAAAATAATGTATATAATAATATGATAGGTTGAAAATTGACATTTAGAAAAGTCAATATAATATTTGAAATTAACAACATTATAAAATAAGTGAAAACAATATTTGGAAGACTTGGAAGATGGTGGTGAGAAAATGACAAAAGGTTGAAGGTACAACCCTAAACAACAACAAAAACAACAACCCTAAACAACAACAACAACACCTAATATCACTATTAAAGCAGCCATGTTTCTACTCTAATATCTAAAATTTTGAAATCTAAAATAAAGGAAGTAAGATTCTATGCTTTGAAACCTAAGCCTTCCTTTATCAGACCAGAGCATTGTTACATTCTCTAAGTTCAAATTATATATCTTTTATCATGAAATTACTTATTGGTTAAATATTATCTTTCCGATAAATGTTAGATATATAAGGTTTTTGAGTGTTTAATTAATATGACTATTTCCTTTTGGGTTTAGTATTTAAAATGAACTGAAGTCGTTAAATTTTATTATTATATGTTTTCAACTATAAAACCTATCACTTAAGTTATTTTAATATATCGGACTTACCAAACTTACCATTTAATCTCAAAACTCAAGGTTAGGTTGCATGTTACCTTTTGAATTTTGATTTTTATATCATTTCATTATTATTATTACTATTATTAATAATATTATTATTATTGATGATGAAGATGTTTTTAAACAAGATGAACCAACAAATTGAATTAACCAAGTTGCATAAGATCAAAACAATATCAAAATATGGAAACACAAAATGCTGGAGACCACATTTAGATACACAAAGAACCACAATCAGATACATAAAATGCAGTCACAAAGAAACCTAATGGTGATGTTATTTAGCCAAATAGAAAGGGAGATGATATTTTCACAGAAAAAATTAATCCTTCCACATATGGTATAATACCTTTAAAGCTAATGTACAAGCTTATGAAGAAGTTATTTGCCTTGATGAATCGGTTTTTGCTATAGTAATATCATCTCGATATAGAAACCCTAAAACGAAATATGGAACACAAAATTGATGAGTTGTAATGAACTTTACTCGATTGAAGTAGCAAATGCACAATATATGTCTCGATTGAAGCGGAACTCTAAATAGATATGGATAAAGAAAACCTTACCTCTAAATCACACACATTCAAATTTGAGCCCTAATTAACAACAAAATTGATAAAACGCTAACAACATATTTGAAAAAACAAACTAATTTCAAGTCTGTGAATAACATAATGATGCTCACCGCCAAGTCATCGGAGAAGAACCGATGTCGTCGTCGAATACAAAAAAAAAAACAAATTCAAGACCGTCCAACATCAAAGGAGACAAGAGTATGAATCGATGAAATTGTTGAAGATCGAAGTGATTTTAGGCGGGAGTATGAACAGAACAAATCGCTCCATGCACTTTCCATTTTCATATTAATAACAACAATGATGATGATAATAATAATAATTATAATAATAGTAATTAATTATTATTATATGATATATTGTTATTATTATAAATTAAGTAACTAAAATAATAGTAATTTTCTTGAACTGTCATTTAACAAGTAAAGCACAAATCAAAGTCACATAAGTGAAACCAATGTCATGTCATGAGTTGTGACCTTTTATAGCAGCTTGTATATATTATAAATTTTTTTAAAAGTTTAGTATATTAAAAAAGTAGTTTTTAAAATTGGCTATATACAACAAAATATGATAAGTTAGATTTAAATAAATCCGTTCTCTTTTTATTAATAGGACTAATATAGGTAACCGACTCGATGATCCATGTTGCAAATGTGGGTGATCATTTGATTAAGGAGTTCAATTAGAGGTGCACAAGGTCGGATTTCAAACCGATCCAGATCGGATTAAAACTGATCCGGTTTATACCGGATTATTTTGGACTGGTTTTTTAATAACCGGATCGGATTTGGACCGGTTTGGGCCTCCCTCAGTTGTAACCGGTGGAACCGTTTCGGTTCGGATCTGGACCGGATTATTTGAATGCGGTTTTAAAAAAAACCGATTTCTTCCCTTCTCCTTTCCTAGTAACCCTACTCCTACATGCACTAACTCTACTCCCCTCTCCCTTTATTTGCGGACTGTCACTACTCCCCCACCCAATTTTTTTTTCAAGTTTTTTTTAACTACATAACATTAAATATATATTATAAAAAACAAATATATGAAAGAAAATTCAAAGTTGGATAATTAAAAAAACTTGAAACATTACAATACTTAAAGTTCAAATTAAAAATAAAATACTTGAAGTTCAAATAATTAAAGTTCAAATACTTATAATTGAAATAGTTAATCTTGGACGTCTTTGTCGTCATCTTCGTTGTCGTCGTCTTCGTTGTGGATGTCTTTGTTGTGGTCGTCTTCGTTTGTTGGTGATTTTTCGAGTTAATACAAATCACTCCTCTAATCCGGGTTCGCCTTCCTCATCGTCGTCTTCGTTTGGAGGTGATATTCCAAGTTCGACTTTTTCATTGTGTATAGTTGCTTCTATATTGGGGTCGATTGCAAACCGGCTTGCACGCTTAAATTTATTATTGTTAGATTATGTGCATAGATAGATAACACGTTTCATCGTGTCCAATGCTATGAGACACTAAAGGATCACACTGTTACACACCCAATTAGAACCATTTGGATTTACCAAGTTATGTGTGTGAAATAATTAATTAGTTAATTAATTATTAAAGGGAAAAATAATAATACTTGTCTATTATTTTAAAGGAGAAATTAATATTTAGTTTAAATATTAATTGGACCAATTAATTAATAGTCATTAATTAATTAGAAAGGTCAAAGGGTATTTTCTACAATTAAGTAATAATTTAATTAAAGATGGGTTTTAATTAAACGAGCTTGGACCTTAATAAGGTTTATGATATAAATAACCTTTTAAGCCTTGGAATCACATATAAGAGATTACTAATTGCAACAAGAAACCCTAACCTCCTTTCCCTCTCCCTCTGCGTCGACTTCGAGGACCACCCCTAGGGGGTTTCGGCCTGCGTCGAACACAGACACACACGCACGGATTTTTTCGTGATCGTTTTGGTGATATCCTGTGGTGGTCTAGCAGTCTGTTCGTGGTGGTGCAGTAGCGGTGTTCTACCTTTAGCTTTCTGGAATAAAGTTTCAAGATTGTTACTAAAAGGTATAACTTTTATCCTCTACTTCTTGTTTAGTTTCCTGTACGAGTTAGATGAGATTACTGGAGGGGGTTTTTATTTTATTCCGCTACGTATGATCATTATCTGATTTTATACCCTATAAAACTCTTCAGCGGTATCACAGCCACTTCTAGTCTCGTAGGGAACTAGTTAGGTTTCTTTTTATCATGATGAATAGGTTTCTTTTTATCAAAGTTTTAACCTTTTATTTATCCAAGTATTTTTGAAATCAAGTTTTGATTTTAAAATGGATAATGTTTGGTTTTGATAAAAAGGGGTTTAATGTTTATATTTTAAAATTGTTATTGTTATTTGCGATTTGAGGATCGGCGACAGTAAAGCCACCGTAGCCGACGCCGGTCCACGACGGGAACACCACCGGCGGCGTCGGCGATCGGTCTCGGCAGGTTGTCGGCGTCGGCTGTCTTTTTCGCTACCACTAGTAGTGTCGGCAGCGAGGTGGTGGTCGGCGGCCAGATTTCCGGCGACGGCGGTGGGGGCGTGGGGTCGGCCTAGCGGCGGCTTGCAGACTGCGGCCCAGGTTCGATCAGCCCAAGTTGGTGGTCGGTCTACCGTTTTTCCTTCGGCCCAGTTCTGTAGCCCAATGTTATTTTTGGTTAGTTTTGGGTAACACCAAACATGATTAAACCTAATAGTTTTTGAAAGATTATTATTAATCTTATGATTAAAATTTTTAATTTTAGTCATGATTATTTTTATAATAATCAAGTATTGATTGAAATTAATTGTTTTAGTATTCTTTAATCGCATAACAATAATTAATATATATAACATTTTTTTATTAAACCAGGTGATTTTAACAGTTGGTTAAAGTCAAGATAATTCATCAGGTTGTGATAATTAGAGATCAGTTTTTGGATGTATTAGTTTTAGTACATGTTTGGGATGTCATAGCCGAGCCCTAGACCTTGTGGATTGCTTTTAATTACTGCACTTGCGGTTGTGATTGGTTTTTCTATTATACGGTGTGGGGAGGCCTGCGTGCCACTTACAACCCCTATTCTATTATGTAAAAGTACTAGATTAGCGGACCTGCGTGCCTTTGATCTTTTTTATAATTTTTATTATTTCTAGTTTTTAGATTTTAGAATAGACATATAGAATTGATTTGAAGCTAATACAAGGAGCAAGGAGCAAGGAGCAGGATTGGATGCAGGAGCCAGTGGGAGCTTCAGAGTTTCATGTCATGTGTGTTGTTTTTCCACTTAGGTTTTGGACCGTCGGGTTTTTCGTGTGGCTCACGAAACCGACATTAGTTAAGGGTAAGGCTAAGGCATAGTTTTTTGTGTTGTTTTATTTCTTTACATATTTTATATGCGTGGTTGTGATTCACACGATGAAATAAAACAAGGTTTTAATAATAGACATTATTTAACAGTGTTTTTACAAAGAAAATTGGCAAAAAGTTTTTTTCTCGTTTAAAAAAGCTTTTGAAATCCTTTTTATAAAAATCTTAGATGAGTGTACTACCCACCTAATGTTACACCTTTCTTGTTAAACGGTAATCGGGTGTCGGAAGTGACCAAACCTTGGGCATTCGGGTTTAAACCATTGCGGGAAAGGATGTGAAAGGCTCTACGATAATCGGGAGTCCCGGCCAGAGTTCACACTGTCTTAGGTGGTGCGATCTATTTTGGTGATAATCGGCAGTCCCGACCCAAAATGCACTAGAGGGACTAAAGCATGCACAGTTCTTGTAGCCGATTTCCCGCGGATCTAGGAGTCGTGTCCAGGTAGGATACGATTGGTATAGGTTTACCTACCAGAAATAGCATTGTCCCAGTGGGAAGTACCCAAACTTTGCATCGGGAAATGTGAAATATGGATCCTAGTCTAATAAGTTATTTTTTAAAAAGGTTATAACTATTAGAAAATATTATCATATTACTGAATCGGTTTTATCTTTTTTTTTCTATAGATGTCTATTTTATCTGTTATTCCGTTTTTACTCACCCGAGAAATCTCTAAGCCTTATCATTGGCAAGTGGAAGCTTTCAGGTCCAAACTTTGCTGTTTGGAAGATGCATCCTAAGAATGTATTAGATGCACAAGGAAAACTATACATCATAGAGACTTTACCTCTAGGACGACTAGGGGTAGATGCCCAGGATAGTGAGTATGATGCTTACTATCAGTATCTGGCTGACGAATCTGATGTTATGCCGATTCTCGTTCTCTCAGCTTCATCCGAGTTTACGGATGATCTCCGGGAGAAGTCATCTTTTGAGGTTGTACAAGCATTAGAGGAAAGGTTCAAGAATAGTGAACGGGCATGTCGTTTCTTGCTATTGAAAGAAATTCTTTAGCAGAAAATGAAAGAAGTAGGAAGCAACATGAGCTAGTCATGCTCTTGTTTGGTTCCTTATCTGACCATTATCAGACCAAGGTAATGGGTATCATTGGAGGCTTTGATATGACTGTCGCAAGTCTGCATGAGATCCTTATGTGCATTAGCGATGACCAAGATCCAAAGAAGCTAGAGTCAACAGTAGTAGACCGTATGCTAGAGGATGACTGGTTGGAAGAGCTTGGAGAGATTTGTTGCCCAGACTGTTGCAGCAAGGATTCATGCGAGTACTCACTCGGCATAGATCAGCTGGACATTGGTTCGCCCAATGACTCGGGTATCTTTATGATAGATTGTCTTATTACTTCTTATGAATCATGGGTATTGGATACCGGATGTGTTCATCACATTTGCAATCACTTGCAGGGATTCAAGAGAAGTAGGAAGCTAAGAAAAGGAGATATGGACTTGCGGGTAGGCGAAGGCTCCATGGTTGGTGCTGAAGCTGTAGGGACATATTGTCTTAGTTTGCCTTTGGGCATGGTCTTAGAACTAGAACCTTGTTATTATGTTCCTAGACTTATCAAGAATGTTATCTCTTTGATTTGCTTATAGACTATAGTTTTAACTATGTTTTGAATAGTAAAATTATTTCTTGTTTCAAAAATGATGTTATCTATTTTAAAGCTATTCCTCAAAATGGTCTATACACGCTAAATCTAGATTACAATGACAAAGACATATATCATATAAGTAAGAGATCCAAGAGTAACTTGAATCAAACTTACCTATGACATTGTCGTTTAGGACATATAAATGAGAAACGCATAGAGAAACTCCGAGATGACGGAATTCTAGAACTATTTGACTTATAGTCATATGATATCTGCGAATCTTGTTTGTCTGGCAAAATGACAAAGCAACCTTTCAACAGTGAGAATGAAAGGGCAAGTGAGCTACTAGGGATTATACACACAGATGTGTGTGGACCCTTTACTCCAGAGGCTAGAGGAGGATACCGGTACTTCATTACCTTTACTGACGACTTCAGTAGGTTCGGTTATGTCTATCTTATGAGACTTAAATCTTAAAGTTTTGACAAGTTCAAACAGTTTCAAAATGAAGTACAAAATCAGCTGGACAAGAAGATAAAGTTGCTTCGGTCCGACCGAGGTGGTGAATATCTAAGTCAGGAATTCAACGATCACTTGAAGGGATGTGGGATTGTTTCACAACTCACACCTTCGTATACACCTTAGATGAATGGTGTATCAGAAAGGAGGAATCGTACATTGCTTGACATGGTACGATCAATGATGAGTCAAAGTTCGTTGCCATTATCGTTTTGGGGGCAAACACTCGAGACAGCGGCGTTCATGCTTAACCGGGTTCCGAAGAAATCGGTGGAAAAGACACCGTTCGAGATATGGACGTGGAAAAAGCCTAAAATGTCTTTTCTCACGGTTTGGGGACGTGAGGTGTATGTTAAGCGAACATTCACGGATAAACTCAATCCTAAATCAGATAAGTGTATCTTCATAGGTTATCCCAAGGAAACCATGGGATACTATTTCTACAACTCAGACGAGAACAAAGTTTTTGTTGCCCGTAAGGGGGTGTTCTTGGAAGAGAAGTTTCTAAATTCAGAAATTCCAAGAAAGGAAATAGAGCTTCAAGAGATTGAAGAAGAAGAGATAACACCACCACCGATAGTCGAACCTGTAATTCAACAAAAAATTGTTGAATCCCAACCCGAGTCTGTAGTTGAGGAAGAAGTGCAAACACAAGACCTTCGCAGATCTAGTAGGTCTCGTCATGAGCCAGATACCTAGGATTCCTAGTTGCTCAAGACGAAGGGGGTCTTTCAGAACCCACCACCTACCAAGATGCTGCTTCAGGTTTAGAATCTGAAAAATGGCTGAAAGCCATGAAGGCAGAGATGCAATCCATGTATGACAACCAAGTTTGGGAGTTAGTATATTTGCCTCAACACAGCAAAGCTGTTGGGTGCAAATGGGTTTTCAAGTAGAAGACCGACATGGATGGAAAGGTGCATACTTTTAAAGCTTGGCTAGTGGCAAAAGGTTTCACGGAAACTCATAGTGTTGACTATGATGAAACTTTTTCCCTGTGGCAATGCTTAAGACCATTAGAATTCTTATGGCCATATCAGCATATATTGACTATGAGATATGGCAAATGGATGTCAAAACCGCCTTCCTTAACGAGAAGTTGACAGGGGACATATATATGATACAACCGGATGGTTTTGCGGATCCAAAGAATCCTAATAAAGTATGCAAGCTGCTAAAATCCATTTATGGGTTGAAACAGGCGAACTTACACTTTGATGAACGCATCAAAGGGTTTGGTTTTACCAAAAGTGAGTTCGAGTCATGTGTTTACACTAAATTCAGTGGGAGCGCGGTAACCTTTCTAGTCTTGTATGTGGATGACATACTGTTAATAGAAAACAGTATACCAGTATTACAGGAAGTTAAATCCTGGTTAGGTAAATGTTTCCAGATGAACGACTTGGGAGAAGCTGCTTATATACTTGGTATCAAGATCTATAGAAATAGATCTAAGCGGCTTATTGGACTTAGTCAAAGTACATACATCGACAAAGTCGTGAAAAGATTCAAGATGGATAAATCCAAGAAAGGGTTTATTCCAATGCAATCTGGCACGGTTTTGAGCAAGGCTCGGTGTTCTAAATCTAGGCAAGATCAGGACAAGATGAAGTTGATTCCATATGCCTTGGAAATTGGATCAATTATGTATGCCATGTTATGTACTAGGCCCGATGTTGCCTATTCCATAAGTGTCACGAGTAGATATCAGCAAAGCCCGGGTGAAGCTCGTTGGGTAGCTGTCAAGAACATTCTCAAGTATTTGAGAAGGATAAAAGACATGTTCCTAGTTTATGGAGGTTCGATGGATGAGCTTAGTGTAAATGGTTACACTGATGCTAGTTTCCAAACCGATAGAGACGACTTTAGGTCGCAGTTAGGATTTTTCTTTACCCTAAACGGAGGAGCTATATCTTGGAAAAGTCAGAAGCAAAGCATATTCGACTACAGAGGCAGAGTATATTGTAATAAGTGATGCGGCAAAGGAAGTTGTCTGGCTGAAGAATTTTATCTCGGATCTTAGAGTTGTTGCCAGTATCTCTAGACCGATTGATATATTATGTGATAACTCCGGGGCTGTGGCGCAAGCTAAAGAGCCAAGAGATCATCAGCGGACTAGGCATGTACTCAGAAAATATCACCTAATCCGAGAGATTATTGGAAGAGGAGATATTAGACTGCAAAAGATACCGACGGACGACAACGTTGCTCACCCGTTGACGAAGCCGCTAGCTAGAGCTAAGCATGAGAGACATGCGAATTCTATAAGGATGCAGTACCTAGAATATAGCAGCTAGTTCAAGTTTTTGATTATTACTATAGATGTAACTTGAAACTCTTTTATTATGTATTTACATTTCATGGGATTGAAATAGGAGGTATTTACATAATTGTTTCTTGTTGTCTATTTTTAGCATGTTTTAACTTATCCATGACAAATTCAAGTTATGAATTGTCTAAATGTCCGTAGCTACTTAATGTAGTGGGAGCAACATTAGGGAGATAATGCTATTATGAATATTTGATGATTTATTCGGGGTTGAATAAAAGCACAAGGTTGTGACCAAATATTCGTAGATATTTATCAGGAGAGATAAATATTGGGAGTGATCCGCATCAAGTTTACTTCATGGAGCACCATCATAAGTAATCTTGATAGGTTGTCCTTAGACCTGAGATATTTGGTTTGGGGCATGGTAACTTCTATACTTTAGAGTGTTCTAACGTCACACCGTAACAGGGTGATCATAAGGGGCATATCTAGGTGCAGCGGAAGCCATGTGCTCAAATTACAAATAGTCAAGATGGAATTTGCACCTCCTTTTTAGGAGAGATATTTCAGGGCCCCTCGACGATTGAGACTACTGAAAATGCGTGGCCGCGCTCGGGTAGAATGATAGGTTTCATTCGGTAAACCGTAACTGCAGAGTGTCGAGATCAGAGTCGAGAAAATCTAAGTATTTAGAATAAGATCCCTGCTCCATGTCTAATACTCAAATTACGGAATATCGCGATGCAAAAGGAAAAGCCTGTGTAATCCAAGTCTGAATTATGTCTCTAGATGTAAGAGATCTTATAGCCTGGTTAACCCAAGTTTCTGGCTGGGGACCTCCTTAGGCTAACGATGTACAAGGAGTGTTACTTATCTTGCACAAGTGGGAGTCTGTTAGATTATGTGCAGAGATAAATAACACGTGTCATCGTGTCCAATGCTATGAGACACTAAAGGATTACACTGCTACACATCCAATTAGAACCATTTGGATTTACCAAGTTATGTGTGTGAAATAATTAATTAGTTAATTAGTTATTAAAGGGAAAAATAATAATAGTTGTTTATTATTTTAAAGGAGAAATTAATATTTAGTTTAAATATTAATTGGACCAATTAATTAATAGTCATTAATTAATTAGAAAGGTCAAAACGTATTTTCTGCAATTAAGTAATAGTTTAATTAAAGTTAGGCTTTAATTAAACGGGCTTGGTCCTTAATAAGGTTTATGATATAAATAACCTTTTAGGCCTTGGAATCACATATAAGAGACTACTAATTGCAATAAGAAACCCTAGCCTCCTTTCCCTCTCCCTCTGTGTCAACTTCGAGGACCACCCCTAGGGGGTTTCGGCCTGCGTCAAACACAGACACACACGCACGGATTTTTGCGTGATCGTTTTGGTGATATCCTGTGGCGGTCTAGCAGCCTCTTCGTGGTGGTGCAGTAGCGGTGTTCTACCTTTAGCTTTCTGGAATAAAGTTTCAAGATTGTTACTAAAAGGTATAACTTTTATCCTCTACTTCTTGTTTAGTTTCCTGTACAAGTTAGATGAGATCACTGGAGTAGGTTTTGATTTTATTCCGCTGCGTATGATGATTATCTGATTTTATACCCTACAAAACCCTTCAATTATGTGTGCAATGCAACGAGTATGGAAAAAAGCGCCATCTAAAATCGGTGATAACAATAACTTCAATCTTAGAACCGCGTCTGTATTATTCGATGCATTATCAAATGACATAGAAAATACTTTACTTTCTAATTTGTAAACACTAATTACCCTTTTCAAAAGATGAAATAAGTTAGCACGGGTATGTGGTTCACTGAATAATTCAAATGCTATGGTTCTTTTCATCATTTGCCAAGTATCTTGGTTTAACCAATGTGTGGTAACGTCTAAAAAAGAATTCCCCGTGCTATGGGGGGAACTCCAAACGTCACATGTAAACGAGACACCGAAATTGTGTTCTTGAAATCCCAAAAACATTTTTTTTTCTCGTTTCATGTCACATTTTAATTGCGTCACGCCTAAGAGTAGTACGACTTACCGGGGTATAAGCAGGTTGCATCCCTTGTTGAATAATACGGGTGAAATCTTCATCGTCGAAGTGGTCGAACGGTAATGCTTTTCCAATCACCATTCTTGTAAAGTCGGCTCGTAGTGCATCGTTGTCATAAACAAAAACACCACCTTGCGGAGTGATGTTTGTTTGGCTTGGATCCGATCTTGACCGAAGAGCCTTGCATGAATTTGAAATATGATTCCTCAACGTCGTGTTCCGCTCCGGTGCAAAAAACTTTCAGCAAAGTTTACAACGCTCTCTTTTCGTGCCATTTGACATCTCACACAAATCGAAGTGTTCCCAAATTTATTTGTTTTGATTGTGTTCGATCACCCTCACCACTTCGGGATTTCCACCAACCGAAGATTTATCCGTGTTAGTAGCCATTAAAAAAAATACAAGAAATTGATATTTGAGAGAGAGTTTTAGAGATGGAATTTGATGTGGGTGATTCTAAGACTTCACATATGTATTTATAGAGTTTTGAGGTAAAAAAATGGTGAAAAAATGACAAAAAAATGGCTAGAAACAACCCCTCCCCCAACGGATCTATGACGGCTAGTTTTTTAAAAACTGGGCCCGTGTTTTTTTGTCCGAAAATCCAGTTTTTTAACCGGTTATTTCCAAACAAGTTTTTTATCCGAGAAAATATCCGGTCAGCCCAAATACTATCAAACCGGTTGTATTATCCGGTTTAAAAAAATCCGGTCCGGATCGAAAAAATCTGGTTTGCCCAAAACCGGTTTCAAATATTTTTTGCGCAAAATCGGATATTCGATTTTTGCTGCACTTCTAAGTTCAATATAATTATTTCGTATGTCTTTAGTGCATTTAATAAATATTTGCAAGGAGGATGGTAACATGCTTTTCACTCGATTTATGGGTTAGTTTGGGCCAGGGGTGTTCATTTTCGGATATCCGGATTTTCGTATATCCGAATTTCGGATATCCGAATTTCGGATATCCGAAAATTTCGGATAGTGCATTTCGCTATCCGATATCTGTATCCGAAATTTCGGATACGGATATCGGATAATCCGAAATATCCGAAATTTCATCATGTATAATTTAGTTTATATCAATGAAAATCACAGGCTCACATAATACATAGTTACATATCCAATAATTGTCCACAAATACAAATTTATAAGAAATTTAGTTTAAATCAATGAAAATCACAGGCTCACAGGCTCCACGAATTTAGGAATACTAATCAAGAATGCTAAACAACAAAACAACAACTATTTGACTATCTAAAGAATGATAATTGGAATATACCAACTGGAAACCTAAGCACAAATGCTAATCAAGAGGGTATTTTGAATTTTAAACTTACTATGAAGGAGATAAGATAATCAAGAAGCAAATCCCCAAAATTTCAAACATGAAGCTGCCCAATCGAGAATGAGAAGTCGAGATTCGAGAAGGAGAAGGGGAGTCGGTGGGCGGTGGTCGTCTACTTTTTCCGTCGCTCTCGTCTGCATCGCCGGCCGGTAGGTGCCTGTCTACTTCGCCGAGAGTCGACTGCCGGCTGAACACCGTGAGGCGTGAATAGTCGCCTACTACTGGGAATGAGGAGTTATAGCGTGAACTATAAAGGCAGCCGTGAATTGTGAAGTGTGAAAAACTAGGGTTCCTTTAAGCTTCTTAGTTATTATTTGTAATATTATTAATAAATAACAATATTTTTTTTAAAAATCGGATATTTCGTATATCCGAATATCCGAAATTTTGAAATAATACTATCCGAATCCGAATCTGAAAATTCGGATATCCGAATTTCGGGTATCCGAAATTTCGGATACTTTCGGATCGGATTTTTTGGATTTTCAGATATCGGAACAGATACGCATATTTTTTAACACCCCTAGTTTGGGGTATTAGCCGGTATTTGATTTCTCGATTGCTTTTAGCAGTGTATCTTTACTTTAGATAGTCACCTTTTTGCATCTTAGTTTTTTTGGATGAGGTTATATAAAAATTTAAGAGGTTATCCATTCATTTTGTATTTTACTAGATTAAATTTTTCTATAATAGGCAGGTTTTTTAGAAAAATAATAAATATTAAACATTAATAATAAAATATTAAAATAACTATAGAATGCGGAAAACATGAGAATTAAAAAAATAGAGATGGAAAACCTAAGCACGCAAATCAACAGTGAATTTATAATACGAAGAGATGTGATTGTTTTTTTATACAAGTAATTGATTATCATTGTTATGTTACGGGCAATGAGGTCACGTTTTCAAAGGATTTTAACTTTTAATGATTGTAAAATATTTTAAAATGATAAAACAAAAAATTTGGGATAAATATGATATTTTAAAAATATTAAAAAGGATAAATATGATATTTGTAAATTATAGTGGGTAGATAAGATATTTTAAGGTTTAAAAAAGACATATATGAAATTATCTTTAACATTTTTTATTCAAGTTAAAGTCAAAATTGAATTTTAATCTTTAACAAAATGAATGGTTCAAATTTAATAATTAAATATTTTTTATCTAAACTAATAGTTAGGATTGTTCAATAAATTTTAATTTTTATATTTATATTAGAAGATGTCACTTAAAACTTTTTGTAACACCCAAAAATGAAAAATATTTTTCTAGTTACTTAGTATTTATTATTCTTGTTATGGTTAAGGACATATTTTAGTAGGTTGACTTTAAAAGACGAATTCTTGGCTTTCATAAGTATCATATAGAAGGGGGTCAAAGCCTCAGACGTTATAATTATATGTCTAATTATGTGTTAGATGTAAATATGAGGAAAATGTTTATGATACATATGATTAGTAAGTGTAGATTTAATTATCATGGTATTACTAGTCAAATTTGGTTAAAGTATTATTTATCATTATAGTTAAGATATTAGTTTGACATAAATGGGTTTGGTTATTAGGTAAGATAGTAAAGTAAATGATTCTTGATGATAAAAAGTTATTGGAAATGATCATAGAAATGTTTACAAACCAACATTGGGTAATTTGAATAATTAAAAATGACTTAATGAAGATGAAATTGTAGAAAAGTCGGATTATAAATGTAAGTCTATAACGACCATTACTTTTTTGTTAGAGTCGTAGAATTTCTATAAAAACTAGAGAAAGATGAGTACATTTCTAACCAACATATTTAAAAATTTGTGATAAATAGAAAGCAATATAATGTATGCACACCCATGTGTGTAATGTGTACATACATGTGAAATGTGTTTCTTTATTCTTCTTTCTATATTTGTGCTTAGACTATCACTACACTTTGGATTTTGAACAAAAGATTATCCCTAAACTAAGTAGGGATCATCTTAGGCTTCCTGTTTATGTGTTAGTTGATGCCTTATGTATATGTAATAATTAAAACAAAGATTTTTTTTAAATGGGCCATAAGACAACTATTATATCAACAACAAACCATAAAAAAGCATGATATATAATGTAAGATGTGTCTTTTTTCTATTCACTCAATTAATATCCTTTATTTATTTGTTGTTAATCATCCAAAATTGGCTACATTATTAGAAATTTGCTGATTTGACAAATAATTATTACCATTAAATCATAATTCATCCATTTGATTTTCATTTGATTAGAAGACAGATTAATGGAGTGTTTATGGAAGGTGTTAGGTGCACAGTGCACTGTATTATTGGGCAAAGATCATATAAACTATAAGTTTGTTTGTTTTATTAGATAGATGCAATTCCCATTACAGGATGGCGTGGTATAAGAAGTAGGGATGGCAAAAAACCCCGCACCCGTTAGGGAACCCGATCTCTGACCCCGATTTGACCGGGGAATCCCCGAGTTGACCGGGGATGGGGACGGGGACGGGGACGGGGATTCCCCGAACTTAGAAGAGGGGATGGGGGCGGGGATGGGGATACCCTTTGGTTCCCCGACCCCGAACCCGCATAATATATATATATATATATATATATATATATATATATATATATATATATATATATGCATTTGAATTAACTTTCTTACATAATATGCATATAAATAAGATTGTTTTTTCATCGAATATACATGATCATTTTATACAATTTATTAAACACATAGAACGAAAACAAACTAATACGACGAAATTACTAACATAGTTTATGTAGAATTATCTTGAAAGTATTATAAGCGTCTATCATGGACATGGACATATGTGAGAGAAATTATCTATTTAATTGACAATGTTATGTGTATTATAGAATGACTTAGTAAATATATTATGTTGTTTATCAAGAATATTATTTATTTTAAGAAACTACTAAAATATCTGATTGATTACATTTTGGTGTGTACCGATTTGAAGTGTTAAGTTAGATTAATAATTATAGTTTTGTGTGAAAATTTCCATGTATATCTATTTAGAAAAATCGATTTTGTAGATGAAGAAAATCCCCGATTGCCCGCGGGGATCCCCGAAACCCGACGGGGACGGGGATGGGGACGCAAATCAATTCCCCGGCGGGGATGGGGACGGGGATGGGGACTGGGGGTGGGTAACGGGGACGGGGATGGGAAAAGAGATCCCCGATACCCCCGATCCCGTTGCCATCCCTAATAAGAAGCGTCCAGTGAAAGTGATATCGGAGTCATGACATGATCTAAATCATCGGTTAGTAATTTCTATCACGTTGAAAAGTGACATTTCTCCTCCGGGAGATGATTTGTACACAACATAAATTAGGCATACACAAAAAATCATGACTCTTATGTCCTTACCTACCCACTAACTTTTATTTTCATCCATAAATTCAAAGGTATGATAGTCTAAACAATCGCTTTTTGTTGTGTATGGCTAATTTGTGTTGTGTACAAATCATTTTCCTTCTCCTCCCCTAAGACCATGTGTATGGCTCCCAATCTTCTCTCTCTTACAAATGTTACATCAACATCATATCAATTTGTTCTCCTATTTTTTTCTTTTACCCAAATACCTGGTATAGCCTAACTCAAACTAACACAATCTTTCCCCGCTTTTTTTTTAATTTATTGTATTACTAAAACTAGCCGTTTGAAAAAAAGACGTTCGGGTGTTGTAAGATGTGGGTAGCCAAGTGGGCTACCCGAAGGGGGTAGCATAATGGTGTTCCACGGAGACCCCGAGGAAGCCGATTTATTAACCATCAACTATGTATCGAATTCAAGTTCTAACATAAAGTCATCATCTTCTGGTCAACAATTTTCACCACTCAGAAGTTCCTATCCAACAAGAATTTCTCAAACAATTTCCATCTAATTGCTTGTCCCAATGACCAAATTCTTCCTAATTACAACAACGATTCCAAGTATTCCAACAATGGCCAAAAAGAAACGCAATTTTCGTAACAACAAATGGACACTCTTAACTCGATTTTCTCGACAACCAACTAGATCATCCGAGCCTCAAGCCCAAGGTTCTAGCTGAAATGGAAAAGGTTGTGAGCGGGCGTGGTCACGAAGTGGAATTCTTTTGGCAACATCGTGGGTTGACGCTTTGGAGTTTGGAGGATGCGACAATTGGTATTCTCGATCTAGCGACTTTTTTTTTATATGACATTATGGAGATCTTTAAAGTTACGATTTTCATGTCAAGAACGAATGACCAACTAACAATAATGACCCAAGTTTCTTACATTCTAACACAGAGGTTGATACGAGAATGACTCCAGATTATTTTAAACAAAAAGAGGAGACGGTCTTCCCGCCTCTAAAATGAAGGTAATCACGATGATGTTGACGATTTTCATTTGTAAAAAAAAGGACTATCATGTAAAATGTATTGTACCGAGAAAGAACTATATAATTAAATTTGTTATTATAAAAAGGACGTAAATTCCAATTTTGCACATAAAAAGATTGTAAATTTTACTTTGTAATTGAAAAGAATATAATAACATGTCAAAAAACAAGTTTATCTAGTCAAGATTTCCTTTTATAACAAATAGAAATTTATATTCCTTTCTCTTGACATAAACAATACAAGTTATCTTTATTAACAAAATCTAATATTTATATTAATATGCTATATATAACATGTTGATTTATAACTATGACTTTTGTTAGGTTTCATTTGAATCATTCAAAACTATGTTTAGATAATTATCAAAAGTCAAAACCATATACAATTTGAGGTTGGGTTGGGTTGGTGCAACAACTTAAGCTAGCATAAAACACAAAACATTGACTTAGTGTGAATGAATGATAAATACAACCAAATTGACTTCATCGCTTGGTTCAAATTGAGGAAATTTTGTACAAAGAACTTTAAGCAAAACAATGAAAACATCATTGCATATGCCTTGCAAATACTATTGAACGTATATCGCGGTAATGTGTTGAAAACAATCTGTGTTCGAGAAATCATGAATCGAGAATCTATCAAGTTCTAACAATGGTTCATTGCTTTACCATATTCTTCTAAATCTAAAGAAGAGATTGAAACCTAAGAGCAGTAACAACATGCTGGAAAAGTTTATAATTGAATCAACAAGAAACGTACCTCAAATCTAAAGAAAACGTTGAAGAAAATCTTTGATGGTATCGATATATGGCGATCTTGTGGGAATAATATGACCGAATTCGTGTTCAACTATAACAGAGCAACCTTCTTCAAACAATGACACAAGCTTTCTACTAGCATCGAATGCTATCTGTGTATCCTTCCCATGATCACTCCCGTATATATGGAGTGAAGGGCACTTGATTGAATTCTTCTCGATTTCTGTTAAGTTAACACAAAACCCAGAACACAAGATCACAAATCTGAAATCAATCTCACCTTTCAAACTCGTTTTTTGAGCAGCAACACACGCAGCCATGGCTGCTCCTTGAGAGAAACCCAAGATTCCATCAAAAGGTCCATTTTGAGAAACATATTCTTTCAGATATGCAAGTGATTCATCAAAACCAGCAGTCTGTTTCTGGTACTGCAGCGAATCAAAAGGCGTTTGAGCAATTTCCCAGTTAAAACTCGCATCTTTATCAGTATCAGTATCAGTATCAGGATCAACCAACCATGCAAACTTTTTATTGCATACTTTATGTGGAGTAGATTTCGGTTGTTCATCAGGCAAATCACCAGTTTCTTTATTTTGGTAGATAAACTGAAGCTGATGTGGTGCATCAATGAACACAAGCTCAGCTATATTTTTTAACTTTTTAGCCAAAGATGCGGTTCTTCCTTTAAAACTAGAAGCATTCTGACGAAACCCGTGTAAGCACAAAATCTTTAGCTTTTCTGAACCCTTTGAAAAGGGCTCGGATTCGGGTTTGGGTTCAACAATCTTACCATAATTCTGACATAATTCACAAACATAAATCAAATTCTTACCCTGGCAAACATTGCAGACTAACACCAGCATTCTACAGTAAATGCATCTGCTTCTTGAAGAATAATCATCAAACGGGAACTTACAAACGAGGCAGTTACCAAGCACATTTGCACCAAGGCTGCCAACCGAAACCCTATGGTCAAAAACGAAATTCTTTCCTTTGAAAAACCCGCCATCTGGAAACTGTTCCATATAACGTTGAATCCCGCCATATAACTGAAAAACATTTTCAAATCCGGGACCTTTGGATTTGAGATATGCTGAAGCCATCTCACACCTGATTCCACCTGTACAATACATTAAAATGTTATTCCCACGTAACTGTTCAGAATGATTATCTAACCAGGAAGGAAGATCGCTGTACTGTCGGATTTCGGGATCCAAAGTCTCGACATTTGGGGCGTAAAACTTCCCGATTCTCGTCTCATACACGTTTCTTGCATCCAGTAGAACAAGTTTTCTTGTCTCGGGTTCTGCAGCACTTTGAAGTACCGAATGGAACTCAGTTGCGGACAAATGCTTCCCAGCATTTGAGATTTCGGGTGGTTTTAAAAGAGGATGAGAACTAAAAGTAACCAATTCTTTAACAATTCGAATGGAAAGAGAAGTAAAACCACATTCTTCTGCTACTTTGTCATTTATTGGCTCGTTGCACGTTGCTAGTTTGAAATCTGTTCCCTCAAATAAATTATCTTTTGACATAACTGCAGCAATGTGTTCCTTCAAAGCTGAAAATTTCCCTCCAATGGTGACATTAACACCATGAGGAGCAAGGCGCACACGACCAAGAAGGGAGAGTGAGTAGCAGTTGGAATTGTAGAAGTTGAAAAGTTCATCAAGATCAGGGATTTTGGTGTATTTATAGTATAACAGGACTCCATATTCATCATTGTTGGTGTTATTGTTATCTGTCATGCTTGTGATGAGAAGGCCTTCTGCAACAAGAATTAACATATAAGAAAAAACATTTTTATGTGCATATTTTATACAGAAAAAAGTAACAGCAATCTATGTAAGTATGCCTTGTTACTCATGTACTTGCAGCTTCATTGCTTGCATATTCATCTTTGAGCTCTATTAGAAAAGTACCATCTTCTCCAAATTTTACATCAATAATGGCAAGTTATTAACTAATAAAATGTTATTGTTAAAGCCTAATTTGTACACAAGATTGACTTCATACAAGCCGCAACCTGGATGTTGAAGAAAACTGGGAAAGTATACAATTACTTGCTGAAGATACATTCGTTTATCATCTGCTTTTAACTTATAAACATAGAATATATCATCAGTTAATATTATGTGATTATTGATGTAGAAGTAAGAGAAGATGTTGCTTCTAATAGAGATTGAAAACGAAAGTGTAACTGATGGAGGTAAGTAAATGAGGAACGAGGTACAAATTTCTGTTATATTTATAGTAGCATATGCTACTGTTATTATTTGTATAAACAGTTCAACTGGTTTTGTTTTTCAGTTTTGGAAGAAGGAAGACTGTTTGACTTTAGAGGCCACTTGATTGAATCAAAAAACCGTTTTGGATCAAAGTGGAGACTGTTGTGGACTTCTGGTTTAAAGTCAAGACTGTTTTTCAGGTTTTAAAGATTGTTTTTAGATCAAACTCAACACTGTTTTGGATTGGTTTGTAAGATTGTTTTTGCATCTTCTGTTAGAAACACAGTTTATACAATTTGGAATACTTAAGAAACTGCAGCTTCTTCATGATAATCATGCATTTTTTTCACTACTTATGTTTCAACTTGGCTTGTTCAGGTTAACAAAGCCAATTCAGTAACCAAGTCACCTGAATCCAAATAACCCGAACCAGTATCAACTTTGGTTAGCGACTTAGTGTCTTTGTGAATGAGGCCACTCGACTAACCAGGCCGAATAACACCCCTACTGAGTGTAGCTTGAACCAATACACACGCATAGCATTGAATTCAACTAAAAGGCCATTTGCAGCCAACCATCTACAATTCATTATAACTTCTTTTTAGTTCTTTCCTCTTCTTCCTTAATTTCTACATCTTATCTTCACATTCATCTTCAAGAACATACAGAAAAAGAAACAAAAAAAAATAAAAAAATAAAAAACAGAAGAACGATTGACGCTTTTGTGAGTTAGAGCAACATCTTAATCCTTGATTCCTTTTCATCTCCATTTTTGCCCCTTCTCCATCATCTCTTTCTTCTCTTTCCATTTTCTTCATCATCTCCAACTCTGAGGCTACTACACCGAATTGGCGAATTCACACCAGTCATTTATGAGATCGTCAAAGGCACTTCTCGATCAATGAAATATATACAACATTGCTTAAATTCACTAATATTTGAATTGATGGGAACCCCTAACCTCAACATCATCTCCTTATCACTTTCTTGTTAAAACATCTTACAAATCTTTTGTACACACTATTCTAATCCGCATATCATTATGCTAATGCATTACTTGGGAAGGATTATCCTATCCCTTTGTTTGGGGGCTTTGGCTACCCTACGTCATTCCCTTAGGCCTAAATTAGATGATTTTGTATAGTATAAACCCGTTTCATGATTATTCAAAATTTTACAGATAGTTACTTGATTGGTTGTCTAAATTCCAAATCCTGAATATGTTTTTAAACCCATAGCTCCAGACTGTAGCAAATTCAATGGAATAAAGCAATAATTTCATTGTATTCTCAATTTGATCTACATTCATTAAGGCTTTGCACTGTAGTTATTATCATTGTTTTGATAATAATACCAATTCTGATTTGAAAAACAGTAGATAGAAGAAAAAAAAGGAATAAGCAAGTATGGTATTATGAAGACGATGTGAAGATGAAGATATAGAAAAGAAAATGGAAAGGAGCTAAGGAAATTATAACAACTTGAAATCATGTGGAAAATACATAACTTGAAGCTATAGCAAGTATGGTTTTATGCAAACCGATATATTCAAAATAAGTACATCCACCCATTGAAGCATATCAACAAACACCTTGCATGCTAAAACCAACAACAGAGAATTCAAGCTCCAAGTGGTGAAAACATCCATAAAGATTATGGGAACTTAGTAAAATCTACAGAAGTAAGGATCTTTGTGGGAATACTATAAAAACTAGCTGAAAAAAGCGAAACAAATGAGTATGGAAGGTTAATACAGTACCGTAATGTCTTAATGATTTAGGTGCTTGTGGGTGTAATGGGTGCAATTCGAATTAGCTTGCAGTGGTTCCGAAACTGAGATTGTGGCTTCATCATCTTCTCCGGTGAGGGTTAGGGTTTTCCGAAACCTGCAAGTAATTTACAAACGAACTTCGGAACCTGAATTCTTTCTTTTCCCTGTGCGAGTCCAGGACAAGCGTAGACCGGGATCGGTTTGGTTCTCTGAAAACCCGGTCCGATTTAAAAATTAAGAACTGAGAACCAGCCGGTTACATTGTTTTAGGTCTTGGGCCGCCCGAAATTGGGTCCATTACTTTAAAGTTTAGCACTCATGTTTAAGTAGTGTGTAAAGATAATATCACTTGCCGTTTGGGTTGTAGCGCAGTAATAAGCACTTATATACGACTATACGTTGGTGTAATTATTACTGACTAAAGGTTATGGGTTCGAATCATATCGTGAATAAATTAAGATAAATTTAAGAGCCGTTATAAAAACATCATTACCTACTTAGGTAATGTTTGCTACATGTATCACTTATTCGGTTTTTAATAACAATTTTCTTATCTAACTTGGTAATTTAATAAAAGATAGTTGCTTTATGATAATAAATTTTACTTTCTCTTATCCAAGTTGGTAACTTAAAGAATATAATTTAGAATTCTTTTAATTTTTAAAATTTTAAAATGTATTTAAAAAAAGGAAATTTAGAATGCAAGTCAATTAAATGATATGGCCTTGTAGATAACATGTGCGTGATATATGTCCCTGGGTGAGAAGATAGTGAGAAATGAACAAAGGAAAGGTAGACAAGTATGGCCAAGATGTATGTTATACATAGGGGTGATCATGGGTACCAGAAATACCGAACTGTACCGAAACCGGTACCGGTACCCAATTAGAATTTTCGGTCCGGTATTCGGTACTTGAAATATTGCTAAATCGGTATTCGGGACTCGGTATTCTCGGTATTCGGGACTAGTACCGAAAAAACTAGGTAAAATAGGTACTCGGTACCGGTACCGGTGCCATATATGAATACTCGGTACGGTATTCGGTACCGTCTTTAAATCAAATTCGGTATTCGATAAAACCGGTACCGGTACCGGTCGGTTTGGTACCATGCTCACCCCTAGTTATACAAGGGAAAAAAAGGTTTTGTTAGCCTGTTGGTCACATTAGCTTTACTTTTATAACCAGTATAGTTTTGTATAAGAGATGATTTGTAAATAATAAGTTTTTGTCACATACGATAATTGTGAGTTTGTGACTTTTATGTTCCTATAAGCCCACTATATATTATTTTCATTCACGTATTGAAGAATATGATAGTCATAACAACCATTAATTGTTGTGTGTGACTAAAATTTATTATGTACAAATCATCCACCTTTAATTACTATAGAATTAACTACATGCATACATGAAGTCTTCACAAAACCAACAAGTTACAAAAGATAAGTACTTTATGGTTAGAAGAACTTATAATTCCGACTTAGCTTAAATAATCTCATTATTTTTAATTTATTTTCTACTTTACAAACTTATCAAAGCTTAAAATAAGAAAATAAACTGAATTTACAAAAAATAAGCCGAAAACTAGGTTTGTGACCAGTAATTCGAGCTTATGAGCCCATATAAAGTAGAAAACATCCCTAAATTACACACTAATATTTTTAATAAATGCTCTATATAAGCAAATAAACTTATAATTATGCTCATTGTACAAGCTAATCCAAACAATGTCTTATCAATTTGGCACTGTTTAAATCCGACGTAACAATTGACCAACCAACCAATAAATAATATGGTATGATTACATCATACTAAATTACTAACAATCGATCAACCCAATAATACGTTTTCGGACTTTAAGAATCGAAATTGACAATGTAAATTCCTCTCAATGTCCAACGTCATTGTATAAGGGGTGGCATGTTTTATATAAAGTCTAAGAATAGATGCCAAAAGTCAATGATAAGCTATTGATAAAAGTTTATTTAAATTATTAATTAATAAGTACAATTTTAATTATGCAATTATATTTTAAGATAACTGAAATTATTGTCGATATCGTCAGCATGGTCCCAAAGTCTATAAATTCCTAGACACGCATTATTGTACAAAAAATTATAATAAAATTATGCATATAATATATATATATATATATATATATATATATATATATAGGAAGAAGTTCCATTGAGAACCATTTTTATTGCGAGAACCGCGAAAACCAATCTGAGCCATCCAATTCCTCCTCTTTTTATGTCATTGTCCACCCATGAATTCCTCACATACACCCTGCCACACTTGATTCCCCCACGCTCTCCATCTATTAATTTCACTTATCAAATCAACGGCTAAGATTGGTTCTCGCGGTTCTCACACTAAAATCGGTTCTCAATGGAACCCTCCCCTATATATATATATATATATATATATATATATATATATATATATATATATATATATATATATATATGTTTGTGTGTTTGTGTGTGTGTGTATATGGGAAGATTTATTTGAGAACCGATTTTAGTGTGAGTATCGCGATCGAGAACCAATCATAGTCGTTGATTTAATAAGTGAGATTCATGGATATAAAGCGTGGGGGGATCAAGAGTGGCATTGTGCATGTGATGAATTTATGGGTAGGTGATGACATTAAAGTAGGGAGAATTGGACGGCTCAGATTAGTTTTCACGGTTTTCGTACGAAATTAAGTTCCCGTTTGAACTTTTACCTTAATATATATTAGTATTAGAATATATTAATTACGTTAACACCAATAAGAAATAGGTGGTATCGATGGGAGATGGTGGGAGTATCATGTATAACTTAGATTCCATCAACCTTAATAAAACTAATACAACTTGCATGACGTAGATGAATTTATTATTTTTTAATATTTTTTAATATTTTTAATAGAAAATATTACTGAATACTATTATATTTCAGCTTGATATTAATTAATGAATAGAATAAAAAATGTTTGATTACGAATAGGATAAAAAAATGATCTTGAATATGTAATAACTTTTCATATGATTACAAATATACAAAAAAAGAGCGTTAAATTAAATTAAAGTTTATTTAAAAGAAATTGTTACATATGTTTATTAGTTTGCTCTTGATTGGTTTTAGCATAGAAGTATTAATATAAATAAGTGGCTTAAGAGTTTATACCTATTTGCCTCTCATTTGATGTTATTATAAAAATACTTTTTCAAAGTTTAGCTAATAGAATTACTTAAACGTAATTAGTTAAGAAGGTTATAAGATATTCTCAAAATGCATTTCAAAAGTGTCTCTAATTGCTAATAGGTAATTAACTTTGTTTCAAAATCTAAGAGGAAATGCTTCCCTTTCAAAATGAGTTTGGTAAAAGGTGGTTCAAATGGATCGATTCCTATTTTTCTTCCTCGTATTTGTTAATCTTAGTTAATAGATTGCTATCAAATGAATCTTAGGTTGATAGAGAAGTCTATTAAGGTGACTTATTGGCATCTTTTACTTTCTTGATCATGACTGAAGGTTAAACATATATAACAATTAAAGAAATTGGATTCTAAATATGTAACACCATACTTTTTATAACAACATTAATATGCGTGCGGAAACTAATTACATATAATTACATTTAAAACCCAAAGTTAAATACAAACTTTATCCGATTTATAATTACAAAATCTCACTACAGTGTTAATTACAAAACAGGCTCTCAACAAAAATATTGACATCAGAGTTGTGGTCTGTCCATATTCCCAGTCTTTAAGGTCCACAAACTCACAAAAGAGTATCTGCAAAACAAACTGGAGGGGAATTAGCACAAAGCTAAGTGAGGGAACCAACATCTAAGCACACACAAGGCATACAACCCAAACACAGCTCAAACAACACAAGGAGAACCGGCGGTTCTGCAGAACCTACAACCAAGGTCGGCCAAAACCAAGGTCTACCGATAGCCATGCTACTTGGACAACAGTACAGGCTCCCTTGAGTACAACAAATGTCACTCAAGATCAAATACTGTAAATCCCTAAGCATAAGCCCAGCCGCCCAGCTAAAGTTGATCTCCCGCCCAAACATGTATACAGTTTATCAAGAGCGCAACAACTATCAGGATGTCATATCCTGCATATCCGAAGATATAGATCCACTCACCAAAGTCTTCCAACTCAGGCTAATCAGTAATCTATCTCACTGAGCCTTGTCACCTCCTAAGAAGACAATTACAAATCAGTATTTGCTTAATAATCCACAATAAACATAATACTACTGCTAACATATATGTACATAAATCAGCAAGTACACATAGCTACATATCACATATATCAATATTCTATATGTATCAATATTCTACAAATACATGTTCATCAAGAATTCGTATACCCGGATTCACAATCATTCTTACCAACCTGTAAACCTGTGAATTCGTTCAACTCCTTAACTTAGGCAATTCATAATCTTCTAGTCACATACTTGATACAATGTTTAATTCAGTTTATCAATATCATCAATGAGTTCTTAATTCAATCCTTCATTCGGACCTATTATTGAATTCCCAATTTCCGAGCATAGGCATAAGTATAAATCCAAACAAGTCCAAATCCGATAATATCCAATCCCAATAAGGGCATAATTCAAACAAGGGTAGATCTCAAATCTAAGTATAAGTCCAATTCCGAGAAATCATGAATCCCGATATAATCATAATTCCGAGAATAGGCACATCCCTATAGAATAGGATTCCGATAAAGTAATAATCCAAGTTAAGGCACAATCCGATAAATTCAATTCCGAGAGAATGCATAATCCGAGAATATATATATATATATATATATAGGGTATGGTTAAACAAAGAACCTCTCTTAAACATAGAACCTAAAGAACCCCCCTAGTAATGACACGTGGCACATTGTTTAAGGGCAAAAAAGGAAAATTAAAAAAAAAATTACCGTCTCCTCCAGCGTCCCCCCCCCCCTAAATTTAGAAAAAAAAACCCCAATTACTTTAAATGATCATAACTCGTTCGTTTTTAACAATTTTAACAAAAAAGTTATACTATTAGATTCAGTTTTTCGTCCTCTGTTTTCCCAACATCCATTAACATTCTTAACAGTTTTGATTTATGCATGTATAACAGTTTCAATGACTTAGCCAATTTCCCAACAATTTTGAGCTGGGTAATTCAAGCCTAAATGCAAAAATCCGTAGTTTGCATTTTGAGCTGGGTAATTCAAGCCTAAATTCAATCCGTAGTTTGCATTTTGAGCTGGGTAATTCAAGCCTAAATGCAAAAATCTGTAGTTTGCATTTTGAGCTGGGTAATCCAAAATGCAAAAAAAAATTCATTTTCAAATTTTTTTTAGAAAAGTATAGGAAGAGTGATCTTGTTTGAAAAAGAGGATTAAAAAACTAAAAGAATGGTATAATTTTTTTGATTAAATTCACAAAACTTAAAAAGTTATGGCAATTTAAAGTTTTTGGGGTTTTTTTTACAAAATCATGGGTGTGGGTGAGGGATAATTACATTTTTGCCCTATTCATCCTAAATTAATATATAATAATTACAGTTTTGCCATCGATCAATCTTATCCATTGATATTGATGATCCAAAGGTCCAGATTGGTTCTTTAGGTTCTTTGTTTAACACATGGTTCTTTATTGATCCAATTTCTATATATATATATATATATATATATATATATATATATATATATATATCAAATCCGAGCAACACAGGATTCCGAGCAAACTTAAATCCGATAAAGGTTCCAATTCCGATTAGCATCTTAATCCGAGAAAAGGCAAGTAAAATTGTTTAGTCGGATTCCGATTAAACTCAATTCCGAGAAAATTGTTAGGAAATTCTATGTCTTTCTGTCGGGTTTCATCCAATTCCGATCAATTCGCCCGGATTTCACTAAATCCGATTAAATCCATCGGATTTCACTCATTCCGATAGAATCAGTCGGATTCCATCAATTCCGATAGAATCATGCCTTAATTCCGAGTCCTCCAAGTTCTTCAATTCCGATCGATTCATATATTCATCCCCAATTCTGATTTTAACACTAATTCTCACTGATTTAAAGCATGCAAGATATATAAATTCCAGAAATCATTATAAGTATGTATTGATCATAATTAACATCAATCTCTAACATACATACACCCTAGATCATCAAATCATCTCGATTCTTGTATTCAATCAGAATTCACAAAAACATTATCAAAACCGAAATTAAACAACAAATAACATATGGATCCAGTATTCTAACCTTCTTATGATGTTATGAACTCAGTTACTTAATTGCAAACAAGATCAATTGCCAAATATGGAATTCCTTTTCTTCTTCTCTTCTCGGTCGTAAGCTCACACAAATAAATGTTTAATTGCATGCAAATATAGGTGGTTTAGTGTGTGTGGTGACTAAGTATACATATGCTAGACACCTCATAATCCACTCACAACAATGTAATATTTAATTAACATATAATTGACAATTAATACAAATTAATCAATTAAAACAATTTAAATCATAAAATCAAATTATCAATTTATAAATAACACCTAATCCTAATTAAATCCACATAATTAAATTTAATCTCAATATTAATCAATTTAATTACCTTATTAATACTAAGCCATTATAGGGGATGTTACAAATCTCTCCCCCTTAAAGGATTCCGTCCCCGGAATCTCAACAGATATATACACTCCAGTCATTATCTATACTATGTACTAATTTAACATATCATGCTGACATGCATATTCATTTACCAAATAATGTCACAGATAATCAAATTTTATCCACATTAAATTCATTTAACAAGTAAACAATTTTAAGGTTCATCAGAACATACCTGTAATTAGGTTCTCATTTTCAACAACTTCATTTGCTACCATCTGAAATGCTCTTGCTTGAGCTGAAGGTGAATTCTTTCTCTTCTGTCCTGCAGTCAACGATCCCTTGACATCGACTACCCCTTGCCATGTCCCTGTTGTTCTCTGTTTTGTACAAACTCCAGCTCGATGCCCCTCTTCATGACAATTCCAATAGACGTTCGTTCTAAACTTACAGTCATAAAGTTCATGACCTATCCCACCACAACGCAAACACCGACGAGTTTGTGGTGTGCATGGACCTGTATGACGGGATCTGCAGTTCATATACCAGGGATTCCTTTGTACATCATCCTGATTCTGACTATTCTGCCATTTTCCCTTATTCCCGCTCTGACTTCCACTGGACTTGTGAGAGGATCCTTTTTCTCGATTCATCTTCTCTCTGGCTTTCACATCTCCTTCTGCAACTCTAGCTATGGTGAATTCCTGAACTAATGATGTAGCCATGCGGGTGTTACCCCGATATTCCGGCAATAGTGTCTGAACAAAGTGATCAATTTGAGAAAACTCATCCGGTACCCATTGTTTGGCAAACCTCAACTTTTCATTGAACTTAGAGATCAACTCGTCAACTGACATTTTATCATCTTGAGCTAGATCCATGAACTCCCGCTTCACTCTAGCCAAATCATAAGTGTTACAAAATTGTTCACAAAACTTGGTTTGAAATTGATCCCAAGTTATCGAGTTGAGCACCTCTCTAGATAAATGGGCTGTCAGAGAATCCCACCAAGTTGCAGCTTGACCTTTAAGTCTCTTAGTAGCAAACTTGACCCTGTCAGACTCCTCACAGTTGCAGGCATCTAAAGCTTTCACAGTTTCCCTCAACCAATTCAAAGTTTCCCTCATCTCGATTCTTGTATTCAGTCAGAATTCACAAAAACATTATCAAAACCGAAATTAAACAACAAATAACATATGGATCCAGTATTCTAACCTTCTTATGATGTTATGAACTCAGTTACTTAATTGCAAACAAGATCAATTGCCAAATATGGAATTCCTTTTCTTCTTCTCTTCTCGGCCGTAAGCTCACACGTACACACACACACACAAATAAATGTTTAATTGCATGCAAATGTGGGTGGTTTAGTGTGTGTGGTGACTAAGTATACATATGCTAGACACCTCATAATCCACTCACAACAATGAAATATTTAATTAACATATAATTGACAATTAATACAAATTAATCAATTAAAATAATTTAAATCATAAAATCAAATTATCAATTTATAAATAACACCTAATCATAATTAAATCCACATAATTAAATTTAATCTCAATATTAATCAATTTAATTACCTTATTAGTACTAAGCCATTATAGGGGATGTTACAAAATATAAATTTGCTTATAGGCTTACAGTTGGGAAAAGATAAGATGCAAGTGACACATTTATAATGTAACACCGTGAGGTTAGAAAATACTATTTATATCTATATATGGGTAATTAAAAAATAATTGCATATATGAGTATGTGTACTAATATGTGAATAAAATGGATGGAGAGGACTAAAGATGTAAATTTTGAATTTTAACTAACTCTAGGGGGCTGAATTGCCAAATAGGCAAAATAGAGTATATATATATATATATATATATATATATATATATATATATATATATATATATATATATATATATATATATATATAGGGAGGGTTCATGCGAGAACCGTTGTTAGTGCGAGAACCGCGATAACCAATCTCGGCCGTTCCTTAGATATAGGAAGTTTAATGGATGGTGAGCGTGGAGGGATAAAGTGTGGCAGGGTGCATGTGAGAAATTCATGGGTGGGCAATGACATTGAAAGATGGTGAGTTGGACGGCTCAGATTGGTTCTCGTGGTTCTCGCACTAAGAATGGTTCTCGCATGAACTTTTTCATATATATATATATATTATAAAATCTAATTAGACAAAAAAATGAGTTAATTACACCTAAATTACTATCAAAAGAGGGCTGGAGCACTTTGAATATATATTAACTTTCAAATTCTGCTGAAATTGGAGAATTAGAACAAGATTAAGCAAGAACAAGTAAGATATGTATATGTATAAGCTTTATTAGAGTTAAGCATGTATATTAGTGTGCTATTATGATAAATTAGTGTAATTTGAGTGTGTAGATGTGTAATTTTGGTGTAAAAAACCACCATAGGTTGTTTGAGTGTGTGGAACACTTCTTTGAGCTGAAAATCAATTCAAAGGGATCAAATGGGTCAAAACACAGACTGTTGTTCGAACTTTACACACGATATGTAAGGGCTACACGGCCCGTGTAGCATTACGGGGTCCGTGTAGCGTAGGGCGTGTAGGCATACACGGCCCATTTTGATGTACACGGCCTGTGTAGGGCCCTAGGCCAACAGCGGCTGTGTACGTCAATCTGGTCAGGTAGCATAAAGGCTATATGGCCCGTATAGTAGTGTGTAGAAAGACAGTTTGTAGAAAATTAATTATGGAATTATTATGAATTAGGGAAATGCCTAATACGTGAAGTATCAATTTAGGAGATTCGGGTCAGATTACGAGTTATCACTGTGAATATACTACTTTACTTTTACTATATATATGATGATTCGTGTTGTGAATTATATATATTGTTGTTATTGTGTAACCTGGTTACGGAGTTCCTCTATTGTAGGGTATTATAATTACAGAGAAATATTTGGTACCAAGTGGAATTATGTAATGGGAAGTCCAGTTCTTATGTTTCTGGTTTCCAGTTATAAATTATGTAGTTAGATGAAACCTCATTATGGAAATACAGTGTTATGTGAAGATTATGGTTGAATGGATCATTATATGTTATAGTGAATGTTTAGTAGTATATTCACTAAGCGTTATGCTTATGTGTTTATTTATGTTTTTTTTCTTTTAGGTAGCTCCGGTAATGATAAAGTGAAGGCCCCAACTATTTAATTGAGGATAGCTCCTGTCTCTTGAAAGGCAAAATGTTTGTGCAGTCAAATCTTTAAATATGTTTAATACAACTTAATATGTAAACACTTATGACTACTAAACTAATAGTCGGTGCAAATGATGTATGTTATGTTTTAAATGTGAAAATATATAAATTTTAGTTTTAAAGAAAATGGGTCTTACATACAATACGTCATTGACATACCTATGTTTGAAGATCGGGGCTCTTTTAATGCAAATAAACTCTTTAAATGTTTTAAGGTGGTAGCAGGGTTAAATCTTAATGCATTTAAGTTAGACTTTTGGAGCTTCAAATGAGGAAACACAACTGATTGCCAATCTTTAGGTTGTCAAGTTGTAGAAAACCTTTCAGTTATTTGAGATTACGGATAGGAAGCAACATGTCAAAAAAGAGAAGTTGCTTAAAATTCATGGAAAAAGTCAAGTCATTGCTATCGAGTTGGAAAAGATAAATTGTTGTCATTTGGACGAAGATTAACCTAGTCCAAATCACTCCTAGCTTTCCCCTATACTATATTTCTATGTTCGGAGCTCGGTGTAATAAATGCCATTGAAAGAGTGGAAAACTTTTGGGAGGTGGGAAGATATCAAAACAAATATCATGAGTTAGTTGGAACAAAATGTCTTCATACTTTTCTCATGTGGAGTTAAATATTTGAGATCCAAGAATCAATACTAATCAGAAAAATGATGGTGGATATTTAGGGTGTAGGGGCTTATTGGGTCAAAATTATTAAAAGTATATATAGGTTGGAATTTAGGCACAAAGATATGCAAAGAGGTAAATTGGGTGTAACATCCTAAAAATAGTAAAGGACTTAGAAAAAATAGTTGTGTATATGTTGTCTTGATTCATAAAAATGTAGGAACGGGTTAGACTCTTATACTGGTCAGACATTTAGGTGGATAATCAATGTAAAATGTCTAAAGATCATTTTTGTGGAATTGTTGTGTATTTGTGTATATGTTGTCTTGATTCATAAAAATGTAGGAACGGGTTAGACTCTTATACTGGTCAGACATTTAGGTGGGTAATAAATGTAAAATGTCTAAAGATCATTTTTGTGGAATTGTTGTGTATTTGTTGTCTTGGCTCACATAAAAAGTTTGGGAACGGGTACACACTTCCCTTGGTCAGACATTTAGGTGGGTGGTGAATGTCTAAAGATCAATTTTCTTAGAATGTATAGAAGGGATTGAAGTCAGATCGAATATAAGGATACATGATCGAGTGTTTGAATAGAAAGCCTCCTCCATATCATGTCTCATTTTATCTTTCCACCTTAGTGTTGGGTGTACTCGAATCCTCGTTACCGTTATTATAACAACTTTGTTCTCTTAACTTGTAATGTCTATTATTTCCTTTAGGGATGTAAGCGAGCTGAGCCGAGCTTTACACTAATCGAGCCATGCTCTTTTAAAAGCGCAGAAACTCGAGCTCGAGCTTGTGATTTAAGGCTCGAGCTTGTGATTTAAGGCTCAAGCTCGGCTCGTGAAGTGTTTTACGAAGCTTGTTTACTTTTTTTGTTTTTTTCAAATAGTTTAAATTATTTGAATAATAAATAAAAAAACAATTTGAACTTTAAACTAGTATTTTTTTTAAAATTCATATTTAAATTATATATATAAGTAATAAATAAAAAAGTAAAAAAAATAAATAAATATTATATCAAAGCTCGTTTAAACTCGCGAACTTAAACGAGCCTACTATACAATGCTCGGGCTCGAGCTCGTTTAATAAATAAGCCTTAACCTAAGCTCGGGCTCAGGCTCGTTTAGGCTCGACTCTTCGATTTTTTCACGATCCAAGCTCGAGTAGCTCGTCTCATTTACATCCCTAGTTTCCTCTTGACATTTACAATACCAATGCATCTTTCCTTTTATTGATTTATTGGTTATAGCCGTAACTTCTAACTTAAACGTCAATACTCCATTTGGTATCTTGTTTAACATGATTTTATCTCATCTTAGCATCCTCATTTCCAATACTTTCATCTTCCTTGTGTAATACCCATGTTTCGTAATGTATGAATATAATAATAATAATAATAATAATAATAATAATAATAATAATGATAATAATAATAATAATAATAATAATAATTAGTTTATTTCATTCTATATTTTTGGAATTAAAGTTATAATCCTTGAAGTGGAGGGACTTGTGGCATTTGGAAAGAAGGAAATGGTATTTAAATCCAAATTATATATAATAACAAAAGTCAGGAACTATGAACAGTTCTACCTTTATCATGTAGTGAAGTATAAATATTATATATGATTGAAAAAGATAATTTAACAATAAGGCATTGTAGATGGATTGGTAATCTGCATCTTTTTCTATCAAGCCACTCAAGTTCTATTCATGATACTAGCACTTTATTTTCTTTTTTCTTTCTCTTAGCTTTTGTTGATTTCCTTTTATCTTTTTACATATTTTCTATATTATAATTTTTACATTAACCGATTTTTCCTTGCTATCTTTTTAAAATATGTTTTTTTTCTTTTTGTTCTTTGGAGAACTTTTAATTCTTTTAACTTTTTTAATATTTTCGAAATTATAATTTTGATATTAACCGATTTTTCCATGCAATTTTTTTTAAAATTCGCTCTTTTTTCTTTTATTCTTTGATGACCTTTTATTTTATATGTATCCCTTTTGTTTCTTTGTTCAAGTGTAAATATGCTGGAGTGTTAATCCATTATCTAATATAACAAAAGTCAGGAACTATGAACAGTTTCACTTTTGTCATGTAGTGAAGTATAAATATTATATATGACTGAAAAAGGCAATTTAACAATAAGACATGTAGATGGATTGTTAATCTGCATCTTTTTCTATCAAGCCACTCAAAGTTCTATTCATGATACTAGCACTTTATTTTCTTTTTTCTTTCTCTTAGCTTTTGTTGATTCCTTTTATCTTTTTACATATTTTCTATAGGGTTTAGTTCCTAAAAGTACACTGAAGTTGTCACCTTTTGCTATTGTGTACATCTATCTTTAAAAACTCTCGTTTAATACATCAAAGTTTCTAAAACTACCATTTAGTATATTGGGTTACCTGCTAAGCAGGTAACCGGTAATTCTGAATTTTTTGATTTATTTTAATGTCCTAAGAATGCCACATGTGTAAAGCCATGTCATTAAATTTTGCCACATCATATTACCTCTTCTAATTTAAAGAATGAAGATGAAGATGATGAAGAACAAAAAGATGAACACTCATTAAACATCATCTGATGTGTTCTTCCCAAGAACATCTTCATCATCTTCAAACATGGATCTGGAATGCAAACATCATCTGATGTGTTCTAACATCTTCGAAGAACACAAGCAAATCGCACAAAACACATGAATAACATTTGAAGAACTAGGTTTTCATTTTCATCATTCAAACATGGATCTGGAATGCAAAATATCTGATTCTAACATCTTCGAATGAACAACATTTCAAACATGAAGAACATTTCAGTACTTGATTGAAAGAAATCTTAAGTAAGAAAACCCCAAATTTAAACATACAATAGATCTGGAACAAGAATGGATCTGGATTGTGAAACCTTAAATCTAAACAATCAAAACCAGAAAATCAAAACCCAGATTTGGTAAGAAATCAAAACCCAGAAATCTAAATCTTGTAACCAAAACCCTAAATCTGTACTTACCTTTGAATGGAGAAACGATGAAGATATTGATGAAGATGTTCAGATCTGTTCAGCAGCACCACCAACGATGCAGTAGCAACGATTCAGATTCAATGATTCAACGATGAAACCCAGATCTGTTCGATGAGCAGTCGTCGGAGGTCGATGAGAACGAAGGCGGTGGGCGGTGGTTCTCAAAATCCATCGATGATGTTGAAGCATCGATTTGAACCCAGATCTGAGACTGAAGATGAAGACTGAAGATGCTGTTCTTCTGAATCGCAGATGAAGACCGAAGATGGTGGCTGCTTCTGGAACGATGGTGTGAAACCCTAACTCGCTGGTGGCTGAAGGCGGAGGCGGAGACGGAGGCGGTGGCTGCTTCTGGAACGAAGGTGTTCTTCAAGTGTGGGTATATTCATAAAGTTGTTATTATTATTATTATTATTATTATTATTATTATTATTATTATTATTATTATTATTATTTTATCAATTATTTTTAAACAACTATTATCCAGTCAGCTCCAAATAAGGTGCCACATCAGCAAAACAAGGTGCCACATCAGCGTTACCTGCTTAGCAGGTAACTCAATATACTAAATGGTAGTTTTAGGAACTTTGATGTACTAAACTGGAGTTTTTAAAGATGGGTGTACACAATAGCAAAAGGTGACAACTTCAGTGTACTTTTAGGAACTAAACCCTTTTCTATATTATAATTTTTACATTAACCGATTTTTCCTTGCTATCTTTTTAAAATATGTTTTTTTCTTTTTGTTCTTTGGAGAACTTTTAATTCTTTTAACTTTTTTAATATTTTCGAAATTATAATTTTGATATTAACCGATTTTTCCATGTAATTTATTTTAAAATTCGCTTTTTTTTCTTTTATTCTTTGACGACCTTTTATTTTATATGTATCTCTTTTGTTTCTTTGTTCAAGTGTAAATATGCTGAAGTGTTAATCCATTATCTAATAATATCACTTATAAATTTTTTTGTTTTATAGTTTAAATTGTTATATGTTTAAGATAAAAAATAGAATAGTTCTACGAATGGTTTTCTATTTTCCGTAATTTAAAGAATTATTTTTCTATTAACTTCTATGAAATAATGTTTGGTATAATATTTATCCTAATACAAAAAAAAACAAATTTTGGATAACTATCATGTTACGTTAAAACTTATACCGAATTGTTTAGATCCTTTTCCACTTTAGTTTAAATCTATATGTTTAAATCTTCATTAGAAACTTCTTAAAAGTGTGAGAGCGACAAGGAAGCTTCAAGGAGAACGTCGAGACACTTAATGAAAGTTATGTATTATTTGTTCACAGTTTTTATCCCGCTGCAACGCGCAGGTTTAAAAAACTCGTTAAGGCATAAAGCCCAAGATTGTTTGCTCAACCATTTCTACAGAGTGCGTGTGTTAGTGTGTGTGAACCATTAGCTCATCGAGAGGAAGGTAGCAATTTCACATCAAAACAGTTGGGATTTGTTACAAAATCATCAGGTAACCTTCCTTGTACCATTGTGATTATTTAGATATCGATTTTACAGTTACTGATTAAGGAATCATAGGGTTTTGGATCGGTTCTTTAGTGTTCGTATGTACGAGAGGAACGGGGAATAGTAATGGAGTGTTAAACCACTAGAATTTGTTAGAAATGAAATTAACTTGGTAGGGTTTAATTAAATGACGTTTAGAATGCATTGTAACAAGAATCAGGTGAATAGGTTAAGTTTTGGATGAGATTGAATCAAAACTTATCGATTATAAGTTTTTGGAAGCGCGAAGTACTAACGTTATGACACCAACCCTAAATGAATAGCCAGGTGTTATATACGTTAAATCACAAAGTTGAGTTGAGTCTCTAAAAGGACCCCACAATCTCCAAGTTATGGGACTTTTAAATTGCGAAGTGTAATTCAAACAAGGATCACCAAGTGCTTTATGGCATAGTGATATCGTGATATTTAATTATATATTTTAATACGATAAATAGTTATTTTAAATTAAAATCATGAAAAATATGTTAAAAAGATGATCATTATCCTCATATTTGTTTTTCAGGTTCAAAATCCGGATATATGAAGATAAAGTGGTTTAAAAATGAGATAAACACCAAAAAATGGAAAAAGTCAAATTTCAGCCGAGCAGGTCGCGATCCACAGCCTTCGTTGCGGCGCGATCTGGCAGTTTTCAGCTTATAAATTCGTTTCGACTTTTATTCGGTAGAGCAGCTTCTAATCCGACTTTTTACCACAAAAACCCTCTGGAAACACCATTGAAGCAGTAGAGAGAGCCTTGGAGCATAGCTTTGGAGATTGGAGCTTAAAAGTGAAGATTTACGGCTTAATCATTCGGCTTTTTACGGTTTCGTCATTCTTGTTCATCATGTTCTTATTTATAATGAATTTCCAGAAGTTTAGAATGATTAATCTTGGCTAGTTTTCTGTTTTCCTCCCTAGAGGAGATGAAACTCATGTAATGGTTTATTAATACATGGCTTTGATACTTAATCCATGTTTAATTCATGTTTAACTTAATCTTAGTTCATCCATGCTTAGTAATCTGTTTTGGTTGTTTATAATCTGAGTTTTGTGATTTAAAAGACCATTTAATTCATAAAGCTTTGATCTTGATTATCTAAGACCAATAGATGATTTAAGATATAGTGATTGATCCAATCCGGCCTAGTGTTAAGCAACTTTAAATAGATGATTTTGCATGTGATTAAACATATAATGACCTTTATGTGTTAGTGGTGTTTTGTTGATCATATGAAACATTAACGGTTGAGTATTTACTTGATAATCGAATTAATTGGCAAATTATATCTTTTAATCGCGCTTTTGACCATAAAGGTTTTTAATTGGTGTAATTAGACGGTTAGAACTGGACCAAGGTTTTAACTAATTTAGAAATCGATGCATGAATGTTCAAAGTGTCTTTAGCTCATATTGCCATGAATTAATTGCCATGAAAAGAGTGGAATTGAATCTAGGGAGGGAACATCTTCATATATATTTAATTCTCCGAGTTTATCGTTTTCTTGTCTTCTTTGCATGCTTTAGTGATGTTCTAGGGTTTATAGTGGCTTAGTTGGTTGAAAGTTCTCAATTTCACCATAAATCCCCCCCTTTATTTATTTTCTTGTCCTTAGTTTAGTTTCTTTGCTTTAATTAGTAGTTTAGATTAGTTTAGTTTAGTTTAGCTCGTTTAATATTTAAATCATTATAATATTAACAAATCATACTCGTTCCCCAAGAGTTCGACACCCGTACTTATTTTCTATACTATTGCCTATTTTGTGTCATAATCGTATGTAAATAAAGATGGTTTTTATAAATTTAAAACTAGTACGCTTCAAACACATCATATAGGATCACGAAGTGAAAAGTGACCTAAATCACCAAGTGGGGCTTAGTTCAAATCGCCAAGTGCTTCATGGCACAAGATCGCGAACTGGAAAGTGACCCGAATAGCCAAGTGGGGCTTAGGACAAATCGCCAAGTGTAGTTCTAGCACTTGGATCACCAACTGAGTTGAGTAGCTATCGCCAAATGCCATTTGAAATTTGGAATCTCAGTTGGCCAGAAATTAGATTTTGAGGATATTCATAAAGTGTCGGTGTGAATAAAGTATGTGGCACTCGTTAACATTAAACATTAAAAATATCATATTACCCATACCGGTTTAAAATCATTATAACTTTCTTTTATAACATTTCAAATTATAATATTTAATCAGATTCTTAATATTATCATTTTAAAATATTTGATAATTATTTTAATTATTTTTTCATAATAGTCAACAAATACTGACCTAATTTTCATAGTTGTACAATAATGATCGATGCGTTAAAAAAAATACAATCGTATCTCTTCGTATCATGATAAATAATTTACTTATTTTTTTTTCGTTTATAATTAATTTCTTTTTATTAATGTTTAATATTTATAAGTTTATAAAACCAACTCGTGTATCACACAAGTATATAATCTAATTGTTGCTATATTATGTTAAGCAATCTAAGTGAAATAAAACAAAAGTAACGTAATTAATATAGATATTTGACAATCTTCTAATATAAATAAAAGACCAACATACATTAAATTTACTAAATGATCCTAACATTTCAACTCATAAAATAAGTTTAATTGCTCGATTTTAACCATCCATTAAATTAAAATTTCAATTTCAGTTTTGACTTTTCTTGATCAAAATTGAATAAAAATTACTAGAGAAATTTCATATAAGCCTTTTTAAAAATTAAAATATCATATTGCCCATCCCAATTTATAAATATCATAATTTTATTATATAACATTTTAGGATATCATATTTAATTAAATTCTTAATTTTATAATTTTAAAATAATTTATAATCATAATCAATAAAGACTTGACCTAAATATCATAATTGTAAAAATAATAATCGATGACATATGTAAGAAAAATACAATACATATGTGCTATGTAAAGAGGATGCGAGATGATATATCCTCTTACTTTATTCTCCTACTCATAAGATCAACAAAAGTGTCAAACGGATGCGATGAGAAACGAGATTTAATGGAGTCAACCTGCCATGTTGTGGTGAATAGAAGGATGTAGGAAGATGAAGTAAGAGAAAAAAATATATTTAATTTAATTTTTTAAGGTTTATGGAAATTAAAAAAATGGAAAACGCGGAGTGGACACGTTTATACGAAGTATCTTATAGGGCTGACGTATACGTTGGGGATACCTAGGAGACTAAACTACTCCTGGCTACCAATCAAGTAACGACACGTGGCAGATGATTCCAGAAGAGAGAGATCCGACGCAGCGAATAGGAATCGAAGGAAGCACGTGTGCTTCGAGGTCACGTGTCGGCGACTCCAGCTTGAGCCGCTGCATGCTTGCTGGCTTGCTGCTGCCAACTTGCATAAAAGTTGCGATGCCATGTGGATCCCTCATGCTAATAATTCAAACTTCTTTCAAACTAAATTATTCTCATGTCGTTAAAACTTAAAACTCCTGCAAGTTATGATGTCAAACGATTTTATTTAGAAAGTTTTAATAATTTACAGAATATAATAATTAATTGATTAACATGTCTGATATGTAAAAGAAAATGAGTTCAAATAGTAGTATCTTATGATGTCTTGTTATTCTGCTTATTAAGAAATGTTATTTTTAGTGAACTAGAAATCTGCAATAAATCTATAATAAATGAAGATTACAAGTTACAAATGATACATCTTGTAACCCATTCGTCCTAGCTTCTCACTACAAGAAATAAAGGTTTTGCGGCGACATATGTCGTCGCCAAATTCTCACTAAACGACAAAAAGATGGCCCACTTTCATCTGATACAACGTGTCGCCGTTAAAGGGTTTTTGCGACGACATACGTCGCCGCTAAAGGTATTTCCCACCTCATTTTACCACCGAAAACTATGGCGGGATTGTTTCCCCCCTAAAAATTATTGGTGTCGCCGCAAAAGGTGTCGCCGCAAAAGGGTTTTCATATTTTCTTTATTTATTTATTTATTTATTTATTTAATTTTATAAAGTGTCGCCGCTAAATGCTCGATGTCGCCGCAAAAGCTTTACGAGATATAGGGTTTTTTTTTCACTCTTTCTGCCATTTACGAAGCAAACAGCCCCTCTCTCTCTCTCCCGTCGCTCACTCTGTCTCCCGTCGCTCCCTCTCTCACCGTCGCCGCTCCCTCTTGCCGTCCGTCGTAGAACTCGCCGTAGAAACCACTATTCTCCGCTCCCTCTCACCGTCGAAACCGCCGGTCCCTCTCGCCACCCTCCTGCCTCCGCCGTTCACCGTCTTCTCCGTCGCCCGCGACTTTGTGTTCGAGGTAAACATCCCCATTTTGTGTTTCTAGATCTAGGGTTGTAGCTTTAGATGCTTATTTTATGTTTTTTTTGTTACAAGGTCCTCCTCCTCTACTTGCGTCCGCCGTTGACCACCCTCCTGCCGCCGCCGCCGTCGGTTGGAATCTTCCTCCGTCGACCACCCTTCTGCCACCACCGCCGGTCGAAACCCTCTGTCTCCGTGGAGACCGGTCGGGATTAATGCCGAGTATTTTACCAGCTACTTGGGGACTTTGGTGAGAGATTCAATCCCATATTACTTCCCGTCATGGGAAAAAGTCTCCAAAGAACTGAAATCACCGATCATACCGTCTCTTAAGGTTCTACTTAAGTTTTTTTCATATATTGTATATTTGTAAAAATTATACAATAAACTAACTTTATCTTATAATTTACAGACGTACTTTGACATGACGAGCCATTGTGATGATCCAAATGTATTGGCGGGAATAGATAAAATGTGTGTGGGGATGTACAGAGACCAAAAATACAAGTTCAAAGATAAATGGTTTGAGAAAAGAGGGGGGTCTCGTAGGCTCACCGATTGCGTCGAGATCCTCCTCCCAACATGAAACAAAGTGAGTGGGATTTGTACGTGGACTATTGTTGTGGGGACAAGACCATTCAATGGTCTATTGCGAACACGCAAGTTAGGGCACAACAAGTAAATCAAAGCTTGCATGGTCAGAGAGCATATTGTCAGTATCGATACGAGAACGTAAGTCTATTTATCGATCTCTAATTCTTAATTTTGATTGATAAAATGATTGGTCCGACCCGTTTTTGTGATATATTAACCGTTTTTAAGTATATAATTATTGACCCGACCCGTTTGCGTGATATATTAATCGTTATTAAGTATATAATGGTCGACCCGTTTAATTGAAATAATGATTGACCCGACCCGTTTGTGTGATATATCTTACTCCTATATAAAGCATTTACAACCTAAAAACTCTTAATTTTTAAGTAAGTTGAATGTACTAAACTACCCTTCATATAAATAAATGGAAACTATTATATAAAGTAACTACTAGATGCATTTAATAAGATTCTTATATTCCATTTTAATAACTAAACCTTCCATACTTAAAAAAAATCAAATAATATTCAATTATGTTATAAACATTTTAACTTATTTATCCAAAAAATGTGTATAATTAAGTAGAGCTCATAAATGTGAATAACATATAATTAGAATTTATAAACATATATTTTAATCTTTTAAAATAGCTCATATAACTAATAGTTTCAAATTAATTTATTCTATAATCTTAATCTCTTAATTTTTAATAGTTTCAAATTACTAACTTACGCTCTATATTGTCATATAATTTAGCCTACTTTATAAGTAGAGATCGTTTTTCTTTTTTAATTGTTCTCAAAATTTATTTTAAAATAATAAAATAGTTGATTGAGAATAGAATGATAAAGAAAATGGAAAAAAGATAAAGAAAATAGACATGTTGTCACTTGCCAAAGAAAAATTATTTGTTATCACTGTATTGATGAATACCGAAAACAAGCAGGTTACCGAGTAGAAATTAGTTGACGCCGCCGCATTGCTCGGGTAATATGCTAGTTAATTTTTATTAGTATATAATGGTTGACCCGTTTGATTGATATATTGATTAACCTGACCCGTTTATGTGATATATATTAATCGTTATTAAGTATATAATGGTTGACCTGTTTGATTGATATAATGATTGACCCGACCCATTCGTGTGATATATTAATCGTTATTAAGTATATAATGATTGACCTGTTTCATTTGTTTATAGCGTGACCCGCAAACGCAACAACCCCCAAGCTTGATTGATCAGTACATGTCAAACCATTCACGCAATGGTGTCTTTACATCCACGGTTCTTGAAGAAAATTATGTAAGTAATTATTTATACTTCATTAATATTATTTATAAAATCTGATTTTAATTATTTTTATCTTATTCATACACAGCGCCATATGGTTTTCATGAGAGACGGTCAAGTCGGGAGCCAGAATCCAATGAGCGAAGAAGATATCTTGATGGCGGTGTTGGGTGAACGCCGAGGACACGTTCATGGAGTAGGAAAAACATTAAGTTCTTCATCCGTATCTGCTGCACGATCTACCGGACAATCCCGACCTACGGAGAGATTATTTACACAGGCCGAGGTAGAGAGCATGTTTGCGTCTCAACGTGCTGAAGTCCGGCAGGAGCTCATGGAGGAGGTCCGGCAGGAGACATCCGCAATCTATGATATCTTAGCGGCGGCAGGTATAAATACCAATATTTCCTCAACATCCGGACGTCAACCAATCACCGATTTGGCTGCTCGTGATGACGAGTCTAGCGACGAGGATTAGATTATTAGTTTGTTAGACGACTTGTGATTGTCTAAAAACGTTTATGTTAACTTTCAAGCTATCATTTGTTATGTATGATTGTTTTATATCATTAAAAATGTCGTATTGTTATATTCGTTGTTGAGTTCTGGAAAAACAGGTTTTCTGTATATTGCCCGGTTTAAAACGGGTGAATACACAAATTGCAGCAAAATGTTGCCGGTTTTTTATTGTGGTTTTTGCGGCGACATTTCGTCGCAAAAGATAATAAATTATTTTTTAATAAACTTAAACGTCGCCGCAAAAAGTATACAAGTCGCCGCAAAATGTAATTAATTTAATTTAATTTTAATTTATAAGTGTCGCCGCAAAAAGGGTTAACCTCGCCGCAAAAAGTTATCCACGTGGCACAAGACGGTTCCGTAGACTTACGTCGCAAAAAGTCAAAAGTGTCGTCGCAAAAAAACTTTTGGATACGACACATTTGCGGCGACCTTTTGCGGCGAAATGTCGTAGCAAAAGGTCTTTAGCGACGACTTTTTCACCTTTAACAGCGACATATGTCGCCGCAAAATCCTTTATTTTTTGTAGTGAATAGCTCTATTACACAAATCGTTAAGACAAATAAATGAAATTTATGAGTTACAAATGATACATGAATTTTAAAAAGAGTCAAGACAAAACAAGCTTTTACCTATTTAGATTAGTCATAAGACCTTGTTTAATATATGGCAATTGTGAAAATTTTGGACTAGCTAATAGGTTCTGCTCCAGCGATATTAGTGTTTGGTTTTGTCGAAGGTTTAAGATTATGGGTTTGAATCCTGCCGTAACAAAAATTATAGAGTAATTTAATATCCGTTCAATGAAAGATTATGAAGCTTTGGGTGTATGTATTCATTACCAAATTTAGATATATGCATCACTCTAATATTAAGGAAGAGTTATTAGTGATCAAATCTTTATAAAATCTAATGTATCAAATTCAAGAGAACGTAGTGCATCAATCAAATAAGATTACTAAGATTATAACAGCTCAATAACTAACCATTAATTTCATTTAAATGCTCCCTAAAGATTCATGCTTTAAGAACACATTTTAATGTAAAAGGGAATAACTCATTTTACACATTATCTTTCAACTTATTTTCTATTTATTATGCCTGACATGTTATAGAAGAAAATAACCCAAATTAAATTATTTAAGTATATAGTAACTAACACTATATGTACACCATACGGCCGTAAAACCTTTACAACATTCTGATGGTAGTACTAATTTTCTGTATGGGCGTACTAATCATTTTATATGCACCATTCGGCTCTAAGTAGACCGTGAAAGATTGAACGACTCATAAACCTTTTAAAAGCTCGTTGATTCAATACAAAAATAACAAAACTCAGAAATGAAAGCATCCCAACAACTCAACTTTAGCCCACATAAGTTTCAAACATCATTTTTGACACAATGAGACAATCTTAGTTAACGCTTACTTGTCATAATTCAAGGGTTCAAGTATTCAACACAAATAACCCTTTGTGTTTAAAACTATAATCTTGAGCATACTTTCTATGTTTTTCTTGCATCAAAGCAATACCAAATAGGCAAACAGACCCTAAAATTTTATCATCTTTGTACATTATTGGTGTTATTGACACCAATTAAACACAACCCACGAATGTAAACCTTTTGAATTAAACTAAAAAAATACGAAGAAGAATAATACTAACTAGTAACCTTAATATCTATAAGAAGCTTGCTAGTGTGTTTTAGGGTACACACACACACACTCACTCACTAAGACCATATATGTGCATCTAACCCATACTTACCCTTCCATTTTCACTGTCATATCAGCATCCACATTATTCCCACCATCAACCCTTTCTAACCCTCAACCCCCACATCCAACCCTCTTCAACCCTCTATCTTTTCCATTTATCTTTTTTATTTTTTTAATAACTATTATTAATTAACATAAATTTAATTATTGTAAATATAAAATAATTAATAGAACAATTTAAATAATTAAATTATTTCAAAGACTATAAAATATAAATTAATTAATAATATTTCTTAAACAGAAATTACATAAATTCGAATAAAAAAGAAAAAAATACATAACTTATAAACTAAACTTAACTACTACCACCCGTATTTTCGTTGAATCTTCTTCTTTTGTTTCATAACGAATTCCAATTGCTCACCCGAGAGATGATTCACTGGAGATAAGAAAAACTCGTGATCTTTTCGAAGCTCTCGTTTTTTTTGCGGCCTCGGCTTTTAACCTTGATGCCTCCACGTTTATTTTTGTGGTCTCGGCTTCTATCTCCACGATCTTTTCAAAGGTCTCGTTTATTTGTTTCCCCTTGTCCATATTTTTATAAAAAATAGGAGAATTGTAAAAGTAGAAGAAATTTAATAGAGAGAAAGAAAGAAGAAGAAATAAATTGTGTGTAAAAAAAGTGAGGGTTAAAGGGTATATATAGGAGGGGAAAAGAAAAAATAAATTAAAAAAAATTATATTTATATGTCACCGTTGGAGGGAAAAAATATTAAAACCTTGATTTATTATGTGCTTGTTCACGGAGCCATTGGAGCTCGGAAGCTTAGCACACCCGCCAAAGGGGCGATGGTGTGCTGGCTCGGGTTCGACCAACCAGCCTTCACCCGTCCATGCGATGCTCATGGTCTAACAGTGTATGGATTATGTGTCATTAATAATAAAAAGGAAATTGAGTTTTATTAGTTTATGAAATGTCTAATATATCCTTTTTCCATTAACAAATTTCTACCTTAACAATTTTGACTATAAAAGTCAATATATTTTCCACTTTTACCTAGGTTTACCTTATTGGGTCATGATTTACCAATCTACTGATCATTCATATAGTCATACCAACATCAACTCTTAGCAAAGCAAAAAACAAGCGTATATCTTTGACTCAAAATTGTTAAAACTAATACGCCTTATAACCGCGTCGTGGTTTTTATGCATAGATTCCTAAGACAACTACATAAAACCAATCCAAGATAACGAGTTCCAAAATGACACTCCAATTAAAGAAAGGGTCATGACAAAACAAGCTTACCGGTATAAAAACTTATTTAATATATGGCAATTGTGCAACTTAAGGTTTATGTACTCCTATAAAGCTTAGATAAGCATATATACAATCATTGGCATTCTAATATAATAGTTCTCACCTTATTAAGAAATGCAGACTTATGTTATGGAGCATAAGACATTGAACCAACAACTACCAACTTTGATGTGAAATTAGTTGCAATAACCAAGAGTTATGAGTCAAATCCTTCCAAAAACTCAAAATAACTCAAGTAAAACAAGAATTAAAATGTGTTGTAAATTTCAAATGAAATTTGATGGTATCAATAGAAGACAATAATTTCGAATCAACCATTTAAATATATAGTTACTAACACCATAGGACTATTTGGCCTCTTTATGGCCATAAAGTCTTTATGGTACTGTCACGATCATAATATCTTCTTGTACTGACGTACATGTTCCTTTACAGGGTCCTTAAAAAGCAGATCGTAAATAATTAACAACTGCTCAATAAGACAATAACCTTCTTGAAGTTTGTCAGTTCACTCCAATACTTTCATTTTCCTTGTGTAATAATAATGTTTCGTAATGTATGAATATTTTAATAATAATAATAATAATAATAATAATTAGTTTATTTCATTCTATATTTTTGGAATTAAAGTTATAATCCTTGAAATAGAGGGACTTGTGGCATTTGGAAAGAGGGAAATTGTATTTAAATCCAAATTATATATAATAACAAAAGTCAGGAACTATGAACAGTTCCACTTTTGTCATGTAGTGAAATATAAATATTATATATGACCGAAAAAGACAATTTAACAATAAGACATTGTAGATGGATTGGTAATCTGCATCTTTTTCTATCAAGTCACTCAAGTTCTATTTATGATATTAGCACTTTATTTTCTTTTTTCTTTCTCTTAGCTTTTGTTGATTTTCTTTTATCTTTTTACATATTTTCTATATTAAAATTTTTACATTAACCGATTTTTCCTTGCTATCTTTTTAAAATATGTTTTTTTTCTTTTTGTTCTTTGGAGAACTTTTAATTCTTTTAACTTTTTTAATATTTTCGAAATTATAATTTTGATATTAACCGATTTTTCCATGCAATTTTTTTTAAAAATTTTTTTAAATTTTTTTTAAAAATTCGAAATTATAATTTCTTTAATTCTTATAAAATAGCTTGTCAATTCACTCCAAAAATTAGAACACCCGAAATGAAAACATCTTAACAACTCAACTTTAGCCCGCATAAGTTCCAAACATTTGGGCTTCAATTTCCATTCGTGTTCATATGTTTGTGTTTAGGTTTGGTTTAAGTCTTTCTGTCCATTATATAGTAATATTTTTTACAATATTTTGGAGGTGGATTTCTAGATTTTAGTGTTAGATATGACTTATATTTAACATACGGAAACTTAGAAAAAATAATGGTAACTTTTTCGGTAATGAAACGATCATTCTACCCTTTCACATGTGAGTTTTTATAAAAGAAACTTAAAAAACACTATCTAAAAGCTTTAAAGTGCAATAAAATTAACTTTAAATGATTAAGAAAATATGTTTTAACCAAGTTTATGTAATTAACTCTATGTATATATGTATATAAATTTGTTATAAGCATGTTTTAAATATTAAGAGGTGATATATCTTTCTACTATTTTTTCTTACATATTCTTATACTTAAAATACTAATACAAATGTTAAAAATCAATAAATAAATAAGAAAAAAGAATTAACAGATTTTACATATTATTTTACGATTAGTAATAGTAAGAAATAGTAGAAGGGTATATTATTTTCTTAACTATTAACTAGAAACTTTAGTGAATAAATCAAAGATGGTTTTTGGCAACACAAACAAATATAAAAATCTAAAACACGTCACAACGTAAGGAGCCGCCGGCAAGCCGCGTACAGGAAACTCACGGCTGTGTTTGTGGCGGCTGGAAGCCGAAGTAAGTGGAGACAAAAGACATTAAAGATGCACTTTTAATTGGTTGTTGGCACGGGCTTGCCACGTCATCGTTTCACCTCCTCCACTAATCTCCAATACCCCATCTTACATAATCATTCCTTCTCAAATGACAATTTTGCCCTCATCGAGCTACACCAACCATCAGTCACAGAGTAAGGGCAATATCGTCATAGTGGATCCAACGTCGCTGTCGCCAAAAAGTAATCCAACGATCCGTCGTCGTCTTCCCCTTCGAATGGTCCAACAGACAGTTGTACATCGTGGGGGCATTTTCGGTAATCTAGCAATAATACAAGTAAAATGTGCTATGTGGTGCACACTCTAATATGAATTGATATTTTATTCACATTTGAAAACCAAACTGTTTTCTTTTTGGTCCTTGTACTATTTAAAGCTTACAAGTTTGGTACTCTAAATATGTATTTCATATAGGAATGGCAATCGGCAAAAGAATAATTTTGTATAAAAGTTACTAACAAGATGCTAGAGGATTATAAGCAAAAAGTTATTACAATAACTTAGAGGGATCATGATACCAACTAGGCTAGTTTACGAATTGTTTTTTTCTTTTAGCCAAAAGAAATAAATTGCTTAATTCCGTCGAACTGACCAGAGAATGATGACTTGAGAACTTATAGTTTTTCGCTTTGAAACCGATATCTTCTTCGCTATACAATTCTCTAACATAGTTAGAAAAGTTAGAAGAAATTTACCACCATTAATAAAGCTTTTGATAATTAAATATAGTTTTTTATATGATGAAAGAAAGTATAATTTTATAGAAATAATGATTGTAGTATAACAACAAATTACCTTTATTTTAACTAGAATGATCCTTGTATTGTTTAATTATTATATCATCATAAACTATAGGATTTCCACATTATTGTAGCTCTTTTGCTCTTATTTTTTTTAAATAATGACTGCTTATTATGAAATTATCAAAACAATGTCTATTAAAGGTGTGTTTAAGTAGTTAACCCCCTCCCCTCTTCAAAGAAGAAAAAAAGATCCTGAATTTAAAAAATAAAAAATAAACATATAAGGAAATAGAAAAAACACAAAAGGTGTAGAACTAAAGTTTTCTAAATCCTACTTAATTAGTTGTAAAAACCGAGATTTTCAATAATAGTTGTATGAAAAGAGTTAGTACCATTGAAAATAACGATACCTGAAAAAACCGACTGACTATTGAAGATTTCGTTAGTTCGGGTTGGTTAAATTGATTATCATGTATTGGTTCTCTGTTATCTAGGTTACTTGTATATTTTACAGCTTGTGTTCGATTATAATAAAAAAACATTCGGATATACACAAGAGTTCCAGACCATATAAACAAATTACAGATACTTAAACATATTTCCTTTAAAAATAATTAAACTTTTGGTCTGCAACCGAATTCTTTTTTTGAAACTATAACTTTTATTTAGGAAGTTGGATCATTGCAATAAGCCTATGAACATGGTATCAAATCTACTAACTTTGGTTGATAAAAAAAAAATCGAAGGATGTTCTTGCTCAGAATACAAACCTTTTTTCCCGGTATAAAACTGGTACTACCAAGTTGAACTAACCAATTCCCGGTTAACCGAATTGCAATTCGGTTCAGATACTGTTACAATGTGGACGACAAAAACAAATGATCTGGACCGAGCCCGATTACTCTGGTCTTCGGTCATTGATTTTGATAAATTTTGGTTTTCAGTTTAGATTTTTAACTGATCACACCACTAAATCAAGATATGAACTTAATTAATAATCTGTAAACTCTATTACAGTATAATGAATGATGTCAAATTAATAAAAAATCATGAGGGACTAAACGTGTACTTTAAAAGTAAGAAGGTCTAAATAAATACTCTTCGATCTGGGGCTTCTATTTTTCACGTCATTGACAAATTATTACTCCACTTGTGCAAACGTCCTCTCTCTCTCCCTCTCTCTCTCTCTCTCTCTCTCAAACTCATTCCAATCAGTTTTCTATATCTGTCAACTGTTGTTCTTATGTGGATTCTGATGTCTTTAATGGCGTCTTAGATCTGCTAACTTTACCTGATTTTGCTTCTTGAGGTACACTTTTGCCTACCTTTTGAGTTTCGATTACATGTATTTTACCTTCTTTCTTTGATTTCAGGCCTATAATTAGTTCTATAATTATATGATGAATGATGAATTGTCGAGTTTTTGTTCTTCTCCGATTCTATGTTTGATTCTCCTAGGGTTTATCATATTGAAGTGATTGGGGTAGGTGATTTTATGTCATCGTTATTTAGGTTTTATCAAGTATGTGGTTGCTTGCTTAAATCGACCGACTTTGTTCATCTTTTGCCCCAATTGTTTGTCGTCATCATGTGTTCTATGCTCCTTTTATTTAGTTGGTATATAGTATTGATTTCTATGCGATTCGGTAAAAATCTATGAACTTTGGATTTTTCAAGATGGAAAAATATGAAGAAAAGAGGGAATAGGGCTCTTGCTATTGGTTTTGCTGAGTTTATATATTATTTAACCAGATAATGTTTTCAGTGCATTACATACAAGCCTTGAATTTAAAGTAGGAGCAAATTTAGCTGAATTTAGAAACTTGTTCACTGATTAAACCTCCATGCCATGAACTTTGAGTTCTGAAATCATTACTCTGAATATGTTTACTTTCTTCAAACTTATATCTAATTATCTTCAAGCCAGATACCATACAACAGATCTCAAATACCTGCTTTGGTCAATATTGATCATTAGCTGTTATGATTCTGACAACGTTCTTTACGATCTCTGTAGTAATCTGCTAAACAGATCTGTTAAAATCGCATTATCTACTTGATTTATTGCTTGTAATCTCTTTTAGGTAGACCAATGAATCCTAGATCCTTTATAGTCTCAATTCATACACGCTTCAGATATTTGTATCTTGAATTTGAACTCTTATTCAGTGCTTTACTGTGAATTGTTCTTTTAAAAGAGGAGTATAAAAAGTAAAACTTCAAAGACAAGCATTTGGTGTTTACATATGTACCTTTGATTGCAGGTGAATGAAGCTTAAAGACTTTTTGTAAAGAGGAACAGAGAATTTGCTGACCTTGACACACCAATCTATGTTGACCACGTTATCGGGTTTTATCCCGGAAATGTTATCAGATACACCTCCCAGCTGAGGTGTTTGCATAACTCGATAGGGCGGTTTTGTTGTTGGGAATTGACAACTGAATGGATAGGTCAGACACATCTGGCTTTGTGAGTGGTGGAGTTAGCCTGTTACAAAGTTTTCTATTTCTCTTTATCTTGATATACAGATCATTATAGATTTGATACTTGATTCTTAAAACTTAAGCCCAATCACTTTCAATTCCTTCACTAAACATGGTATACAGTAACCCAAAAATGGATCTCAACAATAGTCTTACACTTGTTTCTTGTAATGCTGAGCTGAATAAAAGTTACCACATTGGCAACAGCAATACCACATTAAGCTTGGACTGCTTTGGTTATGATGGTAACACTGGTTCAGGACATGAAGTTAGCCGTGATATACAAAACACAAATAGCGCACCTGATGATGGCTGCAGACTGGTTCTCGGGTTAGGACCAACACCAAGTGTATATTCTAATGACTTATTTTCCACTGGAATCAATTCTACTAAAAAACCCTCCTCTGGATTCAACATGGACTTGTCCTGCGATGGTGATTCAGTGCTCAAACTTGGTCTTTCTGATCATTCTTTTACATCAATGAGTGACCAGGATCAAGATCCGAATCCAAATTCATCTTGCTATTCTTACAAAGCGATTGATGAGGGTTCGACATCAGCAAAGAAATCAGGTGGATATATGCCATCTCTTCTTTTGGCTCCAAGAGTGCAAATGCACAATCTTTTGGAGCCTGGGGAGAACTCTTATCATGGCACTCAGTTGAGCTCTGAACCATCGGCTATGTCAGATTACTCCATGGGAACAATTTCCGACCACCAAACTAGCAATTCCAAGAAATGTAAGTTTGAAGGGTGCACAAAAGGGGCTAGAGGAGCTACAGGTCTTTGTATTGGTCATGGTGGAGGGCAGAGATGCCAGAAACCAGGGTGTAATAAAGGTGCCGAGAGTAAAACTGCATACTGTAAGGCACACGGCGGTGGTCGGCGGTGTCAGCATCTCGGATGCACCAAAAGCGCCGAAGGTAGGACGGAGTTTTGCATAGCTCATGGTGGTGGCAGACGGTGTGGCCACGCCTCAGGATGCAGTAAAGCTGCCAGGGGAAAATCAGGGCTGTGCATTAAGCACGGTGGTGGAAAGAGATGTAAAGTTGAGGGCTGCACTCGTAGCGCTGAAGGTCAGGTGGGTTTGTGCATCTCTCACGGCGGAGGTCGGCGGTGCCAGTTTCAAGGGTGTAACAAGGGGGCTCAGGGAAGCACTATGTATTGTAAAGCTCACGGTGGTGGGAAACGTTGTGTTTTCGCCGGTTGTACCAAAGGTGCAGAAGGTAGTACCCCACTTTGTAAAGCACATGGTGGTGGAAAACGATGCCTTTACGACGGTGGTGGGATTTGCCCTAAAAGTGTTCACGGCGGGACCAATTTCTGTGTCGCTCACGGTGGCGGTAAGAGGTGTTCTGTCCCTGGTTGTACGAAAAGCGCACGTGGCAGAACAGATTGCTGCGTGAAGCACGGTGGCGGAAAAAGATGCAAAACGGAGAACTGTACCAAGTCCGCCCAAGGTAGCACCGACTTCTGTAAGGCTCACGGCGGTGGAAAGCGGTGCAATTGGGGTGGTGAAGGGAAGTGCGAGAAGTTTGCTAGAGGGAAAAGTGGGCTGTGCGCGGCACATACTAGCATGGTTCAAGAAAGAGAAGCTAAAATAAACAAGAAGGGTAATTTCGGAATTGGAATCGGTCCCGGACTCTTCCACGGACTCGTCAACGCGCCGGCATCGACCGTCGTAAGCAGCTTTGAAAACACTTACTCTTCGTCGGGGGTGAGCATTGTTTCCGATTCCATGGAGTCACATGAACGGCCGGCAAAACGGCAACACCTGATTCCGCCGCAGGTACTGGTTCCTCCGTCAATGAAGTCTGCATTTTCATCGTCGTTTAATATGCAATTGAGCTCAGACCACGCCGGTGGCGGAGGAGATGAAGGGGGGCGTGAAAATGGCAACAGTCAGAAGAGGTTAGAGTTTGTGGTTGGAGAAGGGAGGGTTCACGGCGGCGGTCTGCTGTCATTGCTGGGTGGAAACCTGAAGAATGCCACCATTGATGGGGTGTAATGGAAGCTTAGATTTTCAAATTTTAGTTCAAGTGTTTGATATTTAAGGCGATTGAATGTATGTGTGTATAAATGCCTTTAATTGGTCGCAATTTCGTTGTTGATGTATGATAAGAATGTGTTATTGATCTTTCTGTTCTTCTTTCAAACAAGTTCTTTACATACATAAATTTTTTTTTTTCTATTTTATTGTTCTCATTCCACCATTGTCATAAGCTTGCTTGAAGCAAATAAATATGGTAGATTGTTTATACAAATGATTTTAAACAACAAATGCTAGCCATAAACATCATTATTTGTAAAAAGGAGAGAGATAGAGACAGGGTGGATTAAAAAAAAAATTAATTGGTGACATCTTATAATAATATAGAAAATTTTTAATTTGTGACATCTTAATTCGTGTTTTGTTCGGGTTTAAGGTTATTGGGTCGAATTAACGAGGTATCAATTGTTATTTTGGTATTTTAAGACCAAAAATTAAAACAAATCACTACTTAAAGGTATGAAATCGAATACACAATTATAATTTATTAACCTTATAAATTATTTCCAGTTTTGAACAAGTTATGGTGACATATAAACAATGACTGGTAGCATCCGAAGATTTAACTAGTAGCACCGTCTTAAAAAAATCGAAATTTTCCACTATGCAGACAAAATTGGCTGATGTACTTTGTCACCACTAGCCATAGGACAGGTCCGTCAAGAACACTTTATTTGAAATTATTAACAAAAACATATTAAGATAGTAAACATATTTTAAATTATATACACATGATAAATATTTCTTAAAACACATCTATCTGGTCAAAAACTCATGTACCAAAGCGTACATATGAGAAGTTGGCCTTCATTATCTTTGGTGACATCTTTATCTTTGTTTACAGCCATCTTGCCATCTCTATAAAATCTTCACTTGGATTAGCCAACTACACGTCATAACCCTCGAATTAAAACACACGAGGAAATGAACCCACTTCAGAATATATGTGTAAGGTTTCAAATTTGGTGGGTTAAACACAATATTAATTTAAAAATTAGTATGGACATCTCGGTTTAAAAATGTGAAGATATAAATGGGAAATTTGAAGAAGTTTCTTAAATTTTTAAGTGATTATTAGAGAATGTAGATTAGGGTTTAGTATATGATGACATAATCCTATATAGTTAGGCTAGAGCTCACTAAAATTTCATATTAAGATTTCTCTTATACCTTTTGAACTCTATAAATAGTTATTAATATAATATAAAATAATTACGAGATTTTCATTATTTCAAATTTCAAAGTAATATGGGAACACTTTCCCTAACAAAGTTGCTAGAGATATCTATATATGCAACATAAAACCTCAATTAGTACTACGTTAGAAGAACTAAAATATCTCACCAAAGACATAATTCTAGTTAGGCCTGTAAATGAACAGAACGTTCATGAACCGTTCGTGAAGTTGTTCAGCGGTAAGTTCGTTTATGTTCGTTTGTTTAATAAACGAACGAACATGAACAAGATTTTCCGTTTGTTTAATTAAACGAACGAACACGAACAGAGCTCTCGTTCGTTCAATTATGTTCGTGAACGTTTGGTTATCCGTTCGTTTATATTTTATATAAATATATATATTTATATTATATGTGTGTGTTTAAATATAGTTTATTTATGTTTAATAATGTTGGATTTATATTTTAGTGTGTGTTCATTCGTTTATGTTTGTTTATCACTTAAATGAACGAACAAAAATGTACACAAACTAACCAATTCTTTAAACAATCGAACACACATGCTCGTTCGTTTGTCATTCGTGTTCGTTTATTTGTTCGGCTAAACTTAAATGAACGAACACGAACACACATTTCCGTTTGTTTATCCGTTCGTGTTCGTTTATTTGTTCCGTTAAAGTTAAACGAACGAACACGAACAAGCCCCATTCGTGTTCGTTCGGTTCATTTACAGTCCTAATTCTAGTTAAAAAGTAGGGTAAGCTGTTTCAAAATACAACGAACTTTTACTAAGCTATCATTGTATACAACGAACTTCAAAATTTTAAAAAAATACAGCCAACTTGCTTATTTCCCCCATTGTATGCAAGTAGGGATGTTGGGGTTGGGGCTATCGGGGATCACTCTTCCCCATCCCCATCCCGTTCCCCACCTCTAGTCCCTGTCCCCGTCCCTGCGGGGGAATTGACTTGCATCCCCATCCTCATCCTCGTCCTCGTCAGGTATCGAGAATCCCCACGGGGAATCGGGAATTTTTCTTCGTCTACAAAATCGATGTTTCTAAATGGATATACACGAGTATTTTTATACAAATTAAACTAGAATTAAAAATATAACATAACACTTCCAACCGGCTCACATCAAAATGTAATCAATCAAGTATTTTTATAGTCTTGTAAGATAGATAATGTTCTTGATAAAAGACGATATGTATTAACTAAATCGTTATATAATACATATAACATTATCAATCAAATAGATGATTTCTCTAACATATATGTCAATGAAAGAAACTTATAATACTCTCATAGACGATTCTACAAAAAAAATATTAGTCATTTCACCGTATTAGATTTTTTGGTTCTCATTGTTTGATAAATCGTATGAGAGGATCATGTATGTACAATCAAAAAACAATCTTATTGATATGCATATATATTATTAATGTAAGAAGTTAGATTGGATACAAATGTATATTTATATGAGAAATTTGACATTAATATATGTATGTATATATATATATGCAAGGGGTCGGGATCGGGTACAGGTTCAGGGAACTTAGAGGTATCCCCATCCCCGTTTCTAAATTCGAGGAATCCCTATCCCTGGTCAAGTCGGGGATTCGCCGGTCAAATCGGAGATCGGGTCTCCCATTGGATACGAGATCTTTTACCATCTCTATATGCAAATTGTAACCTGTATAATAGGCTACAGGTCACTTTTTATTTTTTGCTTAATTTTTAATTTTTTAATGGATGTAGTCATCATCTTTGTTTTTTAAATTCAAGAATATTCAACATTCAAACTCCATTAAAATTCAAGAACATTCAAACCTCAAATGTGTAACCAAATCATACATTCAAGTAAAAATCACAAATAACAAAGTCCTAATACATATCAAATCGAAGATGTGTAACACCCGCATTTAGGGTCCAGTCGTTCTTGGCAATTAGGTGAGTATTTAAGTATTATTTATTTAGTTACTCATTTTATTTAATTGTTAATTGCATGATGTTATTGATGTTTTCATAATAATTAATTGGTCTGCGAGACAAGAGATAAAATATGAGATTTAATATTTTATTTAGAGATTGAAATCATATGATTTGGTTTTACACGAGGGTTCCAAATAATACCTCATTGTATGTTTTGGTTGGAGTAGGACTGCTTTAATTAAGTTTCTGTATCTCAGATATCAGTATTTGCACTGTGTAGTATAATATGCTCATTTTTTACCTATATATAGTATTTCTTTGTGTGTTGGCCGTCTTTTCGGCCTTGCTTTGTTGTGGAGAAGAACTTACCAAAACCAAAAAACGCACTATTACTTAAAATAGATCCGTGATTGCTATTTCGAGTTTTGAAGCGAGTTTTAACGTTAGATTTCGAAAGCAAGCCTTAGAATCAGTAGCAAGAGGTGTGTTTTGTTGTTTTTGTCGAGTTTTGTTTAGGAAGTTCTTGATGTTGAATGTTGGCCGTGCGAAGTGGAGTCCACTACGTGCGTAGTGACTCCATTACGTGCGTAGTGCTTGATGAAGAAGATGAAGCCGATGAGTTTTGGTCGCACGGAGTGTAGTCCACTACGTGCGTACCAGTGTCCAAATCGTGCGTAGTGTGTGTGAATCACTTTATACGTGCCAAATGCAATACGTGCGTAGTGTGTTCATTACGTGCGTAGTGTGTGCACCACGTGCGAAGTGTGTTCACCACGTGCGCAGTGATTTGGATGTTAATTCAGTGAATGTTTTTATTGTTCTGTAGCCATTGGAAGTTGATGTTTTGCAATTGGAATGTAATTCCAAATACTGACTAAGTTATGATGTGTTTCAGGAAACGAGAAGACTCAGTAAAATTAGAATACTGAGTGTGGTGTTAGAGAACACAGGTGAGTGGACTTTTAACTCACGAATTGTTTTGGTTGTAACGGTAACAGTTATAACATGTCGTAATGTCTTATTCTCTGTTAGACTAAATGATCTGGTACTTGTTTTGTTGATGCCTTGGGCATACTTGATGATTGGTTAACAGCTGTTTATTGGCACTGGGTGCATATGATGTGGTCAGCCTTAGTGGGCTGGGTTCACTTGTCATCGGCTAATCAGTATTAGATCTGTTGATGCATGCGTTGCAACTTGAGGTGATTACTGTGTGAGAATGACAAGTGGGCTATCGGTAAACCTATGCTAGGCCAGCATTTGGTTGAAGGTTCGGCCGAACCGCCGGTCCTCTGTGATACTTGTTTATTTGCTGATGCTTTTCGTTGGTTAAACTTCCATTCACTTAGCCTTGAGCTAATTCCCCACCATCAACTCCAATTTGCAGGTTGTTGAGCCGTTTCGCTTTTGGAAGTCTTGCTGGTCTTTTGGGGAATGTCTGATACTGTAACTCTGATACAATTTTTTGAATGAGCCTGTATGTATAAATATGTAACACTGGACTTTGGACATACTGACACGTGTGTCAGACAAGTATGTTTAATTAATATTTGTACATATGTTTTAGTTTGGTGGATTATTCGCTTCCGCAGTATTAATCTTTAAAAAAAAAAAAAAATTTAGCGGCGTTACAATTTGGTATCAGAGCCCTGGTTTGGGATGCGTGCACAGTTTGAGTGTTCAATTCTCAAATCTTGGCTCGAGTTTGGTCAGACATTCCTGAGTTGGGTGGGAATTAGCGTGAATGCAAGTTTCTTTTGATGTTAGCTGTTGTTAGTGGGTTGTGTACTAACGGTTTACCTAATGAGTGTTGAGATGTTGTGATTGACACAGATATGGCCGATAATGAGAACCTGACTAATGCCCCCTTGACCCCAAGAAGAGCTGGTACTTCGGCGGCAGGTCCTTCAGAGATTCCTGTAACAGAGAGCGTTGAGGTTACAGAAGCTAATATTGATCGGGAAGAGTATATTTATCAGTTAGAGGATCAGTTACAAGAGCTTAGAGGAGAGGTACGGGAGCTTGAGAGACAGAAACAGGTACAGGCTTCTCAGGCACAAATTCCTCCAGCGATTTCTACTCAATCGGAGATTCCTCCAGTATCAGTACCTATTTTCTCTACATATCAGCCAACCCAGCCTCAGTATTTCTACCCAGTTATGTCTTAGGGATCTTATCAGTATCCTTTGGTTGGGTACCCACCTCAGAAGGGACCCAAGAAATGTCAGTTCAAAGATTTCCGAGATTGTAAACCGAAGGAATACTCAGGGAGCACCAATCCTGCTGAAACTCTAGAATGGTTGAAAGGAATAACGAGAATTTTGAATATTTGTAACTGTGAAGAGGAGCTTCGAGTTACCTATGCCCAGAGTATGCTTATAGGGGATGCTTCCGCTTGGTGGGAATCGTTGACAGCTCACCTCACCCCGGAGCAGATGAAATCCATTACTTGGGAACAATTCCAGAATAAAGTTCTTGAACAGTATTGTGGTGAATTTGAAATGGATAAAATCAGAAATGATTTCTTGAATTTGCATATGACCGAGAGGATGACAGTTGATGAATTAATCAAACAGTTTAATGAGAAATTGAGATTTGTAAAGCAGTGGGTGCCAACCGAATGTTCTCAGATACAACACTTTGTTGGAGCTTTGTTACCAGAATACAGGGGTAATACCCGTCTAGCCAACACTTTGTCTCAAGCCTTCACCTTAGCTAAATCAGCCGAGGGAGATGTTAAGGCACGGGACCAGATGAACAAGGATAAAGCTGCCTTACAGAAACCAAAAACAGAACAGACTGGTTCTCAGCAAAAGAAGAAATGGCAGGGTAACCAGGGACAGGGTAGGCAGAACCCTAGAGCAGCTGTTGGTGGTTCAAGTCAGAGGTTTCTATGGTGTAGAAACTGTAGGTCTTCCCACACCGGACCTTGTACACCCCAGACCTCGCGATGTATCAGATGTGGTGGATTGGTACACGAGGTAAAAGATTGTAAATTTCCTCGTAACGTGTGCTGGAATTGTCAAAAAGAGGGTCACAGATCAGGAGAGTGTCCTTCTGCAAGGAAGACGGGGTCAGGTTCAGGGGCAACTACAGTTGGGGGATCATCATCTCAGTCTGGCCAAAAGAGAAAGAATCCTCCTGCACCCGAGGGTAGAGCTTTTCGGATGACAGTAGATGATGCTATTGCCACCGATGATGTCATCACTGGTACGTTTCTTGTAAATTATGTACCTGCACGTGTGTTGTTTGATTCAGGGGCTAACCGCTCCTTTATTTCGATGGCTTTCTGTGATAAATTGAAATTGCCTACTTCACATGTTACTGATTCTCTAGAAGTAGAAATAGCTAATGGTAAAATGGTTCCAGTCACAACGGCTGTGTCTGGAGCTAGAATTAATATTGATGGTACTTGTTTTCCAGTCTCTTTTCTGTTAATGCCTATATCTGGATTTGATGTTGTTTTGGGAATGGATTGGTTGAGCCAGAATAGAGCTAGTATTAAATGCCATAAGAAGTTGATTTCTTTTCCTTTATCTGACGGGTCACACGTAGTGGCTCGCGGAGAGAGGTCTTTTTCTACCTTCCCTATAATTTCGTTTATGAAGGCTAGAAAATCTTTGGCCAAAGGGTGTGAATCGTTTCTTGCTTATGCTATTGATGTTAAAAAGGAGAAGCAAGTTATTTCTGATATTCGGGTAGTTTCGGAATACCCGGAAGTGTTTCCTGATGAGTTACCAGGATTGCCTCCAGTTCGTGAGGTAGAATACAGAATTGATCTAATTCCTGGTTTGAGTTCCGTGGCTAAAGCCCCTTACAGATTAGCTCCTGCTGAAATGCGAGAAATGATGACTCAGATTCAGGAATTGTTAGATAAAGGCTTTATTCGTCCTAGTTCATCTCCGTGGGGTGCTCCGGTATTATTTGTTAAAAAGAAAGATGGTACTCTACGAATGTGCATTGATTATCGGGAATTGAATAAAAGGATAGTTAAAAATAAATACCCTTTACCTAGGATTGATGATTTGTTTGATCAGCTACAAGGTGCCTCTTATTTTTCAAAGATTGATTTGCGTTAAGGTTATCATCAAGTACTTGTTTCTGAAAGTGATATTCCTAAAACTGCGTTTCGTACCAGATATGGTCATTATGAGTTTTTAGTGATGCCTTTTGGTCTAACTAACGCCCCTGCTGTGTTCATGGATTTAATGAATCGGATTTGCCGGCCGTTTTTGGATAAATTTGTAATTGTGTTTATCGATGACATTTTGATATATTCAAAAACCGAATCCGAGCACGAGCTTCATTGAAGACAAGTTCTAGAGACCTTAAGACAGAATCGTCTTTTTGCGAAGTTTTCTAAATGCGAATTCTGGATGCGAGAAATTCAGTTTTTGGGACATATTATTTGTAAAGATGGGGTTAAAGTTGATCCAGCTAAAGTTGAAGCGGTTATGAACTGGAATTCCCCTAAATCACCATCTGAGATTAAAAGCTTTCTGGGTTTGGCGGGCTACTATCGCAGATTCATCAAAGATTTCTCAAAAATTGCTAGTCCTTTGACGAAGTTAACCCGTAAAGATGTACCGTTTAAGTGGAATGAAGAACAAGAATTAGCTTTTCAGACTTTGAAACAGCTGTTGTGTCAAACCCCTATTCTTGCTCTACCGGATGGATCTGATGATTTTGTAGTATATTGCGATGCTTCCTTTGCAGGTCTAGGATGTGTTCTAATGCAGCGTGACAGAGTTATTGCCTATGCTTCTCGTCAATTGAAACCACACGAGAAGAACTATCCAACCCACGATTTAGAGCTTGCGGCGGTGGTTTTTGCATTGAAACTGTGGAGGCATTATTTATATGGTATTAAATGTGTTATCTGTACTGATCATAAAAGCTTGCAATATATATTCTCCCAGAAGGAGCTTAATATGCGGCAAAGACGATGGCTAGAATTGATTAAAGATTACGATTGTGAGATTCTGTACCACCCAGGAAAAGCAAATGTGGTAGCAGACGCTTTGAGCCGTAAGGGAGCGGGTGATAATATCCGATTCATGCGTATTGAGATTGTTTCTGACTTGGTGGATAAACTTAAAGCTGCTCAGTTAGAGGCCTTGAAGGATGAAAATTTGAAATCAGAAATCATGGTAAAAAGAAAAGCTGAGTTAATTGATGATTCTCGTGGATTAAAGACCTTTCAGTCTCGTATTTGGGTGCCAGTACTTGGGGAACTTCGAAATTTGATTCTGTCAGAGGCTCACAAATCGCGATTATCTGTTCACCCTGGTAGCACTAAAATGTATAACGATCTTAAATTACTATATTGGTGGCCTACGATGAAGACAGATGTTGCAAAATTCGTGGGATCCTGTCATATTTGTGCACAAGTCAAAGCAGAGCACTAGAAACCGTACGGGTCTTTAAAACAGTTGAAGATACCTGAATGGAAATGGGAGCATATCACGATGGATTTTGTAACCAAACTGCCATGTACTCAGCGGAAACATGATATGATTTGGGTAATAGTCGACCGTTTAACGAAAAGTGCTCATTTTCTTGCCACCAGTGAGACAGCTTCACTTAGTAAATTGGCTCAGTTATATATTGATGAGATTGTTTCTCGGCATGGTATTCCTCTTTCTATTGTTTCTGATCGAGATCCCAGGTTTGTTTCTAATTTCTGGGCGAGTTTACATCGTGAATTGGGGACGCGTATTAATTTGAGTACCGCTTATCATCCTCAGACAGACGGTCAAACCGAACGAACCATTCAAACCCTTGAGGATATGTTACGCGCCTGTGTGATAGAGTATGGTGGATCTTGGGATACACATTTGCCATTGATAGAGTTTGCGTACAATAACTCTTATCATTCGAGTATCGGTATGCCACCTTACGAGATGTTATACGGACGTCGCTGTCGCACTCCTACTTGTTGGCTAGAGGCAGGTGAGAAACAGTTTACAGGTCCCGATATTGTTCAAATGACAGCTGAAAAAGTTGTAATTGCCGGAGAAAAGTTGAAAGCTGCCAGAGACAGACAGAAAATGTACGCAGATCCTCGCCGTCGACCAGTTTCGTTTGTTGAAGGAGAGTTGGTTTATCTGAAAGTCTCTCCATGGAAAGGGGTTATTCGCTTTGGGAAGCGCGGGAAATTAGCTCCACGATATATTGGTCCGTTTCGAATACGACAGATAGTCAATGATCAAGCTGTTACTCTTGATCTTCCACCTGAGTTAGCGGGTATTCATGACACCTTTAATGTCTGTTACTTGCGTAAATGCAACGTTGAGGATGAAAGTCAGATCCTTCCAGTGCATGATTTAAAAGTGGATTCGAAAAAGCGATTAGTAGAGGAACCAGTTGAGATAGTTGATCGTAAGACGACAAAGCTTCGCAGAAAAGAAATTCCTATGGTTTTAATTAAATGGAAACACAGTTTGGGTTCAGATTTGACATGGGAGACCGAGGCAGACATGAGGAACCGCTACCCTAACCTATTTGAGAGCGATGAGATTCCGGGGACGGAATCTTCTTTAGGGGGGGAGAGTTGTAACACCCGCATTTAGGGTCCAGTCGTTCTTGGCAATTAGGTGAGTATTTAAGTATTATTTATTTAGTTACTCATTTTATTTAATTGTTAATTGCATGATGTTATTGATGTTTTCATAATAATTAATTGGTCTGCGAGACAAGAGATAAAATATGAGATTTAATATTTTATTTAGAGATTGAAATCATATGATTTGGTTTTACACGAGGGTTCCAAATAATACCTCATTGTATGTTTTGGTTGGAGTAGGACTGCTTTAATTAAGTTTCTGTATCTCAGATATCAGTATTTGCACTGTGTAGTGTAATATGCTCATTTTTGACCTATATATAGTATTTCTTTGTGTGTTGGCCGTCTTTTCGGCCTTGCTTTGTTGTGGAGAAGAACTTACCAAAACCAAAAAACGCACTATTACTTAAAATAGATCCGTGATTGCTATTTCGAGTTTTGAAGCGAGTTTTAACGTTAGATTTCGAAAGCAAGCCTTAGAATCAGTAGCAAGAGGTGTGTTTTGTTGTTTTTGTCGAGTTTTGTTTAGGAAGTTCTTGATGTTGAATGTTGGCCGTGCGAAGTGGAGTCCACTACGTGCGTAGTGACTCCATTACGTGCGTAGTGCTTGATGAAGAAGATGAAGCCGATGAGTTTTGGTCGCACGGAGTGTAGTCCACTACGTGCGTACCAGTGTCCAAATCGTGCGTAGTGTGTGTGAATCACTTTATACGTGCCAAATGCAATACGTGCGTAGTGTGTTCATTACGTGCGTAGTGTGTGCACCACGTGCGAAGTGTGTTCACCACGTGCGCAGTGATTTGGATGTTAATTCAGTGAATGTTTTTATTGTTCTGTAGCCATTGGAAGTTGATGTTTTGCAATTGGAATGTAATTCCAAATACTGACTAAGTTATGATGTGTTTCAGGAAACGAGAAGACTCAGTAAAATTAGAATACTGAGTGTGGTGTTAGAGAACACAGGTGAGTGGACTTTTAACTCACGAATTGTTTTGGTTGTAACGGTAACGGTTATAACATGTCGTAATGTCTTATTCTCTGTTAGACTAAATGATCTGGTACTTGTTTTGTTGATGCCTTGGGCATACTTGATGATTGGTTAACAGCTGTTTATTGGCACTGGGTGCATATGATGGGGTCAGCCTTAGTGGGCTGGGTTCACTTGTCATCGGCTAATCAGTATTAGATCTGTTGATGCATGCGTTGCAACTTGAGGTGATTACTGTGTGAGAATGACAAGTGGGCTATCGGTAAACCTATGCTAGGCCAGCATTTGGTTGAAGGTTCGGCCGAACCGCCGGTCCTCTGTGATACTTGTTTATTTGCTGATGCTTTTCGTTGGTTAAACTTCCATTCACTTAGCCTTGAGCTAATTCCCCACCATCAACTCCAATTTGCAGGTTGTTGAGCCGTTTCGCTTTTGGAAGTCTTGCTGGTCTTTTGGGGAATGTCTGATACTGTAACTCTGATACAATTTTTTGAATGAGCCTGTATGTATAAATATGTAACACTGGACTTTGGACATACTGACACGTGTGTCAGACAAGTATGTTTAATTAATATTTGTACATATGTTTTAGTTTGGTGGATTATTCGCTTCCGCAGTATTAATCTTTTAAAAAAAAAAAAAAAAAATTAGCGGCGTTACAAGATGAACTCAAGATCTCACTATAATTCAAGAACATTCAAACCCAAGAACATTTTTGAATATTGTGTTCTTCAGATCCAAAGAGCTTATATTAGTAACAATCATACGTTGAAATCAAATCAGTAACAATCTTACGCAAACATACACCTTCAGATCCAAACATACAGCTTCGTAACTGTACCAATATTGCACCAGATCTGAATGGAGAGAGAGGGAGAGAGAGAGAGAGAGAGAGAAAAACCCGTGAAATTGAAACCCTAATCGCAAAGAAACCCCAATTGGCGGTTGTTTGAACAACGGTGATGTTTGAAGTAGCGGGGACGACGGCGGTTGTTTGAATCCCAGATATGAACGACGGGGGTTGTTTGACCCGACACAAGAAACCTTAACTTAAAGGGGACGACAACGGAGGTTGTTTGAACCTGACACAAGAAAACAACGATGGTGGTGTTGGTTAAAGCCAACGATGGTTGTCGTTTGAAGGTTGTACTAAACATGAAGGCGACGATGGTCGTGGTTTGAAGCAGCGGCGGCGGCAGTGGTGGTGGTTTGAAGTGGCGGTGATGGTTACCATATCATGTTCCAAACCCAGATATGGTGGTTTTGGGTTAAGATTTGAAGGTGGTGGTTGAGATGTGGTTTTGGGGTTAGATCTAGAGTTTTTTGGTTCCACCGAAATAAATCTTGTGAGCTCTAAACCCAGATCTTCATGCTTTGAAGAGTAAAAAAAATCAAAAAATTAAAAAAAAATTCATGTTAACCTACAGATGACCGGTTTAGAAGGTCAATTGTATAGAATGGGAGAAATAATTAGGTTCGTTGTATTTTTTAAAAAAATTTAAGTTTATTATATATAATGGTAGTTTAGTAAAAGTTGATTGTATTTTGATACAGTTACTCCTAAAAAGTAATTCATATTTGTAGGAGATGATGGTGTTGATACACCAACACAATCCGATCATCGAACTTTTCAATTATTACAATACAACACCACATGCATCTTTACGTACCATCAATTTCATAATTTTTAAAAAAAATTAAGAAAAGCTAGAGATGTATTTCTATCCGTAAATAGTTCGTAGCTAGGGCTGAAAGTTGTATCTTTTATTTAAATACGTGTTTGGCAAAATAACTTTTAGCTAGAGCTCAATAGTGTAAAATAATAAAAAAAGAACAAATCATATTAATAGGAGGAATTGAAAACATCAAAGATGATATTTAAGTAATTTTGTATATAAAAAACTCAAATAGTTTTAAAAGCTATTTTAAAAATTTTTTTGTTTTAAAACTCTTTGTTTATATAAAAAGCTTCAAATTATTTTATCTGAATAATACATATAGTTTTTTTCTTTCAAAACAAAATACTACCGGTTTTAAAAAACTTCAAAAAGCTACTCACCAACACACCATATAAATACTTTTTACTATATTTTGGCCAAAAACCATTAAACAATTATTTGATATTGGTTTTCACAACTTTATTTAAAAAAAAAGATAAATACTTGTATTGTCTATGTTTTTCTTGTAATTTTTATTCGTTTTGCTATTATTTAAAAAGGTTTTCACCAATTCTGACTAATGCAATAATCTATTTCGTTTTAAATAAATTCATAGTTATAGTAAGGTTGTAAACTCGGGTTGGCTTTGTATTGTCAGGATCGAGTTAATTTTGTGTCGACTCAATTTTGACCAATTTATTTTCATGTCAGGTTTGAGTTGTGTTATTTTTTTCATGTCAAACCATTTCAGTCATATGTGATTGATAGATATTTTTTCAGTATTCAAATAAGAGTTTCGAATATGGTTTTCGTTTCGACCTCAATTTTTCATTTTCCATGTTTGCTTTCCAACTTTTCGGAAAAAATTCGAAAATAATTTTCGTTTACATTCTAACTTTAATATTCAGTGTTCGATGCAATTGTAATCGAACTTTAGATTCGACATTTGTTTTGGTTTGATTTTAATATATTATTCAACTTATATATATATATATATATATATATATATATATATATATATATATATATGAATGTACTGAAAAAATATGAAGTACTAATATTCTAATAAGTACCAATATATAATGTCATTAAAGAACCGAATAATTAAGAATAATTCATTATTAAATAGAATTATGAATTGAATTCAATATACTAAAGTATTACCTATTAAGTATTCAAATGTCAAAGTAACAAAACTGTATAGTCAAAATAACAAATACCAAAATGATCTACTACTGTTTTAACTGTAAATCATTGACTGTTTATTTTAAACTAGCTAAGCACTCCGTGTATAAACACAAAGATGATTAAATTCACTTTTAGTTTTTTAACTGTTTTTTAAGATTACTAACATGTATAAAAAATAAAACTGTAAAATATATAGAATAAGTATCTAATTAATATAGAACTTATGAAATATGGAAAAATAATATATATGATTTAAAAATGATATATACAAATATTAAAAATTAAACACAAGATAGAATATTTTGATTTTTAATAAGGGTATATAGGAAATTAACTTTAGATTATATTATATATTGAGCTTAAACGACCCACTCTTTGAAGCTCGAGTTCAGCTCGTTTATTAAAAGAGCTTTAATCTAGGTTAGAGCCCAAGCTCGCTACCTTACGAATAGATCGACTCATTTACATCCCTAAATGAAGTGGTGGAAGACCCCTTGGTACAAGTGGGACTTGCACTATGCACAAGTTGTGCGAAAAACCGCTTCTTTTTCCGATTATGAAACAACTTGGACCGAGTGATCACAGGTCCGGGGACAAGGTACTCAGTTGTAATAAAACTTTATAATACCAAAACTTTTTTTTATTAAAATAAACCCAACATTATAAAAGTTTATAATACCAAAACTTGTTGAAAGACCATAAGAATAATATGCTAAGAGTATTATGTTATATGTGCTCAAATTGACGAATATATATTCATTTTTTTCTAATTCGATTAAAATTGAATCGAATTTTTGGTACTTTTTTTACTGTTTCGGTTCGTTTATGGTTTTGGCCAAAAAATAAATGACCCAATAAACAGAACCGTTTAAACCGACCTAACCCAAAAACCGAACCGTTAAACACCCTTTTAACAGGGCATATTGCTGATTAAAATAAAACCCAATGATGTGCTAAAAGCGTACCATGTTTTAAATTTATAAAAACCGTATTATTTACGTATGGCTATGACACAAAATAGGCAAGTGAACCTAATCGTACGTATAATATAGAAAATAAGTACGGGTGTCGAACTCTTGGGGAACGAGTATGATTTGATAATATTATAATGATTTAAATATTAAACACAACTAAACTAAACTAAGGACAAAAAAATAAATAAAGCAATTAAAGGGGGGAATTTATGGTAAAAGTGATTACTTCAACCAACTAATGCCACTAACAACCCTAGAATACCACTAAAGCATGCAAAAGAGACAAAAAAGCGGTTAACTCGGAGAATTAAATATATATATGAAGATGTTCCCTCCCTAGATTTAATTCCACTCTTTTTATGGCAATTAATTCATGGCAATATGAGCTAAAGACACTTTTAACATTCATGCATCAATTCCTAAATTAGTTAAAACCTTGATCCGGTTATAACCGTCTAATTACACAAATTAATAGCCTTTATAGTCAAAAGTGCGTTTAAAAGGGATAATTAGCCAATTAATTCGATTACCAAGTAAAGACTTAACCTTTAATGTTTCATAGATCAACAAAACAACACTAACATATAAAGGTCATTATATGTTTAATCACATGCAAAATAATATATTTAAAGTTGCTTAACACTAGGATTTGATCAATCACTATCTCTTTAATCATCTATTGGTCCTAGAGAATCAAGATCAAAACTTTATGAATTAAATGGTCTTTTAAAACACAAAACTCAGATTATAAACAACCAAAACAAAATACTAAGCATGGATGAACTAAGATTAAGGTAAACTTGAATTAAAACATGAATTAAGCATCAAAGCCATGGATTAAATCACCATTACATGAGTTTCATCTCCTCTAGGTAGGAAAACAGAAGTTTTAGCCAAGAACAATCATAACTAAGCTCTGGAAATCATTCATAAAAAGAAACATGATGAACAAGAATGAAGAAAACCGTAAAAGCCGAATTGTTCTAGCCGAAAGCTTCACTTTAATCTTCAAATTAAGCTCCAATGCTCCAAGATCATGCCCCAAGCTCCCTGGATGTTTAATGGAAGTTTTCTGGAGTTATGGTGGTGAAAAAGTCGGAGAAAAGTGATCATAACCGAGAGAAATCGAAAAAATATATATAGTGCATGCTGAAGCTCAGATCGCGCCGCTACAGCAATGATCGCGCCACGACGGGCACCGGGTTCGCGACGCGACGCGTCCAGTTTGGCCAGAATTTGACTTTTTTCAAACTTTGATGTTTATCTCGATTTTTATCCATTTTTCTTCATCTTTATCACCATATATCCGAATTTAAACCTGGAAAATAATTATTAAAACACATTAAACACATTTTAAACATATTTCCATGATTTGAATTAAAAATAATAAGATATCGCATAAAAATATATATAAAAACCGCGGTATCACCCAACATTATAAAAAATTTACAATACCAAAACTTGTTGAAACCACCCTAAATAGAAAATGTTAAAAGCATAGTTTGATTTTTCTCTCATGTTATCTTTGCATCTTGCATATTGTCCTAATCTAAATATACATTAAAATAAAATGCTAATGACATGACCACTTTAATAATCTTTGTAGCTTATTAGTTGATTAGTTATTAAATTAAAAATCAATTAGAAAAACATTTTGATGATTTCAAAAAACTAATAGCTGCTTAAATCTTTTTGATAATGAATTTTAAATTAAATTAGCTTTAAATTTTAATTTTTTTAAATCTGTTTCCTAGTTTTAACAAATTAAATGAGTTGTTTTTTAAGATTATTTCAAAATAGAAATGCTAGTAATTTTTTTTTGAAGGCAAAGAATTTCAATATATAGAATAAAAGTGTGTACAAGTTTAATCCAAGCCTCCAATATGAAGGCCGTACTATCAAGATACAAAATAACCGACTCCCATTTTCCAAGGTTGTAAAACCCACGTATCCCAAGAAACATACATTTTTTATCCTATTTGAAAGGGTATTTCTATATGGACTCCCTCAATAATCTATTTGGCCCCCTTGATTTGACATATGTGAGTGTAAAAGTTGCATTAAAAATTATAATTGAGTGATGTGACATAATCTAAGTATGAGAAAGAGGGGGTTCAAATAGTATCACCCATTTGAAATCCAAAGATAGGTAAGTGGAACAATGGCATCAAAGATATCCCGGATTTAAAGCGATTGTATTTCCTCCGCTTTTGCATGTAGGATTTGGTTTCTCCACCTCCATAACTCCCAAATTGTAGAAAAGCAGACTCCTTTGAAAACTTTAGTTGTGATGGTTTCTCTAGTTGGCGTGGCAGTCAAAAGCCAAAAGACCGTAAGACTGTTTGGGAGATTGAGTCATCACAATTTTCATTTAATAAGTATTTATGATCATAATATTTAAGTGTTTTGTTCTTTTGTTTGATGAGTTTTAATCCCCTAAAATGCTATTTGAATTCCAAATTTTGTTTTCTAAAGTTTAAAAAATTCTATAATGTTGCACTCTAACCCTTAAACGAGTCATATATGTCACTTTCAGGTAGTAGTGTTAATTCTAACCCAACCTATTTATTTTCATGTTAACCCGTTTTCAACCTGTCTCAGGTTTGTATCACTTTTATCGTGTTGGATTTCTTCTCAACTCTACCCTCAGTTTATAGAACATTAGAACTAATCGACTTATAGAATGTTTTAAGAGTATTATTTTAGAGTATTTTCACTATTATGTTTATAAAAAGTTGAGGGGAAATATTTAAAAGAAGAAAAGGAAAAAGAAAATTCCAGTGTATGTTTTGACTTTTGACTTTTCGTCTCGCGTAGTCGGAACACTTGTGGGTTTATCAGTGTCCTCTACAAATACAAATAGCTTCTCCACGTCAGTTACCGTCGTCTTCGGTTACTCAAAACCGTTCATGGCGGTGGAGGTCGTCTAATCCTCACATTATACCTCCATCGCAGAGCTTCCAACTTCATCATCATCATCATCATCATCCACTCCTTCCTCTGCTTCTCTGATCCAAACGTATTCATCAAATCATCAGGTAATCCAATTCAAACGCTAATAAATTCTGTCGATTTTACCAAATTATCCAGTTTTACGCTTCAAATACGAAATAAACCTAGAAATTGATCAGATTCAAGTATGTTCTCATCGTGTATTTGCTCGATCGTCTGAATTTAAATTTAGGCGGGAGTTCAAAGGTCGATTTAATAGTTTCCTCACTGTGACGTAAAATTTATTGATTTACGTGTTCAGAAGTGAAAGCTTTAGTCTATAGCGTTTAGTTTGTGCTATATTGATAGTTTCATTATCATCTGCGATCAGAGCATATACATTTACATGAAATTGCAAAAAATTTGACATCTGATCTTGTTATTGTCAAAATTTAGATACAGATGGATAGTCTCTATGGTATTAGCAACTCAAAAGTTCATAAACGTAGCTGCTTGTCACCTATAAACAACTATGCATCGCCAAATCCTTACTACCGTCACACAGGTCCTGTAGTGGATCAATACTTGTCCCCTGAAGCATGCACGACTGCTTTAAAGAATTTGAACTCTCCATTCCTCAGATATTTGCAATCTGTTAGGTCACTTTCGGTTTCACCTTCAGCAGCTGCAGAGCATCCGTATTCAACTGGATACAAGTATTACCTCAGCAACATTGAAAACTCACCAAGAATGGAGCCACTGCGTTCGTCAAGGTCACCTTTGCTTTTTAGCAACAGTCCAGTGAAGGTGGAAGAAGACGTGCTGGTGATGGATGGTGTTCTTGTGAAGAATCCACCAGTTGATAAGAATTCTGGTGGCTCATCATCTGCTGGTAGTAATAAGTGTTATAAGATGGACCTTTGTCTGTCTTATTTGGAGAATTCTGGCTTCTGTCGCTATGGAACGAAATGCCAGGTTTTTCTCTATCTTTGCTCTTGAATTACTAACATGAAAGTAATGGCAGTGACACAAATCTTTAATAATCAAGATAGAAGTAAGATCATGCAGGTCTCAAATTCCAAAAAGTAACTATTTTATTGCTCAAGTCGGTCACTTAATACACAGTAGGCATTCCAGTAGAAAGAATGTTATTCTAGTTTGACTTGCTTGTTATCTGCAACCTCAGTGCATGTTGTCTTGAAATGCCTTGTATATCTGAATCTTGCTATTATCTATTCTGTCTGGGCTAGACAATTAACCTTAGAATGCCTAATCACTCTGAACACAGTTTCAAGTAAATATAAATCCACCCAAGCTACATAATTAAACTTGTCTTGGTAATCCATTATTCACTAGTTCATCAGTTCTTTATATTGGTCAATTCAAATGGACTTGGTAAATGGTTAATCTTATACGTAACATGTGTGCCAAAGAATCAATGTACATGCTGATATCAGTAAAGAGTTTTAAATAAAACCAAACTAATCATTCTTGGGCCTGTCTATTTGGTTATCAGTGGACAGTGATCACAATACATTTCTGTCAATCATAAAACTGTTACTTCTCAGAGTATAAATTCAAACCAGAGCCTTTATAACCTGTTTGTATTTTGTGTAACCCATGAAGTAGTAGTCTATAATTTCAAAGAACTTGAGAGTTAGTGCAAACTTCCCTTTTATGTCTTCTGTGCTTTGCTGTTAGTTCCCTTTGAATAAAGTTTGTTAATTGTAATGTTTCATAGTCAACTTGCTAGAAGAATGTAACATCATCACTTCATTTCTTACAGTTTGCTCATGGAAATAAGGAGCTGCATCCATCACAATTATCTTATAAGACCATGTTCGAGGTATAAATAAACAACAATCCCAACTTTGTTCTTATATATGATGTAAAAGGTTTAACTTTTTTAAATCTGTTTTGGATATATGTGCATAGACCCCTTGCAAAAGTTACAGCCTCTCAGGAACTTGCTTATTTGGTTCCAAGTGCTGCTTTCCTCACTACAGAACATCTAAAACAATTCCTACTTCAACTACTCAGCCCGTCTCACCAATCAAGCTAGATGAACCCACCAGCAGCATTGTGAACCTAAAATCTACTAATTGGTACCCTCTTGATGATGATATCGAGATTCAAACTGCCACCGCTAACACCCAATCAGATGAACACTTTGATGCTTGCGTAAAAAAGGTTCTTTACAGTCCCGAAGGGACCAAGAGGCTGCTCGTTTTCACTCAGATTTGCCAAGAGTAAACCTTTTTGCACTTTTGACACACACCATTTACTATATGCATACTCTTGTATTCTTTTGTGAATGATTCAAGATAAAACAAATAACTCCTATAAACCCTTTCCACACAACTGCATATACTTACAAGTAAAACTGTGTATGCTTCTTGCTTCGGTACACGCTTTATACTAGAATTTGTTTCCTGAAACAAGTATCAGGATTTAGCTTAATCGATTGTTGCGTATTTGCAATTATTTTGTGGACCGGAACATTCTCCTACTTATTATACTGCTCACAAGATTAATATTATCCGACTTATTATACTGCTCACAAGATTAAAACAAGTGTCATAATGAATGGGTAAGATGAAAAATGAGAATTAGTAGACTCCAAATATCATCTTGCGGTGAGTAGAAGCATAAAGTAGGACGATATATATTTTTGTTTTATTTACAATGTCTCTCTCAATAATCTTCAAAAGTGCATAAGATAGGATAAAGCTGATCTTCAACAAAACCAGACGATATGCACCACACAATCAACATGACACAATGAGAATCGCCGCTCACTCTTTGATTTCCTTCTCCACTCCTCACCACCACCGCCACCCCCACCACAGTCGCCGCCGTCAACATCTACTCAAATGCCCAACCAAAATATCCGCTCAGGTTTCTCTAACAACCCCTCCATCGCTAACTCCTCAACCAAACCTCAAAACCACCGGAGTTATTGTCGTCGGCGCTGGTCTAGCCGGGTTAGCTGCAGCCCTACGTCTTCACTCCGACAACATTCCCTTCCTCCTCCTTGAAGCCTCCGATGCCGTCGGAGGACGTGTACGTACTGACTCCGTCGACGGTTTCCTCCTCGACCGTGGCTTCCAAATCTTCATCACCGGCTACCCTGAAGCCCGAAAAGTACTCGATTACGAAGCACTGGATCTTCAGAAATTCTATTCCGGAGCTAGGGTTTACTACGGCGGAGGATTCCACACCGTCGCTGATCCCTTACGTCACTTGCCCGACGCTATTCAGTCTCTAACGAACCCGATTGGAACTATCGTTGACAAATCTCTCATCGCATTGACTCGAATTAGGGTTTTGACTCAATCCGATGGTCAAATATTCTCCGACGAAGAGACCTCCACCATTACCATGCTGAAACGTATCGGATTTTCCGATTCGATCGTCGATAGGTTTTTCCGACCGTTTTTCGGTGGAATTTTCTTCGACAGAGAACTTGAAACGACTTCGAGGCTGTTTAATTTCATCTTCAAATGCTTAGCCCTCGGAGATAACACTCTTCCGGCGAAAGGAATCTCTGCAATTCCTGAACAATTAGCCTCAAAACTGCCTTCCAATTCAATCATTCTAAACACACCAGTTGCTTCGATTGAGAAATCAGAATCAAGTTACACCGTGAAATTAACCGACGGTGACATTCTGACATCGGAACATGGAGTCATCATTGCCGTAGAAGAACCAGAAGCCGTTAAGCTTTTGGCGGGAACACTAACGGATTTCCCTACAGAAACCAAACAACCTGTCCGAAACACAGTCTGTTTGTACTTCTCAGCAGACAGAAGCCAAGTCCCGGTTCAAGACCCGATTCTATTTATTAACGGGTCGGGTCATGGGATTGTGAACAACATGTTTTTCGCCACGAACGTGGCCCGTTCCTATGGCCCGCCAGGGAAAGTTCTTGTGTCGGTTTCGCTTATTGGGCTTTACGAGGATGATTGTGATGAGGACTTAAGGGTGAAAGTGATTAACGAGCTTAGTAGTTGGTTTGGGTCGGAAGTGGTCGGGTCGTGGGCTTACCTAAGGACTTATCGGGTTAAATTTGCACAACCCAATCAGTGCCCGCCTACGGATCTAACGAAGGAGCCGAAGGTGGGTGATGGGTTGTATGTTTGTGGGGATTATAGGACAAGTGCTACATTTGATGGGGCTTTGGTTTCTGGGAGGAAGGCTGCAGAGGCTTTATTAAAAGATGGATCTTTGGTTCAAGCTTCTTAGGCACTTGTTTTGGTGCTTGTGATAATCTTTTGTGAATGTTTGGTGACCAAAATTATATTTGTAAATTTTGAGTTTAAAATGTATTTTTGTATTTTGTATAGTTGTACAAAGGTTCAAGATCTTGTGATATTCGAGTTGCAAAATAGAAACTAGTGGCTTGCTTCACTCGTGAAAAATATTGTCGGCGAGCCTCGTCACTCGTGAAGAACTACTAGCATGTCCGGCTCCACGTCAAGTGATGGAGGTTGTGTGTGATGTAGTTCTCCATGAGTGATGAATAAAAAGTAAAACTTTTATAGCTCGAAATTCGGTTTTGACTTTAGATAGTTTGATTGATTGGGGTTGGATTGCATTGACTTTGACTCTAACTCTAGTTTGAGCATGGTTAGAAATAGTGTCCAATTTGATATCTAAGATGGTCATGTTTAACTTTTGTTATACGGTTGACCATTAAGTGAGATGCTTTGTGGTTTGGGTGGTGATCACTACGAATATATTGTTTTCTTTAGAAACTTGATACGTCATTAGTGTTTTATGTTTGGAAATAAACTTGTTTGGGATGTGGTTGGTCTTGGGGGTCAATGTGTTGTAAATGCTCATTGGTTTAAGATATTAGACCATGCGCAGCGTTCTCCCCCCCCCCCCCTCCCAACCGCTAGCGGCTAGGGCAGCGGCTAGCTGGTGGTTTGGGTTGAACACCGCTACCTCCCTACAGGGTGTTAACCGCATGTTAGGGTCACGGTTTCTCGAACTCATTGAACCCCCAACTTTTATTTCCTTTTTTACCGTTGTAAACGGTCATTTTAATTTATTTTCTTTTTTCAAAAACCTAGCCAACGGCTAGTTGTATTTTTTTTTTAAATTTCCTAATTAACTCTATAAATACCATATCAAACAATGCTCGCTTTTCACACCAACAACTTCATCTTTCTCTCTATTTCACACACCTTCTTTCTATAATTTTATTTCATATGGATTCAATCACACCAACTTCATCGCGTCGTAGCCGTGGTAGGGGTTCGGGTTCAACACCAACCTCAGCGCTAACCTCGGGTTTCAAGTTTTCGCTCAACCGGGTTACATTCCACAACCGGACCCTAACGTTGGGTTTCAACAATTTCTAAACCCGGACACTAATGTTTGGTTTCAACAATTTCAACCACGTCCGCCGGATGCTTTTAGTTCACAACAATGGATGGAGCCCCCCTAATTTCAATCTTACTCCACCCCGGTCAATTCCGGACCGCCTCCCAACCCGAGCTACCCTTTTCTTTAGAAGACGAGTATGTCACCGAAGCTCAAGAATCGCAAACACCACAATATTTGCCGACACAACAATCAAATCCAAGACCCACAACCGAAATGGAAAAAAATAAAGCTTTTGAAAATAGAGCAAAACCGCAACCTTGGACCACGAAAGAAGAAGTGGCGTTGGTATCCACATGAACAAATGTTTCCGAGGACCCCGTCGTCGGCAACACGTAAAAAAATGGTATAATTAATAATATTGTTGTTATTATTATTATTTATTATTTATTATTTACTATTATTATTTATTATATACTATTATTATTTATTGTTATTATTATTATTTGTTATTACTATTATTATTTATTATATACTATTATTATTTATTATTTATTATTAGTGTTATTATTATTATTATTATTTATTATGTAGATTGCTTTTGGAAACGAGTGGAAGCGTTTTTTTACGAACGGCTCGATCGTGACCCATAGATCATCTTCTCAATTGAACACTGTTGGAACATAGAGGGGGGGTGAATAGGTTATATGTCCAATTTTTGAAGTTTTTACAAGTTCTTGCAAGAAAATAAAAGATATAGAGTTAGAGAGATATCACCAATCACAAGTTGAACACAATGATTTATAGTGGTTCATGCATGTGTTAACAAACTTGCACTACATCCACTCCTTGGCCTCACCCGCCAAGAGTTTGATCCACTAGCTTCTCTCTTTGAAGGTAGAGATAAACCTTTTACACTTCTCTTTTTATACTTGCAAGAATTAATCTTCAAACTTGCAAATAAGGTAAAGATAACATTTCTTCACTCTAATTCTCAAGGCTAGAGTTGATCCTCACTTCACTCTAATTTGGTAGGATAGAGTTGATCCTTACACTATTACAAATAATATGAAAGTATGGAGTAGTGTTTAAGCTTTGATGGCTTTGACTCTTGCTTGAATCTTGAACTTGAAAGATGAAATAATATTCAAAGATATGAGCTCAAGTATTAGAGAATATTCTGAATGTTTTGTGTTTTCAAGAGGTGAGTAATGAATGAGGTTTGAGTTGGTTTAAATAAGAAAAAAGGTCCAAGTCTCAAAACTGTCCAGACTTTCCACGGTCCAGACTTTCCACGGTCGAACCACGGTCGACCGTGGCATCGACCGTCAGTCATCTGGCATTTCTTGTTCTTTGCAATATAGACGTTGGGCTTTATTTAAAACCACACTCAACTCATGTTTACCATAAAAATCAACTGAAAAGTAGATGTTCAAAAGGTTGGTTGATCCCATACTTCTAATGTTTGAATTTAAACACAAAAATGGAAGTTTGGAAACCAATACACAAAACATGTTGGAATTTTACCCCTTTGGGAGATTCTTTTGCTAATTATGGTGGTGTATTGTTTCAAAGTAGGATTGTGTTTGTTATTTACTTAAAATGGGAAGTTTTAGATTTAATCACCCAACACAAATGAGTTTTATAAAAATCTTTGTCATTTTTATAAAAGTTTTTATAAAAATAATTTTATAAAAACTTAAACTACTATAATTATTTTATTTGTAAGCTCATATCATTTGAATTTATTCTTGTAGGAATCTTCGTCGAATGCTTCATCTTGAACGTTGATGGCGCTTTATCTTGGACGATTTGGATTTTGACGATTTATACGATGTAATTTGTAACAAATAAATTTAAGTATTTATTTGCTTGATTATATATGTATATGTGCACATATGTTAATGTTAGTGTATACAATTATATAAACATATTGTAAATCTTTGTATTAACAAAAGAGGATATAAATTATATTCCTTTTTTCCCAACAAACACCATGTTCAAGCAATTGAACCGAATGATAACGTGCTTTACCGACATCTATAACAATTTGCAAAATACGAGAAAGAGTGGTCAAAGCGATGCAGACCTTCTAAAACTAGCACACCAGCTTATTGAGTGGAAAATAACGAAAATGCATTTACCAAATAGGAGGCTTGGGAGACGGTATACAAAAGTCCTAAATGGACAAATGTTCCATTGATGGACACTTCGCGGTCTTATTTACGGGCTACAAAACGTAGCAAAACATTGGAGTCTTCCGATGTACATGTTGCAGGGACTGATGGAGATGATGATGAAGCCGAGGCCGAGGAGCCTCAATGACCCATTAGGAGGGAAAAAGCAAAAAGGACACAAATTCTGGAGGAACAGGCGTGGGTGGGTCTACTGCGGAGGGTAGCGTAAACACTTTGTTGTCTCAATTAAGCGGTTACAAGGATCACATTGATAATTTTTCTACTTACAAGGTTAAAAAGCTTGAGATGGAGGAACGGGCATTGAAATTAAAAGAGGATGCCCAATTGCAAAGAGACTATGAGTTTCTAATGAGCCTGCACGATTACCTTACAGGAGAGCTTTTGGAAATTACAAAGGCAAAAAAGGAGGATATAAATGAAGGTTGAAACAAATATACAACTCCTAAATGTAATCGGTTTTTTATGTCGTGGTAGTTTTTTATTTTTAAATGTCTTTTTAGCGTTGTAATCGCTTTTTATCTTTAATGGAATGAAATGATAATTTAGTTCTGAATTTTATTTTATTATATTATTTAATGTATTAAATAATGTATTAAAATAGAATTAAAAAAAAGAGGGATTTAAGTTGGGGTAGATGGGGTGTGGTACTATGAGAGAGAGAAACACATGTGTGGCAGCAGGGTTGATGACGTACCCACCTCCAGGCCCAGCAAATGCCAAATGGCCTGTCAATAACGCTTTTTCGGCATCTAAATATGAGCTAGGCCTGGCCTAGTGCAGGGTAATCGGTTGTAAGACCGATATATTTACCAAAGGCAGGTCAGGCCTAGTTCCTTGCAACATAACTAACACAGGCCTGATGTCTTAAGATAACTATAACAGTATCAGGCCTGATGTAACCAGGCCACGTGTCATAATGCCAATGGGTGCGCTGTGCGTGCCATGTCTGAAACCTCTGACACACGCAAGCTACCCACGATTGGCTGACATCGGTAAGGGAGAACAAATCTCACAGTATGGAGGTAATGCCTCAATAGTAAAAAGTGCTACCAACTACTCATGATTGGCTGACAACCGTAGTGGGGAACAAATCCCACTCAAAGCAAAAAGATATTACCTTTTTGCTTCCTTACAAAAGATCACGCTACGTGTCCTTCATTGGGACGACCCTTTCAAGTACCATAATTGACTATAAATAGGGGAGGATTATCTCCTATTAAGGTATGTATCTCTCACAGCCCAAACACTCTCCTCTAAGCACTTTACCTCTGCCATGGCTAACTTGAGCGTCAGAGTGGCTTACAGGGCCTGGCCCCTGTAAGCTCTCTAACGTAGGCTTTCCTCTGTTTTGTAGGTCTCACCCTTCAACCAAACTTTCCTTCGAAGATAATATTACACAGTTCATATTTACCTCGCACTTGTTCATCCTATGAGAAAACAAATGGCGCCATCCGTGGGACCCGAATTGTTCTTTCACTCACGATAACCTAGAACTTCTCCTTCCCTAAAGTCTTTTTCCTTCCCTAAAGACTTCGTCAAGACATTTCCCGTTTTTGTTCAAAAAATGGAAAGACCAGTCTCTTCTGCTGGTCCGTCCTCCAGAACACCACAACTTGACCCAGTTCTGACTACCTCTTCTGAAACTCCAGCTTTCTCCATCATTTCTAGCCAACCCGGCACTCCCCGGAGCCCACCGCCAAGCACCAGCCATGGTGGGGCAGCTCCCTTCAATGCTAACCCGCCATAGTTCTCATGGATGGGAACACCCGAAACCCCCGCACAACAGAATGTCGCTAGGGGAAACCATGTTATGCAACCCATCAACTTATTGCAAATGTTGCAGAGTGGAGGCGCACGGGCTGAAGCTGCGCCACCCGTAAGTAGCACATCTGTAACAGTACCGCCCACTCCAAACACATTGGCCTCAGGCTCAACGGTCAGTGCTGAGGTCTCGGCAGCCTTAGCAACGTTGGCTCAGTACTTCGGATCCACAAGCTTGCAAGGAGGCCATAACAGTAGTCCTTACCTTGCAAATCCTACCCCGGTTGTAAACCCTTTCACTCCTTTCACTCATTATCCTCCCCCTCAATATCCCATGTCACCAATGCCCCTTGGGACGCCGTTTTACCAACCCTAGGGGGCTTTATAGGAAGCTAAGTACATCAGTCGCCCGTGGCGCAGATGGATTGGGCACAAGTAATGCAGGCTCTGCCCATGATAATGCAATTCGTCAACACCGGAGGAATGTCAAGCCTGCGACCACCCACTCATTTGGGGATGCAGGCCATCGCAGCCAATTCTCCCTTTGTCCCTTGGATAGCCACCTTCGATCTCCCCATGGGACTCAAGATTCCTAGCAACGTGGGCACCTATGATGGGAAAGATGACCCTGATGACCATCAAAGTCTCTTTGAAGGAGCAATGAAGACCCAAAAGTGGGTGGACCCCGTGGCTTGCCATATGTTCCCTATGACGCTAAAAGGGAAAGCCAGGGAATGGTTCAATTCATTACCAAAAGGCTCAGTGACGGGAATAGAAGACCTGAGGTCTAGATTCTCATCTCACTTCATGCAGCAGAAGAAACACAATAGAACTCACCTGGAGGCACATATGATCAGACAGAATGCAGGGGAGACGCTAGAGGACTATATCGTAAGATATACTAAAGAAAGTTCTCAGATCAAGGGCCTGGTGGAGTTTCAAAGGATCTCGGGCTTTATCTTCGGCCTCCGGAAGGGGGCCCTCAAAGAAGAGTTATCCAGGAAAATTCCTCAGACTTTTCAAGAATGTATCGACATAGCATATGCCTTCGCCAGAGGAAAAAAGGTCAATGCACAAATGGAGGGAGTCTCTTCATCCAAGAAAGTCAGCCACGAGGGCTCGGGTGGAAAGGCCTGGAGAGACAGGGGAGGCAGAAGGGGAAGGTATGATCCACCTAGCTACGCAACCCACAATAAGCCATACTCCAAGTTAGTGGAAGACGCCTCCAGGTTAGTAGCTTCACTCTCTAAAACTCCTGCAGAGATCCTACAAACTGAGCGTGTTAGCAACTCCTTTCGAATACCTCCTCCCATGTCTCGACGACCCAAAGATACCAAAAAGTATTGCAAGTTTCATGAAGACAACGGGCACGATACCAATGATTGCAAAGAGTTAAAAAAGGAGATAGAATATGTCATCAGAGCCGGGAAGCTGGATCACATGGCCCAAGGGGCTATGGACCCCATTGTGATCACTGCTAGATTAGATAACTTTGAAGTATCCAGGATATACGTGGATGGGGGGAGCTCCACTGAAATCCTATATGATCATTGTTTTCAGCAACTGCCAGACCGAATCAAGAAACAGCTAAAGCCTGCATCCACTCCCTTAACAGGGTTCACAGGCGAGGTAGTATGGCCTATCGGATACGTCCCGATGATGGTAGGATTGGGGAGGTACCCTTGTTACCGAGAGGTAACCCTGGAATTCGCGGTGGTTCGAGCACCCTTAAGATACAATGCCCTACTTGGAAGACCCGCCTTGTCAAGCTTCCAGGCCGTCCCATCAACAATACACTCCATGGTCAAATTCCCAACTCCCGACGGCATAGCAACGGTACTGAGCACAAGGCCCAAGGAAATTGAATGCGCGCAGATACAGGAACAGCCTAAGCCTCAACCCGTCTCCAGCCAGCCCCAGGGCACTAACGACAGAATTATAATCAACACGAACTACCCTGAGCAACCAGTTCAGATTGGTCACACGCTCAGCCTCGAAACTAGGGGAGAGTTGATCAGTTTGTTAAAAAGAAACACCGATATTTTTTCCTGGGCACCAGCCGACATGACTGGTGTCCCGAAACACCTGGCCGAGCACCGCCTGCAGGTCAACCCCAGCTTGAAACCAGTGAGGCAGAAGAAAAGAGGCCTGGCCCCGGATCGAAGCAAAGCAGTTTGCGAAGAGGTAAGAAGGTTGGTAGAAGCGAGAATCATGGGAGAAGTCAAGTACCAAACCTGGGTAGGCAACCCTGTCATGGTCAAGAAGCAGGATGGGTCCTGGCGCATGTGTGTAGATTTCACAGATCTTAACAAAGCTTGCCCGAAAGATAACTATCCGTTGCCTGAGATAGATTGGAAAGTTGAGTCTGTGGCCGGTTTTCGCTACAAGTGTTTCCTGGACGCTTATAAAGGATACCATCAGATTCAGATGGCGGGAAGAGACGAAGACAGAACTGCGTTTCACACTGATATGGGCATCTTCTGTTACACCAAGATGCCATTCGGATTGAAAAATGCGGGGGCCACTTATCAGAGGCTAGTGGATAGAGCATTCGTTGAACAGATAGGTCGAAACTTGGAAGTCTATGTGGACGATATGGTGATCAAGAGCACCGCCAAAAAGTCGCTTCTAGCAGATGTCCAGGAAACCTTCACCACTCTGCGCTCCATAAACATGAAGTTAAACCCCTCGAAATGCTCCTTTGGCATGGAAGAAGGAAAATTCCTTGGGCACATTGTAACTCCGGGAAGCATACAAGTTAATCCCAAACGAGTGCAGGCAATAATGGCACTCAAAAGCCCAACCACCATGAAACAGGTACAGAGTTTGAACGGAAAGCTGGCGGCTCTGGGAAGGTTCGTGGGAAACTCGGCGGAGAGGTCAATACCTTTCTTTCAGACGTTAAAGGGCTGTATTAAGAAAAGCGACTTCTCCTGGACACCTGAGGCTGAGCAAGCCTTCCAGGAAATTAAGAAGTGTCTGGCCAGGTTACCTACTCTCACTGCCCCGGAGCTAGGGGAAACACTAACTCTCTATTTGGCTAGTTCTCGTGAATCAATCGCATCGGCCTTAATGGCCACAGGGGGAACAACGCAGGTACCAGTATACTTCGTCAGTAAGGCCCTTCAGGGCCCAGAGGTTAACTATCCAGCAATCGAGAACCTAGCATATGCCCTGGTTCATACTGCTAGACGCCTCCGACGATACTTTCAAGCACATCCCATCCGGGTCCTCACTGACAAACCATTACGCCAGGTGCTGGCAAGACCTGAAAACTCAGGAAGACTGGCCAAATGGGCCATTGAAATCGATGAGCATGAAATAGAGTTTGCACCAAGAACAGTTATCAAGGGCCAAGTGCTAGCAGATTTCGTGGCTGAAACAGAGCCAGAAACACCGGGCCAAACCACAGCCCCCACTCCCGTGAAAGAACTACCTAGCCACCGAACCTGGTCCCTTTATACAGATGGTGCGGCTAGCCCTGAAGGCTCGGGGGCAGGCCTGATACTTATAAGTCCAGAAGGAGCAGAACACACATATGCCCTGCGTTTCGACTTCCCAGCCTCGAACAATGAAGCAGAATACGAGGCATTACTGGCAGGGCTCAGGTTAGCTTCCAAACTCAAATTTTCTCACTTACAGGTGTATGTGGATTCACAGTTGGTGGCAAACCAAGTTAATGGAAGTTTCGAAGCAAAGGAAGAATCGATGAAAGCTTACAAAGCACAAGCACAACAAGAGCTAAAAAACTTCGCAACCTGTTCGATTTCTCAAGTTAGACGATCACAGAACAAACGTGCAGATGCCCTCAGTAAATTGGATACCTTCGTTTTCGAACACCTGACCAAGGAGGTGTTAGTAGAGGTCTTGAAAGATAAGTCAATTGCGGCTAAGGCAGAAGTCAGTCAGATAGACGAAGAGGAAACCTGGATGACCCCACTCAAGGCATACCTGATGACAGGTCTCTTACCAGCTGATAAAACCCAGGCAAGAGCCTTGCGAATGAAAGCACCCATGTACAGGCTGAAAGATGGTCACCTGTACAGAAAATCATCTTTGGGACCCCTGCTACGGTGTGTGAGTCCATCTCAGGCCAAAGATATCATTCAAGAAATGCATAGTGGAGCCTGCGGCCTTCACGCAGGGCCTAGGTCAGTAGTCACAAAGATCATGCGCCTAGGATACTACTGGCCCACCATGTACGCTGACACAACGGCAGAACTAATCAAGTGTGACTCTTGCCAAATCCATGCCACCGTGCCCCGCCGACCAAAGCAAGACATGATACCGGTAACTTCTGCATGGCCTTTCTACAAGTGGGGAATCGACATAGTGGGACCCTTCCCTATAGCCCCGGGGGGCATCAAATTCCTGATAGTCGCTATTGATTATTTCACCAAATGGGTCGAAGCCAAGCCGCTAGCAACAATCACAGGACGAAAAATCCTGGCCTTTGTATGGGAACACATCGTTTGCAGGTTCGGTCTCCCCCATTTTTTGATAAGCGATAACGGAACACAGTTTGCAGGAGAGCCCCTTGTCTCTTGGTGCCAGGACATGGGCATCAAGCAAATCTTCACTTCAGTGGCTCACCCTCTGGCCAATGGCCAGGTGGAAGTCACCAACAAAGAACTGGTACATGGTATCAAAACTAGGCTGGGCCGACACAGAACAAGTTGGGTAGACGAGTTACCTAGTGTCCTATGGGCACACCGAACAACACCAAAGCGAAGCACAGGGGAAACACCTTTTAGCCTCATGTATGGGACCGAAGCAGTGATCCCCCCTAAAATATTAATCCCAACCAACCGCACTCAGGTACACTCTGAAGAAAACAACAATGAAGAACTGGGCATCAATGCGATACTAGCTGAAGAAATAAGAGACAAAGCCACAGTACGTGAGGCAGAAAGAAAAAGAGAAATCTCCAGGTACTAGAACCAAAGGGTGCAACCTGGCACCCTCAAAGCAGGAGATTTCGTTTTCCGAAAAAATGAAGCAAGCCTGGCAGTGACACCAGGCAAACTTACGCAAACATGGGAAGGTCCCTACATCATAAGAGAGGCCATCCGCAACGGCTCTTGCCTTCTCAGCAATGTAGACGGCTCCCCCATCCCAAGAACATGGCACGTCACAAATTTGAAAAAATGCTATGTATAAAATCCATGCCTTTACCTGGTACTATATATTTGTATTAAGCCCAGGTCATATCCTGGCATTATCTTATATGACAAGAAAGGCACACGCTTGCCATTTCTCATTTGCAATTCTTAATTATCTTTTACATTATTTCAATCACAACCGGTAGGGCGGAGTCATTGGCTCTCCGGAGGCGCAGGTATGGTCATTGACCATCACTAGCTCCGGAAAGTCTAGTAAGGCAGAGTTATGAACTCTTCTGAAGGCGCAGGCATGGCCATTGACCATCGCTAGCTCTGGACTATAAACTTGGGTATTGCCCACACATGCACATAAAATAAACATTCAACGCAAAGAAAACAACATAAAAGCAAAACTGGGGGACTACCCCCATTTCATTACACATCGTTGTATTTACATACAAGAACTTCCCCTCAGGGATACATCAAAGAACAAGTGGAAGAAAAGTTACAACTAACTAGAAGTGGACGCATTAGGGTCCACTCTATCAATATCTTCCCAGGTACTATTTACCATACCAACAATCTGTTGAAGGAAGGGGAACTGCATGTTTGCAAGTTTGTCACTCCCATCCTTCAAAGCTTGAAAAGCGCCTGGGTTCAAAAAAGGAGGACACCAGGTGATCAGAAAGCTCAGGAGCTGCAGCTTTGAGCTGAGAAGCGGCTTGATGTATTCCCAGACTCACGGCGGTATCATATAAAGCCCCATAAGGCTCGCCATACTGCCTAGAGGCCCGCAGTTTATTGACAAGGGAGGGGATACCCTGCACAAGAGATGAAAAGTTACCTTGGGAGCTTTCGAAAGCCTCGCCAAGACTCTTGTATGAATCCTGCAGATCTTCCAGGCGTGCGGCAAGGGAATCCCTCTCCAGGCCAACCGCAAGGGAATCCTGCCTTAGGTGGGTAATTTCAGCTTCCCTACCTAGGGCCACCCCCTCAGCCTCTTGTAACTTTGTCGTGACCTCCTGGAGCTGATTCTCCAAAGCCCCGACCTTTGATAGCCTATGCTCAGCCTCCTGAAGTTGGAGCTTTAGAGTCTCCACCTCCCCTGCCAAAGCCTGGGCACGAAGCTCAGCATCCTCCGCTCTTTTTGTCACATTCTGGGCGGCCAGACGCTCCCTCCGCAGGCGCCCCTCTGACTCATTATGGTTTAATAGCTCTTTCACAGATGATAGAGCATTATTAATCAACCGCCGCCTGGTGTCTGCAAAACTGACGAGCATGCGAAACATACTCTTATCAGCACCATCCAGGGTCTCCAATAAGGAAGCCTCGGAGGCCTGGTTCAGTGCTTCGGCGGGCATCAGCCCATCAAAAAACTACCGGCGCTCAGCACTATATGTCCAATCGAAGGTGGGAGGAAGAGAAAACCTAGGAGACCAGTGGTCCCCCTCCTGCGGCTCAAGAGCAGCCTGCACACAATTTGATGGAAAAAGCATAATTAAGAACAATCCTGAAAGCATATAATGAGCATAACCCAAGTATAGATACTCACATCGAGCCATAAGCTCAGCGACCAGGCGTTCTGCGTCTGACTTGGTAAAGCTGGGAGTCACCCGAGGTGATCGTGGCGCCTCAGGGGTAGCTTTGGAAGGCCTCTTTGCAGCTCTGTCCCCATCGGCAGGCTGCTTGCCTTTCCTTTTGGATCCACAAGGATCACCAGGGACAACAGGGTTGCTTGTAACACTAACCCGAGGCCCCGTACCCTCAGGATCCACGGCCTGAAAGTCCCCCTCCTGCGGGTCAGCAAGACCCCCAACAGAACTTCCCCTTGCAGCAGTGTCTGGGGGAATGATGAAAGTAGGCTCTACTATCTCCACGTCATCTGCATCAAAGCATTGACAATATGAAACTTCAAATGCATAAATTTAGAGAAATACAAGTTAACATCCAACATACCAGGGTCAGGAGTGCCTCGTTCTTCCGAACGACCAACGCAAGCGACTGCATCAGCACGACGCTTAGCACGCAGCTCCCTCCTACGGAGTTCGTTCAAATGCTCCTCCTCGCTGGCCTCCTCGTCCGCCTGGTCCCCTGCTGCACCAATAGGGGTAGTCGCGGAGGCAGCATCAGAGGCAGCAGTCTCAGCCTCCGCCTGCAGGGCAATGTCTTCCTCCTCCTCCGTCATAGGAGTAATCTTGATGACCGATTCATCGGCAGCTTGCATGTACTCCAGGACACCCATTGCTGCAAAAACAAATAAAGATTAGTATCGGGTTGCCAATCAGAATAAACAAAAGAACATTGCAGGAATTACCCTGCCCACGACTGAGAATTTTGGGTCTGCGAGTAGCAGGCCGGTGTTGGCTTAGGCCAAGCATCACCAGGAAACCCTCCTGGAAAGGATGCAGATTCAGAGTAAGTCCTGCCAGGCGATCAAAAATCATTTTCCTATTCCCAGAAAGGACCGGCTCCTTGTTAACCCTGGCAGACACCTCATCCCCCCCTCTCCAGACAAGCAGGCTCTCAAAACCCTCAGGAAACACGTCAGTAGTGACGTCGATCCACACCCAATGCTTCTTCCAGTCCTTTAGCCCCTTATCCTTGCTTTTAAGGACGAACTTCTTAGCCTGTTGCTTCCTCTTCTCAAATGTATACCATGAACTAGCGCAGGAAAGACTAAAGAAAGAACGAAAGATAGTAGGACTGGCTTTACAGTTTACACTGAGACTCGCAGCCTCGAAAGCGGTAAGCCTCGCTAACCCAAGAGGATGCAATTGAGAAAAACCAATACCGTAGTGACGAAGAGACTTGAGAAAAAATCGACTAAGAGGAATCCGTAAGTTTCCTTCCTTCGCATACGCCATATAGAACGCAGTGCGACCTTGCGGAGGTGCATCAGCCCTGTCATCAGACTCAGGAATAGAATGATGGAATTTCGCTAGCCATGGATGGTCACGCATAAACGTAGCAAACCTTTTCGCAGTCACATCTGGAGCGACTTCAAGAACGGGATACCCCACGTTGCTCATCTTAAATATAAAAGAAAGAAGAAAAGAAAGGTTCAGAGGGGTACCTTGGTGAGAAAGCTTCGGAAACTGGTAGAAAACCCTAAGAAGAAGAAGATGAACAGTGGTCTGAGTTTTTTGAATGCGTAAGAATCAAGGAAACCCATCTAATACATTTATAGGTAACAGATTGGCCCGAACCGGGTCACCAAAGGGTCGGGTAAATTAATCGCATTAAGAGGCGGGAAATTCGAAAAGTCGCAAAACTGACATTACATAACGTTAAGGGTCGCTGTCAATCATGACGTCACAACCATCAAAACCGCCGTATGTCAGAGCACGCGCTTTGGGTAGTGCGTAACATGACTAGCCGTTACAAATCATCAAAATAGCCGTATCCCAAACCACACGCAACAGTCACGCACCTTAACAGCTGTACGTAAATTTATACCCTGCAGGGCAGCTAGCAAATAGTAACAGCAGAATCCTTCATTCCATAAAGAGTCTAGCCTGCTATGACTAGTCATAAAAGACTAGAGTGGGGGACTTGATAACGTACCCACCTCCAGGCCCAGCAAATGCCAAATGGCCTGTCAATAACGCTTTTTTGGCATCTAAATATGAGCCAGGCCTGGCTTAGTGCAGGGTAACCGGTTGTAAGACCGATATATTTACAAAAGGCAGGTCAGGCCTAGTTCCTTGCAACATAACTAACACAGGCCTGATGTCTTAAGATAACTATAACAGTACCAGGCCTGATGTAACCAGGCCACGTGTCATAACGCCAATGGGTGCGATGTGCGTGCCATGTCTGAAACCTCTGACACACGCAAGCTACCCACGATTGGCTGACATCGGTAAGGGAGAACAAATCTCACAGTATGGAGGTAATGCCTCAATAGTAAAAAGTGCTACCAACTACTCATGATTGGCTGACAACCGTAGTGGGGAACAAATCCCACTCAAAGCAAAAAGATATTACCTTTTTGCTTCTTTACAAAAGATCACGCTACGTGTCCTTCATTGGGACGGCCCTTTCAAGTACCATAATTGACTATAAATAGGGGAGGATTATCTCCTATTAAGGTATGTATCTCTCACAGCCCAAAAACTCTCCTCTAAGCACTTTACCTCTGCCATGGCTAACTTGAGCGTCGGAGTGGCTTACAGGGCCTGGCCCCTGTAAGCTCTCTAACGTAGGCTTTCCTCTGTTTTGTAGGTCTCACCCTGCAACCAAACTTTCCTTCGAAGATAATATTACACAGTTCATATTTACCTCGCACTTGTTCATCCTATGAGCAAACAGGTATGTAGAGTTTTGTGAGTATGCTACTCATGGTCTTAAAAACGCATGGACTTTGGGAATGGTAGAGTAATACTACATATAGGAGATGATTATACTCATTGTGATGTCTATTCTATGATAATGAGATATAGTTATATGTGGATATGTGATGATGCTATGACTATAAATGAACCGAAAGTTCATGATTCGTTTGTGAAATTGTTCATCGAGAAGTTCGTTATGTTTGTTTATTAAACGAACGAACATGAATAAGATTTTCCGTTCGTATAATTAAACGAACACACACGATCAGAGCTCTCGTTCATTCATTTATGTTCGTGAACGTTCGTTTATCCGTAAGTTTATGTTCGCTTATATTTTATATAAATATAAATATATATTATACATATAGGAGGGTTTAAACGAGAACTGTTTTTCGTACGAGAACTGCGAGAACCAATCTTAGTCATTGATGTGATAAATGGAATTCATGGATGTAGTGCGTGGGGGGATCAAGTGTGGCAGGGTGCATGACTGCATGTGATGAATTCATGGGTGGGTGATGACATTCAAAGAGAGGGAATTGGACGGCTTAGATTGGTTTTCGCAGTTCTCGTACGAAAAACAGTTCTTTTTTAAACTTTTGCATATATATATATATATATATATAGGGGAAGGTTCAAATAAGAATGGGAGACTAAATCTCGTCCCTTCATTTTGTAAGTGGAATTCATGGATGGAGAGCGTGAGGGGATCTAGTGTGGCAGGGTGCATGTGAGGAATTCATGGTGGGCAATGACATTGAAGGAGGGGGAATTGGACGGCTAGGATTGAGTCTCCCATTCTCAATTTATTTAAGGTTATCATTTGAACCTCCCAATATATATATATATATATATATATATATATATATATATATATATAGAAATTGGATCAATATAGATCCCTCCTTAAACAAAGATCCCAAAGTCCAAATCTTAACCATTAGATTAATCAAATCAATGGTTAAGATCTATAATGACATGATTGTAATTAAGTAAACAGTTATATGACTTAATTTTAGAAGGAAGGGTATTATGGTAAAAACCCTCTTTTTTTAATTTTTTTCCCCTTAAATCTTTAAATGACCATAACTATTTCAATTTTTTGAGTTTGAGCAAAAAATTATTCTAATCTTCTCATTTTTTAATCCTCTTTCAAACGAGACCACTCTTCCTATATTTCTGGAAAAAAAAATCGACGAAAATGACGAAATTCATCATTTCGTCACCTGTTGTTGCTGTTACGTTAAAACAGGTGACGAAAATGATAAAAATTCGACATTTTCATCATTTTCGTGCCCCCTGTATGTCACGTAAAAGCAGGTGACGAAAATGATAAAAATTCGTCATTTTCATCATTTTTTCGTGCCCCCTGTATGTAACGTAAAAGCAGGTGACGAAAATGATAAAAATTCGTCAATTTCATCATTTTCGTAAAAAAAAAGGTGAACATGTGTTCGAAAATGATGAAAACTGTTAGGTGTTTATGGGTATGAAGGTGATGGACGAAAATGATTAAACTGGTAGGTGTTACTCTTTTCCAACAGCCGAAAATGATTATTTTCGTCATTCATATCATTTTCGTCAAATTTTTTTTTTTCCAAAAATATAGGAAGAGTGGTCTCGTTTGAAAGAGGATTAAAAAACGAGAAGATTGGTATAATTTTTTTACTCAAACTCAAAAAATTGAAAAACTTATGATCATTTGAAGATTTAAGGGGTAAAAAAAACTAAATCTGGAAAGTTTGTTAGAGTTTTTAAAAGTTGTTTTAATTCCAATTTTAACCTTTTAAATGAGTGGCTGAGATTGAGACTTTGAGATCTATGTTTAAGAAGGGGGCTATGTTGAACCTCACCCTATATATATATATATATATATATATATATATATATATATAGGGGAGGGTTCATGCGAGAACCGTTGTTAGTGCGAGAACCGCGAGAACCAATCTCAGTCATTCCTTGGATATGGGAAGTATCATGGATGGCGAGCGTGGAGGGATGGGGTGTGGCAGGGTGCATGTGAGGAATTCATGGGTGGACAATGACATTGAAGGAGGGGGAAGTGGACGGCATAAATTGGTTCTCGCGGTTCTCGCACTAACAATGGTTCTCGCATGAACTTTTGTCTATATATATATATATATATATATATATAGGGGAGGGTTCAAACGAGAACTGTTTTTCGTACGAGAACTGCGAGAACCAATTATAGCCATTGATCAAAGAGATGAAGGGTTGAGATTAAAGAGTTGTTAATGGATAACCTTAAACTAATCAAACTTTTTCTCAATTAATTAAGGGTAGTTTGAACATTTTTACATTACCCCCACATTTTTAAACTAATATATACATTAAATGGAGAGGTGTTAAATTACGAAAATTATACCAAATTAACGAGAAAATTATGCTCTTTAATTTAAGACCGGTCTTGATATTCTTCAAAAAAAATTGTACTTGTTGTGTTTTTTTTCTGCTACAGCTCGACATGTGCACTAGTGCAAATTTTGCACAAGTGTATATGCACAGATTTACCTAGTTTTTTCAGCACAAATGTAGATATGCACCGGTGCAAATTTTGCACTAGTGCAAATTTTGCACTAGTGCATATGTCGTGCTGGTGTTGAAAAATAAAACCCAACAAACGTGACTTTTTTTCCAAAACAATATAACAAGATCAGTCTCAAATTAAAGAGTATAATTTTGTCGTTAATTTGGTATATTTTTCGTAACTTAACACCTTTTCATTTGATGGATATATTAGTTTTAAAAAAGTGGGGGAAATATACAAATGTCTATAATACCCTTTCCTATTTAAATTAAATAAAAAAGACAAGACATTAAATGATTGACCATAAATTGTTCTCGCTGTTCTCGTACGAAAAACAGTTCTCGTTTGAACCGCACCCTATATATAATATAATATATATAGGAAGATGATCAAATAAGATGCAAATTTTGATAAGAGGTGTAAGAGGAAACAAGAGCTATATATTGGGTATTTCTAAATTATAATTAAATGCAATTAAAAAAACCACAAAATAAGGAACTAAATAAGGAAATCGACGACGTTAAACATCGCCAACTCCAGCGATCCTCATAGCTGTCGTCGACCTTCATCTGCTCCGCTGTGATGTAGCGTGACTGCATTAGTAACCGGTTTCAATTTTGTGTGTTCCATTAGATCCCGTGGAGGCCATCGCTGCTGCACACATAAACAAAAACCATAAAACCGCCGCCGCCGCACACCATGTTCTACGCTGATCTGAAGAGTCAAAACATCATTTTCTTATACAACAACTACACGCTAAAATCGAAACTTGAATTGAATTGTCAAAATGTAGAATGGGTATATTGCAATTTCATTCTTCAATATCAAAACATCATTTTCTTGTTTAGAATCGGAATTTATGGGGTTGTTTGCTTCCATTTATCTCGTGTAATTTCATTCATCAATTCTTCTGGTTCATCAATTTGTTCATTCTTTAGCTTCTAATGCAATATTATTCCCGTGTAGATTAATTTTGGTCTTGAGCCTCAGAGTCATTTTTCTGTTTCGTATTGTGTGATGTGTGATGTATGTTTATTATGAGGGGTAGTTGTGAGGATCTTGTGTGTATGTTATTAACCCTTTGAGCTTCAGATTCTGTTCGGTATTTAGATGGTGTTATACCCTATTGATGTGTGTAACATAACACCTCTAATTACAGTTTTGTTTGGGGTGGGCATGGATATGGTTATGTAATGTTGGTTTATTTGGTTGCTGTCGAGAATTGTTGGTATAGGAGTTCAGGAGGTGGGGAGTGGACGGGTGCTATTCATACCTTATATCAAACCGTTTTGAGCCTTACGCGAGTTTTTTTAAGAAGGAAAGGGATGGAAAAGAAAGTGAAGGGAATGGAAGGAAAGGGAAAAAAAGGATTAAGGTGTGTTTTTGAGTTGGAAGGAAAAGGAGGGGGAGTTTTTTCCTTCCCAATCATCTCACTTTTGGAATGATAGATTTTTGAACAAATAACCCCTCCTTCCCCTCCCTTTCCCTCCTTAAAAAAACTCAAGAACACACAACTTTCATGTTTTCCTTCCCTTCCCCTCCCTTTCCTTCCAAAAAACAACTCGTCAGAGTCATATTTGTTTTTGTGTTCCAGATTCTGTTCTATAGTTAGTTTGGTGTTATCCCCTATTGTTGAGAGTAACATAACACCACTAACTACTATGTAGAGTGATTACATAAGCACCACTAACTAATTTTGAGACAGGTTTGGGCAAGTTTTGTTGTGCAATACAGGAATTACCAAATCCTAGATATAATGCAGAAGAAGACACAGTTCGCAAACAGACAGGTACTATTGATGGAAGGATCATCTTGTTGGCAATCTTATGGTGAACATCAGTGTCGAACACAAAGAAGGCAACGTCAAGGTTTCGGTGAAGAGCGGAAGCGCAAACAGTGTGTGAATAGTATAGATAGCACAGGCAGCGTATGTTGTGCAATATTGAGTATCAGCAAGAAGTAAAGAAAACAGAGGAGCGATCTACTTGTGCATTAGAGTTGGAAGCATGTCAAAGAGAAAAAGGAAGAAATGGAAGAGAAAGATGAAAGAACAAGTGATAAAATGGTGAGTCAAAGTATAATTTACCTTCTACCAACTGTGGTGGAGTGATGCAACGAGGAAGTGAGGCCATGGATTACTAAAATAGCTTGAGTATTGCAATCTTTTCCACTCCCTAAGAGCTGAGTGCTGCCATGTTTGACTGATCAAGAACAACAAGGTTTAAAGCAATTGACTGAGTCTTGTAAAATAATGAGGATGATATCTTGTGCAAGTGTTATTGTACCTTCTTCATTTGTCAAAAAGTGAGGTGTGATAATTATGTTTTTACTTTTAGCAATGGAGATGGTAAGAACTCTCCATGATGTGGATAGGTAAAGAAAGCCTACAGCCTGGTTAGTGGTTACATGTACTGTGAGATTGTGTGTTATATAGCTTGTAAGTTATGCTGGAAGACATGTACTGTGAATGTGTGGGTGTGAGTGTGTTATGGATTGAGTCATGTATTGAGTTTTGACAATTAATGAAAGTAAATTTTGAGCTGTTAAAAAAATTGTTAAGATTTTTTGTAGATTGAATATTTTTTATGGAGTATATGTTATTCTATTTTTGTCAGCTTTGTAATTGATTTAATTAAAAAAATGGTATTTGCATCCGTTCTGCTTGTGATCCGTGAATCAATTTTGTTGAGTTGATTTTCATCGGAGGAATGCTGAATAATTATAGTATCCTTACATTTATTAGGTAAGATAATTTGGCTAATAAATATAATTTAACACAAAAGTTAACAAATCCTTCTTTGGCCGGAGTGGATGATCAGCCCTTTTATAACCAATAATGCGTGTGTTCGATTCTCACAAAACCCAATTTTGTTTTTTTTTCTTCTTTGACTTTTTATCTTTTTTTGTAATATATGAAAAACTATTTCTCAATCCATGTATTCTTTCCGCCTCCTCCTTTTTTATTTTTTCGTTTTTACTATCTCATCATTTTCTTTTATTTTTTAATTTTAATTAATATAGTTTTACATAATTTGGTTATAAGTTTATTAAAGAATATTTGTTATATTTATTTGGAGTTTTAAATAGAACTAAAAGTGATTTAATTTAAACGTTAAAACTTTATTTTGATTTATCTTTTAAACTTTTTTGTGTGAATAATTTAATCATTAAAGTTTAGCCTTTAAAATTTATATTTAAATAGTTTAACATCTAAACTTTAAACTTATTTTGCTTATATCAATTAACTTTGATTCTAAATATATGGAAGTACTTCATGTATGTATTAGCTGAGCTCAAGTCAAAATCTAAATATACTAATATATAAAAAAGTAAATTTTACGTTGCAATTATTGATTTAAATATTTATTGGTAAAAAAACTCTTAAAATTTAATATTACGGGATAGCAAGTATGATTATTTAATGATTGTAACTTACCAAATTGTTTAAACAAAACTTACAATTTTGTATGACCATGTTTTGTAAACGAAAACAATAGTTATACTATTCACTAAAGATATGATCATCGATCTAATTTTTAACACCCGTTGCAACGCACGGGCACAAAAACCCTAGTTTAAAAACATATACTAATTTATTGTTTACCTTTGTAACACTGTACTTTTTAAACATATAATTTACTGCACGCGGAAGCTAATTACATAAAATTATCTTAATTACATAATAGATACAAAAAGATTTAACTTGTTTGAAGTACAAAGACCTTTACAATGTTAATACAAAAACAGGCTCTAACAAAAACTTGACATCAGAGAATTGGTCGGTCCATATTCTCAGCCCAAAAGCATCAAGCTCACCAAAGAGTATCTGCAAAACAATCTAGTGGGGAATTAGCACAAAGCTAAGTGAGAGAATAAATATCTAAACATACACAAGGCAAATATGCCTAAACCCAAATGGCTCATGAATCCCAGGAGAACCGGCGGTGTTGCAAGCACCTACAACCAAGGTCGGCCAAAACTAAGGTTTACCGATAGCCTTGCTAACATGGATAACAGTACCAGCCCCCTTGAGTACTTCAACGGTACTGCAAGACCAGGTACTGTAATCCCCCAAGCAATAGGCCCAACATCATACTGATCTCCAAATTAACATGTATATACAATCCAAACAAGAGCATTCCAAATAGGATATCATATCCTGTATATCCGAAGATATAAATCCACTCACCACAGTCTGCACTGTTGAATCCCACTCAGTTGACTAAATTCACTGAGTCTTCTCAGTTCCTGAGATTAAAGTAACCCAAGTCAGTATTCATTTCATAATACTGATCCAATAATAAATATCATATTTATTCATGTTCTCATGTATATATACTTATACATATATATTCATCATACATAAACCCCAAAAAAATATACAATTCATTTTTATCTTCAATTCATCAATTCCGACTAAGTTTAAATCCAATTATAGTCGGATTCCGAGTAAATACCCAATTCCGATAGAATCACAATCCAAATCCGAGCAAAGTCACAATCCGAGTAAAAGTACAATTCCGAGAGAATAGGATTCAGAGTAAAATGGCAATTCCGAGAGAATTGTTAAGGCATCACTGATAGTACATATAGTACAGATACAGGCATTTGCAGTTTATCACAAAAAGAGACAGATACAAAAGAAAACGTAGCTCCAGAATCAAACAATACACATGCTGGGGCAGAATTAACAAGAAATGTACCAGTTATCACGTCCCCAGCACCTTTAGCCTCTTCGGCCGTCATCTTAAAGGCTCGTCCTTTGGCTCGGGAGCACCATCTTTCTTCTGCCCAGAGGTAGATCCACCAGCACCGGTACTTGGCTTTGACCGGCAATCAGATATTCTGTGCCCTGGCTTGTGTCACTTGTAACAAACATCCTCCTTGAACTCACACTCGGCAACCACGTGCCCCTTCTGCCCACACCGTAAGCATCGAGCTGTGGCTTTAGAACAGTCACCATTGTGATACGTACGGCAAGTTGCACACCACGGACGATCCACCCACGACTTCTTCTGGGAATCAAACTTCCCACCAGCAACAGATTTTCCTTTAGAAGGACCCGACTTCGAGGATTGTTGAAACTTCCCCTTATGACTTTCACCAGCTCGGTCATCCTTGCCCTGAGTACGATCATCTTCAATCTGTCGAGCCATTTCAAACGCTCAATCTAAACTCCCAGCCATTCTAACGATAGCGCGATAATCAGTAGGCAACTTTCCCACAAACTTTCTCATCTTTGCAGCTTCATCATTCACCAAGCTAGGAATAAACCTCACTTTATCGATAAAGGTTTGAATCAGAACATCCACCGACTTGTCTCCCTTACTAAGAGCGTTAAACTCTCTTTCCATCTTCTCCATGTCATAATCTGTACAATACCGTCTGGTTACTTTCTCAGTAAACTGCTCCCATGTCATGGCAGCCACAACCTCTTTACTCAACGTCGCTTTCACTGAATCCCACCAGAACAACGCGCTACCCTTCAACATCCGTGCCGCGTATTTGACACGAAGCTCCGCTTCACAATCACAAGAATCGAACACCTCCTCGGTTTCTCTAAGCCATCTCACGGTATCAGAAGGACCGTCACCGCCCTCAAATTCTTTCGGACCGCAAGAACGGAATTTCTTAAACGAACACTTCTCTGGTTTACGCCCTTGCAAAGCCGCTACTAACAGCTCCCGCGTAAGTCGGAGCTCTTCCTCCAGACGTGCAATACGCGCTGCTTGATCTGGATCTTGCCTTAGCGGCTCGTAATTATGCGGAGCAGATCCCTCCTCGGCTTCAGGATGAACACTCGAAGCTTCATCCTCCATTCTCTTAAGAGCTTCTTCAGTATTAACTCGCTGCTCAGCCATTTTATGACAACTTACTACACAAGGGAACAACGTTTAGTACTCTATTCACTCAACAACTACTAATGCTACCAGTTAGTTTACACATGCAACTACCACACAACGCTCATACTCAACCCCAAATACCCAACTAGGAACACTTAACGATGGTCAGGCCCGAGCTTGAGATTGAATACTCCTACAAGTACCCAATTCCTCAAACTTAGGCTCTGATACCTAATTGTAACACCGGTTTTCACGCGCTTAAAATTAGGGAAAATTTTAGCTTTTTAAATTTATATAATAAAAGCCAGCAGCGGAAGTAAACGTTATTAACAAAGCTTGATAAGTGTTAACTGACTTGGCAGTTAATTACAACAAAAATATGCCAAGTTCAACTGTTTGGTGTTACCAACTAACCGACAATACCGACCATCGGATCACAAATATGTACAACGAGCAGTGTTCCGCAAAAGGTATGTACTACAACAAACTACCACCAAGTCCCGCCTCACCAGGCCAACTACTTCGCATCTGCAAAAAGGTAAATTAGGCACCGTTAGCTACAACTAGCTAGTGAGTACAGATTAACACACAAGCATCAATAAGCAGGTTATCCAAAGTACGGGACATCACATAAGGCTATCCTAACATACAGTGTCGCGCCAACGAGTCAGTAGGAATCATATCTTGCAGGGAAGGGAACCCCGCTCAACGATTCAAACTGGGGACCATCAGCTACAACTATCCGCAATGGTGGGGGAGCGAAGAGCAGTCCACCAAATGCGTTACGAAGCTCGAAGCTCGACAACTCGGATCTCAACTGAAGTTAAGATCCCAACTCACGTTAAGGAGCGGCGGTTTGCAAGACCACCCCGGCGTGCTGTACACCGGGTACCGTTGATCCCCGTTATTCCATCAAAGGGATCCAGCCTTCAGGAAGAAAGCTGACCTTAACCATGCCAACATCAGTCCAGACTAGTACCACATATACAACTACTACCCGTAATGGGTTCAACTATACGCATGCGATTCATAACCAACATGTAAAGCAACTTAGCATGGTGATGGTGTAAGGCCCCAAGTCTGGTACTCCGGGACCTACGCTTGTCCTGGAGCCTATGCCTCACTAGTGGGGTAGGACCCCAAACTCGATGCTCCGGAACCTACCACCATCTAGGAAAGGAGTAAGTCCTAGAAGCTCTAAGTGGTTCCGAAGACCCCTGTCCCCTGTAAGCAGGGCCGAAGACCCTCCTGGAGCTGAGTACTGCCATGAGAGTCTTCTGCCTCACTATTATAGACATGCAGATCACATATTCCCAAAAGGATGATAGATACAGCTGTCCTGACACCTAAGTACAGCACAGTCGTCTGATGATCAACACTTGGATAGTCATCCAAGGTCTCAGGCATGATCTTTCCTAATATAAATAAGGAACACACATCACTTACAATTCACATATTATCATCTCAGGCATACATACCACAAACATAAACTCTCTCTCCATATACACTCCCCTGACTTAAGCTTTGGAGAGGGATACGGGGATCCATCCCCGTCTCCCTCTAACCTTAGGTTTTAATTGTTTCGCATGAGTGTTCTTCAGTTGGATCTACAAAAATAGCACTCACGCATCCGTCCGACGATCCAGGAGGAGGAGATGCGCGATCAAATGGCGCCATCCGTGGGACCCGGACAAGAAGTCATGAGATAACTCCATGAGTTCGTGTTCTTCATTTTCTGCCCAGGGAGTTCATGTTTGCTTCCAGGTCAAGCCTTCCTATTTTATCTATAAACCTACTGTTTTGGTGAAAAATCATGGGTGAGGTATGTTATCTACAAACCATGATGCATGTTGTTCACCCCCATGAATATTCATGTCCATTTATTAATATGAGAGCATGGATCATTATATACGTTATTTTTCACATGTTCAAAACAATAAAGTGCAACTTGAATATGTATATACACACATGTTCAGAAGAAATGAACACTTTCCGGGCCTAGAAACCATGAAAAATCGTCAATCCAGGCCTTTAAATGTTATTACATTTGTTATCCAGACATGTATAAATTGCTAGATACGCCACTCCAGGACTCTCCCCTGTATTTTGATGTTTTAAATAAATAAATAAATAAAAGGAAAAGGGAAGGACAATAGTACATGACAGGACATGCAGCTTTATTAAAGCAAAATTGTACTAAGCCAATGAGAGGACACCACACAAACCTACCTTTTCAGCTTTTCAGCTACTTTTTCAGACTATCAGAATTGTAGTGACCAGCCTGTCCTGGAGTGACCGGCCCGCCTCCGGACGTTTGTCTTCTGGACCCTGAGCGTCCAGGAGAGTAATCATCTGCCTTGGCCTGTAGTCACGTGGAGTGACTTGCCTGTCCTGGACTGACCGGCCCGCCTCCGGACGTTTATCTTCTGGACCCTGAGCGTCCAGGAGGGTAATCATCTGCCTTGGCCTGTAGTCACGTGGAGTGACTTGCCTGTCCTGGACTGACCGGCTCGCCTCCGGACGTTTGTCTTCTGGACCCTGAGCGTCCAGAAGGGTAACCATCTGCCTTGGCCTATAGTCACCTGGAGTAACCTTTCTGTCCTGGACCAACCTACCTTAGCATGTAATCATCTGCCTTGGCCTATAGTCACCTGGAGTGACCTTTCTGTCCTGCACCAACCTGCCTTAGCATGTAATCATCTGCCTTGGCCTATAGTCACCTGGAGTGACCTTTCTGTCCTGGACCAACCTACCTTAGCATGTAATCATCTGCCTTGGCCTATAGTCACACGGAGTGACCTTTCTGTCCTGAACCAACCTGCCTCCGTCTGCAGTTATTTGCCTTGGCCTATAGTCACCTGTAGTGACCTGCCTGCCATAGACTGACCTTCCTTAGCATGCAGCCACTTGCCTTGGCCCATAATCACCTGAGTGACCTACTGTCCTGTACTGACCTGCTCGCCTCCAGACGTTTGTCTTCTGGACCCTGGACGACCAATAGGGTAATCACCTGCTTTGGCCCGCAGTCACCTGGAGTGACCTGACCTACCCTGGACTAACCTGCCTTCGTCTGCAGTCACCTAGACTGACCTGCCTTAGTCCTGGAGTAACATACCTTGTCTAGGAATGACCCACCCTGGACTAACCTGTAGTGACCTGCCCTGTCTTGGGATCTCCTGGCCTCATCTGGAGTCGCCTTCCTGACCTAGAGTCGCTAACCGCAAGGCCTGCTTTACTAAAAATTTACTATATACGTAAGTATGGCACACTCGTTTGCAAAGATACCTTACTAAAAATTTAGCACTGCTATAAGTCTAATAACATTATCAGGAGAAAATTCTAACGATTACTTTTACATGACTTCACATAGCTAAGACATACATACACACCCTTCTCGGGCCTTTATAGATTAAATCGAGTTCCAAACTTATCATTTATTTGCTACCGTGACATACATGGATACTGCTCTTCAAAGCATACCAGCTACACACTCATCTCTTTATGGTAGTTTCATGCTACTAACTAATTACTAGCATTAAACGGGGGGAATGTATATAATATGGGAATCACCATCACGTGCTACTACAACTTCCTCACCTGCTGTAGCTTAAATAAGCTATGAACATAAACCATACTTACACAGGTGGACAACCATAAAATAATGATTTAATTCTTTTAAGTGATACAGGGTACATGTATCAATGCTACCTGAAACCTTGGCAATTTCCTTGTGTCCTTCATTAATGCCCCTGCAGATCCGGTGTGCTACGTACATGCTTAAGTTAAAAGCCATAAACCTTCTCTTAAATTTTAGATACTCATCAATAGACTGATACGACTGGACATGATTTACTATAAGTTTATTGTTACTTGAGATGCAAACTTCTAAGTTTGTTACTACCACTAGTAGTTACTAACATTGAACTGGGGATTAGGACTACGAGACGGTATGACGTCCGTCCCTAGTGATTACATTTCTATGCATTAGTGCAGGTACACCCTCAAGCAAGACAAGGCTCACACGTCTGCAATACAAGACTCATATGCCTGCACGGCTCATACGCCTACACGGCTCATACGCCTGCACGGCTCATACACCTGCAAGGCACATACGTCTACAAGGCTCATACACCTGCAATGATCCTAGGTTTGCATATATGAGACTAACTTATTGGAGTTCAATAGTGCAAACAAGTTAGTACAATTGAACTGGGGGACTACAGTAGTATAGTACTACTACACTTTATCCAAATGAGTTAGATTTTTATCGCTTTCGTTCAAGAAAAGATATATCATTGTTCCTTAATTTTAACCGTGATTATTGTTGATGTATCTAACAAAACAAAGCAAAGAGATTATGTGTCATGATTATTACAGGAGTAACTTGAACAGAAGTCGTTGCACGGTACACACCACAAGACCAATCTTATGATTTGATAAATATCCGAAGGACCATACGTGGTTATAGAAGCTAGCATAACAGGAGAATACCTCCTTCAAGACATGGAAGGGGAAACAATACCCCGACTCTTACTTTCCTTTAGACACAGTTCTAAAGCTCTTACTTTCCTTTAGACACAGTTCTAAAGCCCCAAAGCACGACATCTTACTGGACGCAGTATGACAAGCTTCAAATAGAAGGACACCGGTCCTTCCGCATGCGTCCCAATGGGTCGTACTGTGTAGGCGGGGGACACAATGCCCTTGCCAGCCTAGAGTTAACCTACACCTATAAATTGCAAAGTCATGACAAACGGGTATTGAAGCAATCATATGATATTCATACCAGAACACATGTTCAAAAGCAGGGCACACATACATATGCCTAAATCCATGGCCTACGGGTAGGACATTATCAGGAAGCATTGTTTGCAGAACAAATGCCCGATCATTACAGGCAAAATAACAAAGGCAAGTTCATCAAAAGATTTTGTCGTAAGAAATCACAGGGGCTTAATCCCCTGAAGCTCAACCAAAGAAAGGTCATGCCCACCCCCTATCTAATCCAGATAGGGGAAGTGAGCCTCTTTCACTACTGCATACAAGTCATATCCAGCATATGACCGAAAATATGGCACACATATGTGCCTAAACAAAACTGCCACAAAGCAAGGCATCCCCACACAATATTGTTCACAAAGAGCGATAAAAGTTATTATAGAAGAAAAAGTGCTCTAAGGGTATCGACGAGGCCACAACTTCTATAGCGGCAGAAGGATGGTCCAGAGAAACAAAAGTCTGACAGTATACCACAGGATGTTATACTATCAGACTTGGGGGACTTGATGGTGTAAGGCCCCAAGTCTGGTACTCCGGGACCTACGCTTGTCCTGGAGCCTATGCCTCACTAGTGGGGTAGGACCCCAAACTCGATGCTCCGGAACCTACCACCATCTAGGAAAGGAGTAAGTCCTAGAAGCTCTAAGTGGTTCTGAAGACCCCTGTCCCCTGTAAGCAGGGCCGAAGACCCTCCTGGAGCTGAGTACTGCCAGGAGAGTCTTCTGCCTCACTATTATAGACATGCAGATCACATATTCCCAAAAGGATGATAGGTACAGCTGTCCTGACACCTAAGTACAGCACAGTCGTCTGATGATCAACACTTGGATAGTCATCCAAGGGCTCAGGTATGATCTTTCCTAATATAAATAAGGAACACACATCACTTACAATTCACATATTATCATCTCAGGCATACATACCACAAACATAAACTCTCTCTCCATATACACTCTCCTGACTTAAGCTTTGGAGAGGGATACGGGGATCCATCCCTGTCTCCCTCTAACCTTAGGTTTTAATTGTTTCGCAGGAGTGTTCTTCAGTTGGATCTACAAAAATAGCACTCACGCATCCTTCCGACGATCCAGGAGGAGGAGATGCGCGATCACATGGCAACAATATTTAGCAACATGTATAACATACCTCATACGCACGTGTGCGGCATCGAAAACATATTTCAACAAACAATAGACAACGCTACTTACCGAGACTCATGGGAAAACCGGTACTCACCTCGAGATTATAAGAGGCAGATATGAATTCGGGAATCCCAGGAGCACACAGAGTCGTCCGAATCACCTAACACATAAGGTTCAGGCTTAGACACCAAACAACGACAACCAACAAGGCTTAAACCATAATACGACAAAGCTGCCAACAAAACAGTAACACTTGCGATCGCAAGACACATACATGCGACCGCAAGGGTTCTCTTAAACACCCCCACTTGCGACCGCAAGGATTTATGTTGCGACCGCAAGGGTCCTACCCAGACCGCACCAGCTTGCGACCGCAATGACATAGCCATACGACCGCAAGGGTGGTATCTTGGGGGCTTACGATCGCAAGTTATGTACCAACGATCGCAAGTTATGTTTCCTTCGTCCTTGGACGGTAAACCACGACAACGACACCCTTACGATCGCAAGACCCATGCATACGACCGCAAGAGACACCAGGCGCGCCATGCGACCGCAAAGGAAACCCATGCGATCGCAAGTAACCCTGTTACAGAAGGGTTCTTGCCCTGTTCGACACAACGACTGTTCTTCGGGTTTTTACCCATTTAATCGACTGAAACTTAGATTTAACAGTTCTCACATGTTGTCTAACATATTATACACCTTATTACATGATTCTTGAATCAAAACCAACATCAAAACCCACTTGAATCTGATCAAATGGGTCATCTCCTTTAGAAAACCGAAAACTAGGTTTTAAGCTAAAAATCACTTACAAGGTAGCAAGAAGATGACACAAAGGTCTTTAATCCGGCAGCTAGGACTCACAATCAGATTGCTTTCTTTTCAAATCTTCAAATCACCAAGTGTGTGTGTTTTGGTTTGTACGTATGCAAGTATGCGTATGGTGTGTTTGTGTGTTTTGGTCAAAACAGGGGATAAGAACCCTGATGACCGACTAAGTGGGTTTAATACCCCGTATGGGTATTTCGTTCTCCTATTCAACTTAAAACTCGATTTAGGTTTATCCGTTTTAACTAACGGAGATATTTTCGGAATCATTATTTGAAACCGTTCAACAAACTACCAACTCTATCTAATTCCAACATTTTATCAACTTTAGCTACATAACTACGTGTACCAACACTTAACAACAATTAGTCAACAAAAACAACTTAAACAACTTGGTTAAAGTCAATGTATAACTAAACAAACACAAGGTACAACACTATACAACTAGGCCCTAAATTAGGGTGTTACAATATGAACACATTTTAACAATAATTTCTAACATGTAAACATCCTATAATCATCAAGAATCAATCGGTATTCATATATATATATATATATCCAAACCGAACATATAAACAAATAACCAACTATAAATCAATGTTCTAACCTTAATATGATATGAATTTAGAAATCTAATGGCATGCAAGCTTAAAAACCCAATGTGATTCTTTCTTTCTTCCTTTCTTCTCCTTCTCGGCCGAGAGCAACAAAGCACACACACACAAACACACACACTATGTTTACTTCTATAAGAAATGAGGTATGGTGATATAGTTGGTGACTATACCACCAAACCGGCCACCCCATACCCATCCCAAACCCACTCAAATATCTATATAAAAGAAATTATTTATCTAAATCAAATAATATCACAAAATAACAATATTCCAACAATTAATAATTAACACATAATCACAAATAATTCACATAAACAAATAAAACCCCAAGATTAATTAATCAATTACCTTAATAAATCTAGGCCGGTAAAGAGGGTGTTACAAATCTTCCCCCCTTAAGAAGATTCCGTCCTCGGAATCTCATCGCGCTCAAATAAGGAAGGATACCGGCTTCTCATCTCTGCTTCAGTCTCCCAAGTCAAATCTAATCCCAAACTATGTTTCCACTTAACTAGAACCATGAGTATCTGTTTCTTTCTCAATTTCGTGACTTTACGATCCAACAGTTCAACTGGTTTCTCAATAAGTTTCTGATTCAAATCCACACGAAGATCCTGAATTGGAAGAACCTGCGTCTGATCCTCTACATTACACTTGCGCAAATAACATACATTGAAGGTATCATGAATACCTGCTAATTCTTCAGGAAGATCCAAAGCAACTGCCTTATCGTTAACCACTCGTCTGATTCTGAAAGGACCAATATAACGGGGAGCCAACTTCCCGCGTTTACCAAATCTGATTACACCCTTCCAAGGAGATACTTTCAAATAAACCATTTCCCCCTCGACAAACGATACTGGTCGACGAAGCTGATCTGCATACATTTTCTGTCGATCCCTTGCAGCTTTTAATTTCTCACGAGCAATAGCTACCTTAGCAGCTGTCATCTGCACAATATCAGGCCCTGCAAACTGCTTTTCCCCAGCTTCTAACCAACAAGTCGGAGTTCTACAAGGACGACCATACAACATCTCATACGGAGGCATACCAATACTGGAGTGGTAGGAATTGTTGTAAGCAAATTCCACCAAAGGCAAATGTGAATCCCAAGAACCCCCAAACTCTAACACACATGCCCGAAGCATATCTGTAACACCCTCCTTACCGGCCTAGATTAATTAAGGTAATTAATTAATTAATCTGGAATTTCATTTGCTATGTGAATTAATTGTTTTAATTGTTGTTGTAAATTATTTGTAGAAGTGATAATTGATTTATTATGAGATATTATGTTTTCTTTTAACTATTTAAGGAAAATGCATATTAATAATAAATTAATAGTTGGAGTGTGTATGGGGGAGGTATGGCCGGTTCGTGGCATATCCACTCATCCTCCATACTCTTCTTTTACTTGTTGTAGTAAACAAAGAGGTTATTTGTGTGTGTGTGTTGTGTGTGTTCGGCCGAGAGGAGCAAAAGAAAGAAAAAGAGAATCAAACTTCAATCTTGCATTCTTAATTTGTTAACTGAAGTATTTTGAATCATCAAGAGGTTAGAAATTCTATACCATTATGTTGTTTGTTGTTTGATTTCGGATTTATATGAATTTTATGTGAGAATCCGATTAAATGCGATTAAATGCAATTATATGATGAATTGATGATTCTAGGTTGCATGAATGTTAGATTATGATGTTAGGATGTTCATTATATGTTTAGAATGATTTCTGGAAACATATATAACTTGCATGCTTAAAATCAGTAGTGATTTAAGTTAGAAATCAAGAATGGAGATGAAGTTATGAATCAGTCGGATTTGGAGTTTGAATGACTCGGATTGTTGAAATCCGATTAAAGTTATCAGTATTGATAGGAATCCGATAGAATCTGACTGTTTGCCTTAGCTTGTAATCGGATTTCCCATTTACTCGGATTCCGATTATTTCCTCGGATTTCATGTTGATCGGATTTGATGCTTTAAACGGATTGTGAAGTTTACCCGGATTCCGCCTGTTTACTCGGATTCCGCCTTGTACTCGGATTGTGACCCTTTATCCGGATTCCGCCTGATTACTCGGATTCCGCCTATTCACTAGGATTTGATGTTACTCGGAATTCAATTGGTTGTGTTGAAATAGACTATTGATCGGATTTGATGATTTGAATACGAGCATGAGTTTATACCTCAAGTATTTGCCTTGGCTTACGAAAGGAATGTTCGAATTACCTAAGCTAAGGAGTTGAATGAATTCACAAGATTACAGTAAGTAAAGAGTAATAGTGAATTACAGTATATTGTTTGAATATACATTAGTTGATCTGTACTTGTAGATTATTGGTACATGTGATATGTGGATGTATGTACTTGTTGATTTAAGTACATGTTAAGTATTGTGCTTATTGTGTGTTGATTAAGAAAATACTGATTATTAGTTGTTTGTTCAGGTGGAGACAAAACTCAGTAGATAAGTAGAGACTGAGTTACCTGAACTTTTGAAGATATCGGTGAGTGGATATATATCTTGGATGTATAAGATATATCACCTGATTGTTGCTCCTTGAGAAGTATTCTCTTGTTAACTGTATATATACATGTTGTTTGGGAGATCAGCTTGGCGGTTGTTATTCTGCTGGGCCTTGGTTTAGGGATATACAGTACTAGCATTCGTCTTGATAGCATTTGTAGTAATCAAGAGTTGCTAGTATTGTTGTCTGTTGTAACTAGGCTATCGGTAAACCTATGCTTTGGCCGGCATTTGGTTGAAGGTGCTGCAAGACCGCCGGTTCTCTTGTTGTTTGAGCAATGTTGGTTTGGGCTTGATGCCTTGTATGTTTTTGATATCTGTTCTCTCACTTAGCTTTGTGCTAATCCCCCACTGTTGAACTCTTTTACAGGATATTCCTGGTAGGTTGAAGATAGAGGTGAAACTGGAATTATGGACTGATCTAACTCTGATATCTATTTTGTAATTGTAAAGAGCCTGATTTTGTAGTAACACTGTTGTAGTTTTGTAAAGTTAACCAGAAAAATTGTATTTACCATATTATATATATGTAATTATGTTATTAGCTTCCGTGCGTATTATAAAGTTGTGTTTTAGAAAATACGGTGTTACAAGTTGGTATCAGAGCCCTGGTTTGAGGATTTGCATTATAGATGTGCAATACTTGAACCGAGGCTCTGATCAGTCCAATATTTCCAGGGTGGGTAATTAGCAAAGTAGCTATAGAGAATATGATGTGGTACTAACGAATTATAATCTGACAACTGGTGAGATGTTGTGTAGAACAGATTATGGCTGATAACAACGAAATCCCGGTATTTACCCCACAGTACCCAAGAAGACAGCACAACAACGTGTCCTCTATTGCTGCCAATGAACAACACAGAGCGGGTACCTCTCACAACGGGGAATCTGATAATCAAGATTATGTACTGCAGTTGGAAGATACTTTGCAGACTCAGAGAGATAGAATTCAAGAGCTTGAACAGCAGTTGAATCAAACCCAATCTTCTCAACCAACCCCTACAGTTCAAATGCCTCATGTAACAGCCCCTGTTACTCAACCCATACCACCACCTGTTTATACCACAACACCAGCAAGCACGGTGTCAACACCTTATGGATCCTTTCCATTTATTCAAATGCCACAAGGAGTGTCTAACCAGCATCAAACCCCACAACAAAACTTCTTTATTCCGTGGTTTCCGTAGCAAGAAACTAGAAACAAATGTCAATTCAAAGATTTTGTGGCGTGTGGAGCACCTGAGTATTCGGGAAGTTCAAACCCGAATGTTACTCTAAACTGGTTGAAAGAAACTGTGAAGGCTTTGGAAGCCTGCAACTGTGAGAAAGCTGAATGGGTCAAGTTTGCAACGAGACGTCTGAAGGATCAAGCTTTGGCGTGGTGGGATTCACTGACCACACACCTGCCGAGGGAGATTGTTAATGCCGTCACCTGGGAGCAATTCCAGGATAAATTTTGTGAACAGTTCTGCAATGCTTTTGACATGGCAAAGATTCAACGAGAGTTCCTAGATTTGGCACAGACAAGTAATATGTCTGTGGAGGAGTTGATCAACAAGTTTCAAGTGGCTCTCCGATTTGCAAAGTAGTGGGTGCCCGAAGAGCGTGCTCAGGTTCAACACTTTGTGAAAGCTTTGTTACCAGAATATCGGGGTAACACTCGTTTGGCGACATCGCTTGTCCAGGCATTCACTTTAGCAAGATCTGCAGAATCTGACGTCCAGGATCGGGAAAAGATGAACAAGAGTTCGTTTAGCAGGTTTAGTGGAAGTACCAGTGGGAATCAAAGCAAAGGTAAAGGGCAGAGTCATCATGGAAAGTCCGATCAGAGGTTCAAGGGATCAGGATCTTTTCAGAGCAAACCTTGGTGCCATAATTGTAAATCTCGGCACACCGGGCAGTGCACGCCCCAAACTCGCAAATGTTTGAGGTGCGGTGAGTTTGGTCATGATTTAGGTGCATGTAAGTTCAACACCTTTGTTTGCTGGAACTGCAAAGAGGAGGGACATCGAGATGGAAGTTGTCCAAAGTTGAAGACCGCGGGGACTTAGGCAGGGGTAAGTAATACCGGGGGATCGTCTTCTGCAGGTCAGAAGAGAAAGACTGTACCTTCTGCTGAGGGTAGAGCTTTCAAGATGACTGCCAAGGAAGCTACTGGCAGTGATGATGTGATAACCGGTATGTTCATAGTTAACTCTATGCCTGCGCGTGTTTTGTTTGACTCTGGTGCAAATAGATCGTTTATATCTATGACTATGTGTGATAAATTGAAATTACTTGCTTCTGTGAATGATTTGCCTTTAGAAGTAGAAGTGGCTGATGGTAATGTAGTACATGTGACCACTTATGTAACTGGAGTTCAGGTTAGTATTGATGGTACTAGTTTCCCTGTAGACTGTTTGGTGATGCCTATACCTGGTTTCGATTTAGTATTAGGCATGGATTGGTTGAGTCACCATAGGGCTAGTATCCAATGTCATAAGAAACTGATAACTATTCCTCTGGTTGACGGGTCGCATGTCATGGCTCGTGGGGATAGATCTCCATCTTCTCTTCCGTTTATCTCGTATATGAAGGCTAGAAAATCTTTAGCCAAAGGGTGTGCGTCCTTTCTAGCTTATGCTATTGATGTGAAGAAGGAAAAGCGGCCTGTTCTTGATGTTCGTGTTGTTTCGGAGTATCCGGAGGTATTTCCAGATGATTTGCCAGGGTTGCCGCCAGTATGTGATGTTGAGTATAAGATTGATTTGATACCTGGTAGTACGCCTATTGCGAAAGCTCCGTACCGTTTAGCTCCTTCTGAGATCAGAGAGATGATGACTCAAATACATGAACTGTTGAATAATGGGTTTATTCGTCCAAGCTCTTCGCCTTGGGGTACACCAGTATTGTTTGTTAAGAAGAAAGACGGGACTCTGCGTATGTGTATAGATTACCGAGATTTGAATAAGAGGACCGTCAAGAATAAGTATCCGTTGCCGAGGATAGATGATTTGTTCGATCAACTTCAGGGAGCTTCATATTTTAGAAGATTGATTTGAGGTCGGGCTATCATCAGGTAAGAGTAGCCGAAGAGGATATACCTAAGACAGCTTTTCGTACACGGTATGGTCACTACGAGTTTCTTGTAATGCCGTTCGGTCTGACTAATGCACCGGCAGTGTTTATGGATTTAATGAATCGGGTGTGTCGACCATTTTTGGATAAGTTCGTTATAGTGTTTATTGATGATATCCTGGTGTATTCAAAAACGGAGAATGAGCATGATTGACATCTGCGACAAGTTTTGGAGACTTTAAAGCAAAACAAGTTATATGCCAAATTGTCCAAGTGTGAGTTCTGGTTGCGTGAAGTCAAGTTTCTGGGTCATGTGATTTGTGAAAATGGTGTTAAGGTTGATTCGGCAAAGATAGAAGCTGTGATGAATTGGAATGCTCCTACGACACCGACAGAGATTAAAAGTTTTCTAGGATTAGCAGGTTATTACAGACGTTTCATTAAATACTTTTCGAAGCTTGCGGGTCCGTTAACCAAGTTGACTAGAAAGGATGTTCTGTTCCAATGGGGTGAGGCTCAGGAAAATGCTTTTCAGACTTTGAAGCAACTTCTGTGTCAAGCTCCCGTTCTTGCGTTGCCAGAAGGGTCTGAAGATTTTGTGGTATACTGTGATGCTTCACATGCTGGGCTAGGATGTGTATTGATGCAAAGGGGTAAAGTTATAGCTTATGCTTCCAGACAGTTGAAACCCAACGAGAAGAACTATCTGACTCATGATTTGGAGTTAGCAGCAGTGGTGTTTGCTTTAAAACTGTGGAGACATTACCTATATGGTACAAAGTGCACGATTTGCACTGATCACAAGAGTTTGCAGTATGTGTTCACGCAGAAGGAATTGAATATGAGACAGCGCCGTTGGTTAGAGCTGATAAAAGATTATGACTGTGATATTCAGTATCATCCGGGAAAAGCTAACGTGGTAGCTGATGCACTTAGTAGGAAGGGTTCGGCAAATACAATAAAGTTTATGCGGTTAGAGATCAAATCTGATTGGATAGATCAGTTGATGGCTGCTCAACTGGAAGCACTGAAAGAAGAAAATTTGAAAGATGAGATAATGGTGAAAAGACAAAATGAACTGACAAATGATTCTCGTGGTTTAAAGATGTATCAGAATCGTGTTTGGGTGCCGAAGTTTGGTAACTTGCGGGAATTGATTTTGACTGAAAACCATAAATCCAGAATGTCTGTTCATCCGGGTAGCACTAAGATGTATCAAAGTATGAAGACTTTTTATTGGTGGCCTACTATGAAGTTAGATGTTGCACGATTTGTAGAGTCATGTCATATATGTGCTCAAGTGAAAGCTGAACACCAAAAGCCGTATGGATCTTTGAGACAGTTATCAATACCTGAGTGGAAGTGGGATCACATCACGATGGATTTTGTAACAAAACTTCCGAGGACTCAGAAAGGAAATGATATGATTTGGGTTATTGTCAACAGATTAACCAAGAGTGCACACTTTCTTGCTACTACTGAGACTGCACCCTTGAGTAAGTTAGCCAAGATGTATATCGATGAGATAGTATCAAGACATGGAGTTCCATTGTCTATCGTTTCAGATCGGGATTCGAGGTTTGTGTCAAACTTCTGGAACAGACTACAGCAAGAGTTGGGGTCTAGGGTTAATTTGAGTACAGCTTATCATCCGCAGACAGATGGGCAATCAGAAAGAACAATTCAGACTTTAGAGGATATGCTTCGGGCATGTGTGTTAGAGTTTGGAGGTTCGTGGGATTCGCATTTACCGCTGGTTGAGTTTGCTTACAACAATTCTTACCGCTCCAGCATCGGAATGCCGCCGTATGAGATGTTATATGGGCGACCGTGCAGAACTCCTACTTGTTGGTTAGAGGCAGGAGAGAAACAGTTTGCTGGGCCAGATATGTTCAGATCATAGCGGATAAAGTTGCGGTGGCTCGGGAAAAGTTGAAAGCTGCAAGAGATCGACAAAAGATGTATGCAGATCCACGTCGTCGACCAGTGACTTTTGTGGAGGGAGAACGAGTCTACTTAAAGGTTTCACCATGGAAGGGTGTGATACGTTTTGGGAAACGTGGAAAGTTAGCTCCTCGATATATTGGTCCGTTCAGAATCCGAAAGGTAATGAATGATCAGACTGTGGTTTTGGATCTTCCTGATGAACTAGCTGGTATCCATGATACATTCAATGTTTGCTATCTGAGGAAGTGTAATGTAGAAGACCAGACTCAGGTGTTGCCGATAAAAGATCTGCGTGTGGAATTTAAAAAGAGGTTGATTGAAGAACCTGTTGAGTTGTTGGATCGTAAAGTAACAAAACTGAGAAACAAACAGATACCAATGGTATTGGTGAAGTGGAAGCACAGTTTGGGTTCAGAATTGACTTGGGAGACCGAAACTGATATGAGAGATCGTTACCCTTCGTTGTTCGAGCGCGATGAGATTCCGAGGACGGAATCTTCTTAAGGGGGGAAGATTTGTAACACCCTCCTTACCGGCCTAGATTAATTAAGGTAATTAATTAATTAATCTGGAATTTCATTTGCTATGTGAATTAATTGTTTTAATTGTTGTTGTAAATTATTTGTAGAAGTGATAATTGATTTATTATGAGATATTATGTTTTCTTTTAACTATTTAAGGAAAATGCATATTAATAATAAATTAATAGTTGGAGTGTGTATGGGGGAGGTATGGCCGGTTTGTGGCATACCCACTCCTCCTCCATACTCTTCTTTTACTTGTTGTAGTAAACAAAGAGGTTATTTGTGTGTGTGTTGTGTGTGTTCGGCCGAGTGGAGCAAAAGAAAGAAAAAGAGAATCAAACTTCAATCTTGCATTCTTAATTTGTTAACTGAAGTATTTTGAATCATCAAGAGGTTAGAAATTCTATACCATTATGTTGTTTGTTGTTTGATTTCGGATTTATATGAATTTTATGTGAGAATCCGATTAAATGCAATTATATGATGAATTGATGATTCTAGGTTGCATGAATGTTAGATTATGATGTTAGGATGTTCATTATATGTTTAGAATGATTTCTGGAAACATATATAACTTGCATGCTTAAAATCAGTAGTGATTTAAGTTAGAAATCAAGAATGAAGATGAAGTTATGAATCAGTCGGATTTGGAGTTTGAATGACTCGGATTGTTGAAATCCGATTAAAGTTATCAGAATTGATAGGAATCCGATAGAATCTGACTGTTTGCCTTAGCTTGTAATCGGATTTCCCATTTACTCGGATTCCGATTATTTCCTCGGATTTCATGTTGATCGGATTTGATGCTTTAAACGGATTGTGAAGTTTACCCGGATTCCGCCTGTTTACTCGGATTCCGCCTTGTACTCGGATTGTGACCCTTTATCCGGATTCCGCCTGATTACTCGGATTCCGCCTATTCACTAGGATTTGATGTTACTCGGAATTCAATTGGTTGTGTTGAAATAGACTATTGATCGGATTTGATGATTTGAATACGAGCATGAGTTTATACCTCAAGTATTTGCCTTGGCTTACGAAAGGAATGTTCGAATTACCTAAGCTAAGGAGTTGAATGAATTCACAAGATTACAGTAAGTAAAGAGTAATAGTGAATTACAGTATATTGTTTGAATATACATTAGTTGATCAGTACTTGTAGATTATTGGTACATGTGATATGTGGATGTATGTACTTGTTGATTTAAGTACATGTTAAGTATTGTGCTTATTGTGTGTTGATTAAGAAAATACTGATTATTAGTTGTTTGTTCAGGTGGAGACAAAACTCAGTAGATAAGTAGAGACTGAGTTACCTGAACTTTTGAAGATATCGGTGAGTGGATATATATCTTGGATGTATAAGATATATCACCTGATTGTTGCTCCTTGAGAAGTATTCTCTTGTTAACTGTATATATACATGTTGTTTGGGAGATCAGCTTGGCGGTTGTTATTCAGCTGGGCCTTGGTTTAGGGATATACAGTACTAGCATTCGTCTTGATAGCATTTGTTGTAATCAAGAGTTGCTAGTATTGTTGTCTGTTGTAACTAGGCTATCGGTAAACCTATGCTTTGGCCGGCATTTGGTTAAAGGTCCTGCTAGACCGCCGGTTCTCTTGTTGTTTGAGCAATGTTGGTTTGGGCTTGATGCCTTGTATATTTTTGATATCTGTTATCTCACTTAGCTTTGTGCTAATCCCCCACTGTTGAACTGTTTTACAGGATATTCCTGGTAGGTTGAAGATAGAGGTGAAACTGGAATTATGGACTGATCTAACTCTGATATCTATTTTGTAATTGTAAAGAGCCTGATTTTGTAGTAACACTGTTGTAGTTTTGTAAAGTTAACCAGAAAAATTGTATTTACCATATTATATATATGTAATTATGTTATTAGCTTCCGCGCGTATTATAAAGTTGTGTTTTAGAAAATACGGTGTTACAATATCCTTTAGAGTCTGAATAGTTCTTTCTGATTGACCATCTTTCTGCAGATGATAAGCGGTACTCAAATTTACCCTGGACCCCAATTCCTGTTGCAATCTATTCCAGAAGTTGGACACAAACCTCGAATCTCTATCCGACACAATGGACAATGGAACTCCATGTCTAGATACTACCTCATCAATGTACAATTGAGCCAGTTTACTTAAAGGTGCAGTTTCAGCAGTAGCAAGAAAATGTGCACTCTTGGTTAATCTATCAACTATTACCCAAATCATATCATGACCTTTCTGAGTTCGTGGAAGTTTAGTTACAAAATCCATCGTAATGTGATCCCACTTCCACTCAGGTATTTCCAACTGTTTCAATGATCCGTACGGTTTCTGATGTTCAGCTTTAACTTGAGCACATATGTGACACATCCCAACGAACTTAGCTATATCTGTTTTCATAGTTGGCCACCAATACCGAGTCTTTAAATCAAGGTACATCTTTGTACTACCCGGATGTATCGACAATCTAGACTTATGAGCCTCATTTAGAATTAATTCCCTCAAGTTACCAAACTTTGGTATCCAAACACGAGCATGATAAACCTTCAAACCACGCGAATCGGTAGTTAATTCATGTTGTCTTTTGATCATTAGTTCATCCTTCAAGTTCTCATCTTTTAAAGCTTCAAGCTGAGCAGCCAAAAGTTGATCCACTAAATCAGACTTGATTTCCAATCGCATAAATTTTACAGTATCCGAAGATCCCTTTCTGCTGAGTGCATCTGCAACTACATTAGCCTTTCCAGGATGATACTGAATATCACAATCATAATCCTTGATCAATTCTAACCAACGACGCTGTCTCATATTCAATTCTTTCTGAGTGAACACATAATGCAGACTCTTGTGATCAGTGCAGATAATACATTTGGTTCCATACAGGTAGTGTCTCCATAGTTTCAAAGCAAATACCACTGCTGCTAACTCCAAATCAAGAGTCGGGTAATTTCGTTCATTCGGTTTCAACTGTCTCGAAGCATACGCAATTACTTTACCTCTCTGCATCAAAACACAACCCAACCCAGCATGCGAAGCATCACAATACACAACAAAATCTTCTGAACCCTCTGGCAACGAAAGAACAGGAGCTTGACACAATAACTGTTTCAACATCTAAAAAGCACTCTCCTGAGATGAACCCCACTGAAAAGGAACATCCTTAAATGTCAACTTAGTCAACGGACCGGCAAGCTTAGAAAAATCTTTAATCAAGCTGCGATAATAACCCGCCAATCCAAGAAAACTCTTTATCTCAGTTGGTGTTTTCGGAGCACTCCAATTCATCACTGCCTCAATCTTCGACGGATCTACCTTGATACCTCCTTGACAAATCACATGCCCTAAAAATTTAACTTCTCGCAACCAAAATTCACATTTTGAAAACTTAGCATATAATTTGTTTTGTTTGAGAAGCTCCAAAACCTGCCTCAGGTGCTGATCATGCTCATCCTATGTCTTCAAATACACCAGAATATCGTCGATGAACACAATAACAAACTTATCTAGAAAAGGTCTGCACACACGATTCATCAAATCCATAAATATGGCAGGAGCATTCGTCAAACCAAACGGCATTACTAGAAATTCGTAATGACCATATCGAGTACGAAAAACAGTCTTAGGAATATCCTCCTCTGCTACCCTGACCTGATGATAACCGAATCGTAGATCAATCTTTGAAAAGTAAGAAGCCCTTTGTAACTGATCAAACAAATCATCGATTCTGGGCAATGGGTACTTGTTCTTGATGGTTCTCTTGTTCAGATCCCTGTAATCAATACACATACGAAGAGTTCCATCTTTTTTCCTCACAAACAGTACTGGTACACCCCACGGCGAAGAACTCGGACGGATAAACCCCTTATCAAGCAAGTCTTGTATCTGAGTCATCATCTCCCGGATCTCAGATGGAGCCAACCGATACGGAGCTTTAGCAATCGGTGTGGTACCTGGTACCAATTCTATCTTATACTCAACATCCCGAACAGGTGGTAACCTTGGCAGATCATCTGGAAATACTTCTGGATATTCGTAGACAACACGAACATCGGTAACAGGTCGCTTCTCTTTCTTCACATCAATAGCGTAAGCCAGAAAATACGCACACCCTTTGGCTAGAGATTTTCTAGCCTTCATATACGAGATGATTGGAAAAGAAGATCGAGATCTATCCCCACGAGCCACGACATGCGACCCGTCAGCCAAAGGAATAGTAATCAGTTTCTTATGGCACTGAATACTAGCTCTATGGTGACTTAACCAATCCATGCCTAATACTAAGTCAAACCCCGGTATAGGCATCAACAAACAGTCTACAGGCAAACTAGTACCATCAATGTCTATAGACACCCCAGTCACAGAAGAAGTTACAGGCACTAACTTACCATCAGCTACTTCTACTTCTAAAGGAGAAGCAATAACAGTAACAGGTAGTTTCAGTTTGCCACATAAAGATACAGACATGAAAAATCTATTGGCACCAGAATCAAATAACACACGAGCAGGCACAGAGTTTACAATAAACATACCCGTGATCACATCATTGTCATCAGCAGCCTCTGTAACAGTCATCTTGAAGGCTCTCCCTTCCGCAGAAGGTGCAACCTTTCTCTTCTGACCTGCAGAAGACGATTCCCCGACATTGGCTACCCCCTGCCCCGTCCCCTTTGACCTCGGTTTAGTGCAGACTCCAGCTCTATGACCTTTTTCGTGACAATTCTAGCACACATTTGTATTAAACCGACAAGCTGATGGTTCGTGGCCAAATCCACCACAACGCAAACATCGTTTCGTCTGTGATGTGCACGGACCAGTATGACTAGCATTGCAGGGTTTACACCACGGCTTGTTCTGATATGACCCCGAGCCTTTCGATTTTTTATCACCCCGATTCTGGTTATTCTGCCACCTGCCTTTGTTTCCACCCTGATTTCCACCGGACCTGTGAGACGACCCTTTTTCCTGATTAATTCTCTCCCGAGCTTTCACTCCACCCTCAGCAGCTCGTGCAACAGTAAACGCCTGTACCAACGATGTTGCCATCCGGGTGTTACCCCGATATTCCGGCAACAGTGCTTGAACGAAATGATCTATTTGTGATGGTTCATCGGGTACCCACTGCTTAGCAAACCTCAGCTTCTCGTTAAACTTTGCAATCAGCTCATCCACTGACATCTTGTAATCCTGAGCTAGATCCATGTACTCCCGCTTCACCTTGGCTAAATCATAGGTATTACAAAATTGCTCGCAAAACTTGGTTTGAAATTGATCCCAAGTAACAGAATTCATAACTTCCCTCGATAGATAAGCAGTTAGAGAATCCCACCAGGTTGCAGCTTGACCCTTTAACCTCCGGGTTGCAAAACTAACCCTATCGGATTCCTCACAATTGCAGGCATCCAAAGCCTTCACCATCTCCCTTAACCAACTCAAAGTATCAGTTGGATTTGAGCTTCCTGAATACTCAGGTGGCTGGCAAGCCATGAAATCTTTGTATTGTCCTTTTTGTTTAAAGCCTCCTTGATTAGGGTACCAAGGAATGAAGAAGTTCTGCTGTTGTGGTTGGTGCTGCTGTTGGGGTTGTGATACAGGTGGTATAGTAACGAATGGTAAAGAACCAAAAGGTGTTGACACTGTATTGAAAGGTGCAGCAGAGTAAACAGGAGGTGGTATTGACTGAGTAAATACAGCTGACTCTCTGGGCAAATGAGTGGTCTGAGTTTGATAAGAAAACTGAGTCTGATGTTGCTGCTGTTCCAACTCCTGAACCCGATCTCTCAAACTTTGAAGAGTATCTTCCAATTGTAACACATAGTCTTGTTGATCAGATTCATCGTTGTGGGAAGTACCGGCTCTGTGGTCTTGCTCATTGACTGCAGTGGAGGACTGGTGATTTCTTCCGGGGGACGAATGGGTAGTTGTCTGGTTCACGTTATCAGCCATTTTCTATGCTATACACAGCATCTCACCAATTGTTAGATATAATCCGTTAGTTTAAACACACTAACTACCCTCAAAGCTACACTATTAATTACCCACCCTGAGAATACTGGACTGACCAGAGCCTCGGTTCAAGTATTGCACAAATCGTTCATGCAAATCCTCAAACCAGGGCTCTGATACCAATTTGTAACACTGTACTTTTTAAACATATAATTTACTGCACGCGGAAGCTAATTACATAAAATTATCTTAATTACATAATAGATACAAAAAGATTTAACTTGTTTGATGTACAAAGACCTTTACAGTGTTAATACAAAAACAGGCTCTAACAAAAACTTGACATCAGAGAATTGGTCGGTCCATATTCCCAGCCCAAAAGCATCAAGCTCACCAAAGAGTATCTGCAAAACAATCTAGTGGGGAATTAGCACAAAGCTAAGTGAGAGAATAAATATCTAAACATACACAAGGCAAATATGCCTAAACCCAAATAGCTCATAAATCCCAGGAGAACCGGCGGTGTTGCAAGCACCTACAACCAAGGTCGGCCAAAACCAAGGTTTACCGATAGCCTTGCTAACATGGATAACAGTACCAGCCCCCTTGAGTACTTCAACGGTACTGCAAGACCAGGTACTGTAATCCCCCAAGCAATAGGCCCAACATCATACTGATCTCCAAATTAACATGTATATACAATCCAAACAAGAGCATTCCAAATAGGATATCATATCCTGTATATCCGAAGATATAAATCCACTCACCACAGTCTGCACTGTTGAATCCCACTCAGTTGACTAAATTCACTAAGTCTTCTCAGTTCTTGAGATTAAAGTAACCCAAGTCAATATTCAATTCATAATACTGATCCAATAATAAATATCATATTTATTCACGTTCTCATGTATATATACTTATACATATATATTCATCATACATAAACCCCAAACAAATATACAATTCATGTTTATCTTCAATTCATCAATTCCGACTAAGTTTAAATCCAATTATAGTCGGATTCCGAGTAAATACCCAATTCCGATAGAATCACAATCCAAATCCGGGCAAAGTCACAATCCGAGTAAAAGTACAATTCCGAGAGAATAGGATTCCGAGTAAAATGGCAATTCCGAGAGAATTGTTAAGGCATCACTGATAATTTAATCGGATTCCGATACAATCCAAATCCGAGTAAACTTCTATCGGATTCCGAGTAAAAGTCCAATTCCGAGAGAATATAAAGACATTCCACAGAGGTAATCGGATTCCGAGTAAAATGGCAATTCCGAGAGAATTGTTAAGGCATCACTGATAATTTAATCGGATTCCGATACAATCCAAATGCGAGTAAACTTCTATCGGATTCCGAGTCATTCATACCTCAAATCCCACAGAATCATAACTTCATGCATAAAATCTATTTCTAACTTAAATCTTACTGATTTCATGCATACAAGTTATATATGTTTTCAGAAATTATTATAAGCATGATATGAACACATTTTAACAATAATTTCTAACATGTAAACATCCTATAATCATCAAGAATCAATCGGTATTCATATATATATATATATATATATATCTAAACCGAACATATAAACAAATAACCAACTATAAATCAATGTTCTAACCTTAATATGATATGAATTCAGAAATCTAATGGCATGCAAGCTGAAAAACCCAATGTGATTCTTTCTTTCTTCCTTTCTTCTCCTTCTCGGCCGAGAGCAACAAAGCACACACACACACACACACACACACACTATGTTTACTTCTACAAGAAATGAGGTATGGTGATATAGTTGGTGACTATACCACCAAACCGGCCACCCCATACCCATCCCAAACCCACTCAAATATCTATATAAAAGAAATTATTTATCTAAATCAAATAATATCACAAAATAACAATATTCCAACAATTAATAATTAACACATAATCACAAATAATTCACATAAACAAATAAAACCCCAAAATTAATTAATCAATTACCTTAATAAATCTAAGCCGGTAAAGAGGGTGTTACAACCTTCTTTTTTATTTATTATTTGTATACAGATATAAAGATGAATAGTTCATCAATTTTATCTTGATGAATATAGTTGTGTAGTTATTAGTCAATTTTGAATTTATGTAGGAATTTCAGCTTTTTTAGTTTCTAATCTACACTTAAACTACAATAATTGGGTAATCACTAATCATCAATCTTTGACTACTTTTTGTTGACTTTTGATCAAATCTTATGGTTTACAATCCCTCTTACACGTTACACCTCTTACCATTATTTGCCTCTTACAATAACCCTACCTTATATATATATATATATATATATATATATATATATATATATATATATATATATATATATATATATATATATATATAGGGGAGGGTTCATGCGAGAACCGTTGTTAGTGCGAGAACCGCGAGAACCAATCTCGGCCGTTCCTTGGATATGGGAAGTATCATGGATGGAGAGCGTGGAGGGATAGGGTGTGGCAGGGTGCATGTGAGGAATTCATGGGTGGGCAATGACGTTGAATGAGGGGGGATTGGACGGCTTAGATTAGTTCTCGCGGTTCTCGCGCTAACAACGGTTCTCGCATGAACTTTTGTCTATATATATATATATATATATATATATATATATATATATATATATATATATAGACAAAAGTTCATGCGAGAACCGCGAGAACTAATCTAAGCCGTCCAATCCCCCCTCATTCAACGTCATTGCCCACCCATGAATTCCTCACATACACCCTGCCACACCCTATCCCTCCACGCTCTCCATCCATGATACTTCCCATATCCAAGGAACGGCCGAGATTGGTTCTCGCGGTTCTCGCACTAACAACGGTTCTCGCATGAACCCTCCCCTATATATATATATATATATATATATATATATGTGTGTGTGTGTGTGTGTGTGTGTGTGTTTAGATATAGTGTTTATATGTGCTTAATAATTTGGATTTGTATTATAGCGTTTGTTCCTTCGTTTACCTTTGTTTCTCATTTGAATGAATGAATAAAAACGTACACGAACTAACCAATCTTTTAAACAATCGAACACACATGCTTGTTTGTGTTCATTTATTTGTTTGGCTAAAGTTAAACGAATGAACACGAACACAAAAATCCGTTCATGGTCGTTTATTTGTTCAGTTAAAGTCAAACGAACAAACACGAACAAGCCCTATTCATGTTCGTTCGGTTCGTTTACAGCCCTATGTGATGCTAGATGCTACACAAAGGAGATGTCAAATGGACATTGTAGATTGATATGCTTATTGTTATATGCTTATTTATGCGGTATAAGCCATAGTACATAGCTTGGTTTTAAAAAGTGTGATGCGCTTCGAGGCGTTTAGGATCCATGAAGCCGATGCGTGATGTGGATGTGCTCGCCTCATGCACCAAATGCCTTTGATATTATATATATTAACATTTGTTACGAATCAAATGAACAGTAACTCTATATTTTATATTTATATAATTATTAAACTAAGACATTAACAAACTGCGTTTGTAGCGTAGTGGCTGGATAGGTTTTTTCTAGATGGATGACTAAAGTTCGACTCTCTTTAAGAACCTTAATGTTTTTTTCAACGCCTTCACACGCCCTCATAACTTCCAATCTTCCTTTTACTTTTAACTTTTTCCAAAACAACTAAAGAGAGGCCCAATTTCATATTTGAATTTTAATATTATTAATTTATTATATTAAAATCATTAACTCTATATGTTTAGTTTTTTTTTACAACTTTTAACATGTTCTATTTTATATGATATATATATATATATATAGGCTACGGTTCAAACGAGAACCGCCCTTCGTACGAGAACTGCGAGAACTATTCCTGACTAATCAATTAATTAGTTGTCTTAAAACTTTATTTTTAATTTAAAAGGGTACATTTGTCAAAAGATAAAATTGTTGGAATCCCTCTGTACGTGTTCCCCATTTCTTTCTCACCTAACACCTCTTTCTTACCTAACACCCATTTCATCTTCAACCCATTTGTCAAAGAACTCCCTCGGTTGCCCCCTACAGAGCTCCACCGGATTCCACCCTCCGGTGACCTTCACTGAAGACAACCTCCATTTCCGTCATCAACGAGCTCCGATCTGACCTCTATCACCAATTCTCTCATCCACAATTTCCATCATCATTAAGGTAAAAAAAACCCAGATCTGGAGGTTGCTTTACCACTACCATAAACTGGTAACCACCTCTTCACCGGCGGTTTGAGCCACATCCGATCCGAGTTTAGATAATGATTTAGGGCACCTCTTCTTTCTCTGTTTCCCCCCGACACACATCAGCTTTACACCACCTCCTTCACCATCGTCAACGAAGATCGTATTTTGGCATCCCCTACTTTACAACAACAGTTAGAATACTACCATAATTGATGGAGTTCGAGGTCTTTTGAGATGCGGACAGATGAGAAACCACCTCCTCAAATACGAATAGCACTAAAAATGCCAATTTAATAAGGTTTTTTCTTTTTAAATATGACTGATAGATTTTTAAAAAATTGGATCTGATATAAGGCAGATCTTAAACTAGCACGCTGGATTTTAGAAGAAAAAGTGTTTTAGGAACAATCTGAAACCATCAAGAAACAAAAGAAAAAAAACAGAAGAAGAAATGATTTAGTGAGAAAATACGTATATGATTTGAGCTTAAACATTGTTATCTTGATAAGAACTTTGTGCAGCTTTAACTGATTGCACATACTTCATTTTGAACCTTTAACTGATTGTACAGACTTCATTTTGGATATTCTGTAGCTTTAAAGCTGATTGGATCTTCTATGCTTTGATACTATGAAATGATTCATGGTATTGTAAAGTATAACAAAGAAATGAGCATAAAAAGATATCTTTGTCAAAAATAAGACCGATCTTGCTATATTTTGTTGGAAAAAAACTTCATGTTTGTTGGGTTTTTTTTCAGTACAGCTCGGAATTTGCACTAGTGCAAAATTTGCACAAGTGCATATCTACATCTGTGCTGAAAAAACCAGGTAAATATGTGCAAAATTTGCACTTGTGCAAAATTTGCACTAGTCCAAATTCCAAGCTGTACTTTGCACTAGTGCAAATTTTGCACAAGTGCATATCTACATCTATGCTGAAAAAACCAGGTAAATATGTGCAAAATTTGCACTTGTACAAAATTTGCACTAGTGCAAATTCCAAGCTGTACAGAAAAAAAACACAGTAAAATTTGCACTTGTGCAAAATTTGCACTAGTGCAAGTTTCGAGCAGTACAGAAAAAAACCCAGCAAACACAAAAAAAAAAAAAACTTTTGAAAAAATATATCAAGTCCGGTCTCAAATTAAAGAGCATAATTTTCTCGTTACTTTGGTATAATTTTTGTAATTTAACACTTCTCTGTTTGATGTATATATTAGTTTAAAAAATGCTGAGGTAATGTAAAAATATCCAAACTACCATTAATTAATTAAGGATAAGTTTGATTTGTTTAAGGTTATCCATTAACAACTCTTTAATCTCAACCCTCCATCTCTTTGATCAATGGCTGTAATTGGTTCTCGCAGTTCTCGTACGAAAAACAGTTCTCGTTTGAACCGTCCCCTATATATATATATATATATATATATATATATATATTACATTCTTATTTCTATCTACTTTTGATTTAAATTTTGATTCAACCACGTAAATCTATTAGGCAATTTTCACTAACAACTATGGGGTCCAATGTCAACTCTTAATTCCTAATTATAGTAACAACTATGGGCTCAAATATGTGACTATATCAATTTTCATTTCTTATCTTTCCATGTTTATGAATGTTGATTTGTTATGTTTAAGGTTTTACATCATAAATATTTAAAAATACATTAACAATCCACGTATTTATACACGTAATATTAAGCTAATAAGTTTTGTTGTAAGAAGATATTTATCTAAAAGTATAATTTTAATATTATAATTTCAAAGTGTAGTTTATGTTATTGTATTAGAGTTTTTCCTTATTCATTAAAACCATTCTTTGATTGTAAGTTATGTCTTACGTAATATATACAATAATGAATTTAAATTTAATGGAGCATTACATTTATAATTTTGTTAAAAAAAACTTCTAATTTTTCAATTATTTTTGTTTAATTAGTTTTTATATTTTATTTGATAAAACTCCGCCGCAACGCGCGGTTATATTTTAACTCGTTTACAAATATTTGTAACTTAATTCTACCTAACTTATTTAACCTTTTATTTATTTAACTATTAATATACTTCAATTCTCACGTAAATTAGTTCATAAAGCGACATTAGAATCATAATAAGTTCATGAATCATAATAAAAAACAACAATTACAACTTCAAGAAAATTTAGCATTAACTAGACTATAAACCAAGACTAACTACTTATTCAAATAAGTGAGAATAAGATCTTCACATAACTTATCTCTTGTGTTAATCAAACAATCTTATTTTGAAATGTCTGCCGGCACATATACATTCTTATCAAATAAGTACTTATTGTAAAAAACAAACAAGCCATAAGTTACCGACATCTACACTAGGCTAAAAAAACCTAAATCAAATAGTAGCTCTTCTTATAATGTGATTTCTTCTTAGCAACAAGTAAGTTTATATAAAGGATAATAGCAAATAAGATGAACTTTAATATAGTCGCTTACATGGAGTTGCAATCTTGGTGTCGACTTTTAACGTCAATCGATCATTATGGGGTGTAGAACTTTTAGAAAGGCATAATTAAAAGCCCATACAATCTCGAATGTAAAAAGAGCCCAAAATTGAAACCTACTTGATGCAGTGGGGCGTGACCCATGTGATGCTTCCATGATGCAAACGTTCAAATCAAATCACGCATGTCTAACGTACTAATTTATAAAAACTGATAATTATGATTAGAACCCTATATGAATATTCATGTCAATAAGTTTTACACAAAAAGCGGAAGCATAATCTGTTAGAAAACCTGTTCGATCAAAGCATACACATTATGTACAAAGAGGCGTAAATGTTTTTCAAAAGACTTTATAAAAACAGTGGTCAAACAGGAGCTTTGCCCTTGTCTTTGTTGCGCCCTGCAAAACATTTTAAAATGGTTTTGATAGGCTACGAGAGTTTAGTGAGTATGCCAGACTTATCAATCATATGAACACACGTATAAGATCACATATAGATAACACACGCAAGGAAACATGTCAGTCTCAAGTTCTAAACCCAGGGCAACAAATTGAGTCATATACTGTACTAATTCTAAGTCCTACTTCACAGACTAGTACGCTAATCAACACATATGATTAATACATGAATGTATTCCAATGTAATAACATACATGTTACAGATATGAAGAATAGTCTATAACACTATAATACCCCGGTTTCTTGTTTAATAAAAGAATTATAATTACCAGCGTTTTTATCATTTCCATTAGATGAGTTGACAAATATATTGCGGTTTCACGCTGAGCCAAGTACGGTTAATAATTAATTGTACACGAAAGATAAGAATGGTAGATTATTTTATTTTAGAAATAAGTTTGTGGGCTTAGAATGATTGAGTGTTGGGCTTATGTTGGTGAGGGGCTTAAAGGCACAACTTCCTTACTTAGAAAAACCTACAGTAGCATTCAAAGAGAAGGATGAAATAGAGAACAAGTGTGTGTACCTGCTCTCGAAGGAACCAAGAGGAAGAAGAGATTTCAGCATCTTCGTTCAAAGGATTGTGAAAGGGACTATTAGGTAACATTTCTAAACTCAGAGGGATTATTTAGATGCAGTTATGTTAAAATTTGAGCATGTTATGTGGATTGATGTTGCGTGGTTGATGTTCTTCGAAAAAGAGAGAGAACCGAGAGTAAAAGAGAGCTTTTGAGGATTCAAAACTTGTTAAAATCACAAAAGAAATATCAAGGGGTTGTTTATTCGAATGGAGAATTGTTATGTAGCAAATAATATAGTGTTTGATTGAGTTTTTAATAGAATCATGCTGAAAATGGTGAACTGGGTTTTTGTGTACGTAAATCGGATTTTTCCGACCAAGGAGCCTCGGTACGACTTGAGAGTGGAAGTCGGACGTGGATGGTCTGACTTAGGGGTTTTGTTAAGATCCGACCTTCATGTTTTGGAATATCATTTGTTCTGATCTTAAGCTGGTGATAACCCGACCTCAAGTCTATTTTTGAAAGCCACGTTCCTCCTTGTAATTGATCAAACAAATCATCTATTCTGGGCAAATGATATTTATTCTTGATGGTCACTTTATTTAGCTCATGGTAATGAAATATACATACGAAAAGTACCATCCTTTTTCTTTAGAAATAAAATAGGAGTAACCCAAGGAGAACTATTATGTCTAATAAACCCAACAGATCCTAGAGTTAGATCATCAATTCTTGCAACTTTGGTGGAGCAAGTCTGTACGGAGCTCTCGCAATCGGTGAAGCTGGGGACATTAAATCGATTCTGAACTCAACCTGTTTATCTAGAGGTACACCAGGTAAATCCTCGGAAAACACGTCAAGATATTCACATACTACTTTCACATCTTCTAAATTCATTCGTTTTTTTTCTAACTTTGTGTCTATAGCATAAGCTAGAAAGCAGTGTACCTATGTTGAAGGTATTTCCTAGCTTTAGAAACTAAAACATATATGATTTTCCCCTTTTAGCATCATTACATATAGACAGTTCTTCCCCACTTGGGGTATGAACTCGTATCACTTTCAGCCCACATAGTATCTATCTCTATCACATTATGTTTATACACATCTGATACAATCACATATTTATTATAAGCTATTTCCATTTTGAGAGGAGAATCTAGCTTTTCACACATATGATCGAAATTTTTGTAAAAAGTAATAGATACAAATAATTTACTTGCAACCAATCAAATAGCACGAGAGTAGGATAATTATTTATGAGGTATGTACTTGTGACCACGTCTGGTTCTGTTCTGGCTTCCTTAGTCATAAGATGGAAAGCTCTCCCTTTGGGTTTAGGTGTATTTTCCTTCTACATTTCCTTAGGTTCTAAAATACAGAGGTGAGGTAAAGCTGGTGTAGATCTAGAGCGAGTAGGTACTGATGTTGCTGTTGGGTTCTGGAATTCAGATCTCCCGTGACCCGGCTGATAACAATTGAAGCATACTCTAACGGGGTTTTTACAATCCTTGCTCATATGACCCAGTTTCCCACATTTAAAACATGTCAGTGAACCAAACCAGCATTCTCCCATATTATTACTTTTACATGTTAGGCAGATCGGGTAGGTAATCTATATCTCTTTCTTCTCTACTGCATCAAACCTTGGTTTTTTAAACACCGGTTCCTTTCCTTCCCCTCCTGTAGCTAGCCTTTCGGCTACTATCTCTTGGTTCTGGTCTTTCATTTGATCTACCACTTGTGCAATAATATATGGTATACTCTGCTCCATTGCTTTACTAAGTTCTCTTACAATGGATTCCCCAATTGTAGGTTCTGGGACTTCCCGATTCAAATATGGGGCTTCCTCATGTCTAACATCATGTACTCGCATTGGAGTACTACTACCAGTAACACTGGTTTCCATTCCTCCGTGCCGGTGGCTTGGACCATCAACAGAATCATTTATTGCTCGTGTGCCTCTTGTATCACCATTATGAAATGAACATCATTGTAGCTCTCACAGGCATACACATATATTTTCTAAATTATCACTGGTTTCATTCTTATGTTACTACTTAGCATATTATGCACATATACTCCTTACTGTTGTAGAAAGTTTAACTGACACTTACTAACTTTTTATTCTTACACACTACCCCTAGCCTGATCCATAGGATACAACTATGATTTTGTCAAGTTCTAGCATATATCGTGTATTTGTAGTAGTATGGGCCCCCTTACCACTTCAAATTCACTATACATGCAAAATCTTAACTTTCACCTTACTTCACAAGTTCGGGTCAAGATTTGCATTATGTTCTCAATTACACATATATCAAGTCAATTCTAATGAATACACATATAAAGTCAGCTCTTAAAGGTTGCACATATATATCATATCAATTCTAAGTACATCAAGTACTCACATATGGTTCTCATATAATACATAATCAATGTGATTATTAGTATACTCACCAAGCCGTAAGACTCCAGTTTGATAAAATTTTCAAAACCGTGGTTCAAATCCAGACCAGCCTAACGCACATTTAGATATTTCAAACCATGGATCTGATAATAAGTTGTAATGCCCCAATTTATAAACTGATAATTATGATTAGAACCCCATATGAATATTCACATCTGAAAGTTTTACACAAAAAGCGGATGCAAAATTGATGGTCTCTTTATGTATAAAGGATGAAGCTTTGCTCATTACTCTCATATTGTGTTTGTGTTATTCTCTCAAGTTCTCGGCTCTGATACCACTTTTTAGAGATAAACAAGCGGTAGATTGAAGGATTGCTAAGATAACTATGATAAGGTTGAGAGAGAATCTCGTTTTCACCTTAGAACACACATAGTTTATTTCTTGTAAGTGTGACAACCCTTACATTTCCTTGTGTAGCACAAGGGTTATATACCTATAAGGTATATTTACAATAAGCACCCTCAACTATTGTTGAACTCCTATTCTATCACAATAATACAGTTCTAACAATAATCTATTAGAAAACCCGTTCGATCAAAAGATAGTGATGGTCCCGTATTATGATACGGATGAAGCAATGCTATAAGATTAATGTGTGTTTGTGAGTGTTCGGTTGAGAAAGAGAGAGCCGAGAGGTAGAGAGAATATCACAAACACAAGAAGTGAAATAATGCAAAAGCTTAACATTGAAATGTGGGGGAAATGCCTTTATATAGCATTTCCCCAACTTTGAGTAATTACATATTACACCCCTCACTCTAATAATTCTAACAATCTCCCCCTAAGTGAGGTGTGTAATCATTCACAACAAATAAATACATAAATCTATTCGTATGCCGATTTGTTGCGAATGCGGAATGCCACTTGCCATTTGCTAATTTTCCTTCTGCTATCCAGTGTCGTTCTCATCCTTTCTATAGCACGATAGGCTTGAGCATGTTCTTCATCAGTGTATGCTGCACGGTTATTCCATATTTTCTGATGCATCTTATGATGGAGAATTTTCAAAGTGCTGTCTGAATACGCCATGAGTTCATCAAGTCTGATGAAGATCTTTTCGCCTTTTGTATTCTTTGAGACGACCCCTCGATCACCTTTGAAGTTTGTATGACCATCATAGATAACTGCCAACTCTTCAAGGTCTTCAAGATCTGGATGGCTTTGATTAGGCTTAAGAAGATTGACTTTGTTTTCAGCTCCGAGCTGAATATCATGTTCCTCAAAATATTCCATAAGATTCCTCATATACCTCATTAACGCAACCCTTCCAAACTCTTCATCAGGCCATTTTCCTCTTTTCTGAGACAGAATGTCAAATATAAAGCTGATGTCTTCAATATTAATGAACCTCAGATCTGCTTCTGTGAGGAAGTATGATAGGTTGTTGGCTCTTCTGACATGGAAAATAGCATATTTTATGTTGAAGTTGGTTTCGGTATAAACACTGAGGAGTTCAACTATTGGAAATTCTGATTTGATATCTTCTGGTTTGGTTTTGAAACGAGTAAGGATGTGATCATATCTTCTACTTTGTTTGTCATCCATGTTCCTCAGCTCGGGTGAAATAACCTCTATCAGTTCACTGCTGTATATTTCTGGTATTCTTTCTTCAAGATTTGCAGCATTGACAAAATATGGTTTCCATATAGGTTGTTGGCCAGCACTCCTAGTGAACATGTTACCTGCATCAAGTCCTGGATCCCCACAATGCACTGGAGGAGCAGGTGGCACTGTGAATCTCTGTGGCAAGGGCCATTCTGATTCTCTTTTGAATTTTTCAGCTGCTTCTGTTTGTCTGTTTCTTTCCAAAATATCAGCAGCTGATTCTTGAAATTGACCAGGAGGAGGAGGGAATTGTTGATGAACTTCAAAGTTTAGACCACTGAGAACCCTGGACACGTCAAAAGTTGGTTTCTTCTTTTTAGGCTTTCTCCTAGAGATTGCTAACCTTTCTTTCTTTTTTAGTGCAAGCTCCCTTCCACTGGGGATGTTATAGAATCTGTCAACAACTCTAGGTAAAGCTGGACGTGTATCAACCTCGACGTATTCATCAATACTCTTGAAAAGTCTTTCCATCTCAGGATCCTCAGCTTCCTCCTCTGGCAGAGCAGAACTGCCTTCTCCCATATGCCGTGTAGGTGAAGTATGCATAGACTCATATAATTCCCTTGTTTCACCTTCTGAGTCTGAGAATCCCTCAAACATCTCGGCATGGGACTGCTCGTAAGGTATCTCACCTTCTTCAAGTTCTATTGGCCTCGGTTCATATTGTGGAGGTACATAGAGTACAATCTGTTTGTTAGCATCATCAGTTTGTTGTTCAGGAACTTCATCGGCCACTTGTTGTGTAGTTTGTTGTTGTTGTTGACTCCCGGACCCAGCTGAACTTATACATGCATATAGATATGAACTCAAATGCGGAACAGGTACGGTAGGAACCTGAGGGGGAGATGTCTCCTGAACAGGTACAATAGCAACCACAGAGGGAGATGTCATATACATTCTTCTCCTCTTCTCCCCCTCGGGTTGATCATCAGGATCTTGATCATCCCGTCTCCTTTTGCTTCCCTGAGCCTGAGCCTGACAGGTTTGTTCAAGCAGTTTCAACCTGTCAGTAACCTTTGAAAGTAAAGTATAGAAACCTCTTGTGATCCCATCGATCTTGTTGTTTACATCTTCATGAAAATCTTGAAAGTCATCCATGGAGATTCCGTGTGGACGCTGTTCATTGCGAAGAGTTGTCAGAAGGTCTTGGTCATGAGCTGATTCTGGCTGTTGTTCCAAAAGTCTGACATATAGCAAGCTCTTTAAGGCATCAACTGACATAGATGATGGATCAGGTTGTGGCTGTGGTTCTGGCACTGCAGTTCTAGCATTAAGGAGTTCTTCTATTCTGTTCAATTGTTGAGCTTGGGCCTGGGAAGCTTGTTCAATCCGATCCAACCTTTCATTTGTCGTTAGCAGTTGTTGGTGGATTGGTGCCACGGCTTGTTGAACGTGATCCTGAAGTTCTGCACGTGAAACAAACCCGGAATCGCGAAGAGTTCCGGTTGAGGTACCATCCACAGAGGCAGTACCACCTACTGGAGCAGCAGGTATGTTGGCTCCAGCAGGATTTCCTTCCAATCCTCGAATGGCACCTGAAAAGGTACCACCTCTGGAAGTTGAAGAGACTTGTTGAGTTAACAAGCTTAGTGCATCAATGGTGACTCTGTGTTGTTCAAGATATGCGGAGATCCGCGGTATATCAATTTGTGCACGAAAAGGAGTCGAGGACGAGGGAGGCGGTCCTCTTTGTTCAATAGATCCAACACCCAATTGGGGTTGACCCAGTGTATGTGCTATAGCCCTGTGCAATAAAGACGGTGCCTGTTGAGAGACACCGTAGTAGCTAGGTGGGGCAGAAACTTGCACGGGTGGGATCACCGCGACTTGTTCAATATGAGGCCCAACAATGTCAGGCCCCATAGTGGATGTGGCTTCCCGGCTTTCTGGGTTTGGGGAACCCTCAGCACTAATTTTTTCTTTTGTCACCTCCTCTCTATCACTCGCACTCCTAACAACAAAACTATCTTCATCATCACCGCTACCAGCACCATACCCCGCATATTGATCAGGTTGAATGAGAGAGTCAGGGGTGACAGAACCAGGTTCAACAGATAAGGAATGACTTGGCGAAGTGACTGGAATGTCATGTTCAGGGGCAACTATGGCCCTTCTTGCTGGAAGTACTTCAGCAGTGTGGGTAGGAGGATTTAAAGGGATGACAAGCCCACCTGCTTGAGGAAATGTTGTGTCAGGTTGAGCAGTGGGTGTCACTTCAGGTGAGGTTGATGGTGGTTCGGTTAGTTTCATGAATGAGGGGGTGCTTTATGTAGGTTTGGTAATTGGGTGTTCGGGGGTGCCCAAAGGTGATAAGATAGGTTCAAGAACAGGGGCACCACCTCGGTGAGAAGCTGACTCATCATGAGAAGAACTGGATGACTCAGAGACGTCAAGACCAAGTTCAGAAAGAACAGCTTGGGTTCGGGTGGTCTGAGAAAGTGATTGTACAATGGCTTGAACGGTAGCGGGATCATATGCATCCCCTCCTTCTCTATTCTCAACACCTTCACCCTCTTCTCCACCCCTCTCAATATTTTCTCTCTGCACGTCCCGCTCAGCATCTCCCGCAGATGTCTGAGGCCTAAGTTCTACATGCTCACCAGGTGCTACTCCTCCCTGGGCAGGTCTGGCCGGCTTTGGCCCGACCATGGGAGGTATTCCTACACTCTCCCTATAACTCTTAACAATATTATTCTGCTCACAAAGGTGTAAAAGAGATACAGGGAAGGGTTTTGGAATTGGCATGTTTGTAGGAATGGCAGGTTTTATATTCAAGAAAAGTTTAGGAATAATGGAAGGTAAACCTGTTCTCCGAGGAATTTCTGCATTTCGATCCATCACATACTGGATGATCATTGGTCGAAATCGGTGGTAGGTCAGCATGTTCGAATCCCTCTTCTTTTGGGAGTTCTTCCTGAGCATAGTAGCTTTGATATCCTGGAAGAGAAGGAATGCATAGTCCACATGCATATGCGTCGCAGCTGCTACAAAGATTTTGAGTTGATGTTCCGTTAGGAATTCGTAGCCTGAGTGCTTTGGAGTGAGACATCTTTGAAGCACCGTCATGAATGTATTATATTTTGGATGCAAGCCGGTGCGTTTGAATTGACCTTTCCTGATGAGCTCACCGTCATATCCCATCTCCCTTATTATTGCAAGACATGCATCCTCATCTGGGATGTCCTCAAAGTCTGTTGCCGGAGGTCTGCTGTCTGCTGTGGGTAGGGCAAAGATTGTTCTGAGGCGACTAAGAGATATATTGACTTGAAATTCGTCGACCTCCGCATGAATTACCTCATAACCTCTGTTATTTTCCCTCACATCACATGTTTTCCAAAATTGTTGCATGTATAATTCAGGAACATGTGTGCCTGTTGTAGCTGGGTTATAGGTTAGTAGATGGTTTAGGGGGTGAATTTTGAGGATCTCAGTGACAATGGGGTAGGTTGGGTTTTTTAGTTTGGTTAGGTCAACATAATGATTGTTTTCATAGGAGCCAGTGTTAAGAAACTCAGCTCTGGGTCACGTATAACTCGTGCCATCTTGTCTATCAGAGAGATAAAACAGTTAAGTTAAAGATAAAGAGATATGCATGAAAACAACATTTATCTATGAATGTTGGTCAATCTGTAGTAAATATGATAAAGTTGACTAATGTTGACCAAGTTGACCAACTTTGACCAAGGTTCAAAAAACACGTGTTGAACCCTCATTGTGTACAGGATGATTTTCAGTATAAAAAAATTGTTTTGATACTTTGAAAGTGTCAGTTAGATAGTACTGAACAACTTTGTAGTATTGGAGCATAGTCAAAAAATCATCCTAACACCCCTTTTTGAGCCAAAAACCAAATTGTAAGTGTATGTTTATACCCCCAAGAACACGAAGAACACTTGTCAAGATTTTTGAAATATTTTTACATCAAAGTGTTCCCCATGTGTTCACTATATCCCAATCGCATGTTTTGTTTGTGGAAATGAGTTCGGTTCGTGTCCCAAAAATCCCTTCAAAGTGTAGAACCCCTAAGTCGCATATGGATGTTAAAAGGCCAAAAAATACCCTTTTAACTCAAAATTTTCAAAATGTAATCCGTACAAGTTGTTACCTTTGTGATTAGGAGTATTTTGATATAAAAAGTGTAAATTTTGGCAGAGTAACGAGAGGATTCGTATGCTAAAGTAACCAAGAAAATCGAGAGCACACTTAAGACAATTTCGAGAATTTGAATCGTGTGGAAGAAGCTTTGGTAACTGATGGGATTTTATGTCAGTTAAAGGGACACGTGTCATGCTCTGATTGGACCAAAAACTTGTAAACACGGCTGATAGGTAAGTATACCCGGCTTATAGAACTGTTGAATCGCATGCGATTAACTCTTTGGTGTGTTAATCGCATGCGAATCACCCTTTGGTTAATAGCATGCGAATCACTCTTTGTTTATCATTCGCATGCGAATCACCCTTTGGTTAATAGCATGCGAATTACTCTTTGTTTATCATTCGCATGCGAATCAACCTTTGTTCATCATTCGCATGCGAATCACCCCTTGCATGCGAATCAATCTTTGCTTATCAATTGCCTGCGATTAAGTCTTATACTTGCTATCAAAATAGTTTGAATCGCATGCGATTGAACCAATTATTGAAAAAATTTCTGAACAATCCAGACATCTGAATTTTTAGATTTGAAGATTGAATTTAGCAGATATGGTTGATTTGAATATTTGTTTGACATACTCCCCCTAGACTCTTGCATCTTTTTATGAGAAATTTTCAAATTTTATGGAATGTGTCAGTTTGATACTTCTCCCCCTACACATGTGTAGTATGTGTATGATTTTTCTCCCCCTACACATATGATACATGTGTAGCACAAGAAATTCACTCCCCTTCGAGTGTTGCATCATGAAGCTGCACAAAGAACAAACAGTGTAACACCTACTCTAAACAAAAAAGAAAGAAAGGAAAAATGGAGCAACAGTATGTTATATTTTCAGATTGAGCATGCCTAACTTGGATACCAACTTAGTGAAGTGACTTTCATCTAATGGTTTGGTAAACAAGTCAGCAAGCTGATTTTCAGTAGGAACATATTGGAGCTCAATAAGACCTTTCTCTACATTATCTTTTATGAAGTGATAACGTATATCAATGTGTTTGGTTTTAGAGTGGTGTACCGGATTGCAAGAGATAGCTATGGCAGACTGGGAATCGCATAGTAATGGAATGTTGTCATACCTAAGGCCAAAGTCTGATAACTGTGTTCGTATCCAGAGACTTTGTGAACAACACATTGCAGCAGCAACATACTCAGCTTCAGCTATAGAAGTGGATACGCAGTTTTGCTTCTTTGAGGCCCAACAAACTAAACGATCACCCAGGAAGTGTGCACTACCAGAGGTGCTTTTCCTATCAATCTTGCAACCGGCATAGTCAGCATCTGAGTAAGCATGAAGATCCAGATTTGAATCTTTGGGGTACCACAGACCTAGATCCATAGACCCTTTTAGATATCTGAATATCCGCTTAACTGCCAGAAGATGTGACTCTTTAGGATTCGCCTGGAATCTGGCACAGAGACAGGTAGAGAACATGATATCCGGACGACTAGCAATAAGATACAGTAACGATCCAATCATCCCATGGTAGGTTTTCAGATCTACAGGAGAACCATCAAGATCTGCGGATAGTTGTGCCTTAGCAGCCATGGGTGTGGATATGGGTGTGCAGTTAAGCATATCATACTTCGTGAGAAGATCTTTGATGTACTTGGATTGGCAAATAAAGCTGCCATGACTTAACTGCTTCACCTGGAGTCCGAGAAAGAATGACATCTCCCCCATCATACTCAGTTGAAATCTGTTTGCCATGATCTTAGCAAACTCGTCACTGTATTTTGGATTTGTAGATCCAAAAATGATATCGTCCACATATATCTGAACCAAAATCTTGTCTCGACCTTTGGTCTTTGTGAACAGAGTGGTATCCGTCTTTCCTTTGGAGTAGCCTTCACCAATCAAATATTCAGATAAGACGTCGTACCATGCACGAGGAGCTTGCTTTAACCCGTACAAGGCCTTATCTAAGATATAGACATGATTTGGATGTTTTGAATTGATGAATCCCTCAGGCTGTGAGACATAGACTTCTTCTTTAAGTACACCATTAAGAAAAGTTGTCTGCACGTCCATTTGAAAGACACGGAAGCTTCGGGAGGCTGCATATGCAAGGAATAGCCGTATAGTTTCAATACGAGCAACAGGGGCAAAAGTTTCATCATAGTCAATGCCCTCCTGTTGATTGTAGCCTTTAGCAACCAACCTAGCTTTGTTACGAATAACCACTCCATCCGAATCCCTTTTGTTCTTGTAAACCCATTTAGTTCCTACATCAGATTTTCCATATGGGAGAGGAACTAATCGCCAGACTTTGAGACGATCAAATTGGTGTAATTCTTCCTGCATTGCAATTACCCAATCTGGATCATCTAATGCTTCACAAGTCTTGGTGGGTTCAATGATGCTTAAGAAACCCGAGAATTGGCATTCGTTTGCTGTTGCGGATCTTGTTTTAATGCCAACTGAAGGATCTCCGATGATGTTCTCTTCAGAGTGATGTCTGGTCCACTTAATTTCATGTGAAGTGGAAGATGAAGGAATGAGATCTTGTATGTGTCGTGCTTCTTCTTCATCTTCAGGAGAGAAATGTGGGTCTGAATCAAATACAGGAGAACTCTCCGGGTTAGGAATCTGAGAAGTCACTGGGGGACGAGTGACAGAAACAGAAGAGGAATCCTCAGCATAGAGATCAGCAAATGGATTCGTTTCAGTGACCGTAGGAGCCGTTATAGTGACACTTGTTTGTATGCTTGTGTTGTCCCTGTTTTCAGTTAAAATAAGCGAGGATTCAGATCTTAAGAAATCAAACATAAAGTCAAGATTAGTATTTGAACTGGATGGATTGTTTGATTCTTGATTTTAAAGCGCCGGTCCTGAACAGGTATGTTCAGAAGCGTTTACTGTTGATTTTGGTGAAAAATCTGTAACATTCAATGCATCATCAAATGTTACGTTGATACTTTCAACAATGCTCTTTGTACGTTTGTTAAAAACTCTGTAGGCTTTGGACTCAGTAGAATAACCTAGGAAAACAACATCATCAGCTTTGGGAGCAAATTTCCTAGATTATCCTTGTCATTCAGTACAAAGCACCTATTACCAAAGACATGGAAGTATTTGATATTAGGCACCATGCCATTGGTCAGTTCATAGGGAGTTTTATTAAAGCGTTTATTAATGAAAGAGTGGTTCTGCGTGTAGCAGGCGGTGCTGATTGCTTCAGCCCAAAATGAAGGTGGGAGCCCAGAATATGAAAGCATTGTTCGGGCAGCTTCAACCAAAGTTCTGTTTCTTCTTCCCACTACACCATTTTGTTGTGGTGTGTATGCAGCAGAGAATTGATGGCTGATTCCCACAAGGTCACAGAAGCTCTTCAGAGTACTGTTTTTGAATTCAGTTCCATTGTCTGTCCTAATAGAGACAACACTCTGACTATGCTTGTTTTGCTGTTGGTTGATGAAGGAAATGATTTTTGGAGTGGCTTCATCTTTTGAGCGCAGAAACTTGACCCAAGTATATCTAACGTAGTCATCCACCATGACTAGAATATACTTCTTCTCACTCTTGGACTGGATTCTCATAGGACCACAGAGATCCATGTGCAGGAGTTCCAAAGGCTTCGTAGTGCTAAATACTTGTTTAGATTTATGTGAATCATTCTTCATCTTTCCCTTCTCACAGTCTGCATACAGATGATCCTTCTTTAACCTTAACTTGGGAATGCCTCTCACCAAGTCACCCGTGACTAATTTGTTGATATGTTGAAAGTTTAGGTGAGAGAGTTTTCTGTGCCATTGCCAAGTAAGATCCGTAGATGCTTCGGACAGTAGACACACAGAGGTAGGGGAGTCATACTTTTCCAAATCAATGGAATATAGGTTAGCTTTTCTTGAACCTGCCAGCAACTCATCTCCATTTTCGGTTAAAATGGAACATTTGTTCTTTTTGAATACTACCTCTAGGTCTTTATCACAGAAGTGTCCAATGCTGAACAAATTATGACCTAACCCTTCAACATAGGAAACTTTCTTGATCTTGATGTGCTTCTTCTCGATGTCTCCGTACCTCATTATTGGTGCAACATTGTCGTTCCCAAAATGTACGTTCTCGGAGTACTTAGGAACATAATTCTTGAGAAGACTTTTGTTGCTGGTCATATGTTTGGTATAACCGGAGTCCAGGTACCACAAGTGAGGTGCCTGCAAAAAGAAAATAGAGCACGTTTAGGTCCCCATATATGAATAGGTCCATGATTGTTAGTTCCTAGAAGAGACTGAGTAGTGATTTTGTCTGGTTGTGGTGGTGAAACTTCTAATGAACTACCCTTAAGTACCCATGTAGGTTTAATCTTTTGTCGTAAAGGAATAGATTTGGAAAGATTTTGCTTAGAAGGAAGTTTCGTGACCACTGTTGGTTTGACAGTTGATGGAATTTGAGGTTTTGGATTCATTAGAGTTGCGGAAGCGTTGTGTTTGCGAATCCATGTTTGCGAAGAATTCTTGAGAATTTTCTGTGACCTCGTTGCATCAACTTGCTTTTAAGGAACTGGAGCGCTGCGAGTGATCGATTGTGGTACTCGTTGATTGGATGATGGCTTGGGTGTAGAAGATTTGGAAGATTGGGAAGGTGGATTGCGAGATCGTTTTTGAGAATGTAAGTATTTTTCTTGTGCAATCCAAGCCCTTTTAAATGCTTCGTAGCCCTGCCGTCTGTAGACTTCCAGTTCCTTGATCGTCAGTAATCACCTTGATTTGTGCAAACGCTTAAGTGCATGAGACTGATGAGTTGTGATCCATTGATGAATGATTATTCCTTTAGAGGTTATGATGGAACACATATTTGGTTAGCGTAAAAATCTGTCCAGTCCTCACATGGTTTAATTTCAATGTGTTTTCGCAATTGATCGTATTCACAGTTAAATTCACAATGACCATGCAAGCAACCATCACTAGTACAAAACTGCGAAGAGGCTATATTATCATGCAAACTTGAATGATTACAGATTGAATGAAACATCAAAATTTGTTCACATGTTTGACCAGTGTTTGAACATTTCCTATTGGACTTAGAAATGACTCTCTTCCAGTTTGTGTTTATTTTACGCTCTTCACTCCCAAGAGTCTTCAAATCTGCAGCAGAATGGAAAGTGTTAGAATTGAGTCGTGGTCGACTAGCAGCTGCTTTTGACGATTCAGGTATGTCAATGATTTTACGAGAACTGTGAGTCTAAGTGAAAGTGGAGGTTTGTTTTGGTTTGAAAATCTGTTTAAGTTTTAAGTTTATCATGGATGACTTATTAACAGATTTTATCTCAGTTTTGACATCTTGAGAATATGTAGACACATGTTTGGAACCTTCAATTCGTTCATCAGATGTGGTTCCCTGTGGAGAGAAGGTGAATGGAGTAGGTGGATCCAATGCAGTTTCGACCTCCTTGATTCGTTCAAGCAATGCAAAGTTTTCTTTGCATAAGTCATCAATGATTTTGCCGTCAAGATTAAAAACTGTTTGGAGACGCTTGTGGAGGAGAGCATTTTCTTGAACTAGTTGTGAGGGTTCAGGGAGTTGGTCGGAAACTGAGATGGCTATGGCAATATCTCCTTGTACTAGATGAGTGAAACAAAACTCTTGTAAGGTTTGAAACCTTTGCTGCAATTCCTTGTGGGGAATGTATAGAAATTGGGGTTTTGGCTCTTCGGGAGCATAGAGTTCCTCATCTGTATATACTGATGAGATGACAACAGAGTCAAGTGTTGGAATGGGGTAAGTGAAGTATGAATCATTGAGGTCAGAATAGTTGAAGGGAGTTTCAGTCTTGAGGTTTAAGGTTCGTTTGACATCCTCTTCAAGTTGTTCTTCTTCTTGACCAACAAATTTCATTCTTTGAGTTAGTCCCTCGCCAAAAAGATGTGCATTGTATAATTGTTTGGCTGATACTTTACTCAAAACACTTGGGTTTTCGAAACCAAGTCCATCTTTTGTCCATCTTGAAAAAGGTCGTTCCTTTTGTTTGTATAGAAAGATGGTTTGTTCACTTTGCCCCCTTTTAATGAGAAGGTCTTCCAATTCTTTTATTTTTAAACAAAGAAGTTGTTGATCATTTTTAAGAATTTCTGAATCCTTTTCCGCACCAACAAGTTCTGCCTTAAGATCATGTATGATGTTATTTGTTGTATTGGTTAATTCAAGAAATTCAGATTCTTTCAAAGCTAGTTGAACTTTTGATTCATCTATGTTTTTCTCCAACTGTTCAATTGTAGACTGTGCTTCTTTGTCTTGTGTTTGGATGACCTCTTTTAACGCTTGATTTTTCTTTGTCAGTTTAGTCATCTTTAATTCTAACTTTTTCATGCGGTTTAGTATGGTTTGTATATGTTCAAAATTAAAACCCATGTCAGAATTAAAAATAGAGGGTACCTTTCCACTGTCAACGATCTCCTCTTCAGCTTCTGAGAGATCATCACCATCATCATCTCTGCCACTTGTTCACCCTTAGCCATGAAACAGAACTGTGCGTGATCTTCTCCCTCTAGATCACTCTCGGAGTCTGTGTCATCAAGGAACTGGTCTTCTTCCACCATGAGAGCATTCCCAGCCTGTTTTTGCTTTGACAGGCGGTACTTTTGTCTGTAATACTCAGCATCCTTGACTTTCTTTTGTGGGCAGTTTCTTATCATGTGCCCAGATCTCCCACAGTTCTAGCACTTGCTGTCTGGCTTTTTCTCCTCTTTCTTTTCTTCCCTTGGGTATCTCGGTCTATCAGCAGGTGCAGCTCTTTCAAATCTTCTAGAGCCGGAAGTGAACCGTTGTCTGTTGTTAGTCTTGTTGAACCGGTTCTTGAAGTTGTTACTGGCAACTGTGAGTGCTTGAAATGCAGCTTCTACTGGGTCATCATCATCATCTTCATGATCAGAGTCACTGAGCACCACATGTTTGAGTTTGACAGACGTTGATGAAGATTCCCTAGGGGTCCTGTCAGCTACAACCAAAGCAAGAGGGTCAGCAGCTGGTTGTTTAGGGTGAGATTGCAAGATCTCATCTTGATACTGATTGAGGTCTTCAAAGATATTGTGGAAAGTGAAAGATGTAAGATCTTTGTTGATCTGTTTATACAGCCTAGCATACCCCTTCCACTCAGAACCTAAAGAATTCAAAAAAACACAGTTCAAATGAAGGTCAGTTCTGACAATTTGATTAGACCTCATCTCATTCTGCAATTTGCCGTATCTGCCATATGTTTGAGATAGGAGCTCATTTTCACGGGCCTTGAAATCATGGTAACTGTTGACCAGTTGAGTACGCTTGATGTACTCTCCCTGCTCAGTGCCTTGTAGTTGCTTTTTGATTTCATCCCAGATTTCCTTGGCAGTACCCAAGCTATCTATCTTCAGATAGATCACAGAGGAGAGACCTTGTTTCAGATAGTACTTGGCCAGTCTCTCAGCCTTCATTGTTTCCTTCTCAGTAGTAGTCAGCTCGTCACTGGTCTTTTCTATTTCATGTCTGAGAATGGGGGGATTGTTGGTTGGGTCAGCTTCAACGATTCTTGTGAACTTGGTGTTTCCGTTGAGGATGCATTCTATCATCTTGTCCCCGAAGAGTTCGTTGTGATCAAGGAAATCCATGAACCTTCCTTTCCAGACATTGTATTCCCCCCGAAACAAAACAGGAGGTTTTGTGTCGGTACCAATGGACATCATCTCGTTTGTGCTCGACATGATTAGTGATTTCTGAAGGAAATGATCGTTCACTTGTAAAAATGGTTTGATTGTTCGAAAACTTTTCTTAAAGTAAAGTGTGTGATTCTATTCAAGCTTGATTTTAAAGTGACTTGAAAGATTGATTAAAGAACTAAGTCTTTTGAATTTCAATTTTGAATTAGATCTTACAAAGATTAAATTCAACTTTGAACTAGATAGACTTGAGATAATGTAATTCACCTTTGAATTAAATCTGATTTAAATTAAATTTAATTATGAATTAGATTGTTTGATTAAGTCCAAATGTCTTAGAGTTCTTTAAGTCAAGTCCAAAGAGTCAATCACTTGACCAAGTCTTAGGAATGTCACTGTTTGAGATATGTCTTATCGAATGCGAATTGATCCAATAGAGTGCGATTGAGTGAGTAAATTTCTTGAAAACAAACGGGCAGAGTAAGGACTTACATTGATTAATAAGGTAACCAATCGAATGCGATTCAAACCTGTTGCATCAAACACTTAGGAAATAAAACAGTTAGTCCTGACAATCAAATTCGATTATCAATAGAGTGAATGGTCCGAATAGCACAAATATGGGTAAAGAGTTAATCGCATGCGAATCAATATGTTGTAACTTAGAAAAATGTCAATTGCGTGCGAATCAATAAGTTGGAACTTAGAAACCTTCCAATCGCGTGCGACTCCTAAGGTATGAGCCGGTTGATAGCGTACCAAGTATGAATCGCGTGCGAATGCCTTTGAGGATCCGGCTGATTGAATATCAATACTAATGCTCTATAAGCCGCATAAACCAATCGCGTGCGATTCGGGATCCGGCTTATAGAGTGTGATGTCCTTTTCAAATCAGATTGCCATACCCTGAATAGTGTCTAACCACTTGTACTTGATTGGTATGGCTTGTACTTGAGTTGCCTTGACTTACACTTAAACTTGGAAGAATTAATAATTATTTTAAATAAAAAAACAGAATTCTTATTCTTCAAGTCTGCATTTATGTCTCAAGAACACCATAAATGCACGATTTCCAGAAAATTTAATGCTACAAAATCAAGTATTTAATGAACTTTTGAACTTTTTCCTTTAAAGACATTACTCGGTTTTGAAATGTGATTCAAGAAAGCCTTATACAACAGTAGTATACTTCAAAAACAGCTCCGAAAAATGATGAAAACAATAGATTTTTTTACCTTGAGTGTGTTCGAACTTTCGGAGGTGTTTGAACTTGTAACCTTCTTGAATAATCTTGTTGTTGGAAGCTTTGTTAGACCCGAGTGCTTGTTCTTCACTTTGAACTTGGATTTTTCTAAATCTTCTTTAATGTTTTCGAACAATCAAGAGCCAAAAACAAGTTTGGCTCTGATACCAATTGATGGTCCCGTATTATGATACGGATGAAGCAATGCTATAAGATTAATGTGTGTTTGTGAGTGTTCGGTTGAGAAAGAGAGAGCCAAGAGGTAGAGAGAATATCACAAACACAAGAAGTGAAATAATGCAAAAGCTTAACATTGAAATGTGGGGGAAATGCCTTTATATAGCATTTCCCCAACTTTGAGTAATTACATATTACACCCCTCACTTTTATAATTCTAACAGATAGAAATATATGTATGAAGAGGCGTTAAATATTTTTCAAAAGACTTAAAAAAAGTGGTCAAACAGGAGCTTTATCTTTGTCCTTGCTGCGCCCATCAAAACATTTTAAAATAATATCTGATAAGCTCCGAGATCTTAGTGATATATCAGACTGTCAACCATATGAACACATGTATAAGATCACATATTAAGAACACACCTATATCAGGAAACATGCCAGCCTCTGGTTCTAGACCCACGGTAGCAAACTGAGTCATAATACTGTACTAATTATGGGGCCTACTGCATAGAGCAGAACACTAATCAACAAATATGATTAAACATGAATGTAGTCCAATGTAATAAAACACATGCAACATATATGAAGAATAGCTAGATTACTCTCCTTATAACTAGTTAAAGCAACTAAAAGTGTAAATCATATGATAAGGTATCCAAACACGATTCTACACATATAACATAACAACATATGATCAAAAACATATTTTGAACAAAAAATGGACCTACATGGGCCGTGTACCCTTTACTAAACATGACCGAAATCCGGTTACAACATGACCGAACTTGGTTGACCACCATTGCTACAGGGGCCGTGTACTTCTACATTGGTCGTGTACCTCATATACTTCGTGACCATGTATGCCAACATGGCTTGACACTGTCTTAGCTTTCTACATGGGCCGTGTACATGACCGAAAAGCAGACCCTGTTTTGAACAAGCGACCTAATTCACCCTTTTTCAACTACTTAACACTTCTAATCGATTCAAAACATTAGAGGGATGTTTCCTTCACCTTTAAGACCTTATAACATGATTTTAAACTATAAAATAGCAAGATTTCACTATGTGATCAATGATTCATCCATTTGAACCATTAAAACTCTTATGAACACAAAACCAACCAAACTAATTATACCTTGCTAATTCTAGGATGGAGATGATGATTGTGTGAAGCTAATATTACTATTTCTTGATCCAAAATAGCAAAAGAAAGAGAGCACAGTAGATAGTACATATGTATGTATGTTGTCTGTGAGTTTGCTTTGCAATTGCAAGACTTTAAACGAGAAAGTCAAATATATATCTATAAGTATCCCATATATGCAAAAGTAGTTCATCTGTTATTTAGGTTTTATTTTCGATGATTTTGGCCCCTTTACTTTATAAACAAATGTAATCACATACAAGCTATCCATTGCAAATATAACACTTATATACTTATTAATGTTTATATAAGGCTAATCAAACTCTGGGCGTTACAGTATACTTACCGTAATAGCCCCCTTGATACATTCTCAGATTCACATCACACATCATAACGCATTAAGTGTGTTTTTTAAAATCAAGGTCCAGAGTAATTGTCATACTATTGAAATGCATCCTTGCCTAATGGTTTATGTGTTAGGTTCAAAGGGCTTGGTGAACTAAACTATGTTATATACGTGTGATGTGTGGACGTTGAAGAATGAATTTTGCAACTGGTAGGGCACGTTGATACAAATACACACACATAATCAATTTTAGTTCTCTTTTGAAACTCATAAAAAGATCGACATAAAACACAAAGATACATACATAACTTGATTTCAGATCTAGGTTTAGATGAGAGAAAAACACATGCATTGACCGAAGAAGTCAGATTCGGGCATCCAACCCAACAATCATGGTGCTTGAATGGTGCAATTGTGGTGTGACCATATCATACATGGTCTAGCTATATCTGCAAATTGTAGTACTCATTTTCTTTTTGGGTGTAACAATAATTGTATTGTTATTATCAATAATGGTGAATAAATGCAATTTCTATAGTCGAGGGAGTCAAGATGGTATTTATACCTAAATTATGGCACATGGCCCGATAACCATTATTGTAGCCATTTTTGAATCGCAAAAGAGAGTGTGTGAACTGGTGTGAGCCTAGACCAAGAAACAAGGGGAAACTCGATCATTTCTAAGTCAAATCAAATTGTTTTTGAAGGAAAAGTGATAGCATATGATATTGCCACATCATAGTGCCATGTCATCAGTTACAGTTGATGTAGTTTGTTATTCTGTTGTACCTTTTGTTAGTCTATTTTCCTCTATAAATAGAGGTGTTGTCTTCTTCTTTCAGTAGTACATCAATATACAGAAACATTCAATATACATAACTTTCTCTCTCTCTCTCTAGAATTCTCTCTCTATCATGAATTATTTCATGGTATCAGAGCAGAGATCCTACATGAAGTCAGCAAGATGAATCATTTGTCTACAGAAGCATGTATCAAGGTGACGGTTCAAAGAGCAAACAAGATAAGTGTCTTTTTCTCATCAGATAACCTGTTCTATTATTTCCTTTTGTTCTTCATTTCAGTTGTTTGATTTCAGATTGTTTCCTGATTTCAACTTACGTTCGCTTCAAATCAAACCACTGATTCAAGATTGCTCTTGATCAGATCTGTTTTTTTACAATTTTCTGTACAATTCAAATTTGTTCTTGAATTGTTAATTTTTATTTTCAAAATGACAATTTCTACTGTTCAATTGCCACAAGTTACAAACATGTCCAATTTTGTTTCAATCCAGTTAAAAGATGACAATTATTTGGTGTGGAAACACCAAAACTCTTCAGTGTTTTAAACACTTAATCTGATGAAGTTTATCAATGGAACAAGCCCCCAACCTTTAGAAAACAGTGTTGAGTATGCTAGTTGGAAGAAAATGAATAAATATGTAGAGATTTGCATGAATGCAACTATTGATCGATCAGTTGCTCATATTGCAGTAGGAACTAGTTCTGCTTACGAATTATGGAAGAAAATTGAGATAATCTTCTTACAGCAGATTTCAGCAAAGAAAGTGTACTTACAAACACAGCTTCATCAAATTAAGCAAGGCACCAGGAAGGTTGATGATTACTGTAATGATATTAGCACCATCAGTCAATCTCTAAGATCAACTGGAGTTCAAATTTCAGAATCTGATTTGGTTATTCATGTTCTTACTGGATTAAACCAATAATTCAGAGTCTTGGCTGTAAATATCGAAAATGCCAAGGAATTATCGTCGTTCATGGAGCTTCGTTCCAAGTTGCTAGTTTATGAACAACGACTGACTCGTGAAACTCAACAGTCCTCAATTGATGTTTCTGCCATGGCTGTCGCAAATACACAAACACCTCATAGTCAAAATTAGTTGCGTTCTTTGATCTCTTCTTCGTCAAATCAGATGAATCTGGGTAATTCTTGTCAAATATGTCACAAAATTGGGCATATGGCATCAAAATGTTATTGGAGGTTTGAAAGTGATGGAAACAGAGGAAAGGGTCGAAATGGTGGTGGCTCTACAGGTCGTAACAGGGGTGGCTACGTTGGTCGACAACCGAGAGGTGGTCACAGGGGTGGCTACGGCGTCTATGGTGGTCGAAGTGGCTATGGTGGCCGAGGTGACTATGGTGGCGATAATAACCTTGTAGGTTACACTGCTGATATGCGACCAGGGCACTTCACGGTTCAAGAATACCCTAATTTCTAAATGTGTCATGACTTCTCTACTGGCCCAATGTTAATTCTCAACAACAAGGCGTAGGTGTGTTTAATCCTTTTGTGCCTACTGGACCATCACATTTTAATGGTAATACTGGGTCATCGAATTTTAATGGTAATATTGGGCCATCGAATTTTAATGACAATGAATCTGGTTTTGGCCCGCAACATTTTGCAAACTGGGCTTTGTTTGCTAGTGTAAAAGAGAATCATAAATTTTGGGCTCCCACACATGCTTTTTGTGTAGAATTAAATATTTCAGATATGTGTGATACGATTGATTCTTGGCTTCCGGATTCTGGTGCTACCGCTTACATGACGTTTGACTCGAATCTCGTTCATGATCTGCAACCATACACTAGGAATGAGAGAGTCGTAGTCGGAAATGGTATGACCCTTATCATTACTCACATCGGTCATTTTACGCTTCATCTTTCTAATTGTGTTTTGTACCTTAAAAACGTTTTACTTGTTCCTAGTCTCAAGAAAATTTTATTATCCATCCCTCAGTTAGTTAGGGATAATTCTTGCGTCGTCGCGTTCTCACCTTTTGCTTTCCTTATACAGACTCTCACGGGAAAGCTACTTTACCATATTCCACTTAGCATTTGTAATGTCTACGGACTTTCCGCCTCATCCGTGGGTTCTTCTTTGTCTCTCATCACTCGCTCGTGGCACAATCGTCTTGGTCATCCAGGATCATATGTTATTAAGCAACTTTCTTTGTTGAATAAAGATAGTCATGTTACACCATGTAATTCATGTAACATTTTCAAAATAACGCGAAAACCGCTTGATTTCCATGTCAAACATTCTAATGTGCCATTACATGTTGTACATTGTGATATACGGTGTCCAGCACCACTTGTGTCTCGTTGTGGTTTTAGATATTTTGTTACATTTATCGATGATTATAGCCATTTTGTTTGGCTATATCCTTTAGTCACTCGTTCTCAAGTTTTTGAAGCTTCCACTAATTTTTAAAATCATGTTGAAAATCTTCTTTTAACAAAAATAAAAATTATTCAATGCGATGGTGCTCCTGAACTTACAAAAGGTCCGATGGAGAAATTTTTATCTCAATGTGGCATCACATATCGTATTTCGTGTCCTTACACTCCTCAACAAAACGGAGCTGCTGAGCGTAAAAACCGTCATTTGTCTGAGGTTGATCTCTCACTCTTACATCAAGCGAATCTATCCAAGTACTTTTAGGATGATGCATTATCCACAGCTGCGTATTTGATCAATAGACTTCCATCTTTGATTCTGCGTCACAAATCTCCGTTTCAGCTTTTGTTTCATAAGCCTCCGGACTATACCATTCTTCGTACCTTTGGTTGTTTGTGTTATCCCTATCTTGGTCATCTTCGTGATGATAAGTTTTCCTCCAAATCTGTACCCTATGTTTTTCTTGGATATGCTCCAAATCATAAAGGGTACATGTGTTTTGATCCTCTTACCTCCAAGGTTCATACAAATCGTCATGTCACATTTCACGAACATACCTTTCCTACTTTTTCCACTACTTCTCATCCTGTTACTTCTCGCGTATCGATTCCATCTCCATTTTTTCAAACCATGTCTAATATTTCACCGACTTCCTCTTTGTCAGGGTCTACATCCTCATCCTCTTCTAGCTCCGCTCCACCATCATCTGATCCACAACCTTTTATTCATCCTATGGTCACTCGTTCCAGAGATCATACTCGTAAAACGACACAATTTCCTGATCATGTTGTTTATCTTGCCAAATCCGTTTCCCCTCCTGATAAAGAACCAACCACCTATACTCAAGCTAAAAAATGGCCAGAGTGGTGTAATGCTATGGAGTCAGAACTTTCTGCATTATACTCGAATCAAACCTGGGTGCTGGTTCCTCCGCCCTCTGGAGCTAATATTGTTGGCTCTAAGTGGGTTTTCAAAATTAAACGAAATTCAGATGGGACAGTGAGTCGATATAAAGCTCACCTGGTTGCTAAAGGCTATTCTCAGAAAGAGGGCATTGATTATTTTGAAACTTTTAGCCCTGTTGTTAAACCCACTACTATTTGTACAGTTTTGTCTGTTGCCTTTTCTAGAGGGTGGATTATTCGGCAAGTGGATGTTAATAATACCTTTTTGCACAGAGATTTATCTGAGACAGTTTATATGACTCAACCTCCTGGTTATGAGGATACCACTCATCCTCAACATGTGTGTTTGCTGCGTAAGGCTCTCTATGGTATGAAGCAGGCACCACGAGCCTGGTTTGCTAAACTTTCTTCCGCATTGATTGGTTTTGGTTTTACGAGATGTGTTTCAGATACTTCTTTGTTTGTGTCTCACACTGCTACGGGTATCTGCTATGTTTTGGTATATGTCGATGATATTACTATTACAGGGAGCTCTACGGAGTTTGTGACTGGTTTGATTGCACAACTGAGTTCTAAATTTGCTCTTAAGGATCTTGGACAGTTGAGTCATTTTCTTGGTATTCAGGCTACTTTTAATGATCATTTTCTCCATTTGAGCCAGGAGAAGTATGTGCGTGATTTACTTGATCAGACTGGCTTATGTGATTGTAAGCCTCTATCTACACCTATTTCTCCAGGCAGGCAGTTATCTAGAGATTCGGGTATTCCTTTAGTAGATCCGTCATTATATCGGAGCACTGTAGGTTCTCTACAGTATCTAGTGCTGACTAGAGCAGAGATTACTTTTGCTATGAGTAAAGTGTCTCAATTCATGCATTGTCCCACATATCATCATTGGACAGTAGTCAAACGGATCTTGAGATTTTTACATGGTATTATTACTCATGGTTTGGTTATTCGGAAGTCCTTGGATTATTCTTTACATGTATATTCAGATGCATATTGGGCAGGCTATCCTGATGATAGGCGATCCACCACTAGATATGCGGTTTATCATGGAGGTAATCTTATTAGTTGGAGTTTGAGGAAGCAACACACTGTTGCTCGCTTAAGTATAGAGGCAGAGTATCGTTCTCTCGTCAAACTGCAGTTAAACTATGTTGGATACGCTCCTTGCTATGACAGTTATATGTTCAGATTGTGGTCTCTCCTGTTTTATGGTGTGATAACTTGGGTGATACTTATCTTGCTGCGAATCCAGTTTTTCATCAGAGGACTAAACATATAGAGATTGATCTTCACTATATTCATGATATGGTGTTATCTCAGACTCTGGATATTCGGTATATATCCACTGCATTACAGTGTAACACCCTCTTACCCGGCCTAGATTAATTAAGGTAATTAATCAAGTTTAGATTTGGACTTAAATTAATTATGTGGATTAATTGATTTAATTGTGGTTAATTGATTAATTGTTTTAAAATTAATCAAAATGGATAAAATATGGTTAAATAAGATTATCTTGTGTTAAGTGGATAGTGAGGTGGCCGGTTTTGGTGATATTAGTCACCACCTCACCATCTCATTTCTATTACATGCAAATTAAGCTAAACATAGTGTGTGTGTGTTTATTACTCTCGGCTAAAATCAAAGAAGAAGAACAAGGATCAAACTTTTGATCTTAGGATTTGCATGCATTTGAGTTATTGAATTTGTAGCATAAACAAGGTTAGATTACTGTTTTGATTTGGTTTATAGTGTTTGTATTCGGTTTATGAATATATGATGAATTCCGATTAAAATATGATGCATGATTTGATGAATTAGGTTGTATGCATGCTATCAATTATGAACAATACTTGTAGTTTATATGCAGTAGATGATTACTGGAAACCTATATGTTATGCATGTTCAAAATCAGTGATGATTTAAGATAGAAATTCGATTTGGGAATGAATTTATGAATTAATCGGATTTGAAGTATGAGTTAATCGGATTTGGTGAAATCCGATAGTTTTAATCGGATTTGATGAATTCCGATACATTTTATCGGATTTGAACATTTTACTTGATTTGGACTTTTTATCGGATTTCATGTTTATCGGATTTGGCCTTAACTCTTTTATCGGAATCTTGGATTATCGGATTTGGATATTAATCGGAATTTGGTCTATGCTCGGATTGTACCTATGCTCGGATTTGGGATATGATTTTACCGGATTTGGAACAATCGGATTTAGACTTATCGGAATTGGATTTTATCGGATTTTGGACCTTTGCTCGGATTCTCTTCTAATCAGATTTGGGTTGAGATTTGCTCGGATTCTCTTCTAATCAGATATGATATCTATTTTGGATCAGTATTATGATTTGAATACTGACTTGGGTTACTTCAATATCAGGAACTGAGAAGACTCAGTGAGTTAGTCACTTGAGTGTGCTTCAATTCATTGAAGACTTTGGTGAGTGGGTTTATATCTTTTGATATACAGGATTTAATATCCTATTTGGAATGCTCTTGTTTGGATTGTATATACATGTTAATTTGGAGATCAGTTTGATGCTGGGCCTGTTGCTTGGGGAATTTACAGTATCTGATCATGATGAACCATTGTGGTACTCAAGGGGGCTGATACTGTGGTCCATTTTAGCAAGGCTACCGGTAAACCTTGGTTTTGGCCGACCTTGGTTGTAGGTGCTTGCAACACCGCCGGTTCTCTTGGGATTCATGAGCTATTTGGGTTTAGGCATGTTTGCCTTGTATTTGATTAGATATTGGTTCCCTCACTTACCTTTGTGCTAATTCCGCACTAGACTGTTTTGCAGATTATTTTGGTGAGCTTTGAAGCTTGGGACTGGGAATATGGACAGACCTCACTCTGATGTCAAAGTTTTTATTAAGAGCCTGTTTTGGTTTAACACTGTATAAGTTTTGTTGTATAAAACAAGATAATCTTTTGTATCTATTATGTAATTAAGTTAGTTATATGTATATAGCTTCCGCATGCGATTTAATTATATGTTTTAAAAGTACGGTGTTACAAGTTGGTATCAGAGCGATGGTTTGAGGATTTGCATAAATAATTTGTGCATTACTCGAGCCAAGACACTGGTCAGTCCAGTATTCCCAGGGTGGGTAATTAGTAGAGTAGCTTTGAGGGTAGTTAGTGTGTTTAAACTAACGGATTATATCTAACAATTGGTGAGATGCTGTGTATAGCATAGATAATGGCTAATAACGTGAATCCGACAACTACCCCTACGTCCCCCAGAAGGAACAGCCAGTCATGGACTGCAGCTAACGAACAACACCGTGCTGGAACTTCTCATATCGGTGAATCTGAGCAACAAGAATATGTGCTGCAATTGGAAGACACTTTACAGTCTTTAAGGGATAGGGTACAAGAATTGGAGCAGCAACAACTTCAGACACAGTCGTCACAACCGACTCAGACAATCCAGATGCCTCGAGAGTCGGCAGTATTTACTCATGTAATACCACCACCGGTTTACTCAGTTGCACCTTTTAACACGGTGTCAACACCATTTGGGACTTTACAATTCGTGTCTATGCCTCCTGTGTCTCAATCCTACCAAACCCAACAGCAGTACCAGCCACAACAAAACTTCTTTGTTCCTTGGTATCCTAATCAGGGAGGTTTTAGATCAAAGGCTCAATTTAAAGATTTTATGGATTTCCAGCCGCCTGAATACTCTGGAAGTTCTAACCCTACCAATACTTTGAACTGGTTGCGAGAAACGATTAAGGCTTTAGATACCTGCAACTGTGAAGAATCGGATCGAGTTAAGTTTGCTACAAAGCGATTGAAAGGCCAAGTGGCAACATGGTGGGATTCTTTAACTGCCCATCTGTCTAGGGAAGTGATGAATTCCATAACTTGGGATCAATTTCAAGCTAAGTTTTATGAGCAATTTTGTAATACTTATGACTTGTCAAAAGTGAAGCGGGAATTTATGGATTTAGCTCAGGACGACAAGATGTCAGTAGATGAGCTGATTGCAAAGTTTAACGAGAAGTTGAGATTTGCCAAACAATGGGTGCCGGATGAATTTTCCCAGATAGATCATTTTGTACAAGCCTTACTACCTGAGTATCGGGGTAACACCAGGATGGCAACTTCACTGATACAGGCTTTTACAATTGCTCGTGCTGCTGAGGGCGATGTGAAAGCAAGAGAGAGGATGAACCGTGAGAAAGGATCGTCTCAGAAATTCAGTGGAAATCAAAGTGGCAACAAGGGTAAAGGACAGGGTAACCAGAATCGGAATGACCAGAAGTCAAAGGGTTCGGGTTCGTATCAGAATAATCCATGGTGTAAACCATGTAACTCCAACCATACCGGTCCTTGTACAGCTCAGACAAAAAGATGTTTGCGTTGCGGTGGATTTGGCCACGAACCATCTTCCTGTCAGTTTAAAACAAACGTATGCTGGAATTGTCACGAGGAAGGTCACAGAGCGGGTGCTTGCACAAGACAAAGGTCAAAGGGGACGGGGCAGGGGGTAGCATCTGTCGGGGGATCGTCTGCAGGTCAGAAGCGGAAAGTCACACCTTCTGCGAAAGGTAGAGCTTTTAAGATGACGGTTACAGAAGCTACAGAAAACAGTGATGTAATCACGGGTATGTTTATCGTGAACTTTATGCCTGCTCGTGTGTTATTTGATTCGGGTGCCAATAGATCTTTCATGTCTGTAACTTTGTGTGACAAACTGCAATTTTCTGTTACTGTTATTGCTTCTCCTTTAGAAGTAGAGGTGGCTGATGGTAAGATAGTGCCTGTAACTTCTTCTGTGACTGGGGTTTCAATAGATATTGATGGTACTAGTCTGCCTGTAGATTGCTTATTGATGCCAATTCCGGGGTTTGACTTATTACTAGGCATGGATTGGTTAAGTCACCATAGGGCTAGTATCCAGTGTCACAAGAAACTGATTACTATTCCTTTGGCTGACGGGTCGCATGTCATGGCTCGTAGGGATAGATCTTCTTCTTCTTTTCCAATTATCTCATTCATGAAAGCTAGAAAATCTCTAGCTAAAGGGTGTGCGTCATTCCTGGCTTACGCGATTGATGCGAAGAAAGAAAAGAAAGCGGTTACCGATGTTCGGGTTGTGTCAGAGTATCCGGAAGTGTTTCCAGATGATTTACCGGGATTGCCTCCTGTTCGGGATGTTGAATACAAGTTAGATCTGATTCCTGGTACTTCACCGATTGCGAAAGCTCCGTATCGTTTGGCTCCTTCTGAGATCAGAGAAATGATGACACAGATTCAAGAGTTACTTGATAAGGGGTTTATCCGACCGAGTTCTTCGCCGTGGGGTGCACCAGTATTGTTTGTAAAGAAGAAAGATGGAACTCTTCGTATGTGTATTGATTACAGAGATTTAAACAAAAGAACCATCAAGAACAAGTACCCGTTGCCCAGAATCGATGATTTGTTTGATCAGTTGCAAGGGGCTTCCTACTTTTCAAAGATTGATTTACGATCCGGTTATCATCAGGTTAGGGTAGCAGCGGAGGATATACCTAAGACTGCTTTCCGTACTCGATATGGTCATTACGAATTCTTGGTGATGCCATTTGGTTTGACGAATGCTCCTGCCATATTTATGGATTTGATGAATCGTGTGTGCAGACCTTTTCTAGATAAGTTTGTTATTGTATTCATCGACGATATTCTGGTGTATTCGAAGACAGAGGATGAGCATGATCAGCATTTAAGACAGGTTTTGGAGATTCTCAAATAAAACAAATTATATGCTAAGTTTTCAAAATACGAATTTTGGTTGCGAGAAGTTCAATTTTTAGGGCATGTGATTTGTGAATCAAAGTAGATTCGTCCAAGATTGAGGCAGTGATGAATTGGAGTGCTCCGAAAACACCAACTGAGATAAAGAGTTTTCTTGGATTTGCGGGTTATTATCGCAGATTTATTAAAGATTTTTCTAAGCTTGCCGGTCCGTTGACTAAGTTGACTCGGAAAGATGTTCCTTTTCAGTGGGGTTCGTCTCAGGAAGATGCTTTCCAGAGGTTGAAATAGTTGTTGTGTCAGGCTCCTGTTCTTTCGTTGCCAGAGGGTTCATAAGATTTTGTTCTCTACTGTGATGCTTCTCACGCGGGATTGGGTTGTGTTCTAATGCAGAGGGGTAAGGTAATTGCTTATGCATCGAGACAGTTGAAACCGAATGAACGAAACTACCCAACTCATGATTTAGAGTTAGCCGCTGTGGTGTTTGCACTGAAACTGTAGATACACTATTTGTATGGAACCAAGTACACGATTTGCACTGATCACAAAAGTCTTTAGTATGTGTTTACACAGTAAGAACTGAATACGAGACAACGACGTTGGTTAGAACTGATCAAGGATTATGATTGTGACATTCAGTATCATCCGGGTAAAGCTAATGTAGTTGTAGATGCACTCAGTCGGAAGGGATCTTCGAATACGGTGAAATTTATGTGATTGGAAATCAAGTCTGATTTAGTGGAGCAACTTTTGACTGCTCAGCTTGAAGCTTTGAAAGATGAGAACCTGAAGGATGAACAAATGGTTAAACGTTAGCAAGAGTTAACTACCGATTCGCGTGGTTTGAGGATTTATGATACACGTGTTTGGGTACCGAAGTTTGGTAATTTGAGGGAGTTAATACTGAATGAAGCTCACAAGTCCAGATTATCAATACATCCGGGTAGCACGAAGATGTATCATTATTTGAAGACTCGATATTGGTGGTCTACGATGAAAACAGATATAGCCAAGTTTGTTGGGATGTGCCACATTTGTGCTCAAGTTAAATCTGAACATCAGAAACCGTACGGATCGTTAAAACAGTTAGAGATACCGGAGTGGAAATGGGATCACATAACGATGGATTTTGTAACGAAACTTCCACGAACTCAGAAAGGGCATGATATGATTTGGGTTATTGTCGACAGATTGACCAAGAGTGCACACTTCCTGGCTACAGTTGAAACTGCTTCTTTAAGCAAACTGGCTCAATTGTATATTGATGAGATAGTTTCTAGACATGGGGTGCCTATATCTATTGTTTCAGACAGAGACTCGAGGTTTGTATTTAACTTCTGGAACAGATTGCAACAGGAATTGGGATCTAGGGTAAATTTGAGTACGGCATATCACCCGCAAACAGATGGTCAGTCAGAGAGAACTATCCAGACTTTGGAAGATATGCTTCGGGCTTGCGTGTTAGAATTCGGAGGATCATGGGATTCACATCTGCATTTGGTGGAATTTGCTTATAACAATTCCTATCATAGTAGTATCGGTATGCCTCCGTATGAGATGCTGTATGGTCGACCTTGTAGAACCCCTACTTGTTGGTTAGAAGCTGGGGAAAAGCAATTTGCAGGGCCTGATATTGTACAAATGACAGCTGATAAAGTTGTTATTGCTCGTGAGAAACTGAAAGCTGCAAGGGATAGACAGAAAATGTATGTTGATCCACGACGTCGACCAGTATCGTTTGTCGAGGGGGAAATGGTTTACTTGAAAGTATCACCTTGGAAAGGTGTTATCAGATTTGGTAAACGTGGAAAGTTAGCTCCTCGTTATATTGGTCCTTTCAGAATCCGAAGAGTTGTTAATGATCAGACTGTTGTTTTAGACCTACCCGATGAGTTAGCGGGAATTCATGACACTTTTAATGTGTGTTATATTCGCAAGTGCAATGTGGAGGATCAGACACAGGTTCTACCTATTCAGGATCTTCGTGTGGATATTAATCAGAAACTTGTAGAAGAACCAATTGAACTGTTAGATCGAAAGGTTACAAAGTTGAGAAAGAAGCAGATACCGTTGGTTTTGGTTAAATGGAAACACAGTTTGGGATCTGATTTGACTTGGGAAACCGAAGCCGACATGAGGAACCGATATCCTTCCTTGTTCGAGAGCGATCAGATTCCGGGGGCGGAATCTTCTTAAGGGAGGGAGATTTGTAACACCCTCTTACCCGGCCTAGATTAATTAAGGTAATTAATCAAGTTTAGATTTGGACTTAAATTAATTATGTGGATTAATTGATTTAATTGTGGTTAATTGATTAATTGTTTTAAAATTAATCAAAATGGATAAAATATGGTTAAATAAGATTATCTTGTGTTAAGTGGATAGTGAGGTGGCCGGTTTCGGTGATATTAGTCACCACCTCACCATCTCATTTCTATTACATGCAAATTAAGCTAAACATAGTGTGTGTGTGTGTGTTAATTACTCTCGGCTGAAATCAAAGAAGAAGAACAAGAATCAAACTTTTGATCTTAGGATTTGCATGCATTTGAGTTACTGAATTTGTAGCATAAACAAGGTTAGATTACTGTTTTGATTTGGTTTATAGTGTTTGTATTCGGTTTATGAATATATGATGAATGCCGATTAAAATATGACGAATGATTTGATGAATTAGGTTGTATGCATGCTATCAATTATGAACAATACTTGTAGTTTATATGCAGTAGATGATTACTGGAAACCTATATGTTATGCATGTTCAAAATCAGTGATGATTTAAGATAGAAATTCGATTTGGGAATGAATTTATGAATTAATCGGATTTGAAGTATGAGTTAATCGGATTTGGTGAAATCCGATAGTTTTAATCGGATTTGATGAATTCCGATACATTTTATCGGATTTGAACATTTTACTTGATTTGGACTTTTTATCGGATTTCATGTTTATCGGATTTGGCCTTAACTCTTTTATCGGAATCTTGGATTATCGGATTTGGATATTAATCGGAATTTGGTCTATGCTCGGATTGTACCTATGCTCGGATTTGGGATATGATTTTACCGGATTTGGAACAATCGGATTTAGACTTATCGGAATTGGATTTTATCGGATTTTGGACCTTTGCTCGGATTCTCTTCTAATCAGATTTGGGTTGCTCGGATTCCCATTTGATAGGGATTTAACAATCGGATTGATGATTTAAAGATAAACATGATTTGTATATCTTTGGGATTATTGTATGACGAATATGTATATATGTTATTGTGTACATACATGATTTACGTGGTTAGATATGATATCTATTTTGGATCAGTATTATGATTTGAATACTGACTTGGGTTACTTCAATATCAGGAACTGAGAAGACTCAGTGAGTTAGTCACTTGAGTGTGCTTCAATTCATTGAAGACTTTGGTGAGTGGGTTTATATCTTTTGATATATAGGATTTAATATCCTATTTGGAATGCTCTTGTTTGGATTGTATATACATGTTAATTTGGAGATCAGTTTGATGTTGGGCCTGTTGCTTGGGGGATTTACAGTATCTGATCTTGATGTACCATTGTGGTACTCAAGGGGGCTGATACTGTGGTCCATTTTAGCAAGGCTAACGGTAAACCTTGGTTTTGGCCGACCTTGGTTGTAGGTGCTTGCAACACCGCCGGTTCTCTTGGGATTCATGAGCTATTTGGGTTTAGGCATGTTTGCCTTGTATTTGATTAGATATTGGTTCCCTCACTTACCTTTGTGCTAATTCCGCACTAGACTGTTTTGCAGATTATTTTGGTGAGCTTTGAAGCTTGGGACTGGAAATATGGACAGACCTCACTCTGATGTCAAAGTTTTTATTAAGAGCCTGTTTTGGTTTAACACTGTATAAGTTTTGTTGTATAAAACAAGATAATCTTTTGTATCTATTATGTAATTAAGTTAGTTATATGTATATAGCTTCCGCATGCGATTTAATTATATGTTTTAAAAGTACGGTGTTACATACAGCCTGCAGACTTGTTTACTAAAGGACTACCGGCTACCAGGTCTCATTCGTTATGGTCCAAGTTGTGTCTTACCAGCCGCTTAGCTTGAGGGGGGATGATAGCATATGAGATTGCCACATCATAGTGCCATGTCATCAGTTACCATTGATGCAGTCTGTTATTCTGTTGTACCTTCTGTTAGTCTCTTTACCTTTATAAATAGAGGTGTTGTCTTCTTCTTTCAGTAGTACATCAATATATAGAAACATACAATATACATAACTTTATCTTCCTCTCTCTCTCTCTAGAATTCTCTCTCTATCATGAATTATTTTTAAATGCTTTAGGTAATCTTCCTTGTATCTTTGTGATCAGATACATATAGATATTTGTAGCAATTGATTCTGTTTTAAAGGCATTTTGGGATGTTTTTGGAGTGTTTAAACTTATATGAGATACCGAGATAATAGATAGGATTTTGAATATTAAATCGGGTTAAGAATGCACCTAGTTGATAAAGACCACATATTAGCGATAGCCACACTCTTCAATCTCATTCTTAATTGGTTCAAAAGTAACACCTTAAATTAACACATATAATATAACATTGTATCCTGACACATCATTTTGATAAAATACTTGTGTGTTTATGCATGAGCATCCTGTGAACTGTAATAAGAAACAGACCCTTTAAATACACACGTATAAGCAAAACATCATTGATACTACAATATATTAATCAATAACTAAAATAAAAAAAATGTAATAAAATAGTTTATCTTATATAGTTGCATGAACCGTGAAGTTCTCGTAATATTATTTGAAGCAAAGTTACGAGCCAACTTTTCGTAATCATTTTTATAAAAATTATCACTCTCAATAGGCATATTTGTGATCCAATAAGTTTTTCTTATTACATTTTGGATTGTAAGTAAGACATATAACTTTTAACTTGATTCCCAGATAATAAATTAGTTCTCCTAATATGTATTTTTGAACTTATAGAATTATTTATATTTAATATAAGCTTTGTAATATTCTATTTTATTAAATGTGTTTTGAAAAATTATAGTATTATATACACATAATATGTATATATAAAAAATTAAGTCCTTCTAAATCATGAATACACGATCATATCTTCTGTATTCTATTATAGACAGACACATGTTTATATGAAATGAATCATAATAACTTGGTTTGAGACTTTACGATGAATAAAGTGGACTTGGTTTGGACACCTGAAAGGAAAAGATATCTCGAACATTATAAACTTTCTATATATTAAAATTCTGCTTTTGGAATTTACGAGGCCTCTTTTATAAAGTAGCCCAAGGCATCTATCGTTGTTCACATTACACACGTACACCCGATACCCAATAGCTTTTTTTTCCTTTATAATAATGATTAATTAAATATTATTTTTAGGTCTTAAAACAACGAAAGCAGTCGTATTATGTGAATTTAATTATGACTTAGTACACATTCATATTCACGTAAAGGCAATATTCCTTATTATTTATGTACTTTTTCCAAAAAAAAAAAAACATGTAAAAGGATCATTTAGCAATTAGAGGGGAAATAATTTGTATATATTATATATTTTTCATGTACGACAAAAAGTGTGTATTAGACCGTAATGCCCCTAAATATGTGAATGATATTATTTGATAGTGAACTTACAAAAATATAAAAGTCATAATTGTTATGTACACAAAATTAAGATTAAGATGTTACTATTATTTCACTAAAATACTAAATATTTCACTATTTGAATCACATTTCTCTCACATATACTATGTCATATGAATCAATCTAGATTATTAAGTAAATCTAAATAGAATCATCCGATATATTATTCGTATGTACAAATTATTTCACTAAAATACTAAATATATTAATAATAGAAAGGTGGCGTGTGGCTTCCACACTCTTTGATTCCTTTTTAATCTATAAAAGTACTACCAAGGCGTGTGTCCTCCACACTCCAAATCTCATCTTTCATTAACTTTTACATTTTTGTAAAAATACTTCTCTTATTCCATGGAAATCGCTCCGGCGGTCGCCACCACCACCTTCACCACCGAGAAGCAACAACCACTGGAGAAATTTGATATCGAAAGTAACCAATTCCAAGATGTCGTCACCAAAGACGACATCGTTTTTGACTATGCACACCGAGCTCAGTGGCTTAGAGCCGCCGTACTAGGCGCCAACGATGGTCTTCTCTCCACCGCCTCGTTAATGATGGGTGTCGGCGCTGTTAGTAAAGATGCCAAAAGCATGGTTCTCTACGGAGCCGCCGGACTTGTTGCCGGAGCTTGTAGCATGGCGATTGGAGAGTTTGTATCCGTTTACTCGCAATACGATATAGAGATGTCACAGATTAAAAGAGAGGTAATGAAAAGTGGAAATAATGAAGAATACGAGGGTAAGAAAATAAGTTTGCCTAGCCCCACAAAGGCGGCAGTGGCGTCAGCCACCGCCTTCATCATCGGGGCGGTGGTCCCGCTATTAGCGGCGGCCTTTATAAAGAATTATCATGCGAGGCTGGTGGCGGTGACGGTGGCGGTGAGCTTGGCGCTCATAGGGTTTGGAGGGTTAAGTGCGGTTTTGGGTAAGGCTCCAGTTGTGAAGTCAACAATTAGGGTTTTGGTTGGAGGATGGTTGGCAATGGGTATCACTTTTGGGTTGACAAAAGCAGTTGGTTCTGCTAATATATCTTAGTTAGATTTGTATTGTTTTTTTGTTCATGAAAGTTGTGATGATGATTGTTTAGTGGTTTTTTTGTAATATCTTTGGCTTTAAGAGATTCAGTAATAAATATGTAACATATAAATCTATCTTTATAATTAAATTCAAAATCAATGTGCTAAATTCTATACATCTTCTCTAGTTAAAACTAATTAAGAATACATTTATTATCAAGTTGAGTGTGTTGCACTAGAAAACCTTATTTTTAAACGTATGGTAATAAATCACTAAAACTTGGCTACTAAAGTGGATATTATACGTTTTATAATTATATATTTTAAATTTAATTACAAAAAATATATATACTGAAAATGTAGTTTTGTAAACAGCTGTGTTATATGCATGACTATATGTAAATGTTTAAACTTTCTTGAGTAAACTTATACTCTCTAACAACATATGAAAATGTAGCTTGTAGTAGTTTACTTAATTTTATCGACAACCTCTCTTGCGAATATCATGTTTAATTAAGCATTAGAGAACTATTTTGTTTGCGAGTATCGGGGGAGTAAATCATAGTTCTTGAATAAAATAAATCAATAACTAATAATTTTGATAGCTTATTATTGAATAATGATTGACTCATTAACGACTTATTAGCATCTTATTAACGAGGAGTATATATTTTGAAATAATTAAGTCAATCTAATACCGACTTAGCTACCTAGATGCAATTCAAGTTTAGGTATATATAAGTGACCAAAATACGCTTATTAATGAGTGCATTAATGGTGGTTACAAATGTTACTTGAATTATTCACAATAAAAACGGTTCTCGAATAAACTTTTACACACACACACACAAACAAACACATAGAGAGATACGTTCATTTGAAAACCAATTTGTATTGCGAGAACCACTTAGGCGGCGTCCAATGCCCCTCCTTCAATTACAGCGTCCGCCTATTAATTCATCACATGTACCTTGCCATAGTCTATCCCCCACGCTCTTTATCCATGAATTCTACTTACCAAATGAATAGTTAAGATTGGTTCTCGCAATAATAATGGTTCTCAAATGAATATATATATATATATATATATATATTAGGAGGTTCAAATGAGAATGTATATCTTGGTGAGAATGAGAGACTTAATCTTGTCCTTCCATTTAATTTGATCGAATGGTTTACAATTGCCCCCTTATTTTATTCATAACTTAACCGTGAATTTCGACGGCCATGAAGTGCGACGTGTGATTACGACCGTTGAAATCTAATAGATCAATATATAATTGATAGCTATGATTTGCTTTCCCATTCTCACCAAAATATTTATTCTCATAATAACTTTTTAAAAAAAGGCTAATTGCATGCATTTAAATAAAATGAATTTTATCTTTTTTATTATTTTATAGAACCAACCTTTTTCTCTTCTTATAAACAATATTATTAACTTTAAACTTTTTAAATATACAAACAACGTTTTTCTTTATTTAAATTGTAGTTACAATTGTATACAATAAACTTTATTATAATTTTAATTTATACAATAATATATAAAACAAAATTTATTAAAATTTCTATTATATATAATTGAGAAAAGCTTATCCTGTGCCATTACACTATTCATCATTGGGTTTATCTAAAATACGCAAGCTTATAATTTATTGAGGATATTAAGAAACATTGTTGTAGATCAAGTGGTAGACACATATGCTTGCTATCCTACTTATTCTGGGTTCAAGTCTTCACAACTTCATTTTTTCCCTCTCTTTTTTTACGGCGCTTACTTCCCTGTTCTTTAGTCTTTTATTTATTTATTTTCTTTTTAATCACTTATGATTTTTCTTTTTTTTTTAAATCAAAAAACTATTATTTTCTTAAGTTAGCGATTTTCTTCTTTTTTAAATTTTATTTTTTTTAGCTTTTTTTATAACAACAAATTTTGTTTACTTTTCCTCCCTTAATAATACATATTCATATTTGCTGCAAGGTTATTATTAGACTCTTTAAAACTGTATAATTTCGATTTCAAAATTTAACTTTAATCGGTACAGAATAGAGAGAGATAAAACTAAAATTTTTGAGAAAATAAAAAGTTTATACCAAATAGTAATCACAATAAAAGTAAACGTGAATTAATCACAATAAAGAATGATCTAACTTATTTCATTCCGAAATATAGTAACTTATTTTTTTTTACATAAACTACACACACACACACATATATATATATATATATATATATATATATATATATATATATATATATATACTATGTCTTTTAGGTTATGCATATAATTACAACATATTTAAACTAGGTATCTTTTATAGAATTTTCTTTATTGTAGTCTTCAAATATTATACATGTAATTGCATATATAATAAAAATACAACTCTAAATTGTTAGTATCTAGATATGGTATATATCATTTACTCAATTTTTTAATACATCATTTCATATTCTTTTAATACTTAATCTATTAAGATATTAAGTATATTTAAGTAGAGATAGATTTTTGAAAAAGGATAGTTAAGTATATATAAATAGAGATGGATTTTTAAAGGGAAAAGTATATTAAAATAAAACAAACTATGTTTAAATTGCCATTATATGTAACAAACTTAATTTTTAAGAGTAAGTATATTAAAAAACAATTATTTTTGTTGTATATTAAAAAAATATAGAAAAATTAGTGTAACGAACTTACTTAAGCAACTTACACACGTAGCAAAACGCGTGCGTAAATTCCTAGTTTTATACAATTTACATATATAGCCATAACCAATTAATTAATAAAACCGACAATGAGGTCACAATACATATGCCCCTTCCAAAATCGATATAATATTGTTAGTGGAGTTAGATCATATTCAAACCAAGGACATGATGGTTTCCAAACGTATTCTTCAAAGTTATTCTATCGAGGGGAGGTGATATCTTTTTCGTAATTATAAGTTTATGCGTATGGTTTGTTAATTATATCCTTTTACACAAATATTATATTAATAATATCACTTTTTTCTTTTCTTTTACTTAAATACCTATTACAACAAAATCCAAATTAGCCTAATCATTATTCCTACAATTTTATTTTATATATATATATATATATATATATATATATATATATATATATATATATATATATATATATATATATATAAGAGAAAGAGCGAATTGAATAGGAGAGAGAGAGAGAGGAGAGTTATCATCGGGTTTGGAGAGCGGATTGCCTCACCAGTCGGATAAAAAATGTGAGGGTGTATAGGTGTTCGAGAACCGTCGTTTTTTTCCTTTTGTTCTATTTATTTAACTTTCTAATTGCATTCTTTTCCTTTTCCTTTTTGCAATCTTATGTCTCTTATGTGATTCATAAGGCTCTAAAAGATAATAAATATGTAAACCTTATTAAGGCTCAATCCCATTTAATTAAACCCCAACTTTAATTAAACTATTAGTTAATTGCAGAAAATACCATTTGACCTTTTTAATTAATTAATAACTATTAATTAATTGGTTCAATTAATATTTAAACTAAATATCAATTCCTCCTTTAAAATAATAAATAACTGTTATTATTTTTTCTCTCAATAATTAATTAACTAATTAATTAACTAATTAATTATTCCACCACATAACTAGGTAAAATCCAATTGGTTCTAATTAGGTGTGTAACATTCTGATCCTTTAGTGTCTCATAACATTGGACACGATGACACGTGTTATCTATCTCTACACATAATCTAACAGACTCTCACTTGTGCAAGATAAGTAACACTCCTTGTACACCGTTGGCCTAAGGAGGTCCCCAGCCAGACACTTAGGTTAACCAGGCTATAAGATCTCTTACATCTAGAGATATAATCCATACTTGGATTACACAGGCATTTCCCTTTGCATCGCGATATTCCGTAATGTGAGTATTAGACATGGAGCAAGGATCTTATTCTAAATACTCATATTTTCTCGACTCTGATCTCGACACTCTGCAGTTACGGTTTACCGAATGAAAATCATCATTCTATTCGAGCGCGGCCACGCATTTTCAGTAGTCTCAATCGTCGAGGGGCCCTGCAAAATCTCTCCTAAAAATGAGGTGCAAATCCCTTCTTGACTATTTGCAATTTAAACACATAGCTTCCGCTGCACCTAGACATGCCCCTTATAATTACCCTGTTACGGTGTGACGTTAGAACGCGCTAAAGTACAGAAGTTACTATGCCCCAAACCAAATATCTCAGGTCTAAGGACAATCTATCAAGTTTACTTATGATGAAGCTCCATGAAGTAAACTCGACGCGGATCACTCCCAATATTTATCCCTCCTCATAAATATCTACAAATATTTGGTCACTTCCTTGTGCTCTTATTCAAACTGAATAAATCATTAAATATTCATAATAGCGTTATCTCCCCAATGTAGCTCCCACTACATTAAGTAGCTACGAGCATTTAGACAATACATAACTTGATTTGTCATGGATGAGTTAAAACATGCTAAAAATAGACGACAAGAAACGATTATGTAAAAACCTCCTATTTCAATCCCATGAAATGTAATTACATAATTTAAAAGGTTTCAAGTTACATCTATAGTAATAATCAAAAACTTGAACTAGCTGCTATATTCTAAGTACTGCATTCCTATAGAATTCGCATGTCTCTCATGCTTAGCTCTAGCTAGCGGCTTCGTCAATGGGTCAACTACGATGTCGTCCGTCGGTATCTTTTGCAGTCTAATATCTCCTCTTCCAATGATTTCTCATATTAGGTGATATTTTCTGAGTACATGCTTGGTCCGCTAATGATCTCTTGGCTCTTTAGCTCGCGCTACAGCCCCAGAGTTATCACAGAATATATCAATCGGTCTGGACTGGCAACAACTCTAATATCCGAGATAAAATTCTTCAGCCAGACAGCTTCCTTTGCCGCATCACTTGCTGCAATATACTCTGCCTCTGTAGTCGAATCTTCTATTGTATCTTGCTTCTGACTTTTCCAAGATATAGCTCATCCGTTTAGGGCAAAGACAAATCCTGACTGCGACCTAAAGTCGTCTCTGTCGGTTTGGAAACTAGCATCAGTGTAACCAGTTACACTAAGCTCATCCATCGAACCTTCATAAACTAGGAACATGTCTTTTGTCCTTCTCAGATGCTTGAGAATATTCTTGACACCTACCCAATGAGTTTCACCCGGATTTTGTTGATATCTACTCGTGACACTTATGGAATAGGCAACATCGGGCCTAGTACATAATGTAACATCCTCCCAATGGGCCTGGTAGTTTACGCGTGAACGGTAAACTATTTGTTTATTAATTATAATTATTTATATTTAATTGTTAGTGTAAATTGATTAATTGTTTGTTTTTAATTTGATTATTTGAGTGATGATTTAATTGGACCGCGAGATAAAAAGGTGAAATATTAGTTATAATATTTTATGTGTTATTGATGCCATATGATTCGTTTTTACACGAGGGTCCCAAATAATACCTCGTTGCATGTTAATAAATGGAATAGGACCGCTTTAATTAAGTTCCTGTATGCCAGATAACTGTATTTTGTTACTGCTTGTGTGTTTTAAACATGTCCCAGCCGACTTAAAATCTGTTTGACTCCTTAGAAGTCAAATTTTGAGACTTATGTGCCTGTATGTATTTCTTTGGGGTGAAGTAAACTCAAGAACTAGAAATCTAGCCATTGATCTTCCTGATTTGTGTTGATTGTTGCAAACTAAGGTAAGTTTATGAATCTAGGAATTGTTCTTGATGACCTCCATAGTTGTTCTTGCTTAATATTTTCAATTATGAGTTCTAGGGTTCTTGAAAATTTGAGTTCATGCCAAATTCGAATTGATTTATGTTTTATTATGATTTATGGGGTTTGTTTACTTAGTTGGAGTAGAATTCATGATGGATTCTGTCTTTGAATGATAAGGACTTAAGAACACAATTAATGGAAGTTCATGATGAAATTTGAGAAATTGAGATTCATGATTTGATGATTCATATTATGTTTTGTTGTTAAAAATATGTTTTTAGTAGTTTATATGGTGTTTAGAAGTGCCTAAAGTCGAAAATCAGAGCTGCAAATCGAGTTTTTATGTAAATTTGGCTGCTGGAATCGAACAGGAACAAAGAGACGACAGTCTGCTGTTCAGCAGCTGCCGCGGCGCGGAAATGGGGCAGGGTCGCGGCGCGGACCCCCTGCACAGCCCCGATTTGTGTTTTGCGTTCTGTTTTGCTTCGGGCTCTCTTGTATGCTGTTGTTAATGATTAGTATTAGTTATATATGTGGTTATATAATAATTATGAAGATCTTTTGTTGATAAAACATGCTTAGAAATGTCTTGAACTAATTATGCTAAATTATGGATAAACGGCTACTTTAATTGTGTGAAACGAACTTGTATGACTCGTATGCATGTTCCGTTGATTCTTAAATGTTTTCTAGTATATATGGATAGTTTTTAAAATGTTGAACATGTATCTTGAATTGATATGGTGTATTAAAACTTAACGGGTTGGTTTTGACCCGTTTATGACATAAATTCATGATTATATGTTGTGAACATGTTTTGTTGAGCATTATATGTTGCTTATGATCTGTATGATTATCTTAAATGGTTTTAAGCATTTTCCATGTTGATTGTATGCATTTTGCGTAATGATTAAATAATGACCCGTTTGTCTAAGTTACTTGGAAAATGAGTGAATTGACGATAGTTGCGTACTTTAATTCTAGAATTGGAATTAGACGGCTTGTGTTCATGTTTAATTGATTGCTATATGTTCCATATGATATATGAAACATGCCTAAATGGTATTTGATATATTTCAAATTGATTTAGTGTTTTAAGCCTAACGGGTTGGGTTTTGACCCATTTGCGGATTAATTGGAAATAGATGAAGCTTATGAATGCTTCGTTGATTGCTACATGTTTAATATCTTATGTAAAGATATTCTAAATGATTTTGAGTGTATTTCTTGTTGGTTATACATGATTAAGTATAATGGTTAAGCTTTGACCTGTTAGTAAATTGGTTTGACTTTTGGAGTTAATTATGATTTGAGTTATTGACTTGTTTATATTGTATTCTCAGGGGACTCAAAGACTCAGTGATATAAGACAACTGAGTGTGGATTTTGGATTGGTCGAGGACGCAGGTGAGTGGACTTTTAACTCACGAGTTGTACTGGTTGTAACGGTTACGGTTGCAATTGTTATATGCTTGATATATAAACAAAATGTTTAGTATGATATTTTGATTTAGCTTTGCTTATGATAGTTAATCGTTGAATTGTGTTATGAGAACATGATTTGATCTGTATACGTGCTTTGTAATCGGGGACAACTGTGATGTCTGGACTTTTAGTTGTTTTGAAGGAGGTCAGCCGTGACGGTTTTGTAGGCTGGGCGTTGTTTGCTTTTGGTTTTCAGTTAAGGGTTTCTGATGTGTTTCGATACAACAGAAATGGTTAACTGAAACGAATAGCAATATGCTATCGGTAAACCTATGCTAGGCCGGCATTTGGTTGCAGGTTCTGCAGAACCGCCGGTCCTCTGGATATCCCTGATTGCATGACGTGGGTGATAATTGTTTGATGACAATTATGTGATCTGATTGTATATCGTTACTTGTTGTAACTGATGCTGTTCGTTAGTTAATCTCCATCACTTAGCTTTGTGCTAATTCCCCACATAAACCCCCTTTTTGCAGGTTACGGTAAGTTTGGCTGTTGGCCGGTGTTGCGTTTGCTCTTTGGGAATGTTTGAACTGCACTCTGATATTTTGTGTCGGTCGAGCCTGTTGTAAACTATGTAACGCCGGTTTTGGGTTGTTTGTCTTTTGTGTCGGTTTAATTATTTATTATTTTATATTACCTATGTGAATAGGTTTGTATGTGTCTGTATTCGCTTCCGCAGTGATTTAAAAAAAAAATAGCGGTGTTACAATTTGGTATCAGAGCCCTGGTTTGGGATGCGTTCACAGTTAGAGTGTTCAATTCCCAAATCTTGGCTCGAGTCTGGTCAAATATTCCTTGTTTGTGTGGGGATTAAAGTGATTGGAGTTTGTTGCGTGTTGTGATTAGTATGTATGTTGTTGTTCCCAAATAGTGAATATTACTAACTTAAATAACAATTAAGTGCGGAAATAGTAATTATAAGAACAGAAAGAGATGTCAAAGATTGTTAATATTGATATAACAAACTTTACAGACGAGAATTTAAGAAGAACAAACTTCTTAAATTCAATGAAAAACAAGTACAGACTTGAGAGAAAGTAGACAGACTTTAGCTATTGCTTACTGAACATACAGTAATCGTTAGCACACTCTTCTCGACTAAGAGAAGAGTATATATACATTTCCCTAATAAATCATAGCCGTTGAATAGGTGACAAACGTCACAATCTAGTGAATTGATTAGCAACAGATTTCCTCATGCAAAACTGTCTTGAAAGTGACAGTTGATGACGTCACTGAGGGGACCATTTGCTGAAGACTAACTTCAGTAAACTGAAAGTTTCAGAGATGAAACTTTCAGCCCTTCAGATGATCGTTATTTAAGACGAGACAAATCTTCAGTTAAAGTCTTCTGCTGAAATCTTCTTCGAATACTTCAGCGCTGATGGAATGTAAACAAATCAAGACTAACAATCTCCCCCTATTTGTTTATAGACCATCATTATTTACTTAGAATAAACAAATAGAGCTATATACATAAAAGAACTCATATGTACATGATCCAGACTGAATATTTTTGGATTCTTTTCATTTTCCAATGTTTTTGAATTTTTTTGGTTTTACAAGAGAAAAGAAATACAAGAAAATAAAGTTCATAGAGAAATCAAGAGCTTCTTGATGGCTTGTGTGCTTGAGTGCCTTCCATGACTTTGGCTTTTTCTTCCCATATTTCAGTTTCAGGATCTCTAGGCTTTTTGGCTTCAAATAGTTGTACAATCTTCAGGCGAATATCAGCAGTTTCAGGATCCCTTGAATTAAAGTAGGATGATATTGCCTTCAGATGCATCCAATCAGCATTTTCAAGTTCAGACACCCTCTGAAAACTTGGTCTGTCATAAGCATCCTTGAAGAAAAATCCTCTAGGATTGTCAAGAACTTGTTTGTCATTGAATACGAAACCTGAAGGGAGAGAACAATCCATATTTCTGCAATTTGGAAGAACACCTGCGGCCATAAGCTTAACAATCTCTTCTTCAGATCTCTTAGAATACCTTCTTCCTCTCTTCTTTAAAGGTTGAACCTTATCTTGATTTTCAATGATATCTTCAGAAGGTTGATAACGTTTCTTCAGAAGATCATACGATTCTTGTAGATAAGAAAGCCTCTTCTTAACTGACCTAACCAGTTCCGTTAGTTTCAGTCGGTTCAGACACTTCCCAATTTCAACCCATTCAGACAGACTGAATTTTGTAAGGTTGACCTCGGAGACATACTGAACCTTGAGGAAATTTTTATTTCTCGAGATCTCAACTATATTTTCACCTTTTTCTTTGGTAACCCTAACTTTTGTGATTGGATCAGGGTCAGCTCTGTTCATTCTGGTTTCAAACCATTCCTTTTCTTTTCGTTCTCTCATTAGCTTGGCTTTCTCTTTTTTTATTCTTTCCTCTTCAATTTCTTTTCCAACAGCAAGCTGAAGAGATTGAGGAGACATTTTCTTCTTAGTCTTTTGTTGACCAGCTTCAAGTTCAGCTGTCTTCTTTGCTTCAACTTCAGAAAGACGTTGTAATTTGTCAGTCTCTTTAGCTATCTCCTTTGACATTCTGTAATCTTCCAAGGTCAACCCAAGTGCAGCAGCTTCATCTTCTTCAGTGACCTTATCTCCCCCTATGTTGGACACCTGATTTTTAATTGCCTTCATGCTATCAAACAACAGTTTATCAGTGTTGATTACTTTAGGCTTTACTACTTCAGTTTCATCTGCAATACCTTTACCTTTATCAGGATTCCTGATAGGTGAACTAGCTTTCTCACTGATAACCGAAGGAAAATCAGTTTTGGAGATTATCAGCGGAATCTGATCTAGGATTGTTGGATTCAGAGTGTTTGATGTTAGATCCCTAGGACTAGGAATATCAACATTTATCATTGTTTCAGATGCAGACACTGAACTTTCAGTAGTATGAGGAGCATTAGGATGTATAATCAAGGCTGTCTCAGGTTGAGTGACTTTTTGAGGATGAGATTGAATTAACATATTAAAGTCACGTTCAGGAGAAGATCTTTCAGAGATTTTAGCATTACCTTCATCCCCAGGTTCACTAAGAGATTCTTCAAACCATCTGTTCAATTCTCTCTGTTCTTTTTCAGTTTCATCTCTAAACACAGAATACTCTTTAATTGTTTGTTTCAGCTGACGAATTTCTTCTTTATCTCGTAGTGACTCTGCTTTCCTTTTCTTGATCTGAGCTTTTATGGTTCTAGCCACAACTGAAGATTTCAAAAATTTCTCCCCCTTAGAAGCTGAGGAAGAGACTGTAGCAGCTTCTATTCTTTCCAATCGTGGAACAATGTGTTTGTTCAGTGTGGCGACCATCATACGCTGCATATCTTTCAGAACTACCTTTTTGTGATAGGACTGAAGATAGCGTTTAGAAGGATAAGCGTTTAGAGAATCGCGGAGTTGCGAGATATTGTCAGTGAATGTTTTGAGAAAAGTAAGTTGAAACTTTGAAAGAGACTCAGATAAAGATGACTGAGAGGCTGAAAGCTTAGATAACACTTCCTCGTAACGTTTATTGCCATTAGCAATATAATCACGGAGTTGTTTAAAGAGAGTGACCCGGAGTTGATTGTGAAACTGAAATTCTTTGTTTAATGTACAGATGTAATCGATTAAAAGTGCAGTAAGAACTTTAATTTCGTCAGCAAAGTTGACATTTGACATGTGCTGAATGTGAAACCGATGAAACTCTTTTGTAACTTGACTGTGAAGAAGACGAATGGAATCATCAAGTTTTGAGTAGGCATCAAGAACAGACATTGAGTCATCATCAATCTCAGTGGGTGAACGAATGATGGGAGGAGACAACGGAGTGGTTGAATCAGCTAGAAAGTCTTGTTCAGTGGAGGAATAAGAGGTTTCAGAGTTTTCTGAACTGTCGAGAGGATCAGTTACTGATTTGGCAAAAAGTGTTTGTTGAAGAGAAGGAAACTGAGCATTAAGGTCAGTGGAAATATCCTGCCCATAAGCCATCAGTTTATCTAGATGAGATTGATTGGAAGTGGGAGGAAGAAGATTGACAGAATACTCAAAACCAGAAGCAGGATCACAAATGAAACCCTGTTCGTTGTTTAACTTTTTAAAAGAAATTTGTGGAGGTGGGGTAGGTATAGCCATAGAAACATTCGGGTTTAATGAATCATCAGGGGCTACATTGGGCTTTGCTTCAGTAGTAGCTTTGTGTGTAACTACATCTTCATGAGCAATAGAAATAGCCATAGGTTCAGGTGGATTAGCTGAACCATCAGAGGCCAAGATGGTAGAGGAAGGAATAACTTCAATTTCAGGGTTATCTGAAACATCATGAGTCAAAGGTCTCTCAGAGTCAGATGGTTTAGCTGAATCATCATGGAGAGTGAATACATCAGACTCAGATGGTTTAAGTGCTGAGAGATCATCTGTATGGGTTAAATCCATAGGATCAGTTCGGACTACTGAACCATCAAGGGATTTTGGCTGAACTGTAGTTTCAGTTGGTAATACTGAAACTGTGACAGTAGTGGTCTTAACATCACTGGTTTTGAGAGCCTTGGAGTGTGAGGGTGATTTACACTCGTCATTGGTAGTAAGAGAGTTAGTAGAGGGGAGAAGACTTACAGTGGGTAGTGGATCAGGAAGGACAGTCTTAGCTTTTGTTGTTTGTTGTTGCTTAGTGGTTGAGTCAGGAGAAGGAGGAGTTTTACGCTTCAGTTTCTTGGAAGCAGCAGCAGGATTGTCATCAGAATGTCTTTTTGTTAAAGAAGACAGTTTGATTAGATGCCTCTTTTTCTTAGGAGCGGGCTGTGCAGTGGCCTCTGAATCTGAAGGTTGGTCAGGTTGTTCAGGTTGTTCAGCAGAAGGAGACCGACGAACTGAATCAGCAGGAGTGTCTGTCATCCTTGCATAGTCCATCATGATGGCAGTAAGTGGTATGGGATCAGTCAAGTCAGTGCTGGACCATACAGAGTGAGGAAGAGAAGACAACTCAACTGAATGCTTAGCTGAATAATAATGAGATCGTCGGATCAGTTGTCGAAATATCAGCGAAAGAAATCGAGGAAAAGGAATATGAGAATGTCTCTTCTTCATTCTGACTTGAGTAAGAAGAAGGTTGAAGACAAAAGCAGCATAATCAACTTTTGTGTCATACATCAGAGCATGACCTAAACTCAGCACGTTGTCAGCCACTTGATCCATTCCTCCTGTTTTTGCAGTCATACAAAAGGAAAGAATACTGAAGAAACTACACCACACGGATGGGAGTTTATTTCGATCTAGGGTTTTGCCTTTTATATATGAAGTAGCAGGAATCTTCAGATATTCATTGATAATTTCCTTTGCTGATTTGGAGAAAGGTTCACAGGGAGACTTATCATCAGTTGGAAGATGAAGAGCTTCAGCAAGAAAATACTTGTCAACACGACATTTTTGCTTGCCGTTCAGGAGGGTGAAAGATATTTTTGGGTTTGTAGCGGTCTCATCGAGAACAGTAGCGGTCATCCAAAATTCACACAGATGTTCCTCAAACATGTCGAGTTGGGTGGTTAACGCATAGTTGATGGGGCAATGACGAAGAAAGTTGAGAAGATGGAAGAATTTTGATTTGGAAGTAACAGGAGTGAGCGATACAGAAATATTGTTCGATTTGAAAACAATATCAGCATTTGAGATGATTGGTACAACTGATTCTGGAAGATGAACACACATGGTTGCTGGGCGAGACATGATTAGAGAAAGGAAAAGCGTGTCGAAGGAGAAGGAAAACAGTAAAGAAAAGATTGAAGAAGATGATGTAGCGTTATATAGGTTTTTAGAGAAAGAAGTGATGAGCGGAGAATAGAGAATGAGACGGTGATTTCAAAAAAAAATAAAAAATAAAAAAAACCTTATGTGATTGATATCCAACCGTTAGATGAAACCGTAAACTAACCATAGTTAAAAAAAATAACCGAAGGAAATTGCAGATGTTTATAATTTTTATTTATTATCATTTAATATATGCAAACTGATAGGCTGTTAATCAGGGTATTTCAGAGAACAATATTAAGTGAAAATAACTAAGAATTACATTGACTTAGTAAAGTAAAAATTATGAACTAGGCATAAAGATAAGATAGTAAAGAAAAGCACAGAACATATCATAAGACTATTTTCCATTAATGAGAAATGCAGACAACATAGTTACAATGGAGCATATTAAAAATGATCAAAAGCAAATAGCCAAAAGAATCTTGTGTCCATGCCAAAAGATGATCGCCCCAGTTGATTAATCAAGAAGATTTACGGCGATTTGGACTGATGCTCCAAGCCCTATATTATTAATCCTGATGGTGATGGTGTACATGAATGGATGGTTGATGATTACAAAGGTGAGATCCATGAAGAAAGTAGCAACAGTAATGAGAGGAAAAAATGGAGGGAAGAGGATGAAAGATGGTAAGAATGAGAAGAATGAGATTATCTAGGTGATAAGTAAAGGTAAATAAAGAGAAGAAGTAATCATTATTTGAGATAAAAACTGAACATGAAATGACGGCTGTAATAAATGCTACCCCAAATAAAGATAAAATGAGTTAACAAAAAGTCATAAATCCAAGCAATATATTATTAACATAAAGTAAAAGAAAACTTACCTGTCAGCCAAAGAGTTTTAGTGGAGATGTCAGTAGAACAGGTTTCAGTTTACACAGTTCAGTCAAGCAGGTTTTAGTGGACCACGTTTCAGTTGAAAATTTCAGTTGCTCAAAGATTCAGCATGCCAAGTTCAGAAACAAGATAATTGAAGCGTGCTTCATCCAGAGCCTTGGTGAATATATCAGCTAACTGATGTTCAGTTGGAACAAAATATAGTTCAATATCATTGTTAGCAATGTGATCTCTGATGAAGTGATGACGAACATCGATGTGTTTTGTTCGCATATGAAGCACAGGATTGTTTGAAATGGCTATGGCACTGGTGTTGTCACAGTAGATGGGAGTTTTTGCAAGTAAAACACCATAATCAGCAAGCTGATGCTGAATCCACAGAATTTGTGCACAGCAACTTCCTGCTGAAATATATTCAGCTTCAGCAGTAGATAGAGAATTTGAGTTCTGTTTCTTGCTTTGCCAACTGACGAGTTTGTGTCCAAGCAACTGACATCCACCAGTGGTACTTTTTCGGTCCAAATGACAACCTGCATAGTCTGAATCTGAAAATCCCATTAGATCAAAACCTGAGTATCTGGGATACCAAAGACCCAGATGAGGAGTACCTTTCAGATACCTGAATATCCTGGATACAGCAGACATATGGGACTCTTTTGGATTTGCTTGAAATCGTGCACATAAACATGTAGAAAACATAATGTCAGGTCTACTAGCAGTTAAATAAAGCAAAGAACCAATCATCCCACGAAAAGTAGGCAAGTCAACTGCTTTTCCATCAAGATCAGCAGTTAACTTGGTTTTGGGAGCTATGGGAGTTTTCATAACTGAACATTCAGTGAAGTTGTACTTCTTCAGTAAGTCAGAAATATACTTTCCTTGATTAATAAAAATACCGGTTTCAGTTTGCTTAATCTGAAGTCCCAAAAAGTAAGTTAGCTCTCCCATCATACTTATTTGAAACTTTTTGGTCATGATTCTTTCAAATGCTTTACACAAATTTTCATTAGTAGACCCAAAAATTATGTCATCAACATATATTTGAACAAGAAGCAAATCACCTTTTTCTCGACCAAGAAAGAGAGTTTTATCGATTGTACCTCGTTTGAATCCCTTTTTAAGAAGATATGCTGAAAGAGTATCATACCAGGCTCGAGGTGCTTGTTTCAATCCATACAATGCTTTGTCTAGCTTGTAGACATGATTTGGATATTTTGGATTCTCGAAACCAGGTGGTTGCTGAACGTATACCTCTTCTTTCAGTTCTCCATTGAGAAAAGCACATTTGACATCCATTTGAAAAACTTTGAAACCTTTATGAGCAGCAAAAGCAAGAAATATGCGAATTGCTTCCATTCGTGCAACGGGAGCAAATGTCTCATCATAATCAATTCCTTCTTCTTGACAATATCCCTTGGCAACTAATCTTGCTTTGTTCCGAATGACAACCCCTGATTCATCTTTCTTGTTTCTGAAGACCCATTTGGTTCCTATCACTGACTGATTCGATGGGGGTGGTACGAGATTCCATACTTTATTCCTTTTAAACTCATTCAGTTCCTCTTGCATTGCTGATACCCAATGTGAATCTTTTAAAGCATCATTCACTTTCTTTGGTTCAATTTGAGAAATGAAGTCAGCAAACATACAAAACCCGGGTGTTGCTGAACCTCTAGTGCGAACCCCATCATTTAGATCTCCAATCACTTGATCAATAGGATGAGCGTTAGTCCATTTGGTGTTAGGAGGTATGGGTTTTGCAACTTGAAATGGTTCAGTTGGAGAGTCAGCAAAGGAGGAATTTATTTCGATAAAGGGATCAGAGAGAACTTCAGTTGAGGATGGAGACTGGGAGTCAAAATCAATCGGTGGTATGTCAGGATTAAAGGGTGCAGGAATTGGTGTTTTACAGGATGTATCAACTGAAATGGGAATGGGAGTAGTAGGAGGTATGCCATTTTCATCACAATCATCGCAAGCTGTTTCTGGTGGCAGATCAGCTGAAGTGTCTTCAAAGGGAGAGGAAAGCAACTCATCCCAGTTATCTGAAATTTCAGTGTTTTGATCTGAGTGTCTTGACTGAAGATCTAATTCATCAAATGTGACATCCATTGTTTCAAAGATAGTATTACTTTTGAAATTAAACACTCTGTATGCCTTGGAAATGTTGGAATACCCAAGAAATATTCCTTCATCAGCCTTGGGAGCAAACTTACTTGGGCGATCCTTACTGTTCAGAATAAAGCATGTACAACCAAAGATTCTCAAATGACCAATATTTGGAATCTTGTTGTGCAGTAGTTCATAAGGTGTTTTCAAGTGCCTTTTAACTACCAATGATCTGTTCTGTGTGTAACATGCTGTATTGATAGCTTCAGCCCAGAAACGTAATGAAATCTTTGCTTCAGCAAGCATGGTTCGTGCAGCTTCGATTAGAGTGCGATTCTTCCTTTCAGCAACTCCATTTTGTTGAGGGGTGTAGGCGGCTGAGAAATTCTGAACGATCCCATTTTCTTCGCAGAAATCCTCAAGGGTTCTATTTCGAAATTCAGTACCATGATCACTTCTCAGCTGTTTGATATGAACATCGTACTGACGATTAATTCTTGTGATGAAGCTAATAATGATCTCAGCTGTTTCACTTTTTTTAGATAGGAAAAATACCCAAGTGAAACGTGTATATTCATCCACAATTACTAGAGTATATTTCTTTCCACTGAGGCTTGGAGTGCTGACGGGTCCAAAGAGATCCATGTGAAGCAACTGAAATGCTTGATTGATCTGATCACAGTGCTTTGATTTGTAAACTGACTTCTTTTGTTTCCCCTTTTCGCAAGCATGACACACCTTGTCTTTCACATAGCTAATCTTAGGCAATCCTTTGGCAAGTTGATCTTGTGCCAATCTACTCAGGTATTTTGAAATTTAGATGTGACAACCTTTTGTGCCACAACCAATGTAGTTCTTTGACTGACTGTGATAAAAAGCATACATCTGAAGGAGACGAGACTGAATTGAAATCGAGAACATACATGTTATCTATTCTTTTGGCTTGAAGGACTTCAGTGCCTTCTTTATTTCTGATAGAACACTTGTATTTCTTGAAAAGAACAGAATAGTCAGCATCACACATCTGACTTATACTAATCAGATTGTGCTCAAGTCCGGTAACATGAGCAATATTCTTAATGTGAATAACACCTTTCTTCAATTGACCATAGGCATCTGTTTTTCCACATTTACCTCCACCAAATAAAACTTGTGGACCATCAGCTGGCGTAACTTTTGTCAGTAACGATTTACATCCAGTCATATGTCGAGAACATCCACTGTCAAGGTACCAGGTATTGTTTCCTTGACCTCCCTGTATAATTTAACAAAAGGTTAAACCAATTTGTGAACCCACCTGCTGATGGGCTCAGAAGAAATGCTACAGGTAGCGACAGGAGAATCACATGTTTTAGCTTCATGACCTCTAATACCACATTTATAGCATTTACGTGTGGATTTGGAATCCTTTTGCTGTTTGATATTATCCTTTTGAGAATTAGATCTAGTTAATTCTTTTAACTGATTCATCATAATCTTCAGAGTTGATTCAAATTTTCGAAATTTGCTCAACCCTTTTGATTTTGGCTTTTCATACTGAACACTTTGTGTTTTTGATATTTTGAGCTTCTGACTATGTTTTGAATGATTTGATCCAGATGAAGCTTCAGCTGTCAGAGGTTCAGTGATGTTGTGAACTGAAGTGGATTCAGTTTTGATGGAAGTTATGGGTTCAGATTCAGCTGAAGTAATCAATTCAGATTCAGTGATCATGTTGAGTAAGGATTCAGTGGGATGAGAATAATTCTGATTTTCAACCAAGCTATCGGAAGGCAACTGTATGTTTCTGATTTCAGAATTAGTTTCCTCATTGAACTCAGGGACATCACTGGCTGCCTTAGTAAATCTTTTATATAGCATATTTGAGTTTCCTATGTTTTCACGAGTGAACTCACTGAAAAACATTTCATCAACATTTTTACATTTTTTGCTAAATGAGGCAGCTTCTTTGATTTTTCCTAACCCAACTCTTTCTCTCTGAATGATCATTTGATGATTGATACTCTCAAAAGCAAGTTTATTGGGACTGAGCCAGAGATCAATTATGGACTGACAATCTTTGAGTTTATCGTTTGTTAAAGATAGCTCTGCTTTAGCCATTTTTATTTCATTTGTTAACAACTTTAGATGGCATTTCAATGCAAGGGACTCTTGAACAAGAGAGTCATTTTCAGTTTCAGTTTTCTGAATCAGATTTTGTTGATCTGAAAGGATTTTCTTGACTATGATTTGTTCATTATGCGCAGAAATTAAATCGGATACTAAATAAGCAAACATATCATTTTTCTCATTAGACTCATAATTCTGAAAGTTTGATACCTTGTACATCATAGAGGAATTCCAACCCTCAGCTGAACTCAACCTTTCAGCAGTAGCTAGATCTTTCTTGAACTGGCTTTCAGCTGCCATCAAACACATGTAGGGCTGAGCACACCCTGAGAATTCTTCAGCAAACAGAGCTTGTTCAGACTCTTGATCATCATCGGATGTTTCCGAGTCAGTCCAATTCAGTTCTCCAGCGATCATTGCCTTCTCTTTCTTCTTTTCAGATGATTCTTGACTTTTCAGCTTCAGTGCCTTGTATTTTGATTTGTACTTGTCAGCCTTTGAAGGATAACTCTTGGAGGAAGATTTGACAAAGCAGTTTGCAGCGAAGTGACCAAGCTTGCCACATTTGTAGCATTCCTGCTTAGATTTATCAGTGGTGGATTTGAAGCTACCTGAACCTTGAGCATTGGTTTTAGCCTTGAACTTTAGGAACTTGTTGAAGTTCTTCATTATAAAAGCGCGTTCAACCTTGAACTCTGGATGACCTTCTTCATCTCCAGCTACCCAGTCAGTTTCAGTTTCAGTGTCAGAATCATCAGAGAATTGATGAGCTGGTACCTCAATTTCTGCTACAAGAGCTAAGCTCTTCTTAGCTGATCTCTTCAGCTCCAGTTTCTGAGCTCTAGTTTGCTCATCATTCAGAAGAATACCATACAGCTTTCTCATATCCAACTTCTTCAGCTTGTTGTTGGTCCTGAGAACAAGACACATAGTGTCCCATTCACTGGGAAGAGCATCTAGGAACCTGTTGAGAATCTGAATCTTCTCTCGCTGAACACCAGCTTCCAGCATATCATTCAGCAAACAAGTAAACCTAGTATAAACTTCAGTAAGAGTTTCAGATTCTTTAGCATAAAAACTTTCATACTTCCTGATGACATTCGTTCTCTTGTTCTCCTTCACCTCTTCAGTTCCTTCGTAAGCTATACACAAGGCTTCCCACATATCTTTTGCAGTTTTCAGATTAGAAATAGTATGATAGATATCATTTGGAAGTGAGATAGCAATATTATTTCGAATCTTAGCATCCAAGTTTACCTGTCTCCTATCTTCTTCAGTCCATTGGTTCCTTGGTTTAGGAAGAGATTCCAGTGGATCACCTTCTTCACTAATAAGCGAAATGGTCTTTGGAATGATAGGACCATTTTCTAGGACAGACAGAGACATAGTATCCAAGTTTTCAACATAGAGAAGCATTCTTCCCTTCCAGCTAGAGAAATTTTCAGAGGAAAACTTTGGTGGTTTACCAGAAGACCCATTATCATTATAATCAACTTTAGACATCTCGGCAGATCACAAATTATAGAAGAATTTGAACCTGCTCTGATACCAATTGTTGTTCCCAAATAGTGAATATTACTAACTTAAATAACAATTAAGTGCGGAAATAGTAATTATAAGAACAGAAAGAGATGTCAAAGATTGTTAATATTGATATAACAAACTTTACAGACGAGAATTTAAGAAGAACAAACTTCTTAAATTCAATGAAAAACAAGTACAGACTTGAGAGAAAGTAGACAGACTTTAGCTATTGCTTACTGAACATACAGTAATCGTTAGCACACTCTTCTCGACTAAGAGAAGAGTATATATACATTTCCCTAATAAATCATAGCCATTGAATAGGTGACAAACGTCACAATCTAGTGAATTGATTAGCAACAGATTTCCTCATGCAAAACTGTCTTGAAAGTGACAGTTGATGACGTCACTAAGGGGACCATTTGCTGAAGACTAACTTCAGTAAACTGAAAGTTTCAGAGATGAAACTTTCAGCCCTTCAGATGATCGTTATTTAAGACGAGACAAATCTTCAGTTAAAGTCTTCTGCTGAAATCTTCTTTGAATACTTCAGCGCTGATGGAATGTAAACAAATCAAGACTAACATATGTACTAACGGTTTACCTAATAAGTGGCGAGATGTTGTGATTGTTACAGATGGCTGACAAAGAAATCCCGACAGAGATTCCTGTAACCCTGGCACCAGCAGGAACATCATCAACTCCTAATGTGGAAACATCTACTTATATTGTGATTTCCGGTACTAAATCTGAACTTGATCTGCTTGAGTACATCCATAAATTGGAAAGTGAGATACAGGGATTAAGAGATACTGTTAGAGGATTAGAACAACGGATTCTTATACTGAATGAACAAGTTAAGACTTCTTCGACAGTTATTCCTCCGGTTACTTTTCTGTTTGCTTCTGCATCACAGTGGACACAACAACAATTTTATTATCCTTTTGCACCTCAGGGAGTATATCTTTATCCATATATGAGATTTATCCAACCTTGCGACTATAGGCCATTTTTGGATTATCAACCGCTTGTATATAGTGGTAGCACGAATCCTATTATTCTAGGAAGTAATGCAATGGCTAGAGACATGATGAACCAGGATATGATTCCTCAACAGAAGTATAGATTTGAACAAAGTAATACTCCACAAAAGCGGAAAAGACATGTTAGTCAAGGACAAGGAAGTCAACATATTAAACCTATGACGTGTGGGTCTAATAAAATATTGCAGTGGTGTAAAGATTGTAGATCTTCTTATTTTGGGCCTTGCTCACCCCAGACTTTACGTTGTATCCAATATGGAGTACTTGGTCATGTGGTAAATTGTTGTATGTTCCCTAGTAAAGTGTGCTGAAATTGTCAGAAAGAGGGTCACAAATCTGGTGAATGTCCTTCTGCCAAGAAAACAGGGTCAGGGTCAGGGTCAGGGGTAACGGGAGCTGTCGAGGGATCTTTGTCAGCAGTGAGACAAAAGAGAAAGAACCCTTCTTCGCCAGAGGGTTGAGCAATTCAGAGTTCGGTAGATGATGCTACCATTACCGAAGATGATATTACAGGTATGTTTTGATGAACTCTATACCTTTGAGTATATTATGTGATTCTAGAGCTAATTGCCATATTATCTTTATGGTTTTATGTGATAATTGAATATGCCTGCTTCTGATGCTACTGTTCTACTAGAAGTAGAGGTAATTGATGATAAATGATTTCTGGTTCATTTTGTTGATGCCTATATCTGGGTTTGATATATTGTTAAGTATGTATTGTTTAAGACAGTATAGAGCAATTGTTAAATGCCATAAGAAGTTGCTTTCTGATTAGTTAAATTGCATACTGTATGATGAATTGTGTTTAGTTACTTGTTAAAACACAACTGATATCATCCTGACTTTGCTATGCAGATTTATTTTCTCACTTTGAGTATGAGTGTATTTGGAATTGGGCTGAAATGTAATAGGTGATAATGTCTTATTTGAGGGATTTTGGATTACCCAGAAATGATTTGATGAAGATGTATTTAAGATTGTAAACCTGTTGACCTGGCTATCCTGTAAAGATTTGATTTGATGAAGCGATGAATAGTAGTATTTCAAATTTTGAAATGGTTATTTTGTCAGACGCTTATTTCTGCACTACTTGATGGATTTAATGATTTCGTAGTGCATTGTATTATTTCCTTTGCATGACTTGGAGTTTGCAGCTGTTGTTTGCATTAAACATTGGGGAGATATTATTGATATGACATAAAATGTGTAATTTGTACTAATCATTCGGGTTTGAGGTATGTGTTTTCTGTCTAAGGAGTTGAATATGAGATCAAGATGGTATTTAGAATTGATTTAATGCTTTGATTGCGAAATTTCGTTATCAACCTTGGAAAGCTAATGTAGTAGCCTATGCTTGGAAATACGATGGAGTCAATGATAACATTTGTTTTGTACAAATTGGGATTATTTTGACTTAGTGGATAGACTAAAATTGTTCAAAGGAAAGATTTGACTGATGAAAATTTGTAGTCAGAAATTATGATTAATAAAAGAGGATTTAATTGATGAATTTAGAAGATTAAAGACTTACGAGTCTAGTGTTTGGGTGCCTTTACTTGGAGAGTTTTGTGATTTGATTTTGACAGAGACTCACAAGTCCAGATTGTCTGTTAAATCAGGTAGCACTAAAATGAATAATGATCTTAATTTGCTGAATTGGTGGTCCACGATGAAGACAAATGTTGCATAATTCATGAAATTTTGATATATTTATGCACATGTTATAGAAGAACGCCAGAAATTTTGTGAATTTTTAGATAGCTAGAAATACCAGAATGGAAATGGGAGCAGATTATGATGGATTTTGTAACCAAGCTCACACGTACTCAGTAGAGTCATGATATGATTTGGGTGATTGTTGACTATCTGATGAATAATGTTTATTTTCTTGCCACCAGTGAGATGATTTTCCTCAACAGATTAGTTTGGATGTATATTGATGTGATTGCTTCTCGACACAGTATTCTAGTATTGACTGTTTCTGACAGAAATTTTAGATTGTTTTGAACTTCTGGAAGAGTATACAGTGAGAATTGTGAATGTGGGTTAATTTGAGTACAGCTGCCTCAGACAGACTGTTAGATTGAACGAACCATTCAGACACTTGAGGATATGTTAGATGCCTGTGCGTAGAGTGTGGTAGGCCTTGGGATTTGCACCTACCACTGATTAAATTTACGTTTGAAAAATTCTTATTACTTGAGTAACGGTGTGACACCTTACGAATTGTTATGCGATCATCACTTCCGGACTTCAACGTGTTGATTAAAAACAAATGGGAAACAGTTTGCGGGTTCCGATATTGTTCCGGTAACAGCTGAGAAGGTTGCTATTGTGTGAGACACAGAAATTGTACGCAGATCTACTACTTTGAAAGAGAATAATTTGCACTGGGAAGTGCTAGGAGTTATTTCTTCAATACATACATTTGATCAGTTTTGCATACGATAAGTAGTAAATGACCCGATGATTACTTTGATCTTCATGCTGAGTTGACAGGTTGACTTGAGAAGTGATCAATGGAAGAACCGTTGGGTTAGTAACGTGGTGAGATTCCGAGGATGGAATCCTTTTAAGGGGGGAGATTTGTAACATCCTCCCAATGGGCCTGGTAGTTTACGCGTGAACGGTAAACTATTTGTTTATTAATTATAATTATTTATATTTAATTGTTAGTGTAAATTGATTAATTGTTTGCTTTTAATTTAATTATTTGAGTGATGATTTAATTGGACCGCGAGATAAAAAGGTGAAATATTAGTTATAATATTTTATGTGTTATTGATGCCATATGATTCGTTTTTACACGAGGGTCCCAAATAATACCTCGTTGCATGTTAATAAATTGAATAGGACCGCTTTAATTAAGTTCCTGTATGCCAGATAACTGTATTTTGTTACTGCTTGTGTGTTTTAAACATGTCCCAGCCGACTTAAAATCTGTTTGACTCCTTAGAAGTCAAATTTTGAGACTTATGTGCCTGTATGTATTTCTTTGGGGTGAAGTAAACTCAAGAACTATAAATCCAGCCATTGATCTTCCTGATTTGTGTTGATTGTTGCAAACTAAGGTAAGTTTATGAATCTAGGAATTGTTCTTGATGACCTCCATAGTTGTTCTTGCTTAATATTTTCAATTATGAGTTCTAGGGTTCTTGAAAATTTGAGTTCATGCCAAATTCGAATTGATTTATGTTTTATTATGATTTATGGGGTTTGTTTACTTAGTTGGAGTAGAATTCATGATGGATTCTGTCTTTGAATGATAAGGACTTAAGAACACAATTAATGGAAGTTCATGATGAAATTTGAGAAATTGAGATTCATGATTTGATGATTCATATTATGTTTTGTTGTTAAAAATATGTCTTTAGTAGTTTATATGGTGTTTAGAAGTGCCTAAAGTCGAAAATCAGAGCTGCAAATCGAGTTTTTATGTAAATTTGGCTGCTGGAATCGAACAGGAACAAAGAGACGACAGTCTGCTGTTCAGCAGCTGCCGCGGCGCGGAAATGGGGCAGGGTCGCGGCGCGGACCCCCTGCACAGCCCCGATTTGTGTTTTGCGTTCTGTTTTGCTTCGGGCTCTCTTGTATGCTGTTGTTAATGATTAGTATTAGTTATATATGTGGTTATATAATAATTATGAAGATCTTTTGTTGATAAAACATGCTTAGAAATGTCTTGAACTAATTATGCTAAATTATGGATAAACGGCTACTTTAATTGTGTGAAACGAACTTGTATGACTCGTATGCATGTTCCGTTGATTCTTAAATGTTTTCCAGTATATATGGATAGTTTTTAAAATGTTGAACATGTATCTTGAATTGATATGGTGTATTAAAACTTAACGGGTTGGTTTTGACCCGTTTATGACATAAATTCATGATTATATGTTGTGAACATGTTTTGTTGAGCATTATATGTTGCTTATGATCTGTATGATTATCTTAAATGGTTTTAAGCATTTTCCATGTTGATTGTATGCATTTTGCGTAATGATTAAATAATGACCCGTTTGTCTAAGTTACTTGGAAAATGAGTGAATTGGCGATAGTTGCGTACTTTAATTCTAGAATTGGAATTAGACGGCTTGTGTTCATGTTTAATTGATTGCTATATGTTCCATATGATATATGAAACATGCCTAAATGGTATTTGATATATTTCAAATTGATTTAGTGTTTTAAGCCTAACGGGTTGGGTTTTGACCCATTTGCGGATTAATTGGAAATAGATGAAGCTTATGAATGCTTCGTTGATTGCTACATGTTTAATATCTTATGTAAAGATATTTTAAATGATTTTGAGTGTATTTCTTGTTGGTTATACATGATTAAGTATAATGGTTAAGCTTTGACCTGTTAGTAAATTGGTTTGACTTTTGGAGTTAATTATGATTTGAGTTATTGACTTGTTTATATTGTATTCTCAGGGGACTCAAAGACTCAGTGATATAAGACAACTGAGTGTGGATTTTGGATTGGTCGAGGACGCAGGTGAGTGGACTTTTAACTCACGAGTTGTACTGGTTGTAACGGTTACGGTTGCAATTGTTATATGCTTGATATATAAACAAAATGTTTAGTATGATATTTTGATTTATCTTTGCTTATGATAGTTAATCGTTGAATTGTGTTATGAGAACATGATTTGATCTGTATACGTGCTTTGTAATCGGGGACAACTGTGATGTCTGGACTTTTAGTTGTTTTGAAGGAGGTCAGCCGTGACAGTTTTGTAGGCTGGGCGTTGTTTGCTTTTGGTTTTCAGTTAAGGGTTTCTGATGTGTTTCGATACAACAGAAATGGTTAACTGAAACGAATAGCAATATGCTATCGGTAAACCTATGCTAGGCCGGCATTTGGTTGCAGGTTCTGCAGAACCGCCGGTCCTCTGGATATCCCTGATTGCATGACGTGGGTGATAATTGTTTGATGACAATTATGTGATCTGATTGTATATCGTTACTTGTTGTAACTGATGCTGTTCGTTAGTTAATCTCCATCACTTAGCTTTGTGCTAATTCCCCACATAAACCCCCTTTTTGCAGGTTACGGTAAGTTTGGCTGTTGGCCGGGTGTTGCGTTTGCTTTTTGGGAATGTTTGAACTGCACTCTGATATTTTGTGTCGGTCGAGCCTGTTGTAAACTATGTAACGCCGGTTTTGGGTTGTTTGTCTTTTGTGTCGGTTTAATTATTTATTATTTTATATTACCTATGTGAATAGGTTTGTATTTGTCTGTATTCGCTTCCGCAGTGATTTAAAAAAAAAAAATAGCGGTGTTACACATAACATGGCATACATAATTGATCCAATTGCCGAGGCATATGGAATCAATTTCATCTTATCCTGATCTTGACTAGATACAGGACACTGAGCCTTGCTCAAAACCGTGCCAGACTGTATTGGAATATATCCTTTCTTGGATTCATCCATCTTGAATCTCTTCACGAATTTGTCGATGTATGTACCTTGACTAAGTCCAATAAGCCGCTTAGATCTATTTCTATAGATCTTAATACCAAGTATATAAGCAACTTCTCCCAAGTCTTTCATCTGGAAACATTTACCTAACCAGAATTTTACTCCTTGTAATACTGGTACACTATTTCCTATTAGCAGTATGTCATCTACATACAAGACTAGGAAGGTTACCGCGCTCCGACTGAATTTAGTCTAAACACATGACTCGAACTTACTTTTGGTAAAACCAAACTCTTTGATGCGCTCATCAAAGTGTAAGTTTCAGCTTCTAGTTGCTTGCTTTAATCCATAGATGGATTTTAGCAATTTGCATACTTTATTAGGATTCTTTGGATCCGCAAAACCATCCGGTTGTATCATATATACGTCCTCTGTCAATTTCCCGTTAAGGAAGGCTGTTTTGACATCCATTTGCCATATCTCATAGTCAAAATATGATGATATTGCCATAAGAATTCTAATTGTCTTAAGCATTGTCACTGGCGAAAAAGTTTCATCATAGTCAATGCTGGTCCCTTGGTGAGAATATCAACAAGCAAGTAAAGTGTAGAAGGGGGGTTGAATACACTTTCTACGGAAAATTGAACAAATCAATAAAAAGTGTTAACACACATCAAACCACAAACAATCGAATGCTTTGCTTTCATTAATAAGAAGATGATTACAGAAACAACCAAGTAAGCAACACTTGATATGTAATAAATCAAATCTCTCAATCTCTCAAACTTTGCTATCTATAATCAACTTATGATTATAGATACATGACGACTCTCTAAACATGATTTATTCACAGATTGAATACTTACCAACTTCACAACAAACGTGAAGATTCGAACACACGAATAATTTAGCAATCTGTGAATTTTCTTGATCACGTTGAACTTACAAACTGTGCATCAAGATTCGTAACACATACGATGAGGTGAACTGAGTTTGGCTCTGTAACTCGTTGTTTAGTCATACCTCTAAACTCATCAAATGATAAGTATTTTTAATCCTGTTCCTACGGATCTTAACAAACTAGAACTTATCCTAATCTGCTAACAAACTAACGGATAACCCGTAATCTTGAATCTTTAATCTCGAGTCTTCAATCTTCAATCTTGATTCTGAAATCTTCTTATTCACGCCGTAGATATAGAGAGATAAAAGGAATTTAAAACAAATTTAAATTATCTTAAACTGACTTCTTTTAGTCTCATTGAGTTACTCAGCTTGAAACTCATCAAGCTGAGTTCTTCGAGAACAAACCCAAAATCAAACATGTACTAACACGTATAATGATTAACTCATCCTTAGAAGTCATAAGAGTTAGCTAGAACTTACTTAGCAACTCTGTTGAGCTGACTCAGTATATAGGCTGAGTCACTTAGCTCGAAACACATCAAGCTGAATACTCAATCTATATCTTAGGTGACACACACAGCTTATCAAACACATTGATAATCTTACTAAGACATAGTCTAAGCTGATCAAACATACGCTCAGCTTATATTCAGCTTATGCTCAGTCTGAAACACTATAAGTGCTCAGTCTGATCAAGCTTCATAATTCTGTTTAAGTTATTTAGAACATATCTTACAAACTTAAGTTTGTCTCATCAAATTTCAACTGATGAGATCATTTGACCAACAAACTCCCCCTATTTGATGATGACAAAACCATCAAACAGTTCTTAAGTTTGTTGAACAGAATTATGTTTTAAAATCTTAAACTTACTAAGATTTGAATTTTGAACTTATCAAATATTAATTGAACTTATCAATTATTAATTGAACTTATCAATTATAAGTTGAACAAACCAACCAATTATATTAATGAACAAGAACTAATCAGTTATTCATTCAAGCAGAACTAATAAGACTAAGAATTATGAACACATCATAAACAGTTGAGCATATCAAACAAATATTTGTATTCATTGAACATATCAGAGTACCAAATTTTGATCACTAAGATCATGCACACTTAGTGCTTACAAATTATTAGAACTAATCTAATAATTACAAATAGAACTAATCTATTCAGGATGCAGCTCTTCAAACTCTTTACTCTCCTTGTTGATTTCTTCAAGAAGTTCTTGCAGATTTGGCAAGTGTTGAAGCTGATCATTTTGTGATCTTATTGCTCTGTTTAGTCTGTACCTGAACCTAGCATTCTGTTCAGTCTTTGCCACTAGTAGTCTCAGAGCGAACACTTGAGATACCCCACATGTATATATACCAGCATCAGACTGGAAGCATTGTTCACCGTTTCTGTCCAAGTACATGAATCCTTTCTGAGGCTTTTCAACATAAGTATTTTCTTTAAACTCCATGCCCTCAGGAAGATCTAGACTGTACTTGTCTGCTTTTGCTAATCCAGTTGCCTTTGAAGACTTTTTCTTCCCAATTTTGTGAAAAGAAGTTAGTAGGGTTACCAATTCAGATCTGGGTATGATTTCCATCGCATCAGCCCTTGCTAGCAGCCTTAAAATTTCATCCTTCACTTGATTTCTAGCAGAGGATTTTTCTATCTGCTTAATGAGTATGGCTACTTGCTTCCATTCTTCATATCCCAGTCTGTGAAGTTGATTCAGCTCTAGGGAAGGTGTTTCACCATTTCTTAAGACAAACTCTAGAATGATGATCCCTTGGACTGAGCTCAACTTGAGTGATTTGATTTGAGCAGAGAAGTAGGTCCTTGTATAACACTGAGTTATATCTTCCTCCTCTTGTTGGTTCTCAACAGGAAGTTCTTCTACTTCCTCTTCCTTAGGCACAATAGGCAGTTTGAGTTTTGCTAGTTCCTCATTCTGCTTTCTGATCTGTTCAGCCAACGCCTGTTCCCTTGCTTCTTTCTCATGTGCTAACTCAGCTTGTAAGTTCATTTGCCTTCTTCTTAGTTCGTTGATTAACATCCCAAGCTGGTCAGCATCTTGTTGTTCCATCCTTCTCACTGCCAACAGAGAAACTCTTTCTTGTAAAGTCATCTTGTCTACAGAGTCTTCATCTGAGGCTGATTCACTAAGAATCACACACTCAAAAATTTTCAATTGCATGTAATTGTGAGGAGATGGTGGCAATTTGGTGGTATTAGTGTCATTAGTTGACACTTCATAATTCCACTATCAAATAATTAATTATTATTTTCTAATTAAAAATAAATAATTAAGTAATTACAAAATTAATTATCACACAACACATAATAAGCAATTTACACATAATTAGACATTAATCTCAAGGTTAATAATTTAATTACCTTATTAATACTAAGCCGGTTGGGAGGATGTTACAAATCTACCCCACTTAAGAAGATTCCGTCCTCGGAATCTCTTCGCGCTCAAACAAAGAAGGGTAACGGTTCCTCATATCAGTTTCAGTCTCCCAAGTCAAGTCAGAACCCAAGCTATGCTTCCATTTGACCAAAACCATCGGTATCTGTTTCTTTCTCAACTTAGTCACTTTACGATCAAGTAGTTCAACTGGTTCCTCGATAAGCCGTTGATTAGTATCTACCCGAAGATCCTGTATCGGAAGAATCTGAGTTTGATCTTCTATGTTACACTTTCTTAGATAACACACATTGAAAGTGTCATGAATACCCGCCAACTCATCAGGAAGATCTAAGGCAACTGTCTGATCATTAACCACTCGTCTGATTCTGAAAGGACCAATGTAGCGGGGAGCCAACTTCTCACGTTTAATAAAACGAATAACGCCCTTCCACGGAGATACCTTCAGATAAACTTTCTCTCCCTCAACAAACGATATCGGTCGACGATGCGGATCAACGTACATTTTCTGTCGATCTCTTGCAACTTTCAACTTTTCTCGGGCAATTGCTACCTTATCAGCTGTCATCTGTACTATATCAGGCCCTGCAAATTGCTTTTCTCCCACCTCTAACCAACAAGTCAGAGTTCTACAAGGTCGACCATATAACATTTCATATGGTGGCATACCAATGCTGGAGTGATAAGAGTTATTGTAGGAAAACTCAACCAATGGCAGATGTGAATCCCATGAACCCTCAAACTATAACACACATGCTCGAAGCATATCCTCTAAAGTTTGAATGGTTCTCTCTGACTGACCATCTGTCTGTAGTTGATAAGCTGTACTAAAATTAACTCTGGATCCCAATTCCTATTTCAATCTGTTCCAGAAGTTAGACACGAATCTCGAATCCCGATCTGAAACAATGGAAAGAGGAACCCCATGTCTAGAAACTATCTCATCGATATACAACTGTGTAACTTACTCAACGAAGCATTTTCAGTGGTATCAGGAAAATGAGCACTCTTGGTTAACCTGTCGACTATAACCCAAATCATATCGTGACCCCTTTGAGTTCGTGGAAGTTTGGTTACAAAATCCATCGTAATATGATCCCATTTCCACTCAGGTATTTCTAACTGTTTCAAGGATCCATACGGTTTCTGGTGTTCTGCTTTGACTTGAGCACATATATGGCATGTTTCAACAAATCGTACAATATCCATTTTCATCGTCGGCCACCAAAAACGAGTCTTCAAATCATGTTACATTTTTGTACTACCCGGATGTATTGATAACCTGGACTTGTGAGCTTCATTCAAAATTAACTCCCTCAAGTTTCCAAACTTTGGTACCCAAACTCGTGTATGATAGACCTTCAAACCACGCGAGTCAGTAGTTAATTCTTGTCATCGTTTAAACATCAATTCATCCTTCAAATTTTCATCTTTCAAAGCTTCAAGTTGAGCAGCCAAAAGTTGATCCACTAAATCAGACTTGATTTCTAATCGCATAAATTTCACAGTTTCCGAGGACCCCTTCCGACTGAGTGCATCAGCAACTACATTCGCTTTACCCGGATGATACTGAATATCACAATCATAATCTTTAATTAACTCCAATCAACGGCGTTGTCTCATGTTCAATTCTTTCTGAGTAAACACATACTGAAAATTCTTGTGATCTGTGCAAATTGTACATTTGGTTCCATACAGATAATGTCTCCACAGTTTCAACGCGAATACCACCGCGGATAATTCCAAATCATGAGTCGGGTAATTTCGTTCGTTAGGTTTCAACTTTCGCGAAGCGTAAGCAATTACCTTACCTCTATGCATCAAAACATAACCCAACCCGGCGTGAGAAGCATCGCAGTAAACAACAAAATCTTCAGAACCCTCAGGTAACGAAAGAACACGAGCTTGACACAATAACTGTCTTAGAGTCTGAAAAGCACTCTCCTGAGCTGAACCCCACTGAAACGGAACATCCTTTCGAGTCAACTTGGTCAATGGACCAGCAAGTTTAGAGAAATCCTTAATAAATCGTCGATAGTTACCCGCTAATCCAATAAAACTTTTGATCTCCGTTGGCGTTTTCGGAGCACCCCAGTTCATCACTGCTTCAATCTTCGACGGATCCACTTTGATACCATCTTGACAAATTACATGCCCCAGAAATTGAACTTCACGTAACCAAAATTAACATTTAGAGAACTTGGCATATAATTTGTGTTGTTTTAAAATTTCCGGAACCTGTCTCAAATGCTGATCATGTTCATCCTCTGTTTTAGAATACACCAAGATACCATCAATAAACACAATGACAAACTTGTCTAAGAATGGTCTACAGACACGGTTCATCAGATCCATAAATACTGCATGAGCATTTGTCAAACCAAACGGCATCACGAGGAACTCGTAATGACCGTACCGTATACGAAAAGCAGTTTTAGGTATATCCTCTTCTGCTACCCTGACTTGATGATAACCTGATCTCAAATCAATCTTTGAAAAGTATGAAGCCCCTTGTAACTGATCAAATAAGTCATCGATTCTGGGCAACGGATACTTATTCTTGTTGGTTCTCTTGTTCAAATCCCGATAATCAATGCACATACGAAGAGTTCCATCTTTCTTTTTAACAAACAGTACCGGTGCACCCCACGGTGAAGAACTCGAACGAATAAACCCCTTATCAAGCAATTCCTGGATCTGTGTCATCATCTCCCGGATTTCTGAAGGAGCTAAACGATACGGAGTTTTCACAATAGGTGTAGTACCAGGTATCAGATCTATCTTGTACTCAACATCCCGTACATGTGGCAACCCTGGAAGATCATCTAGAAATACTTCCGGATATTCGGAGACAACACGAACATCGGTGACAGGCCTCTTCTCCTTCTTCACATCAATAGCATAAGCCAGAAAAGATGCACATCCTTTGGCTAAAGATTTTCTAGCCTTCATAAACGAGATAATCGGATAAGAAGATTGAGATCTATCCCCACGAGCCACGACATGCGACACGTCAGCCAAAGGAATAGTAATCAGTTTCTTGTGACACTGAATACTAGCTCTATGGTGAATTAACCAATCTATGCCTAATACTAAGTCAAACCTTGGTATTGGCTTCAACAAACATTCTACAGGAAAGCTACTACCATCTATATCAGTTAGCACCCCAGTCACAGAAGAAGTTGAAGGTACTAATTTACCATCCGCTATTTCTACTTCTATGGGAGAAGCAATCACAGAAGCAGGTAATTTCAATTTATCACACAGAGATACAGATATAAATGATCTATTTGCACCAGAGTCAAATAACACACGGGCAGGCACAGAGTTTATCAGAAACATACCCGTGATGACATCGCTGTTTTCAGCAGCCTTAGTGACAGTCATTTTGAAGGCTCTCCCTTCCGCAGAAGGTGCATCCTTTCGCTTCTGACCTGTAAAACACGATCCCCCGACAGTGGCTACCCCTTGCTCCGTCCCTGTTAATCTCTGTTTCGTGCAAGCTCCAGATCGGTGGCCTTCCTCATGGCAATTCCAACAAACATTTGTTTTGAACTTACAAGCAGAGGGTTCATGACTAATTTCACCGCATCTTATACATCGTCGAGTCTGCGGCGTGCATGGACCTGTATGACGGGATTTGCAAGTTCCGCACCATGGCTTGTTCTGGTTCAACCCCGAACTCTTGGATTTATGATCCCCACGGTTCTGACTGCTTTGCCTTTTACCCTTGTTTCCACCTTGGTTCCCACCAGACTTGTGTGATAACCCTTTCTGACGATTCATTCTTTCTCGAGCTTTCACGTCACCCTCAGTAGCTCAGGCTAGAGTGAATGCTTGAACCAGTGATTTTGACATGCGGGTGTTACCCCGATATTGAGGCAACAGGGCTTAAACGAAATGTTTAATCTGAGCGGGCTCATCTGGTACCCACTGTTTTGCAAATCTCAATTTTTCATTGAATTTAGTAATCAGTTCATCAACTGACATCTTATCATCTTGTGCCAGATCCAAGAAATCCCGCTTCACTCTGGTTAAATCAAAAGCATTACAGAAATGCTCACAAAACTTGGTTTGAAATTGATCCCAAGTTACTGAATTCAGAGTTTCCCTGGATAGATGAGCAGTTAAAGAATCCCACCAGGTTTCAGCTTGACCCTTAAACCTGCTTGTTGCGAACTTAACTCTTTCAGACTCCTCACAATTGCAGGCATCCAATGCCTTGACAGTTTCTCTTAACCAATTTAGGGTGACATTTGGATCGGAGCTTCCAGAATACTCCGGCGGCTGGGAATCCATGACATCCTTATACTGACACCTCGGTTTAAAACCTCCTTGAGATGGATACCATGGAATAAAGAAATTTTGTTGTTGAGGTTGCTACTGTTGCTGAGGTTGTGATACTGGTGGTATGGTAACAAATGGTAAAGATCCAAATGAGGTAGACATAGTACTGATTGGTACTGAAGTAAAGACAGGTGGTGGTATAGGTTGAGTAAACGCAGGTGTCTCTCTAGGCATCTGGATTCTATCCCTCAATCTTTGTAATGTATCCTCCAATTACAGCACGTAATCCTGTTGTTCAGACTCACCATTGTGAGATGTACCAACTCGATTATGTTGTTCATTTGCTGCAGTAGAAGACTGATTGTTGTTTCTTCTGGGGGACGCAGGGGTAGTTGTCTGGTTCACGTTATCAGCCATTTCTATTCTATACACAACATCTTACTAGTTGTTAGATTTAATCCGTTAGTATAAACACACTAACCACCCTCAAATCTATACTACTAATTACCCACCCTGGGAATACTAGACTGACCAGAGCCTTGGTTCGAGTATTGCACAAACTATTCATGCAAATCCTTAAACCAGGGTTCTGATACCAATTTGTAACACTGTACTTTTTAATTATCATGAAACAGCGTGCGGAAGCTAATTACATATAATTAGATTAAAACAAAATATAAATACAACTTTGACTAATTATTATTTACATAAAATACCACTACAGTGTTATATACAAAACATGCTCTATTCAAAAACTTTGACATCAGAGTAGTGGTATGTCCATATTTCCAGTCTTCATTAACCAAAAACTCACCACGGAGTATCTGCAAAACAATCTAGTGGGGAATTAGCACAAAGCTAAGTGAGGGAGCAAATATCTTAATATATACAAGGCGAACATGCCCAAAACACAAAGCTCATAAATCCAAGGAGAACCGGCGGTGTTGCAACCACCTACAACCAAGGTCGGCCAAAACCAAGGTTTACCGATAGCCCTGCTAACATGGATAACAATATTAGCACCCTTGAATACAACAAATGCATCTCAAGATCTAATACTGTAAATCCCCAAGCAACAGGCCCAGCCGCTCAGCTTATGCTGATCTCCAAAATAACATGTATACAGTTCAAACAAGAGCATAGTATCAAATAGGATATCATATCCTGTATATCCGAAGATATAAATTCACTCACCACAGTTTGCATAGCTGCGATACACTCAGTTGACTAATTCACTGAGTCTTTTTGGTTCCTGAGAAGATATAAACATAAGTCAGTATATAACTCCCCTTACTGATTCATAATAAGTAATATACTTATTCATACATCACATGTATATATATATATATATATATATATATATATATGTATATATATAAAATCATTATATCATATTCTGAATTGTTAAGAAAATCATCAAAATCCCAAATTCCGAATATATCATGCGGAATTATTATAATTCCGAATCTAACTCATAATTCCGAACAAGCAAAGGCAATTCCATGCGGTATTGCTTTAATTCCGAATAGCATTCGGTTACTTCTCAATTCCGGATAAGCCAATTCAGAATGTTAGGGCAATTCCGAATAGGTTCATTTCCAGATAAATTTCAATTCTGAGCGAAGGTCAATTCCGAACTCGAGATTAAATTCCGAATAATGTAATTCCGATCGAAATGAAATTCCGAGTAAAGGTATATATCGAATTCCGAATAACATTTAATTCCGATTACATCTAATTCCGAACATAAGTCAAATCCGAATATTTATCAATTTCCGAGTAAGGGCAATTAGTCAATTCCGAGTATTCTTCAATTCCGATCAGTCTCATACCGAATAAAGTGTTAAGGCACTAGCATTTGGTAATCAATTTATATGGAATTCATTAAATTACGATTACATATCATGCAGATTTAAACTCAATTCCGGGTATAGTGTTCGGAATTCATATATTCCGATTGATTCAAACCTCAATTCCGAATGATTCAATATTCTAAGAAATTTAATTCTAACTTCAATTCTGGTTTTGATTATACACATGCATTCATATATTCTTTCCAGAAAGCAGTTTAAACATTTTATAAACATGAATTCTCATCAAAATCTAACATGCAATCATCATAATTCATTAATTCACATACATCATGCGGAATTTATATAAAACTCTCAAATCCGAATATAATTAACAATTTTAATTCAGTTTATGCTAACCTTCAAGATCAAGTATTGCAGAATTTATCAATGACCTAATTTAGAAAAGATATGAAGATGATTCCCCATTTCTTGGTCTTCGGCCGAGAGCTTCTCAACACACACACACTAAAAAAATTTCAATTGCATGTAATTGTGAGGACATGGTGGTAATTTGGTGGTATTAGTGTCATTAGTTGACACTTCATAATCCACTATCAAACAATTAATTATTATTTTCTAATTAAAATAAATAATTAAGTAATTACAAAAATAATTATCACACAAAACATAATAAGCAATTTACACATAATTAGACATTAATCTCAAGGTTAATAATTTAATTACCTTATTAATACTAAGCCGGTTGGGAGGATGTTACACTGTAAGACTTGGAGATTGATGAATAACCAACAAAAATTCAAGGATCAGCCTTAGGTTCCAACTTATGAAGCTGATCTCTTTGATTCAGCACATAGCATTTTTAACCAAAGACATGGATGTAACCTATATTGGGCTTTCTAGATTTATACATCTCATATGCTGTTTTGCCATGTATTTTGACAATGATTGACCTATTCTGGGTATAGCATGTTGTACTTACAGCTTCATCCCAGAAATAGAGTTTCAATCCTGCCTAACATAACATTGTTCTTGCAGCCTCATTTAAGGTTCTGTTTCTCCTTTCAGCAACTCCATTTTGTTGAGGAGTTCTGACTGAGGAGAAATTTTGTAATATTCCTTTTTGTTCACAAAATCCTTCTAGGGTTGAGTTTCTGAACTCAGTCCCATGATCACTTCTGAGTTGCTTAACAAACTTACCTTTTTGCAACTCTTCCTGTTTGATAAAACTTATTATCTCTAGAGCAGCTTCACTTTTGGCTTTAAGGAATATTACCCAGGTGAATCTTGAGAACTCATCTACTATCACCAGGGTGTAATTCTTGCCACTTAGGCTTGGAGTACTTATGGGTCCAAACAGATCCATATGCAACATATGTAGTGGGTCTGTTATTGAAAATTTTTGCTTTGATTTGAAGGACCCTTTATGATGTTTCCCTTATTCACAAGCTGAGCACAATTTGTCCTTGACAAATGTGATCTTTGGCAATCCAGAGACTAACTCTTTATTGGATAGCATATTTATATTCTTGAAATTTAAATGTGATAATCTTTTATGCCACAGCCAACTCAGCTTTGGAACAGATTGAGAGTTTAAGCAGGTTTCAGTATAGGGATCAGCAGAGTTAAGATCAAGTAGATACACATCTCTTTCTCTTTTTGCTATTAATACATGATTACCCTTAGCATTGTATATAGTCTCTGCTTTCTTCCTAAAAGTAACAATATTATCTTCATCACACAATTGACTTATACTTATCAGATTGTGTTTAAGACGTTTAACATATGCAACTTTCTGGAAAGTCACCTTGCCAGCATGCATCTTCCCATATCCATTAGTTATTCCATGGGAGTTATCACCAAATGTTACTTTAGGACCTTCATCTTCCTAGAAATCACTAAGAAGTCCTTTCCACCCAGTCATGTGCCTTGAACATCCACTATCCAAGTACCATTTACTTGAACCCTGCACATGATAAGAAAACTAAACACATTAGTTTTGTTTGGGAACCCACTTCATAGTAGGTTCAGATGATGAGCACTTAGCAGCTTCATCTTGTGGAACTAACTGGTCAGCTTGAGCAGGTGCTGAGTCTTGTGTAGGCTGATCAGCTTGTTCCTTTTCAGGCCTTAAGATTTCAATTTCACAGTACTTGGCCTCATGTCCTCTACCTCTACACTTGTAGCATCTTCTTCTACCAATGACTACAGGAGATAGATCATTCGACAATCCTTTAGGGAACTTATCCTCAGTTTTAGGATTATTGGTGGTGGATAACTTCTCAACTTTGTTGGCAAGTTGATTCACCTGATCCTCATTGACTTTGGAATTACCTTTGTCAGATCTAGGTTTATTATCCTTTTTATTAGAAGCTTGACTAACAAACTTCTTTTCGATGACTTTGGACTTACCATTGTCATGTTTCCTGGACTTACCACTGTTGATTTCTTTGGACATACCAATTTCAATAACCTTAGACTTACCATTGTTGTAATATGACCTCTGACTTACAGTGGTCTTCCTATTCTTGTAACTTCTCTCTGAGCCAGATAGAGAGTGTTCTCTTTTGAAAGGATTTGGATTAAGCCTTTCAATGACAGATGTTCTTTGAATAGGCTGAGTGCCTAATCTGTCCAGCACAGACTTACTATGCTGTTTAGATGTTGAACACTCATTTCCATGATCTTTTGCCTTTACAAACATATTGTATTTAAGGTTTTGACCATGTTTCTTCTCTGAGGCTGACTTCTGAGACTCAGTCAGTTGTCTATCTTCCTCAGAGTCTGTACTTGCTATGTCATCATCATTAGCTGCATAAGCTTCGGATTGATAGTCACCTCAAAGTAAAGCTTGTACCTGTTCAGGAATTTGTTGGTTGATGCACTTTTCAACAAGCCTTGATGACTTACACCATGATTCAGTGACATTTTGAAGTTGGTCAGCTTTATCTTTGGCTTCCTGAAGTTCTTCACTTTGAAGTTTATTAATGTGTCTTTGACATTCAAGATCACATTGTGCCTTCTTACCAACATCAATGAGAGATTGATTTTCCTTAATTTCATTTTTCAGTTTAGCTATCTCAGCTTTGAGGTCATTTTGAGACTTAAGCCTGGTCTTGAGATCATTTAGCAGATAATCAAATGCAAGACCTTTTTCTTCATCGGTGTAAGAGTTGAAATTACTAACCTTGTACATGGAAGAAGGATCCCACTCACTAAGTTTGCTGTTTTCCTCAGCTTCCTTCATGTCAGCTTCAAAAGTTGATTCAGACAGAACGTAATCAACTTCGTCTAATTCAAACTCTTCATCTTCTTGAGCCATCAGACATTTATCATCATCTGAGGTGCATGATTCTGTATCCCAAGTTTCAGCACAGAGTCCTTTTGCATTGGGCTTGTTTTCAGGCTTTCCTTTCTTGAGCTGAGTATATTTCTTCTTATACTTATCAGCTCTGTAAGCATTCTTATTAGCTACTGAAGCTGATTCATCCTTCTTTTATCTGCACTCAGCAGCAAGATGCCCCTTCCTCTGACAATTGAAGCACACAACTTTCTTGGGATCAAAAGAACTCTTTCCTTTGCCCCTGTCAGACCTTCCTCTTCCCCTTTGAGCTCTTCTCAAACGTCTGGCTAGCATGGCCATTTACTCAATGATTGTCTGAACATCATCAACATCACTTGAGTCTGTGTCTGGGTGGTCAGCTTGAGAGTCTGGCTCAGTCTCAGATTCAACAACTAAGACTTTTGAACTTTTCTTCTTTTTCTGTGCAACTAATGCAACATCAGTTTTATGATAAAACTTTTATCAAAAGAATTCTTCAGTTGTTGTTGACAAGTTCTCTTGTGCTCTGTGATATGTTCATGATTGAGCAAGAACCCATACATGGACTGTAGGTTATACATGTGTAATGTTCTTCCAGCCCTTAGTGCTGTAGTTACTTCATTGAACTTTTTTGGTAACACATCAAGAAATTTTAGCACAAGTTCAGCTTCATTCTTTTTAATACCTACACCTAACAGGTCATTAATCAAGCAGTGAAACCTGGTAAACACATCAGCCAAGGTTTCATTCTTCTTAGAGAAGAAGTTTTCATAAGATCTATTCAAATGATTCTTCTTCTACTGCTTGACCAGATCTGTGCCCTCATATGTAATACTCAGAGTATCCCAGATATCTTTTGCAGATTGACACCCAGTCACAGTATGCAAGATCTCATTAGTCAGGGCATTAGCCAGAACACTCTTTGCCTTGTAATCCAGAGAATACAGTTTCCAATCTTCTTCAGTCCAGGATGCAACAGGCTTCTTCACTTCCTTTTAAGTTTTGTCAGTAGACGTATCACTGACAACAACAAGAATCTTGGGGTTGATTGGTCCTTTAGTGATGACATCGTACATACGATTGTCAATGGACTTGAGGAAAAGCATGGCTCTGAATTTCTGAAGGGTTTTGTAGGGTATAAAAAACATATCAGAATAACATGCACAACGGAATAAAGCAAAACCCCCTCCAGTGATCTCATCTAACTCGTATAGAAACTAAAAAAGAAGCAGAGGATTAAAAGTTATACCTTTGCAGTTCAACTTGAAACTTCAATCCTAGAATGCTAAAGATAGAACACCGCTACTGCACCACCTCGAACGGGCTGCTAGACCGCCAAGGATTTTACCGATGATCAAAACTTGATCCCGTGTGTGTGTGTGTATCACGCCGCCGACCCCTTGGGATTCTCGGCTTTTTGCGCCGATCGAGAGAGAGAGAGAGAGAGAGAGAGAGAGAGAGAGGGGGAGGATTAGGGTTTTTTTGTAGCTTGTAATTCTCTTATACTAATCCTAAGGTTTAATAAGGTGTGTATATATATATATATATATATATATATATATATATATATATATATATATATATATATATATCCTTATTAAAGCCCAAGTCCGTTTAATTAAAGCCCAACTTTAATTAAACTATTAAGTAATTACATAAAATACTCTTTGACCTTTCTAATTAATTAATAACTATTAATTAATTGGTCTTGTTAATATTTAAACTAAATATTAACTTCTTATTTAAATATTAAATAATTATTATTTCCTTTTTCTCTTAATAATTAATTAACTAATTAATTATTCTTACACACTGTAAAATCCAGATGGTTCTAATTGGGTGTGTAGCAGTGTGATCCTTTAGTGTCACATAACATTGGATATGATGGTACATGTTATCTATCTCTGCACACAATCTAACAGACTCCCACTTGTGCAAGATAAGTAACACTTCTTGTATATCGTTGTCCTAAGGAGGTCCCTACCCAGACGCTTAAGTTAACCAGACTATGAGATCTCTTATATCTAGAGACATAATCCACCCCTTGGATTATCTAGGCTTTTTCTTTTGCATCGCGATATTCCGTAATGTGAGTATTAGACATGGAGCAGGGATCTTATTCTAAATACTCAGATTTTTTTGACTCTGATCTCGACACTCTGCAGTTACGCTTTGCCTAATGAAACCTATCATTCTAACTGAGCGCGGCCACGCATTTTCAGTAGTCTTAATCGTTGAGGAACTCAGAAAACGTCTCTCCTAAAAAGGAGGTGAAAATCCCTTCTTGACTATTTGCAATTTAAGCACATGGCTTCCGCAGCACCTAGACATGCCCCTTATGATCACCCTGTTACGGCGTGACGTTAGAACGCGCTAAAGTACAGAAGTTACCATGCCCCAAACCAAATATCTCAGGTCTAAGGACAACCTATCAAGTTTACTTATGTTGACGCTCCATGAAGGAAACTCGATGCGGATCACCCCAATACTTATCACCTGATAAATATCTATGAATATTTGGTCACAACCTTGTTCTTTTATTCATCCCCGAATAAATCATCAAAAAATTCATAATAGCGTTACCTCCCTAATGTAGCTCCCACTACATTAAGTAGCTACGGGTATTCAGACAATTCATCACTTGAGTTGTCATGGATAGGTTTAAACATGCTAAAAATAGACAACTAGAAACAATTATGCAAATACCTCCTATTTCAATCCCATGAAATGTAAATACATAATAAAAGAGTTTCAAGTTACGTCTATAGTAATAATAAAAAAACATGAACTAGTTGCTATGTTCTAAGTATTGCATTCCTATAGAACTCGCATGTCTCTCATGCTTAGCCCTAGCTAGCGGCTTCGTCAACGGGTCAGCAACGTTTTCGTCCGTCGGTATCTTTTGCAATCTAATATCATCTCTTCCAATGATCTATCGGATGAGGTGATATTTCCTGAGTACGTGCCTAGTCCGCTGATGATCTCTAGGCTCTTTAGCTTGCGCCACAGCCCCTGAGTTGTCACAGAATATATCGATCGGTCTAGAGATACTGGAAACAACTCTAAGATCCGAGATAAAATTCTTCAGGCAGACAGCTTCCTTTGCCGCATCACTTGCCACAATATACTCTGCTTCTATAGTAGAATCTGCTACTGTATTTTGCTTCTGACTTTTCCAAGATATGGCTCCTCCGTTTAGGGTAAAGATAAATCCTGACTGCGACCTAAAGTCGTCCCTGTCGGTCTGGAAACTAGCATCAGTGTAACCAGTTACACTGAGCTCATCCATCGAACCTCCATAAACTAGGAATATTTCTTTCGTCCTTCTCAGGTACTTGAGAATATTCTTGACGGTTACCCAATGGGCTTCACCAGGATTTTGCTGATATCTACTCGTGACACTGATAGAATAGGCAAAATCGGGCCTAGTACATAGCATGGCATACATGATTGAACCAACTGCCGAGGCATATGATATCAATTTCATCTTGTCCTGATCTTGACTTGACACAGGACACTGAGCCTTGCTCAAAATCGCGCCAGATTGCATAGGAATAAATCCTTTCTTGGATTCATCTATCTTGAATCTTTTCACGACTTTGTCAATATATGTACTATGACTAAGTGCGATAAGCCGCTTAGATCTATTCCTATAGATCTTTATACCTAGTATATAAGCAGCTTCTCCCAAGTCTTTCATCTGGAAACATTTACCTAACCAGGATTTTACTCCTTGTAACACTGGTATACTGTTTTCTATTAGCAGTATGTCATCTACATACAAGACTAGGAAGGTTACCGCGCTCTCACTGAATTTAGTATAAACACACGACTCGAACTCACTTTTGGTGAAACCAAATTCTTTGATACGCTCATCAAAGTGTAAGTTCCAGCTCTTAGATGCTTGTTTTAATCCATAAATGGAATTAAGCAACTTGCATACTTTATTAGGGTTCTTTGGATCTGCAAAACCATCCGGCTGTATCATATATACATCCTCTGTCAGCTTCCCGTTAAGGAAGGAGGTTTTGACATCCATCTGCCATATCTCATAGTCAAAATATGGTGATATGGCCATAAGAATCCTAATAGTCTTAAGCATTGCCACTGTGGAAAAAGTTTCATCATAGTCAACACCATGTTTGCGTGAAACCTTTTGCCACTAGCCTTGCTTTAAAAGTATGCACTTTTCCATCCATGTCGGTCTTCTTCTTGAAGACCCATTTGCACCCAACAGCTTTACTGTGTTGAGGAAAATCTACTAACTCCCAGACCTGGTTGTCATACATGGATTGCATCTCTGCCTTCATGGCTTCTAGCCATTTCTCAGATTCTAAACCTGAGGCAGCATCTTGGTAGGTAGTGGGTTCTAAAAGATCCGCTTCGTCTTAAGCAACTAGGAATCCCAGATACCTATCTGGCTCATGACGAGGCCTACTAGACCGGCGAAGGTCTTGTGTTTGCACCTCTTCCTTAACCACAGACTCGGGATGGGATTCAACAATTCTTTGTTGAACCACGGGTGCAATTATCGGTGGTGGTGTTATCTCTTTCTCTTCAATTTCTTGAAGCTCTATTTCTTTTCTTGGAGTTTCTGAGTTAAGAAATTTCTCCTCCAAGAACACCCCTTTACGAGCAACAAAGTCTTTGTTCTCATCGGGGTTATAGAAATAGTATCCCATGGTTTCCTTGGGATAACCCACGAAGATACACTTATCTGATTTGGGATTGAGTTTATCTGTGAATGTTCGCTTAACATACACCTCACATCCCCAAATCTTGAGAAAAGACATTTTGGGCTTTTTCCCCGTCCATACCTCGAACGGTGTCTTTTCAACCGATTTGGTCGGAACCCGTTTCAGCATAAACGGCGCTGTCTCGAGTGCGTGCCCCCAAAACGACAATGGCAGTGACTTCGACTCATCATTGATCGTACCATGTCAAGCAGTGTACGATTCCTCCTTTCTGATACACCATTTATCTGAGGTGTATACGGAGGTGTGAGTTGTGAAACAATCCCACATTCCTACAAATGATCGTCGAATTCCAGACTCAGATATTCGCCACCTCGATCCGACCGAAGCGACTTTATCTTCTTGTCTAGCTGATTTTGTAGCTCATTCTGAAACTTTTTGAACTTGTCAAAACTTTCAGATTTGAGTCTCATGAGGTAGACATAACCGAACCTACTGAAGTCGTCAGTAAAGGTTATGGAAAACCGGTATCCTCCTCTAGCTTCTGGACTAAAGGGTCCACACACATCTGTGTGTATAATCCCTAATAACTCACTAGCCCTTTCATTTTCTCTGTTGAAAGGCTGCTTTGTCATTTTACCAAACAAACAAGATTCGTAAATATCATATGACTCTAAGTTAAATGGTTCTAGAATTCCGTCATCTCGGAGTTTCTCTATGCGTTTCTCATTTATATGTCCTAAATGACAATGCCAGAGGTAAGTTTGATTCAAGTTATTCTTGGATCTCTTACTTATATGATAGATGTCATTGTTATCTAGATTTAGCGTGTATAGACCATTTTCTGGAATAGCTTTAAAATAGAAAATATCATTTTTGAAACATGAAATAACCCTTTCATTCAAAACATAATTATAAGCAAATCAAACGAGATAACATTTTTAATAAGTCTAGGAACAAAGTAACAAGGTTCTAGTTCTAAGACCATGCCCGAAGGAAAACTAAGACAATATGTTCCTACAGCTTTAGCGCCAATCATAGAGCCTTCGCCTACCCGCATGTCCACATCTCCTTGTCTCAGCTTCTTACTTTTCTTGAATCCCTGCAAATGATTGCATATGTGATGACCACATCCGGTATCTAATACCCATGATTCATAAGAAGTAATAAGACAATCTATCATAAAGATACCTGAGTCATTGGGCGAACCAATGTCCAGCTGATCTATGTCGAGTGAGTGCTTGCATGAATCCTTGCTGCCACAGTCTGGGCAACAAATTTCTCCAAGCTCTTCCAGCCAGTCATCTTCCTGCATAGGGTCCAAAACTGTTGACTCTAGCTGTTTTGGATTCAACTCATCGCTGATGCACATAAGGATTTCGTGCAACCCTGCGACAATTATCTCAAAATCACCGAGGACATACATTACCCTCCTCTGGTAATAGTCCGATAAAGAACCGAACAAGAACATAACTAGCTCACGTGGTTTTGATTTTGACCCAAAACATTCATAGCAATCCAAGAGCCTTCTCATATTAATGGGATGATCGCTACTCGGCTGGTTTTCTTTCATCTTTGCTGAAAGAATTTCCTTCATCAGCTGGATGCGACATATCCGTTCACTATACTTGAACTTACGCTCAAGTCCCTGAACAACCTCATAAGATGACTTCTCACGGAGATCATCCGTAAACTCGGATGACGCAGTGAGAACGAGAATCGACATAACATCAGACTCGTCAGCCAGATACTGATAGTAAGCGTCATACTCACTATCCTGGGCATCTACCCCTGGTCGCTCTAGAGGTAATGTCTCTATGATGTGAAGCTTTCCCTGTGCATCCAAAACATTCTTTAGATGCATCTTCCAAGCAGAAAAGTTTGGACCTGAAAGCTTCCACTTGCCCATGATGAGGCTTAGAGATTCCTTTGGTGAATAGAACGGAATAACAGATATAAAAGACATCTACAGAAAAGAAAAGATAAAAAACTGATTCAGTATTGATTATATCTTTCAATAATTATTACCTTTTAAACAATAAATTATTAGACTAGGATCCATATTTCATATTTCCCGATTCAAGGTTTGGGCACTTCCCACCGGGACAATGCTATTTTTGGTAGGTAAACCTATACCAATTGTATCCAACCTGGACACGACTCCTAGATCCACGGGACATCAGTTACAAGAACTGTGCATGTTTAGTCCCTCTAGTGCTTTTTCGGCCAGGACTCCCGATTATCACCAAAATAGATTGCACCACCTAAGACAGTGTGAACTCTGGCCGGGACTCCCGATTATCGCAGAGTCTTTCACACCCTTCCCCGTAATGGTTTGAACCCGAATGCCCAAGATTTGGTCACTTCCGACACCCGAGTACCGTTTAACAGGAATGGTGTACCATTAGGTGGGTAGCACACTGATCTAAGATTTTTTTTAAAAAGGATTTCAAAGTTTTTAACGAGAAAAAGTTTTGCCAGTTTTCTTGTAAAACATTGTTTAATAATTAACTATTATTAAAACCCTTGTTTTATTTCATCGTGAGAATCACAACCACGCATATATAATATGTAAAGAAATAAAACAACCACAAACAACTATGCCTTAGGCTTGCCCTTAGCTAATGTCGGTTTCGTGAGCCATACGAAAAACCTTACGGTCAAAACCTAAGTGGAAAAACACAACACACATGGCATGGCACTCTGAAGCTCCAACTGACTCCAACATCCAATCCTGTTCCCTGCTCCTTGTTCCTTTGTATTGTTTTCAAATCTATTCCAAAAAAAATACACTATTCTATTCTAAAAGCTAGAAATCGAAAAATTACAAAATAATCAAAGGCCCGCAGGCCCGCTAATCTAGTACTTTTACATAATAGAATAGGGGTTGTAAGTGGCACGCATGGCTCCCCACACCATAGAATAGAGTAAACCAATCACAACCACAAGTGCAGAAAGTAAACAATCCACAAGGTCTAGGGCTGGGCTATGGCATCCCAAACATGTATTAAAACGAAATACATTCAACAACTTATTCTAATTATCATATCCTGACGAATTATCTTGACTTTAATTAATGGTTAAAATCACCTGGTTTAATAATTGTCATATTATGTATTAATTATTGTTATGCGTATAAAAAACACTAAAATTAATTAATTTCAACCAACACTTGATTATTGCAATAATAATCATGATTAAAATTAAGAAATTTTAAACATAAGTTTTTACAAAATAAAAACTTATAGTAACCTTTTAGTTTTATCCTGTTAGGTGTTACCCTAAACTAAAACTAAAATAACCTTTGGGCCTCAAAACTGGGCCAAAAGACAGACCATGGGCAAACCACACAACTGGGCCGCAAATATGGTGGACTGAACCACCCAAAATAGTTTGGGCCAAAAAAACGCAGCTCTCGGTTGGGCAGTGGCTGCAGGGCCGAAGCCACGCCACTCCGCCGCCTACTGTCGACCACCGCCTGGCCGCCGCCGACCTGCCTCCGATCACCACCCTGGCCACCACCGACCTGCTGGCCGATGACAACCACCTCGCCGCCGACCAAAAACGGGTGTCAACGAGACTGCCGATGCCGAGACAGCCGGCCGAAACCGACCCCCGACGCCGGCCGTGGTGCTCCATCGTGAAACCGCCGCCGAACTCGGTGGCGTTACCGCCTCCGGAAACCATATCACATAAACAATAAATAATAAATAATAAATAACAACTTTAAATCTAAGAATTTAAAATTTAAACCTTATCCTTTTATCATAACTAATTTTTGTTATCCATTTAAAATTCAAAACTTGATTTTTAAATTACTTGGATAAACAAAAGAAAAGTTAATCCTTAATAAAAAGAAACCTATTCATCATGATAAAAAGAATCCTACCTAGTTCCCTACGAGGTTTGAAGTGGCTCTGATACCACTGAAGGGTTTTGTAGGGTATAAAAACATATCAGAATAACATGCACAGCGGAATAAAGCAAAACCCCCTCCAGTGATCTCATCTAACTCATACAGAAACTAACAGAGAAGCAGAGGATTAAAAGTTATACATTTGCAGTTCAACTTGAAACTTTAATCCTAGAATGCTAAAGGTAGAACACCGCTACTGCACCATCTCGAACGGGCTGCTAGACCGCCAAGGATTTTACCAATGATCAAAACTTGATCCCGTGTGTGTATGTATCACGTTGCCGACCCCTTGGGGTTCTCGGCTTTTTGCGCCGATCGAGAGAGAGAGAGAGAGAGAGGGAGGATTATGGTTTTTTTGTAGCTTGTAATTCTCTTATACTAATCCTAAGGTTTAATAAGGCATATATATATATCCTTATTAAAGCCCAAGCCCGTTTAATTAAAGTCAAGCTTTAATTAAACTATTAAGTAATTACAGAAAATACCCTTTGACCTTTCTAATTAATTAATAACTATTAATTAATTGGTCCTGTTAGTATTTAAACTAAATATTAACTTCTCCTTGAAATAATAAATAATTATTATTTCCTTTTTCTCTTAATAATTAATTAACTAATTAATTATTCTTACACACTGTAAAATCCAGATGGTTCTAATTGGGTGTGTAGCAGTGTGATCCTTTAGTGTCACATAGCATTGGATACGATGGTACATGTTATCTATCTCTGCACACAATCTAACAATTTCCACATAGGATAATCAGATCCATCGAATATGGGACAGCCCATAGCAGACATCTGAGGAAAGTTTGAGGAATTGTTGCTTGTCGACATTGTATACTATCTCAGAATCTTGAATTTCACTTATGAAGTCGTTCAACCTGCTCTGATACCAGTTGTTGGTCCCTTGGTGAGAGTATCAACAAGCAAGTAATGTGTAGAAGGGGGGTTGAATACACTTTCTGCGGAAAATTGAACAAATCAATAAAAAGTGTTAACACACATCAAACCACAAACAATCGAATGCTTTGCTTTCATTAATAAGAAGATGATTACAGAAACAACCAAGTAAGCAACACTTGATATGTAAACACCTAATGTAAATCAAATCTCTCAATCTCTTAAACTTTGCTATCTATAATCACCTTATGATTATAGATACAGGACGACTCTCTAAACAGGATTTATTCACAGATTGAATACTTACCAACTTCACAACAAACGTGAAGATTCGAACACACGAACAATTTGGCAATCTGTGAATTTTCTTGATCACGTTGAACTTACAAACCGTGCATCAAGATTCGTAACACATACGATGAGGTGAACTGAGTTTGGCTCTGTGTCGTTGTTTAGTCGTACCTTTAAACTCATCAGATGATAAGTATTTATAATCCTATTCCTACGGATCCTAACAAACTAGAACTTATCCTAATCTGCTAACAAACTAACGGATAACCCAGAATCTTGAATCTTCAATCTTCAATCTTGAGTCTTCAACCTTCAATCTTGATTCTATAATCTTCTTTTCCACGCCGTAGATATAGAGAGATAAAAGGAATTTAAAACAAATTTAAATTCTCTTAAACTGACTTCTGTTAGTCGGACTGAGTTACTCAGCTTGAAACTCATTAAGCTGAGTTCTTCGAGAACAAACCCGAAATCAAACATGTACTAACACGTATAATGATTAACTCATCCTTAGAAGTCATAAGAGTTAGCTAGAACTTACTTAACAACTCTGTTGAGCTGACTCAGTATATAGGCCGAGTCACTCAGCTCGAAACACATCAAGCTAAATACTCAATCTATATCTTAGGTGACACACACAACTTATCAAACATATTGATAATCTTAATAAGACATAGTCTAAGCTGATCAAACATACGCTCAGCTTATATTCAGCTTATGCTCAGTCTGAAACACTATAAGTGCTTAGTATGATCAAGCTTCATAATTCTGTTTAAGTTATTTAGAACATATCTTACAAACTTAACTTTGTCTCATCAAATTTAAATTGATGAGATCATTTGACCAACAGTCAACATCATGAGTTTGCGTGAAACCTTTTGCCACTAGCCTAGCCTTAAAGGTATGCACCTTTACATCCATGTCGGTCTTCTTCTTAAAGACCCATTTGCACCCAACAACTTTGTTGTGTTGAGGAAAATCCACTAACTCCCAAACTTGGTTGTCATACATGGATTGCATCTCTGCCTCCATGGATTCTAGCCATTTTTCAAATTCTAAACCTGAAGCAGCATCTTGGTAGGTTGTGGGTTCTGAAAGATCCCCTTCGTCGTGAGCAACTAGGAATCCCAGATACCTATCTGGCTCATGACGAGGCCTACAAGACCTGCAAAGGTCTTGTGTTTGAACTTCTTCCTCAACCACAGACTCGGGTTGAGATTCAACAATTCTTTGTTGATTTACAGGTTCGATTATCGGTGGTGTTGTTACCTCTTCTTTTTCAATCTCTTGAAACTCTATTTCCTTTCTTGGAATTTCTGAGTTTAGAAATTTCTCTTCCAAGAATACCCCTTTACGAGCATCAAAGACTTTGTTTTCGTTTTGGGGATAGCCCACGAAGATACACTTATCTGATTTGGGATCGAGTTTGCCTGTGAATGTTAGCTTAACATACACCTCACATCCCCAAATCTTGAGAAAAGACATTTTGGGCCTTTTCCCCGTCCATATCTCGAACGGTGTCTTTTCTACCGATTTTTTCGGAACCCGGTTCAGCATGAATGCCACTGTATCGAGTGCGTACCCGAAAATGACAATGGTAATGAACTTTGACTCATCATTGATCGTATCATGTCAAACAATGTACGATTTCTCCTTTCTAATACACCATTCATCTGAGGTGTATACGGAGGTGTGAGTAGTGAAACAATCCCATATTCCTTCAAATGATCGTCGATTTCTTGACTCAGATATTCGCCACCTCAGTCAGACCGAAGCAACTTTATCTTCTTGTCCAGCTGATTTTGTACTTCATTCTGAAACTGTTTGAACTTGTCAAAACTTTCAGACTTTAGTATCATAAGATAGACATAACCAAATCTACTGAAATCGTCAATAAAGTGATGAAGTACCGGTATCCTCTTCTAGCCTCTGGAGTAAATGGTCCACACACATGTATGTGTATTATCCCTAGTAGCTCACTTGCCCTTTCATTCTCACTGTTGAAAGGTTGCTTTGTCATTTTACAGGACAAACAAGATTCGCAGATATCATATGACTCTAAGTCAAATGGTTCTAGAATTCCGTCATCTCGGAGTTTCTCTATGCGTTTCTCATTTATATGTCCTAAACGACAATGACAAAGGTAAGTCTGATTCAAGTTACTCTTGGATCTTTTACTTATATGATATATGTCTTTGTCATTTTTATCTAGATTTAGCGTATATAGACCATTTTGAGGAATAGCTTTAAAATAGAAAACATCATTTTTGATACAAGAAATAATTTTACTATTCAAAACATAATTAAAACCATAGTCTATAAGCAAATCAAACAAGATAACATTCCTGATAAGTCTAGGAACATAATAACAAGGTTTTAGTTCTAAGACCATGCCCGAAGGCAAACTGAGACAATATGTCCCTACAGCTTCAGCACCAACCATGAAGCCTTTGCCTACCCGTAGGTCCATATCTCCTTGTCTTAGCTTCCTACTTCTCTTGAATCCCTGCAAGTGATTTCAAATGTAATGACCACATCCGGTATCCAATACCCATGATTCATAAGAAGTAATAAGACAATCTATCATAAAGATACTTGAGTCATTGGACGAACCAATGTCTAGCTGATCTATGTCGAGTGAGTGCTCGCATGAATCCGTTCTGCCACAGTCTAGGCAACAAATATCTCCAAGCTCTTCTAACCAGTCATCATCTTGCATAGGGTCCACTACTGTTGACTCTAGCTTCTTTGGATCTAGATCATCGCTAATGCACATGAGAATCTTGTGCAAGCTTGCAACAGTCATCTCAAAATCTCCAAGGATGTACATTACCCTAGTCTAATAATAGTCCGACAAGGAACCGGACAAAAGCATAACTAGCTCATGTGGCTTTGATTTTGGTCCAAAGGTCTCATAGCAATCAAGAAGTCTTCTCACATTTATGAGATGATCGCTAATTGGTTGGTTTTCCTTCATCTTCAGCGAAAGAGTTTCTCTCATCAGCAAGTTACGACATATCCGTTCACTATACTTTAACCTTTCGTCCAATGCTCGAACAACCTCAAAAGATGACTTCTCCCGGAGATCATCTGTAAACTCGTATGAAGCTGAGAGAACGAGAATTGACATAACATCAGATTCATCAGCCAGATACTGATAGTAAGCATCATACTCACTATCCTGGACATCTTCTCCTGGTCGTCCTAGAGGTAAAGTCTCTATGACGTATAGCTTTCCCTGTGCATCTAATACATTCTTAAGATGCATCTTCCAAACGGCAAAGTTTGGACCTGAAAGCTTTCACTTGCCAAAGATAAGGCTTCGGGATTCTTCGGGTGAGTAAAACGGAATAACATATAAAATATACATCTACAGAAAAAGAAAAAGATAAAACCAATTCAGTAATATGATTATATCTTCTAATAATTATTACCTTTTTAAAATAATTTACTAGGATCCATATTTCACATTTTCCGATGCAAGGTTTGGGCACTTCCCACCGGGACAATGCTATTTTTGGTACGTAACCCTATACCATTCGTATCTTACCTGGACACGACTCCTAGATCTGCGGGACATCGGCTACAAGAACCGTGCATGCTTTAGTCCCCCTAGTGCATTTTGGGCCGGGACTCCCGATTATCACAAAATAGATCGCACCACCTAAGACAGTGTAAACTCTCACCGGGACTCCCGATTATAGCAGAGCCTTTCACACCCTTTCCTGCAATGGTTTGAACCCGAATGCCCAAGGTTTGGTCACTTCCGACACCCGAGTACCGTTTAACAGGAAAGACATTAAAAGGATTTCAAAGTTTTTAATCAAAAACTTTTGCCAGTTTTCTTTGTAAAAACACTGTTTAATAATAACTATTATTAAAACCCTGTTTTATTTCATCGTGTGAATCACAACCACGCATATAATAATATGTAAAGAAATAAAACAATACATAACATCTATGCCTTATCCTTGCCCTTAACTAATGTCAGTTTCGTGAGCCACACGAAGAACCCGACGGTCCAAAAAGTAAGTGGATAACAACACACAAGGCATGAACTTCTGAAACTCCCACTGGCTCTAGCATCCAATCCTGCTCCTTGCTCCTTGTATCAGCTTCAAAACCTATTCTACATGTCTATTCTAAAACTAAAAAAAAGCTAGAAATAAAAATTACAAAGTGATCAAAGGCACGCAGGCCCGCTAATCTAGTACTTTTACATTTTAGAATAGGGGTTCTAAGTGGCACGCAGGCTTCCCCACACCATAAAAAGAATAAACCAACTCAACCACAAGAGCAATAAATAAAAACAATCCACAAGGTCTAGGGCTCGGCTATGGCATCCCAAACATGTACTAAACTAATACATGAAATAAAAAACAACTGATTTCTAATTATTCATCTTGATGAAAAATCCTGATTTTAACAATATGTGAAAATCACCTATATTGTATCCTGCTATTTGCAAAAATATATATTTCAAGTTTCATCCTTTATAATTAATCAAAAACTCAAAATAATTTTTTTAAACTCGAAGTTAAAACACGAACTCGTATTCAAACTTCATGTTAACCACGGATACCCGAACCACGAACTAGGCCGAATATGTGAGACTAGGGCCGAAAAAAAAAGAAAAAAACTGGGCCTAAGCCCTTTTTGGGCCGAAACGCAGCCGGGCCGGTTGGGCCGTGGTTCGTGGGACGAAGCCACACCACGCCGCTGCCGTCTTGCCACGCTACCATCTACCTCCCTGCCACCTGCGATCGATGACCGCCGCCTCGCCTGTGCCGCCGTCGACCAGCGACAGCCATTGCCTGGGACGCCTCCGATTAGCGACAGCCGCCGCCTGAGGCCGCTGCCGGCGATGGTGGTGGCTCGGTTTTTTTTCCGCAAATAACAATAACAATAAAAAAACAGATTTAATTAAAATATTAAATCTTATGATCTTTTATCAAAAAACAAATTAATAATCCAACAGAAATCAAACTTGATTTCTATTATCCTGGATAATCAAAAAGTTTTTTTTCTTGATAAAACAAACCTATTTCATCAGAATAAAAAGAAACGTAACCAATTCCCTACGAGACTAGAAGTGGCTCTGATACCACTGAGGGGTTTTGTAGGGTATAAAATCAGATAATAATAATACGCAGCGGAAATAAAAACTCAAAACCCCCTCCAGTGATCTCATCTATTTTTTACAAGAAACTTTACTAGAGTAGAGTATAAAAGTTATACCTTTATGAAAATCAAATCTTGATTCCAGAATGCTAAAGGTAGAACACCGCTACTGCACCACCACGAACAAGCTGCTAGACCGCTACATGATTTCACCAACGATCAACACGCGTATCTCGTGTGTGTGCTGTGCGCCGATCGCACCCCTAGGGGTGTCCTTGGGTTCGGCCGACTTCGAGAAAGGGAGGAGGGAGAGCTAGGGTTTTCCTTTTTGCAATCTTATCTCTCTTATGTTATTCATAAGGCTCTAAAAGGTTATTTATATGTAAACCTTATTAAGGCCCAAGCCCATTTAATTAAAGTTCAGCTTTAATTAAACTATTAGTTAATTGCAGAAAATACCATTTGACCTTTCTAATTAATTAATAACTATTAATTAATTGGTCCAACTAATATTTAAACTAAATATTAATTCCTCCTTTAAAATAATAAATAACTATTATTACTTTTCCTCTCAATAATTAATTAACTAATTAATTATTCCACACACATAACTTGGTAAAATCCAATTGGTTCTAATTGGGTGTGTAGCAGTGTGATCCTTTAGTGTCTCACAGCATTGGACACGATAACACGTGTTATCTATCTCTGCACATAATCTAACAATATTTAATATCAAATCAATAATTAAGTTAACACATCATAACTAATTACCCATGTTTCAAAAGAAAATCATAAGTATGAATTCCAAGAACACTTGAGGAACTGAAGTATTCACCTGCATCACATACAATCAAAGCCTAACAAAACAAAATTGATGCCCCATATGAAAGTATGATCAAATTTATATGAACATGTCATTAACACAAGAATATGAATTGATTTGAACGTATGAACAATCCGTATGAAGCAACTCGGAACCCAATACGAAAGTATATTAACAGGTCAATCAAAACCCTACAATAAACAAAATTGATCTGAAAAAAATCATGAACAATCGAATCTAATAAGCACAATCTAAACTCATCGAGACATACAAACGTAAAAACCATCTAGAAATCATGAACAAAAGATCGAAGAAGAATTCGGAAGCCACATAGCCAACAATCGAAACTCATGTCACTTATGTTGCGAAACCAAAAAACAAACTAAAAAACCAATTATACAAATGACCGCGAAATCAAAATCATCATCTTCATCAATGGAAGATATTTTGCGATTGACCAAAAACTCTGAAGGAAACAATTTCATCTTCTTCAATGGAGACGATGGAGGCTTATCACTTCTTAGGGGTCAGAGACGGTGGACGTTCGGTCGACGATGGGGTCACCGATGGAAGGTTGTCAGTAGTGAGAGAGACAGAGGAAAAAAGTGAGGGTAGATAGAGACTTAAGGTGATAAAAAGAGTAATTATAAAAAGTGTGTTTGGTACAAAGATTATAAGAGTGTTTGCAATCCTCACTTATCACTACACCGTGACGTCAGCTTATTCTCTCACCACTCAACTCAACACGTACTCAGTTATGTAGTGATCACTTTATACCACATCAAACCGATTCGATAAATCTATGAAGGTTCCGAAACGAAATAAGTATTATAGGATCCACCTAATATCTCCACTAACCAATTATAAATTGATGGATTGTGTGCAGGGATAGTATACATGTGTTATCATATTCGGGCACTATAAGTCACTAAAGGGTCATACAGCTGCACACCCAACTTTGAATCAGGAAATAATACATTGTGTATACGGTGATAATTAATAGTTAATTAATTATCCAGAAAAATAATAAATGAATGTTTATTATTTAAGAGAGAAATTAAATATCAGTTAAATATTTATTTATTATGTTTGGTTAGAGAAATACTAATTAATAGTTGATTAATTAATATTAAATAAAACTAGATGGTTTGTTTTGTCGAAAGATCAAAGTCGTTGATAATGGACCGGGCTTTATGGCTCAAGGGCCTTAATCCACTTAAATTACTATTTAAGGGATTAACCCTTGGAAAAAGTTAACAATAATCTCAATAATTAACCTAAGCTAAAAAGAACACACAAACTCTCTCCCTCTCTCTTTTGTTCAGTGACCGAAGCCCCAACACCACCACCACCTTCGGCGGTGGTCAACGGCGATAGGCGGTGGTTGACGGCGGTGCCCTACGGCGGCGACAACACTCACAAGAGATCGAACTCCACGGCAGAGCTCCCCTTTTGCAGCGGCTAGCTCTCGGCGGCGATCGGAAACAGGCTTTTGGTGCTTTACACATACAGGACCTTTTTTGTCTCGAGTATTATTCGTATTGGTGGTCTAGCAGCAAGTTCAAGGGTGCAGTAGCTGTGTATCCCCCTATAGCAGTCCAAGGGTATAATTTCTTATACTTTATTTACCGCTATATATATATATATATATATATATATATATATATATATATATATATATATATATATATATATATATATATATATATATATATATATATATTATCTGTTTAATGTGATTAAAATATTAATTGCCCTGTTCCCCTACTTGATCCAGTTGTGATCATGGGATGTGATTTATGTTTTATTTCCGCTGTGCAATTGTACCATGTAAATCTCAATAATGGTATCAAAGCCTCTTCTAGGCTCGATGGGGGAAAAGTTTGTAATCATATTATTATGTTTATATATATATATATATATATATATATATATATATATGTGTGTGTGTGTGTGTGTGTGTGTGTGTGTGTGTGTGTGAAACTTCTATTTTGGTTTAGATCAAGTTTATGATGTTTTACCAAATAAAGTTTCCAACTTTATTGTTTAATTATATGTATTCATATATTGTGTGAAACTTGTATTCTGGTTTAGGATCAAGTTCTCATCTTTTTACCAAATAAAGTTTCCAGTTTCTTCTATTTATATATGTTTATATATATTGTGGGAAACCTGGTATTAACAAAAGATCAAAGTTTTGATTTTTCTGCTAAATAAAGTTTCCAGTTTAATATATATATATATATATATATATATATATATATATATATATATATATATATATATATATATATATATATATATATATATATATTGTGGGAAACGTGGTTGTAACACCCGCGTTTAGGGCCCGGTCGTTCGTGGTAGTGGTAAGTGTTTTTTTAAATGTTTATATTTATATATTTACCTGTTTATAATTATTTGCTATTTATTTATATATTTGTTTGATGATTACTTGGTATTTAATTGGACCGCGAGGTAATTGATAAAAATATTAAATTTAATATTTTACATGTTAGTTGGTACCATATGATTCATTTTTATACGAGGGTCCCGAATAATACCTCGTTGCTTGTTAACGACTTGAGTAGGTTCACTTTAATTAGGTTCCTGTATATCGGAAAATGGTATTTTAAACTGTGTAGGTGTATAATTTAAATTCCCAGCCGACTCAAGGCGTTATTTGACTATATGGAGTCAAAGTTTGTGTGTTAAGTGTTTATCCATTCTCTTTGCCTTGAAGAAACTCAATAGAACTTACTCCAACACTTTTATCTTTGACTTTGTGTGGGTTTTACTGAATTCAAGTAAGTTTATCATCTTATAATCTGATATTGATTAGTTCTTGATAGCTCATGATGAGTTCTTGCTTAAATATGTTAATTTCTTGATTTCTAGGGTTTAGAATCATGTGGGTTTTTGCCTAATCCGAGATTTGTTTATGTTTTTACAAGTTCATGGTAATTACTTACTGATTTAGAGTAGATAATATGTTTAATTTTTGTGTAATTGATGGTTGAGCTCAAAAACCACCATTAATGGAGGTTTTGATGAAATTTGAGAACTTGAAATTCAAGGATTTGATGTCTAAAAGTGTTTTGATGTTTGTTATAGGTTAGTAACATGTTAGTTGTAGTTTATATATGTTTAGAAGTAGTTTTGGTAGTGATTTCAAACCTGAGAATCGAGTATTTGGTGATTGTATACATGCTGGAACAGAACAGGGAACAAGACAGGCCTGCTGTTGCTGTGTTCACTAATGAACACCACACGTTTATTTTGTGCCTGTCATAAGATTTTTGCGTTTTGTTGTCCTACGTTGACCCGGGTGCTGATGTACACTATTAGTACTTGTTATATAAGTGTTATATGATATCTATGAGTGGTTTTTGAGGGTAAACCATGCTTGGAAAGGCCTTGAATTATTTACGATAAATTGATGATTAACGGCTACTTTAAATTCGAGAAACGGACTGATATGACTTGTATTCGTGTTCCGTTAATTCCTATATGTCATATATATTATATAAAGTGATCCTAAAGTGTTGAACGTGTATTCCATGTTAGTTTGGTGTATTAAAATCAAACGGGTTGGCTTTGACCCGTTAGTAAGCTAAGTTATGATATATGGACTTTAAATGTGTTTTGTTGATTGCTACACCTTGTTGGTAACATATATGGATATTTAAATGGTATTAGATGTTTTCCATATTGATTATGTGAGTTTTGCGTAACGGTTAAGTTATGACCTAATTGTGTTGTTACTTGAATTATTAAGTTAATTGGAAATTGATTCACTAATTCGTTTATATTGTGTTCTCAAGAAATCCGAAGCCTCAGTGAAATTAGACAACTGGGCTTGGTGTGTCGAGTACACAGGTGAGTGGACTTTAATTCATTGGTGGCTTAGTTATAACTGTTATGGTTACTTGAATTTTATACGATTAATCATGCAATAAACTGTTTAGTCTGATATGATTGTTTGATTGGTTATTTGATGATTATTGCGATTGAAATCAAGATATGAGTATCAAGGAGTGAAATTGTGCTCATGATGTTTGTGGCAGAGGTCAGTTAAGCGTGGTTTTGGGATGAGCCAGTTGCTTCTGGTTAGGCAGTTTTAGACCCTCTGTTTCATTTGTTGTAGTAGAGGGGGTTTAACTGTGCCATTTAGCAGATGGCTATCGGTAGATCATTGCTATGGCCAACATTTGTCGTAGGCTCGACAGAGCCGCCGGTCCTTTGATATTTGAGATTAACTATTCTTGTGATCGTTGTGGTTCTGCTAATTGTTGCTTGTGGCTTGATTTCCATTCACTTAGCTTTGTGCTAATTCCCCACCCTAACTCTTTGTTGCGGGAATTTGAGAGCACGGTAGATTGCAGCTTTTGTGTAGAGGGAAAGTTTGACCGTAGCTCTGTTATTTTGGATTTAGAAACAATGTGCCATTTTGGTTAAATGTTTTGTAACACTAAACAAGGTACTGTATGTTTGTACAGTGTTGGTTTTAACTTATGATGTTATTTCCTTTTTGAATTAATGACATAATACTTCCGCTGTGATTTAAAAAAAATGGCTAGTATTTTACGGTGTTACAAGTTTGGTATCAGAGCCATGGTTTGGCATGCGAGCACGGTTAGAGTGTTCAATTCCCAAATATTTGCTCGAGGTTGGTCAAACATTTCCTGTGGGGGAGTTAGAGTGTTTGGATTTGTTGTGTGTGTTGTGGTTAGTATGTGTGTACTAACGGTTTGTCTAATAAGTTTGGAGGTGATGTGATTGTAACAGATATGGAAAGTCAAAAGATCTCACCCGAGATTCCTGTGACCCTTTCTCAGGCTGGAACTTCTACAACTCCGGTATTAGAGAATCCAGTAATAGTCAACACCTCGGGTACAGAAATAGAAACAACTCAGAGTGATTATATTTTTCAACTTGAAAGTGAACTACAGGAGCTTCGAGAAACAGTTCACAACTTTAAGCAGCAGAGGTTGACACAAAATCTTCAGGCATCGTTTCCAACAGCAGCTGTTACTACAGTATCAACAACTCCACCACTTTCAGTACCATTTTCTATTCCATATTCTACTGTTGCTTCGCAGGGTACACAACAACCAATTATCTATCAATTTGCTGCACCAGGAGCTTACCCCTACCCAGGATTTGGTCAACATAATAAATTTAAGCAATTCATGGATTGTAAACCCTCAGAGTATAGCGGTAGCACGGACCCCAGTAAAACTTTGAATTGGTTTAGGGAGATGACCAAGGCTTTGGATGCTTGTGAATGCGAGGAGAATATGAGGGTGCGGTATGTTACTCAAAGACTTAGAGGAGATGCCATGGTATGGTGGGAATCGATTACAGGCCATTTTACCAAGCAGAAGATGGATAGTATTACTTGGGAGCAATTTCAGAGAAAAGTTTGTGAACAGTACTGCGGATCTTTTGAGATGGCACGAATCAACAAGGAGTTCATGGATTTGAAGATGACCGGTAATATGTCTGTGGATGATTTGATTAGGCAATTCAACGAGAAGTTACGATTTGCACAGCAGTTGGTTCCAGACGAAGCTTCACGAGTTCAGTATTTTGTGGAGCTTTGCACCCAGATTACAGAAGTGCTACCAGTGGGCTAGCACTTTATCTCAAGCCTTTACCCTAGCTAAGTCAGCTGAGGGTGATGCTCAAGCCAAGGAGAAGTTGAATAAAGATAGAATTTCTCAGCAGAAATCCCGGTTTGATCATTTTAATACTCAACATCGGCAGGGAGCTCAAGGAGGTCAGGGAAGTCAAGGTCAAGGACAGGGTCAGAGTTAGAGTAGTCAGAATCGTAGGCCTACATCTGTGGGTCTACTCAGAGAGCCCCATGGTGTAATAAATGTAAGTCTTTTCACCATGGACCTTATACCCCACAAACAACAAGATGTATTCGTTGTGGTCAGTTTGGGCATGAATGGAAGAATTACAGATTCCTGAGGAGTGTTTGTTGGAACTGCCAAAAGGAGGGGCACAGAGCAGGTGAGTGAGGTATGGGTAAGAAACCGGGGACTGGGTCAGTATCGGAATCGGTTGTGGGATCTTCGTCCGCTTCAGAACATAAAAGGAAGAACCCTCCGTCAGCTGAGGGTAGAGCATTCCGGATGTCAGTAGATGATGCTGCTGCTACTGATAATGTCATTACGGATATGTTTCTGATAAATTCTATACCTGCATGTGTGTTATTTGATTTTGGTGCCAATCGTTCATTTATTTCTGTGGTATTCTGTGATAAATTGAAATTGCCTACTTCAAATGTTGCTGCTCCACTAGAAGTATAGATAGCTAATGATAAAACGGTTCCAGTCACAACGGCTGTGTCTAGGGCTGAAATTGATATTGATGGTACATGCTTTCCTGTTTCTTTTCTGTTAATGCCTATAATTGGTTTCGATGCTATTGTGGGTATGGATTGGTTGAGCCAGAACCGAGCTGTTATTAAATGTCATAGAAAACCAATTTCATTTCCTTTACCTGATGGGTCACACGTAGTGGTTCGCGGGGAGAGGGTCAGACCTGCATTTCCTATTATCTCGTATATGAAGGCTAGAAAATCTCTGGCCAAAGGGTGTGAATCCTACCTTGGGCATGTTGTTGATGTCAAAAAGGAGAAACAGATTGTTCCTGATCTCCGGGTGGTTTTGGAATACCCGGAAGTGTTTCCCGATGAATTACCTGGGTTGCCTCCGGTTCGTGAGGTAGAATACAGAATTGATTTAATTCCAGGTTCGAGTCCAGTGGCTAAAGCTCCTTACAGGGTAGCTCCTTCTGAAATCCGTGAGATGATGACTCAAATTCAAGATTTGTTAGACAAGGGTTTTATTCATCCTAGTTCTTCTCTGTGGGGTGCACCGGTTTTATTTGTTTGAAAAAGAAAGACGGTACTCTGCGTATGTGTATTGACTACCGGGAACTGAATAAGAGGACGGTTAAAAATAAATACCCTTTACCCAGAATTGATGATTTGTTTGATTAGCTGTAGGGTGCTTCTTATTTTTCTAAAATTGATTTGCGTTCGTGTTATCACCAGGTACGTGTTTCTGATGCTTATATTCCTGAAACAGCTTTCCGTACCAGGTATGGTCATTATGAGTTTTTAGTTATGCCTTTCAGTTTAATTAACGCCCCTGCTGTATACATGGATATAATGAACCGGATTTATCGGCCGTTTTTGGATAAATTCGTGATTGTATTTATCGATGACATCTTGGTTTATTCGAAAACTGAGTCTGAGCACGAGCTTCATTTAAGGCAAGTTTTAGAAACGTTAAAAAGGGAACATCTTTTTGCAAAATTTTCCAAATGTGAATTCTGGATGCGGGAGGTTCAGTTTTTGGGGCATGTTATCTGTAAAGATGGGGTTAAAGTCGATCCGGCTAAAGTTGAAGCGGTTATAAACTGGAATGCTCCTAAATCACCATCTGAGATTAAAGGTTTTTTGGGATTGGCGGGTTATTATCGCAGATTTATTAAAGATTTTTCAAAAATTGCGAGTTAATAACGAAATTAACCCGTAAAGATGTGCCATTTAAGTGGAATAATGAACAGGAGACAACTTTACAAACTTTGAAATAGCTATTATGTCAGGCTTCTATTCTTGCACTACCTGATGGTTCTGATGAATTTGTAGGATACTGCGACGCTTCCTTTGCAGGTTTGGGTTGTGTTTTAATGCAACATGATCGGGTTATTGCTTATGCTTCGCGCAACTGAAGCCACACGAGAAGAATTATCCAACCCATGAATTAGAACATGCAGCTGTAGTCTTTGCATTGAAACTGTGGAAGCGTTACTTATATGGTACGAAATGTGTTATTTGTACTGATCATAAGAGTCTGCAGTAAGTATTTTCCCAGAAAGAACTTAATATGCGGCAGAGACGGTGGTTAGAACTCATTAGATACTATGATTGCGAGATTCGATATCACCCGGGGAAAGCAAATGTTGTAGCAGATGCTTTGAACCGCAAGGGAACTGGTGACAGTATCCGATTTATGCGAATTGAGATCGTTTCTGACTTAGTGGATAGACTTAAATATGCTCAGCTATAGGCTTTAAAAGATAAAAATCTAAAGTCAGAAATTATGATAAAGAGAAAAGATGATTTGATTGATGATTCACGTGGATTAAAGACTTATCAGTCTCGTGTTTGGGTACCATTACATGGGGAGCTTCGGGGTTTGATTTTGTCAGAGGCTCACAAGTCAAGATTGTCTGTTCATCCTGGTAGCACTAAAATGTATAACGATCTGAAAGCGCTGTATTGGTGGCCTACGATGAAGACGGATGTTGCAAAATTTGTGGAAACATGTCATATTTGTGCACATGTCAAAGCAGAGCACCAGAAACCCTACGGGTCTTTGAAACAGTTGGAGATACCAGAGTGGAAATGGGAGCACATCACGATGGATTTTGTATCCAAACTTCCATGTACTCAGTGGAAATATGATAAGATTTGGGTGATCGTTGACTGTTTGACGAAGAGTGCTCATTTTCTTGCCACCAGCGAGACAGCTTCACTCAACAGACTGGTTCAGTTGTACATTGATGAGATTGTATCACGGTACGGTATTCCTATTTCTATTGTTTCTGATCGAGATCCCAGATTTGTTTCTAACTTTTGGATGAGTTTACATCGTGAATTGGGGACGCGTGTTAATTTGAGTACATCTTACCATTCTCAGACAGACGGTCAGACTGAGGGTACCATTCAGACACTTGAGGATATGCTACGCACTTGCGTGTTAGAGTATGGTGGGTCTTGGGATTCACACTTGCCTTTGATTGAATTTGCGTATTATAATTCTTAACACTCGAGTATCGGTATGCCACCTTATGAGATGTTATATAGTCGTCGATGCCGTACTCCTACATGTTGGTTAGAGGCAGGTGAGAAACAGTTGCGGGTCCCGATATTGTTCAGATGACAGCTGAGAAAGTTGCTATTGTTCGAGAAAAGTTGAAAGCTTCCGGAGATAGACAGAAGATGTACGCAGATCCATGCCGCCGACCAGTTTCTTTTGTTGAAGGTGAGTTGGTTTGTATGAAAGTTTCTCCGTGGAAAGGGGTTATACGCTTTGGGAAGCGCGGGAAACTAGCTCCACGATACATTGGTCCGTTCTGTATACAGAAGATAGTCAACGACCAGACGGTTACTCTTGACCTTCCACCTAAATTAGCGGGTATTCATGATACGTTTAATGTCTATTACTTGCGTAAATGTAAAGTTGAAGATGAAAGTCAGATTCTCCCGGTACATGATTTGAAAATTGATTCGAAAAAGCGGTTAGTAGAAGAACCCGTTGAGATAGTTGATCGTAAAATAACGAAGCTTCGTAGAAAAGAGATTCCTATGCTTTTGATTAAATGGAAGCAGAGTTTGGGTTATGATTTAACGTGGGAGACCGAGGCTGACATGAGGAACCGCTACCCTAGTCTATTTGAGCGCGATGAGATTCCGGGGACGGAATCTTCTTTACGGGGGGAGATTTGTAACACCCGCATTTAGGGTCCCGGTCGTTCGTGGCGGTGGTAAGTGTTTATTTAATTGTTTATATTTATATATTTACTTGTTTATAATTATTTGCTATTTATTTATATATTTGTTTGATGATTACTTGGTATTTAATTGGACCGCGAGGTAAATGATAAAAATACTAATTTTAATATTTTACATGTTAGTTGTTACCATATGATTCGTTTTTATACGAGGGTCCCAAATAATACCTCGTTGCTTGCTAACGACTTGAGTATGTTCGCTTTAATTAGGTTCCTGTATATCTGAAAATGGTATTTTATACTGTGTGGGTGTATAATTTAAATTCCCAGCCCGACTCAAGGCGTTATTTGACTATATGGAGTCAAAGTTTGTGTGTTAAGTGTTTATCCATTCTCTTTGCCTTGAAGAAACTCAATAGAACATGCTCCAGCCCTTTTATCTTTGATTTTGTGTGGGTTTTACTGAATTCAAGTAAGTTTATCATCTTATAATCTGATATTGATTAGTTCTTGATAGCTCATGACGAGTTCTTGCTTAAATATGTTAATATCAAGTGGGTTTTTGCCTAATCCGAGATTTGTTTATGTTTTTACAAGTTCATTGTAATTACTTACCGATTTAGAGTAGATAATATGTTTAATTTTTGTGTAATTGATGGTTGAGCTCAAAAACCACCATTAATGGAGGTTTTCATGAAATTTGAGAACTTGAAATTCTAGGCTTGGATGTCTAAAAGTGTTTTGATGTTTGTTATAGGTTAGTAACATGTTAGTTGTAGTTTATATATGTTTAGAAGTAGTTTTGGTAGTGATTTCAGACCTGAGAATCGAGTATTTGGTGATTGTATACATGCTGGAATAGAACAGGGAACAAGACAGGCCTGCTGTTGCTGTGTTCACTAATGAACACAGCACGTTTTTTTTGTGCCTGCCATAAGATTTTTGCGTTTCGTTGTCCTACGTTGACCCGGGTGCTGATGTACACTATTAGTACTTGTTATATAAGTGTTATATGATATCTATGAGTGGTTTTTGAGGGTAAACCATGCTTGGAAAGGCCTTGAATTATTTACGATTAATTGATGATTAACGGATACTTTAAATTCGAGAAACGGACTGATATGACTTGTATTCGTGTTCCATTAATTCCTATATGTCATATATATTATATAAAGTGATCCTAAAGTGTTGAACGTGTATTCCATGTTAGTTTGGTGTATTAAAATCAAACGGGGTTGGCTTTGACCCGTTAGTAAGCTAAGTTATGATATATGGACTTTAAATGTGTTTTGTTGATTGCTACACCTTGTTGGTAACATATATGGATATTTTAAATGGTATTGGATGTTTTCCATATTGATTATGTGCGTTTTGCGTAACGGTTAAGTTATGACCTAATTGTGTTGTTACTTGAATTATTAAGTTAGTTGAAATTTGATTCACTAATTCGTTTATATTGTGTTCTCAGGAAATCCGAAGCCTCAGTGAAATTAGACAACTGGGCTTGGTGATTGGAGGACACAGGTGAGTGGACTTTAATTCACTGGTGGCTTTAGTTGTAACTGTTATGGTTACTTGAATTTTATATGATTAATCATGCGATAGACTGTTTAGTTTGATATGATTGCTTGACTGGTTATTTGATGATTATTGCGATTGAAATCAAGATATGAGTATCAAGGCATGAAATTGTGTTCATGATGTTTATGGCAGAGGTAAGCTAAGCGTGCTTTTGGGCTGGGCTAGTTGCTTCTGTTGCATTTATTGTAGTAGAGGGGGTTTAACTGTGCCAGTTAGCAGATGACTATCGGTAGATCATTGCTATGGCCAGCATTGGTCGTAGGCTCGGCAGAGCCGCCGGTCCTTTTATATTTGAGATTAACTGTTCTTGTGATCGTTGTGGTTATGCTAATTGTTGTTTGTGGCTTGATTTCCATTCACTTAGCTTTGTGCTAATTCTCCACACTAACTCTCTGTTGCAGGTTTTTGATAGCACGGTAGGTTGCAGTGTTTGTTTGCAAGAAAAGTTTGACCGTAGCTCTGATATTTTGGATTTAGAAACGATGAACCATTTTGGTTAAATGTTTTGTAACACTAAACGAGGTACTGTATGTTTGTACAGTGTTGGTTTTAACTTATGATGTTATTTTCTTTTTGAATTAATGATATAATACTTCCGATGTGATTTTTAAAAAATGGCTAGTATTTTACACTGTTTTTAGTAAAAGATCAAAATTTTGATTTTTCTGCTAAATAAAGTTTCCAGTTTAATATGATATATATATATATATATATATCAGATCAATAAAGAACTATGTGTTAAACAAAGAACTTAAAGAACCAATCTGGACCATTGGATCATCAAAATTAATGGATGAGATTTAACGATGACAAAATTGTAATTATGATGTATTAATATAGGAAGAAAAGAGCAAACATGGAAAATCCCTCCCTCCAACAACCCATGATTAAAAAAAAAAACTCCAAAAACTTTAAATTGTCATAACTTTTTAAGTTTTGTGAATTTTAACAAAAAAATTATACCAATCTTTTAGTTTTTTAATCCTCTTTCAAATAAGATCACTCTTCCCATATTTTTTTAATTTTTTTTAACATGAAATTTTTGTTTGCATTTTGGGCAGTATGTAGTGTTTTGTATCCATTTTGCATTTTGGGTTTTAATGTGTAATTTTGCATTTTAGACTGCATTTTCATTGAACAATGTTAGATTTGCATTTTGCATTTTCATAATTTTTGTATTTTGGAAGCATCTAGATGACCTGCATGTTTATATTTTGTGTTTTTCGGGTTTTGCATTTTGTATTTAGAATGAACCCAGCTCAAAATGCAAACTTTGCATTTCAAAAAAAAGTTTCAGAAATATATCAAGTCTGGTCTTGTTTGAAAGAGGACGAAAAACTGAATCTAACGATATACTTTTTTTTGCAAAAATTCTTAAAAACGATTAAGTTATGATCACTTAAAGTTAAGTGGGGTTTTTTTTTATTTATATAGTTGATTTTTTTCTTTTTTTGTTATTTTCCAATTTTGCTGTTAATCAAAGTGCCACGTGTAATTACGAAGATGATTCTTTAGGTTCTATGTTTAAGGGAGGTTCTATATATAACCTCACCCTATATATATATATATATATATATATATATATATATATATATATATATATAATATTGCATCAACATAGAACCATGTGTTAAACAAAGAACCCATAGAATTGATCTGGACCATTGGATCATCAAAATCAATGGATGAGATTTAACGATGGTGTAAGTGTAATGATCATGTATTAATATAGGAAGAAAAGGGCAAACATGGAAAATCCCCCTCTCAACAAACCCACGATTTAAAAAATTATACCCCCGAAAACTTTAAATTGTCATAACTTTTTAAGTTTTGTAAATTTAAACAAATAAATTATACAAATTTTTTAGTTTTTTAATCTTCTTTTAAACAAGACCACTCTTCACATATTTTTCTATTTTTTTTAAAATGAAAATTTTGTTTGCATTTTGGGCAGCATAGAGTGTTCTCTACGGATTTTGCGTTTTCGGTTTGAATGTGTAATTTTACATTTTGGACTGCATTTTAATTGAATCATGTTGGATTTACATTTTGCATTTTCATAATTTTTGCATTTTGGAAGCATCTAAATGACCTGCATTTTATATTTTGCATTTTTCATTTTTTGCATTTTGCATTTAGAATGAACTCAGCTCAAAATGCAAACTTTGCATTTTAAAAAAAAAAGTTTCAAAAACATATGAAGCCCGGTCTTGTTTTAAAAAGGAAGAAAAACTGAATTTAATGATATAATTTTTTTGTTAAAATTATAAAAAACGAACGAGTTATGATAATTTAAAATAAGTGAGAAGTTTTTTTTAATTTTGGTTTGTCGTTGGGTTCTTTTTAAAATCACGTGAGTTTTTTTTTCTAATTTTCTTTTTTTACCCCTAAACAATGTGCCACGTGTCATCACGAGTGGGGTTCTTTAAGTTCTATGTTTAAGGGAGATTCTTAATATAACCTTACCATATATATATATATATATATATATATATATATATATATATATATATATATATATATATATATAGGCAAAAGTTCAAAGGAGAACTGTTTTTCATACGAGAACCGCGAGAACCAATCTGAGCCGTCCAATTCTCCCTCTTTCAATGTCATTGCCCACCCATGAATTAATCACATGCACCCTGCCACACTTGATCCCCTCACGCTCCACATCCATGAATTCCACTTTATCAAATCAATGGTTAAGATTGGTTATCGCAGTTCTCGTACGAAAAACAATTCTCGTTTGAATCGTCCTCTCTCTCTCTCTCTCTATATATATATATATATATATACATATATATATATATATAATGTGTGAAACTTGGTTTTGGTTAAAAGTCAAAGTTCTTGAATTTTTAGCCATGTAAAGTTTCCAGTTTATATGCTTTTATATGTGTATATATAAATTGTGTGAAACTTGAAACTGACAAAAGTTCAAAGTTTTTAAATTTTTAATCAAGTTTCCAGCTTTATTATTAGTATTGATTATATTGACGTCTTTTTATGTTACGGGGATTAACACAAAACTAGTTGAGTTTTGGTGTTAAGATTCAAGTTTTGAATCATCCCGAGATTTTATATATAGGGTGCATGGTCATATTGTGTGTTTTATTTAATTAATATTTTTGTGTCGTGATTGCATATTTATTACTATTTATTTAGCCAAACGCCTAAGACCTAGTGGATCACTTTGTGTTGTATTAATTTCTTGTTGTGGTTGATTACATTTATTATTTATCTGGTGTGGGGAGGTCTGCGTGCCACTTACAATCCCTATTCAATTTTGTAAAAGTACTAGTTATAGCGGCCTGCGTGCCTTTGAATTATTTTGTAATAGGTCACTAGATTTTATCAAAAATTGTATAGGTTAGTTTGATATTTGTAAATGTAATATTTTGGAGCCGATCAAGGCAAGACAAGGAGCAAGACAAAGAGAGGAAATGCTATGGATACTGGAGCCAGTGGGAGCATAAGAAATTCATGTCGTGTGTGTTGTTGTGATCCAGTTAGGGTTTTGACAATAGGGGTGCTTGATTATTAATTCAAGTACCAAGTGATTGTCAAAGGCGTTATATGTTTTGGCTTATTATTATTATTAATTGCGTGGTTTTGATATTAATTATCTAAATATTGCACGCTCGTCGTTAAAACCATATGTGTACTTTTTTAAGTTGAAATGTTTTTTCACTTAAAAAGATAATAGTTTTACAAGTTTTGTAAAACGGAAAAACTAGCAAAGTTTTTGAAACAAATAAACCATTTTAAAATCTTAGACCAGTAGTGCTACCCATCTAATAGTACACCTTCCTGCTACCGGTACCTTGGTGTGTTGTCGTGACCAAACCGTGGACACCCGGGTTCAAACCTGTTGGTTCCTTGGTGAGAATAACAACAAGCAACAGATGTGTAGAAGGGGGGTTGAATACACTTTCTGCGGAAATTGAACAAATCAAATAAAAGTGTTACACAAACTACAATCAATCGAATGCTTTTATTAAGAAGATGATTACAATGCTTTGAATAAGAAGATGATTACAATAACTATCAAGTAAGCAACTCTTGATATATAACCACATAATATAAATATCTCAATCTCTCAAACTTAGCTATCTATAATCAACTTATGATTATAGATACTGACGACTCTCTAAACAGGATTTACACAGATTGATAACGTACCAATATCACAACTAATGTGATTATTCAAACACACGAATAACTTGGCAATCTGTGAGTTTCTTGATCACGTTGAACTGACAAACAGTGATTCAAGAATCGTAACACATACGGTGAGGTGAGGTATTTGGCTCTGCAACACTTAGTTGTTTTTGTATCTAAGTCGTACCTCTAAACTTATCAGGAGATAAGTATTTATAATCCTGTTGCTACGGTTCCTAACAAACTGGACTAATCCTAATTTGCTAACTAACTATCGGATAACTCGGAATCTTGAATCTTGAATCTCCTTATCTTGAGTCTTCAATCTTCAATCTTGATTCTGAAGTCTTCTTATCTTTGCCGTAGATATAGAGAGATAAAACTGAATTTAAAACACATTTAAATTCTCTTAGACTGACTTCTTTAGTCAGGCTGAGTTACTCAGCTTGAAACTCATCAAGCTGTGTTCATCGAGAACACACTCGAAAACAAACATTGACTAACATGTATAATTATTAACTCATCCCTAGAAGTCTAAAGAATTAACTAAAACATATTTAGCAACTCTGTTAAGCTGACTCAGTCTTCACGCTGAGTAGCTCAGCTTGAAACTCATCAAGCTGAACTCAATATGTATATCTTAGTTTACACACACAGCTTATCAAACATATTGATAATCTTACTAAGATATAGTCTAAGCTGATCGAACATATGCTCAGCTTATACTCAACTTATACTCAGCTTATACTCAGTCTGAATCACTATAAGTGTTCAGTCTGGCTAAGCTTCATAATTCTGTTTAAGTTATATGTAGAACACATCTTACAAACTTAACTTTGTTTCATCAAATCTTAACTGATGAGATCATTTTCCTAACAAACTTCCCCTATTTGATGATGACAAAACCATCAAACAGTTTGTAAGTTTGTTTAACAGAATTATGTCTCAAGTCTTAAACTTATTAAGATTTTTATATTTGAACTGATCAAATATTAATTGAACATATCAATTTTAATTGAACTTATCAATTTAAATTGGAACACACCAACTTTTAGTTGAACACACCAACCAATTACATTAATGAATAAGAACTTATCAGTTATTCATTTAGCTGAACTTATCAGACTTATATATATGAACACATCACAACATAGTTGAATATATCAAACTTTGTACTTGTATTAATTGAACTAATCATAATACAAAATGATTGATCACTTAGATCATGCACACTAAGTGCTTACAAAAATATTAGAACTAATCTAATATTTACAATAGAACTAATCTATTGAGGATGCAGCTCTTCAAACTCTTTGATTTCCTTGTTGATTTTTCAAGGATTTCTTGCAGGTTAGGTAAGTGTTGAAGCTGATCCTTTTGAGATCTGATTGCTCTGTTTATTCTGTATCTGAACTTTGCAGTTTGTTCAGTCTTTTCTACAATTTGTCTCAGAGCAAACACTTGAGATACCCCACATGTGTAAATACTTTCATCAGACTTGAAGCATTGTTCACCGTTTCTATCCAGGTACATGAATCATTTCTCAGGCTTTTCCACATAAGTGTTTTCTTTAAACTCCAAGCTTTCAGGAAGACTCAGAGTGTACTTATTTGCTTTTGCTAATCCAGCTGGCTTTTTCAAATTGCCCTTCCCCGTTTTGTGAAAGGAAGTTAGTAGGGTTACAATCTCAGATCTGGGTATGAGTTTCAATGAATCAGCTCTTGCAAGTAGCCTTAGCAACTCATCTTTAACTTGATTTCTGGCAGAGGACTTTTCCATCTGCTTAATAAGTATGGCAACTTGCTTCCACTCTTCATAACCCAGTCTATGCATTTGATTCAGCTCCAGAGATGATGTCTCACCATTTCTAAAGACAAACTCTAGAATGATGATCCCTTGAGCTGAGCTCAACTGTAGTGTATTTATTTGAGAGGAGAAGTAGGTCCTTGTATAACACTGAGTTATGTATTCCCCTTCAGATTGACTCTGGACAGGAAGCTCCTCTACTTCTTCCTCCTTGGGCACGATTGGCAGTCTGAGTCTAGAAAGCTCTTCATTCTGCTTCTTGATTTGATCAGCCCAAGCTCTTTGTCTTCTCTCTTTCTCCTCCGCTAACTCAGCTTGAATATCCATTTGTCTTCTTCTTAGCTCATCGACAGATATCCCAAGCTGGTCAGCTTCCTCTTGTTCTAATCTTCTAACTACCATCAGTGAAGCTCTCTCTTGTAATGTCATTTTATCTGCAGAGTCTTCATCTGAGGCTGATGATTCACTTAGAATCATTTTCCTTCTTTTCTGTTGAGGGGCTCCTGATTCATCTGAGCTGAGCACTACTGGTCTTTTGCCTTTTTCTTTCTCAGTCAGCTCAGGTTCTTTCTCTGTTTCTTTCTCCCCCTCAATCTGATCTGCTCCCTCTGCCAATAGTAGTAAAGCTTCAGCTTCTTGAACCTTCTCCCCCTTTTTGTCATCATCAATAGGAGTTGAAGTCTTTTGTTGTTGTAGGGCAGCAACCGCAGATTTTAATTGTGCTACCTCTTCCTCAAGCGAATCCAAAATCATTCACATTTCCTTTTTAGTCTGCTTTTTCTTGAGGTGTAGCTTTTCAAACTGACTTTTAAAGAAGTTTAGTAAATCATCCAAGTCAGCCTGAGAAGGTTGGAATTTGGGTGCATCGTCCAAAGGTTGGTGTTTACCTTCAAATTCATCTGCACCAGAGTTTGGACCCTGTGAATCACCTTGGTTTGAAGATGAAACATTGACAGGTCGTGTGATAGGGTGTGAGAAGTGAAGAGAAGTAATGGGGCTCGAAATGTGAAGTATATGGGTTGGTGGTTGGCTTATTGGTTTGGAGGGGGTGATTGACTTTGGGGGTTGGTCATATATTCAATGTCACCTAAGTGTGTCTGCTTAGGCACAGTAATGGGCTCTCCCATGGCACTGGAGAGTGTGGGCTGAGTAGACACCACACCCGGATAAGGCTGTTAGGTAGTAATGAGCCTCGAGGTTGACACCTTAAGAGTAGGCGTCTCCCCCTCAACTCCTGCCGGTGGAGGGATCAATGTGATCTCAGCTCCAGTGATGCCGTTAGGAGTGGCACCACGTATAGCAGTTTTACATGTATAGGTTCGGATATTCTCCCTAGCAGCAGTGGGCAAGCTAGGGGTGGCTTCAAAGTGGGATTGTAAATGGAATGAAGGTGGAGGAGATGGGTTAGACTCGGTTGGGCTTACCACAACCTTATCTCCAAAAACGGATGGAGAATAGTGAGAAGAAAGATAAAGTGGAGAGGTTTTACCAGAAGCAGCTTCAATGGTAGCTGGTTCAGCTTGAGCAGAGTGCTCAGCTTGAACCTCCGTGTCAGCTTGGGAAGCTCCCCCTTGAGGTGATCCCTCATCTCCACTGGCAGATGAAACTCCCTCAGCAACCAAGAGCATTGAACCACTCAGACCCTCTTGCTCAGGGAAGATGTCATTGTTAAACATCTTGGAGCTGAGTGTTGGGGTAGGGAACACATCCTATCCAGCTTCATAGAGATCTCCCAACTCAGCTTGAATAACCAAGGACAAGTACCTAATGAATGGCACATGGAGGTCCCTGGTGGTCTTCAGTACCTGGACTTTGAGCTCGTTGAAGATGAGCTGTGCATAGTCTATACGTCTATCGAAGAATATGTTGTACAACAGCTGCATTTCAAACTCGTTGACTTGGTCCAAGCCACCAACTTTAGTCCCCAGTGAACGTACCACTGTTGAAACCATTAAGCCCCAGCTGGTTGGGAAAGTGGTCTTCTTAATCACTCCTTCAGTTTGAGGGTGACCCATCTGAGGTAGAACTGACCTCTCCACTTGTCTAGTCACGGTGGGCTCGAACACATCTTGAACAGGGAGTTGAAGAACATCCCTTAGCCGTTGAACCGTGAGGGCCACTATTCTATCGCCATTGAGAACAGTGCCTGTGATCTCTCCTCTGTTCTGGTTGAAGGTGCATGTGTACCAGAACTCCAAAAGGTGTTGTGGAGCGATGTTAACAGGTGCTCTAGTGAAGGCAAATGATAAAGGGCATTTCCGAATGTAGGCGACCCAGATTTCATATCCTCTGCCCTGTTTCCTCGGAGGAATAGCAAGACAGGCACGCTGATTGTTGATTTTGATCAGCGGTAATCCATTATTTTTGAATGCAACACTCCTGACCATTCGATCACTAAGAACGAGAATGGTTCCTTCCATCGTTGAAATTGCAGATTACACTGAGTAACTGATTTCTTTGCACTGAGCAATGAGCGTTGCACTGAGCGAGGTAGGGTTTCGAACTCGATGGAACAGAGAATTGCACTTAGCAAATTTGTTGAAAGGTATATAAGAAGATGAGAGGTTTAGAGATGAGAAGTTTAAGCGTAAACCTCTAAAATGTAGGTAAGGTCGTTATATATACCTTTCCGAGGAGAGAGAAAAATTACCGTTGGAATCCCTTTTTAATCCGTTACGCCGGTAAAGTTACGGCTTGATGTAACATTGAGAGGGTAGAAATACAACATCTTCCAACGGATACAAGTGTAAAATAATAATATTAACGAATAATAAGATTAAACACTGTTGAAAGATACCAATACACAATTGATATACGATACGACTTGAAACTAATTCAAATACGCTTTGGCAGATGAATTAATAACACGTAGTAATTAAATCATAGACTTGACACACCAAGCTGAGGAAACTAATCACTCAGCCTAAGTCAAGCACTCATCTTGAATTGAGCACCCAGCTTGAGAATGAAACTCAGCTTGAGTGGAGCACACAGCTCAGGCTTAATGACACTTAGTCATTTTGTTTGAGACTAACTCAAACTATATATTTTAACCACACTGAGTAGTTAAAAGATGTTTGGAACTCACCAAACTTGTGAACCAATCATACAGCTTGAGTTAAGCACATAGCTCAGACTCAATGACACTTAGTCATTTATGTTTGAGACTTACTCAAACTGACATTTTAACTACACTGAGTAGTTAAAAGATGTTTGGAACTCACCAAACTTGTGAACCAATCACACAGCTTGAGTTAAGTACATAGCTCAGACTCGATGACACTTAGTCATTTATGTTTGAGACTTACTCAAACTGACATTTTAACTACACTGAGTAGGTAAAGTATGTTTGGGACGCACCAAACGTGTGACCTCATCATTCAGCTTGACAGGTTATTCAGTTTATAAAAACTTATTTATAAACTGTGCACTCAGCTTAAGACACTTAGTCTTCGTCAAACTGAAAACTCAGATTTTAGACACTTAGCTAGGGGTTGAGCATACCCAATTCACTAAGCAGATACATAAACCTCTTTTAATCAAGTGGTTTAGTAAAGATATCTGCTAATTGGTCATCAGTGGAAATAAATTTAATGTCACCTTTACCTTTTTCCATGATGTCCCTGATGAAGTGATGTCTAATTTCAATGTGCTTTGTTCGTGAGTGGAAGACTGGATTGTAAGTGATGGCTATTGCACTTTGGTTATCACAGAAGATAGGAGTTTTCTTGAAACTCATGCCAAAGTCTTGAAGCTGATGCTGCATCCACAGGATTTGAGCACAACAGCTACCTGCTGCATCATACTCAGCTTCAGCAGTTGAAGTAGCCACTGAGTTCTATTTCTTACTAGTCCAGCTGACTAACTTCCCTCCAAGCATTTGACATCCTCCAGTAGTTGATTTTCTGTCTAACTTGCACCCAACATAGTCAGCATCTGAAAAACCAACTAACTCAAATCCGGAGTCCTTTGGATACCAAAGACCTAGATTTGGTGTACCTTTAAGGTACCTAAATATCCTTTTCACAGCTTGAAGATGTGATTCTTTAGGATCTACCTGATATCTTGCACAAACACATGTAGCAAACATGATATCAGGTCTACTAGCTGTCAAATAGAGTAATAAACCTATCATTCCTCTATAGGTAGACTGACACACAGACTTACTGTTAGATTATGTGTAGAGATAGATAACATGTATCATTGTGTCCAATACTATGTGACACTAAAGGATCACACTGCTACACACCCAATTAGAACCTTTTTAGATTTTACCTGTTTGTGTATCACAATAATTAATAGTTTAATTAATTATTGAGAAAGAGGAAAATAATAATAGTTATTTATTATTTAAAGGAGCGATGTTAATATTTAGTTTAAATATTAACGAGACCAATTAATTAATAGTTATTAATTAATTAGAAAGGTCGAGGGTATTTTCTGTAATTGATTAATAGTTTAATTAAAGTTGGGCTTTAATTAAACGGGCTTTGGGCCTAATAAGGGTTTATTATATAAACCTTATTTAGCCTCATTAAATCACATAAGTTAATCACAAAAATAAAAAACGTTCACCCTAATCCTCTCTCCCTCTCTCTCAATCGGCGGCGGCTCTCTCTCCCTCTCGTGGAGATCGACGGCGACGCAAGCAATAGCCGAGAACCAACCATCGAGCCACGGTGGTCGGCGGCGACGGTACACACACACACAAGGGTCATCGATTTTGATCCGAGGTTTAATCCTTAGGCAGTCTAGCACCCAGTTCGAGGTGGTGCAGTAGCGGTGGATAACCTGCAGCTGTCTAGAGGCTTAAAGAAAGTTTTCGTTTTTCATCAAAGGTATAACTTTCTATCCCTCTTCCTCTTTTAGTTTCTGTACGAGTTAGATGAGATCACTGGAGGGGGTTTTATTCCGCTGTGCATGTTTTTATACCCTACAAAACCCTTCAGTGGTATCAGAGCCACTTCTAACCTCGTAGGAGACTAGGTAGGTTTCTTTTATTCTGATGAAAAAGGTTTATCTTTTATCAAGAAAAAGGTTTTTATTTATTATCCAGAATAATAAAAATCAAGTTTTGATTTTTATTGCATAAACCTTTGATAAAAGATTATTAGATTTAATTTTTAAATTAAATCTGTTTTTTTTTTGTTATTACTTGCGGAAAACGGCAAAAACCGAACCACCACCCTCATCGGCGGCGGCCTCAGGCGGTGGCTGCGGTCGGTCGGCGGCGTCCCAGTCGTGGGAGTTTGCTAGTCGACAACAGTCCCAGGTGGGGGCGGCAGCTCTTGACGGAAGACAGCAGCGGCGGAAGTCGGCTGCATGGCGGTGCTCGACGGCCGAAGCGTGGTGGGCTACGGCCCAGGAACCACGGCCCAAGGCCGGCCCAGCCGCATCACGGGTCCGAAGGGCTACGGCCCAGTTTGTTTTTCGGCCCAAGTTTTTTGCTTTCGTCATAACCCAGTTTGAATACTTGACCCAGCTCGCGGTTCAGGTATTTGTGGTTCATATAAAAATTAAAATTTAATTGTTAATATTAATTTTAGTTTTAGATATTATTTTAAGTTTTTGATTAATAATCAAGTATAAAACTTAAAATATATATTTATTGCAAGTAATAGAAAAACAATATGTGGGATTTTAACAGATAGTTAAAATCAGTATTTTTCTCATCAAGATGAATAATTAGAAATCAGTTGTTGTTTTTACTTTCATGTATTAGTTTAGTACATGTTTGGGATGTCATAGCCGAGCCCTAGACCTTGTGGATTGTTTTAATTTCCTGCACTTGTGGTTGTTTATGGATTTATTATTCTATGGTGTGGGGAGGCATGCGTGCCACTTACAACCCCTATTCTATTTTGTAAAAGGTTTAGATTAGCGGGCCTGCGTGCCTTTGAATATCTTGTACTTTTATATTTCTAGTTTTTAGACAATAGAATAGAATAGAATTATTAGAATTTATATCTGGACCAAGGAGCAAGGAGCAAGGAGCAAATAGAATGACTGGATGCTGGAGCCAGTGGGAGCTTCAGAATGCCATGCCATGTGTGTTGTGTTTTTCCACTTAGGTTTTGACCGTCGGGTTTTTCGTGTGGCTCACGAAGCAGACATTAGTTAAGGGCAAGGCTAAGGCATAGTTATTTGTGGTTGTTTTATTTCTTCACATATTATATATGCGTGGTTGTGATTCTCACGATGAAATAAAACAAGAGTTTTAATAATAGTTAATTATTAAACAGATGTTTTAAAAAGAAAACTGGCTTTAAAGTTTTTCTCATCAAAAACTTAAAAATCCTTTTTAGAAAAATCTTAGATCAGTGTGCTACCCACCTAATGGTACACCTTTCCTGTTAAACGGTACTCGGGTGTCGGAAGTGCCCAAACCTTGGGCATTCGGGTTCAAACCATTGCGGGGGAGGGTGTGAAAGACTCTGCGATAATCGGGAGTCCCGGCCAGAGTTCACACTGTCTTAGGTGGTGCGATCTATTTTGGTGATAATCGGGAGTCCCGGCCTAAAATGCACTAGAGGGACTAAACATGCACGGTTCTTGTAACCGATGTCCCGCGGATTTAGGAGTCGTGTCCGGTTAGGATACGATTGGTATAGTTTTTTACCTACCAGAAATAGCATTGTCCCGGTGGGAAGTGCCCAAACCTTGCATCGGGAAATGTGAAATATGGATCCTAGTCTAATAATTTATTGTTTAAAAGGTAATAATTATTAGAAGATGTAATCAATACTGAATCGGTTTTATCTTTTCTTTTTCTGTAGATGTCTTATATATCTGTTATTCCGTTTTATTCACCAATAGAGTCTCTAAGTCTCATCACTGGCAAGTGGAAGCTTTCAGGTCCAAACTTTGCTGTTTGGAAGTTGCATCTGAAAAATGTTTTGGATGCACAGGGAAAGCTTCACATTATTGAGACATTGTCTCCAGAGCGACCAGGAGTAGATGTCCAGGATAGTGAGTATGACACTTACTATCAGTATCTGGATGACGAGTCTGACGTTATGTCGATTCTCATTCTCACAGCATCATCCGAGTTCATGGATGATATCCGTGAGAAGTCGTCTTATGAGGTTGTTCAAGGATTGGAGCAGAAGTTCAAGTATAGTGAACGGATATGTCGCATGCTATTGATGAGGGAAATTCTTTCAGCCAAAATGAAAGAAAGTCAGCCTATTAGCGATCATCTCATTAATATGAGAAGGCTCTTAGATTTCTATTAGAGTTTTGGATCAAAATCAAAACCACATGAGCTAGTTATGCTCTTGTTCAGTTCCTTGTCGGACTATTACCAGAAAAGAGTAATGTATGTCCTCGGTGATTTTGAGATGACTGTCGCAGGGTTGCATGAAATCCTTATGTGCATTAGCGATGAGTTGAATCCAAAGCAGCTAGAGTCAACAGTTGTGGACCCTATGCAGGAGGATGACTGGCTGGAAGAACTTGGAGAGATTTGTTGCCCAGACTGTGGTAGCAAGGATTCATGCGAGCACTCACTCGACATAGATCAGCTGGACATTGGTTCGCCCAATGATACAGGTATCTCTATGATAGATTGTCTTATTACTTCTTATGAATCATGGGTATTGGATACCGGATGTGGTCATCACATATGCAATCATTTGCAGGGATTCAAGAGAAGTAAGAAACTGAGACAAGGAGATATGGACATGCGGGTAGGCGAAGGCTCCATGGTTGGTGCCGAAGCTGTAGGAACATATTGTCTTTGTTTGACCTCGGGCATGGTCTTAGAACTAGAACCTTGTTATTATGTTCCTAGACTTATTTAAAATGTTATCTCGTTTGATTTACTTGTAGACCGTGGATTTGCTTATATTATGAATGAAAAGGTTATTTCGTGTTTTAAAAATGATATTTTATTCTTTAAAGCTACTCCAGAAAATGGTCTATATACGCTAAATCTAGATAACAATGACATCTATCATATAAGTAAGAGATCCAAGAGTAACTTGAATCAGACTTACCTCTGGCATTGTCGTTTAGGACATATAAACGAGAAACGCATAGAGAAACTCCGAGATGACGGAATTCTAGAACCATTTGACTTTGAGTCATATGATATTTGCGAATCTTGATTATCTGGAAAAATGACAAAGCAACCTTTCAACAGTGAGAATGAAAGGGCCAGTGAGTTATTAGGGATTATACATACAGATGTGTGTGGACCCTTTACTCCGGAGGCTAGAGGAGGATACCGGTATTTCATAACCTTTACTGACGACTTCAGTAGGTTCGGTTATGTCTACCTCATGAGACTTAAATATGAAAGTTTTGATAAGTTCAAACAGTTTCAGAATGAGGTACAAAATCAGCTGGACAAGAAGATAAAGTCGCTTCGATCAGATCGAGGTGACGAATATCTGAGTCAGGAATTCGACGATCATTTGAAGGAATGTGGGATTGTTTCACAACTCACACCTCCGTATACACCTCAGATGAATGGTGTATCAAAAAGGAGGAATCGTACACTGCTTGACCCTAAACGGAGGTGTGATATCTTGGAAAAGTCAGAAGCAAGATACAATAGCAGATTCTACTACAGAGGCAGAGTATATTGCGGCAAGTGATGCTGCAAAGGAAGCTGTCTGGCTGAAGAATTTTATCTCGGATATTAGAGTTGTTGCCAGTATCTCTAGACCGATCGATATATTCTGTGACAACTCAAGGGCTGTGGCGTAAGCTAAAGAGCCTAGAGATCATCAGCTGACTAGGCACGTACTCAGGAAATATCACCTCATCCGAGAGATCATTGGAAGAAATGATATTAGATTGCAAAAGATACCGACGGACGACAACGTTGCTGACCCGTTGACGAAGCCGCTAGCTAGGGCTAAGCATGAGAGGCATGCGAGTTCTATAGGAATGCAGTACTTAGAACATAGCAGCTAGTTCGTGTTTTTGATTATTACTATAGATGTAACTTGAGACTCTTTTATTATGTAATTACATTTCATGGGATTGAATTAGGAGGTTTTTACATAATTGTTTCTAGTTGTCTATTTTTAGCATGTTTAACCTATCCATGACAAGTCAAGTGATGAATTGTCTGAATGCCCGTAGCTACTTAATGTAGTGGGAGCTACATTAGGGAGGTAACGCTATTATGGATATTTGATGATTTATTCGGGTTTGAATAAAATCACAAGGTTGTGACCAAGTATTCATAGATATTTATCAGGGGATAAATATTGGGGTGATCCGCATTGAGTTTACTTCATGGAGCGTTAACATAAGTAAACTTGATAGGTTGTCCTTAGACTTGAGATATTTGGTTTGGGGCGTGGTAACTTCTGTACTTTAGCATGTTCTAACGTCACGCCGTAACAGGGTGATTATAAGGGGCTTGTCTAGGTGCAGTGGAAGCCATGTGCTCAAATTGCAAATAGTCAAGATGGGATTTGCACCTCCTTTTTAGGAGAGATATTTTCTGAGCTCCTCGACGATTAAGACTACTGAAAATGCGTGGCCGCGCTCGGTTAGAATGATAGATATTCATGTGGCAAACCGTAACTGCAGAGTGTCAAAATCAGAGTCGAGAAAATCTGAGTATTTAATAAGATCCCTGCTCCATGTCAAATACTCACATTACGGAATATCACGATGCAAAAGGAAAAGCCTATAATCCAAGGCGTGGATTATGTCTCTAGATATAAGAGATCTCATAGTCTGGTTAACCTAAGTGTCTGGCTAGGGACCTCCTTAGGCCAACGATGTACAAGGAGTGTTACTTATCTTGCACAAGTGAGAGTCTGTTAGATTATGTGAAGAGATAGATAACATGTATCATTGTGTCCAATACTATGTGACACTAAAGGATCACACTGCTACACACCCAATTAGAACCTTTTTGGATTTTACCTGTTTGTGTACCACAATAATTAATAGTTTAATTAATTATTGAGAAAGAGGAAAATAATAATATTTATTTATTATTTAAAGAAGCGATGTTAATATTTAGTTTAAATATTAACGAGACCAATTAATTAATAGTTATTAATTAATTAGAAAGGTCGAGGGTATTTTCTGTAATTGATTAATAGTTTAATTAAAGCTGGGCTTTAATTAAACGGGCTTTGGGCCTAATAAGGGTTTATTATATAAACCTTATTTAGCCTCATTAAATCACATAAGTTAATCACAAAAAGGAAAAAAGTTCACCCTAATCCTCTCTCCCTCTCTCTCTCAATCGGCGGCGGCTCTCTCTCCCTCTCGTGGAGATCGACGGCGACGCAAGCAATAGCCGAGAACCAACCATCGAGCCACGGTGGTCGGCGGCGACGGTACACACACACACAAGGGTCATCGATTTTGATCCGGGGTTTAATCCTTAGGCGGTCTAGCAGCCAGTTCGAGGTGGTGCAGTAGCGGTGGATAACCTTCAGCTGTCTAGAGGCTTAAAGAAAGTTTTCGTTTTTCATCAAAGGTATAACTTTCTAACCCTCTTCCTCTTTTAGTTTCTGTACGAGTTAGATGAGATCACTGGAGGGGGTTTTATGCTGCTGTGCATGTTTTTATACCCTACAAAACCCTTCACTTACCATCTGAGTCTTTACTCAGCTTGACAGCTGGTGACATGGGTGTTTTCATGGTTGAACTTGAATCAAAACCATATTTCTTTATCAAATCAAGAACATACTTCCTTTGATTGATGAATATTCCATCAGGCTTTTGTTGAATTTGTAGACCTAGGAAGTAAGTCATCTCACCCATCATACTCATCTTGTACTTTTGTGACATTATTTTGGAGAACCATTCACACAGAGATTCATTGGTAGATCCAAAGATAATATCATCCACATAGATTTGTACAAGAATCACCTGTCCTTTACTCTTTTTAATAAAGAGTGTCTTATCTATACTACCTCTGGTGAAATCCATTGATACTAGATAAGTGGACATAGTATCATACCAAGCTCTTGGAGCTTGTTTAAGACCATACAAAGCCTTGTCCAACTTATAGATATGATGTGGAAACTTTGAACTTACAAAGCCAGGAGGTTGTTTCACATAGACTTCCTCCTGAAGTTTTCCATTAAGGAAGGCACTCTTCACATCCATTTTATAGACTTTGAAGTCTTTATATGTTGCATAGGCTAAGAACAGCCTTATGGCTTTAATTCTAGCAACAGGGGCAAAGGTCTCATCATAATCAATTCCTTCTTCTTGCTTAAACCCTTGTGCTACCAGCCTGGCTTTGTTCCTAACTATCACTCCATCCTTGTCCATTTTATTTCTATAGACCCACTTAGTGCCTATAATTGAATGATCTTTCGGGTCAGGGACAAGTTTCCAGACTTTGTTTCTCTCAAATTCATTCAGTTCCTCTTGCATAACATCAATCCAATCCTTATCCTCTAAGGCTTCCTCAGTCTTCTTTGGTTCCATTTGAGATAGGAAACCAAAGTGAGCAGCATAGTTAGCTGTAGCCTTGGATCTGGTCATAACTCTTTCTTGGACATTTCCAATTATTTGATCTTGAGGCTGATCTTTGAGGAATTTGAATGTTGTAGTAGGAGAGTCTGGTTATGGATCTGAGTGGTGTTGAGAGCCCTGAGGTGAACTTATGTCCTCAGTCTCAACAGCATCATTGTCAACAAACTGATGATCACTGAGATCCTCAGTCTGAGTGACTTCAGCTCCAAAGGGGTTAATGAACTCATCATCCTTCTCAGCTTGAGAATCCCTTGGAGTTTGTGATGATTTCTTTGATGAACACACATCATCATCACTATCATCTCCTATGACATACATAGGATTTGATAAGTTTGTTTACTTAGGCCTTTCAAGCTCACTCAGACTGACCAAGTCAGCTTGACTCTTATCAGCTTGATCAAAACAGTCTTCTTCAAAAGAGACATGAATTGATTCTTCTATGGCCTTTCTCCTTGTATTATATATTCTATAAGACTTAGAGATTGAGGAATAACCAACGAATATTCCAAGATCAGCTTTAGGTTCCAACTTATGGAGCTGATCTCTTTGATTCAGCACATAGCATTTTGAACCAAAGATATGGAAATAACCTATACTGGGCTTTCTAGACTTATACATATCATATGAAGTCTTTCCATGTCTTTTGACAATGATTGATCTATTCTGGGTATAGCAGGCTGTACTAACAGCTTCATCCCAGAAATAGAGTTTCAATCGTGCCTCACATAGCATTGTTCTAGAAGCCTCAATTAGGGTTCTATTTCTCCTTTCAGCAACTCCATTTTGTTGTGGAGTTCTGACAGATGAGAAATTTTGTAATATTCCCTTTTGTTCACAGAAGCTTTCAAGGGTAGAGTTTCTGAACTCAGTCCCATGATCACTTCTAAGTTGCTTTACAGACAAACCTTTCTGCAACTCTTCCTGTTTGATAAAACTGATTATCTCCAAGGCAGCCTCACTTTTGGCTTTAAGGAATATTACCCAGGTGAATCTTGAGAACTCATCTACTATCACCAGTGTGTACTTCTTGCCACATAGGCTTGGAGTACTTATGGGTCCAAACAAGTCCATATGCAACATATGCAATGGGTCTATTATTGAAAAATTTTTCTTTGATTTAAAGGACCCTTTATGGTGTTTCCCTTGTTCACAAGCTGAGCACAATTTGTCTTTGACAAATTTTATCTTTGGTAATCCAGAGACTAACTCTTTATTGGACAGCATATTTATATTTTTAAAGTTTAGATGAGATAAACGTTTATGCCATAACCAACTCAGCTTAGGAACAGAATGGGAATACAAGCAGGTTTCATTATAGGGATCAACAGAATTAAGATCAAGTAGATACACATCTCTTCTCTTTTAGATATTAATACATGCTTTCCTTTAGCATTATAGATTGTTCCTGCTTTCTTCCTAAAAGTAACTATATTGTCTTCATCAGACAATTGACTGATACTAATCAGGTTGTGTTTGAGACCTTTGACATATGCAACTATCTGGAAAGTGACCTTGTCAGCTTGAATCTTCCAATAGCCTTTTGTTCTTTTATGGGAGTTGTCTCCAAATGTTACTTTAGGACCTTCATCTTCTTGGAAATCACTAAGAAGTCCTTTCCACCCGGTCATGTGCCTTGAGCATCCACTATCCAAGTACCATTTACTTGAACCCTGCACATGACGTTGGGAAATAATCCAAGTTATTGAACATAAAGATGAGAACTGTTTGATGAAGGTTGGTGAAACAGTTTAAAACTGTTTGGTTAAAATATGAAAAACAGTTGAGAACTGTTAGTGTAAATGTCTACAACTGTTTAAAGACCTTGAAGCTGAAGACTGTTAGAAGAATCAAGAACTGTTGTATTCATTAAACAGCATCTGTTGAGCTATATATGGAAGAATCCTATCTTTGAAGATATCTCAAAATATTTTGAAGATCATCAAGATTATCTCAGAAGATAGAAGATTACCTAACTGTCAGCAAATCAAGGAAGATCAAGGAGTATATATAATAGATTAGAATTCATAATTTGTACGCACTTACTCATTGATTATATTTTGCATTCGTATGGTCTATTTTTAATGGTATGGTAAAACATCTAGGGACCAAGTATGGTCTATTTTTGATGTATCCACGGTTTGTGCAAACTTGTTTAAACTTTTTGATTCCAAACCTTAAAATACACAAGAGGGTCATCATTCCCTCTGCTCATGTGGCTTCCACTTTGAGCAAACTGTTGGTTAATGGCAAGAGTTTCTCTGGTGCCATAACTCCTCCACTCTCTGAAATGTTGGAGTTCCTTTCAAGAAACAGAGCTACCGGGGGTGAGCATGAAGTCCAACTTATTGCTACACCACCACCTCTGGAACCCACAGCTCATGATACTCAAAAGTCCCAACCTGTTTCTTTTGAAAAAGCTACAACACAAGCCCCTGCACTAAAAATATTTCAAAAGAAGAGGAAACGAACTGTTGGTGCTCCTTCCACCACAGTTCTTGAAACTGAAACCGTTAGCCCTGAACAGGTGCATTCACCTGTGCAGAATATCCAAAGGGAATCCCTTGTGCTGTCTCCCAGGCACATTGAGGAGGTGATCACTCCTTTTGAGGGTGATCATATGGTTTTTGAGGCTGACACTACTGTTTTATCCGCAAGGGATAACCAGGACAGTGTTAACATAGCTAAGACCTCAACCATGGCAACAGAGACTGGTAAAACAGTTTCTGGTAATCCCCAGAACCAAGAAACTTCCCACTTCAAACAAAGCTGCTGTGGTTCACAAAATTCTGAAAGATAAACTGACAGTAGACGTTCAGCAAGGGATTGGCCAATTGGAAAAAGAATTGGGTGTATTGCAAGGGAAGATGGATCTGTTGAGGTATATGACAATTTTGTACAAATGATGACAAGAATATCACCAAAAGATGTACAAGAATTGTATACATATGGAATTAAACACTTTAGTGACTCAAATGAAGGAATCAAGATTCTGATGGAATATCTTACCAGCATTTGTAACCCATTAAAGATTATGCCTAAACTGACAGCAGAGGAAACTTTTTCCATAAAGGCAGTGAAGGTATATGCAAAATCAAGGACATACTACATGGTGATGGGAAATACAATGCATGAGTGGTTTGATTTGAACTTTATTGAGCATCACAAGACTAAGCTGGAGTTTTTGATTAAAGCTAAATTCCATGGGGACTCAAAACAGAAGGAAGACTTACTGAACAGATTCAAAAAGAGGTTAGAAGAAATGTGACTCATTACTTATATTAATTTGTCTATAATCGAACCAACAACTTAAATGTATTGTTCATTACTTTAAGTTAGGGGGAGATTGTTGGGAAATAATCTAAGTTATTGAACATTAAGATGAGAACTGTTTGATGAAGGTTGGTGAAACAGTTTAAAACTGTTTGGTTAAAATATGAAAAACAGTTGAGAACTGTTAGTGTAAATGTCTACAACTGTTTAAAGACCTTGAAGCTAAAGACTGTTAGAAGAATCAAGAACTGTTGTATTCATTAAACAGTTTCTGTTGAGCTATATATGGAAGAATCCTATCTTTGAAGATATCTCGAAATATTTTGAAGATCATCAAGATTATCTCAGAAGATAGAAGATTACCTAACTGTCAGCAAATCAAGGAAGATCAAGGAGTATATATAATAGATTAGAATTCATAATTTGTACGCACTTACTCATTGATTATATTTTGCATTCGTTCTTAAAATTGTAATTTGCTTTCTGAATAGTGCTAAGCCTCTAAGTTTCTCATTGAAACCTAAGAACAGTCTGTGTTCTTCGTCTAACATAATAAGTTAGATTGGGGGTGAAGTTTGCTTTTGTAATCATTCTGGTTGGTTAATAAAACTACTGTTTGATTGAATTGATCTGTGTTTAAAACCTTCTTTAATCAATTAAGTGTAATTCCGCAACTTCTTAGTTGATTGTGATCATAGTTAAAGATTAACTTTTATTTTACTCTGATTTATTATTTAAAAGTTAGTTCTTGTTATTTGATATAATATATATCTGATCCTGACACATGATATGAAAACTAAACACATTAGTTTTGTTTGGGAACCCACTTCTTGGTGGGTTTAGATGAGGAGCACTTAGTATCTCCATCTGGTTGAACTGACTGTTCAGCTTGAGCAGGAGCTGAGTCCTGTGTAGGCTGATCAGCTTGTTCTTGTTCAGGCCTTGAGATTTCTGCATCACAGTCCTTAGCCTCATGACCTCTACTTCTGCACTTGTAGCATCTCCTTCTTCCAATGATTACACGAGGTAGAGTGTCTAATAATCCTTGTGAGAAATTTCTCTCAGTCTTAGGATTATATGTGGTGGATAACTTTTCAACTTTCTTTGCAAGTTGATTCACATGATGATCACTGACTTTGTACTTACCTTTGTCAGGTCTTTGTTTGTTATCCTTTTGATTAGAAGTTTGACTAACAATCTTCTTTTCCATGACCTTGGACTTACCTTTGTCATGACTACTGGACTCACCAGTTTCAACAGGTTTGGACTTACCACTGTTGATCTTCTTGGACTTACCAAGATCTACAACTTTGGACTTACCATTGTTGTACTTTGACCTCTGACTTACAGTGGTCTTCCTATTCTTGTAACTTCTCTTCGAGCCAGATAGAGAATGTTGTCTTTTGAAAGGATTTGGATTAAGCCTTTCTATGACTGAAGTTCTTTGAATAGGCTGAGTGCTTAATCTGTCCAGCACAGACATACCATGCTGTTTGGATGTTGAGCACTCTTCTCCATGATCTTTAGCCTTTACAAGCATATTGTATTTAAGGTTTTGACTATGTTTCTTCTCTGAGGCTGACTTCTGAGACTTAATCAGTAGTCTATCCTCCTGAGAGTCTGTACTTGCTATCTCATCATCAGCTACATAAGCTGATGTTTGATAGTCACCTCCAAGTACAGCCTTTACATGTTTAGGAATTTGTTGGTTTATGCACTTTTCAGCAAGCTTTGAGGACTTACACCAAGACTCAGTGACCTTTTGAAGTTGGTCAGCTTTGTCTTTAGCTTCCTGAAGTTCTTCACTTAGAAGTTTATTAATGTGTCTTTGACATTCAAGATCACATTGTGCTTTCTTACCAACATCAATGAGTGATTTATTTTCCTTAATCTCATTCTTGAGTTTAGTTATCTCATCTTTGAGGTCATTTTGAGACTTAAGGATGGTATTGAAATCATTCAACAGATCATCAAAAGCAAGACCCTTTTCTTCGTTGGTGTAAGAGTTGAAATTACTAACCTTATACATGGAAGCAGGATCCCAATCACTAAGCTTGCTGTTTTCCTCAGCTTCCTTCATATCAGCTTCGAAAGTTGACTCGGACAGATCATAATCAACTTCGTCAATTTCAAACTCTTCATCTTCTTGAGCCATCAGACATACATCATCATCTGAGGTAGATGATTTTGTATCCCAGGTTTCAGCATATAATCCTTTTGCTTTTGTAATCATTCTGGTTGGTTAATAAAACTACTGTTTGATTGAATTGATCTGTGTTTAAAACCTTCTTTAATCAATTAAGTGTGATTCCGCAACTTCTTAGTTGATTGTGATCATAGTTAAAGATTAACTTTTATTTTACTCTGATTTATTATTTAAAAGTTAGTTCTTGTTATTTGATATAATATATATCCGATCCTGACAAGTGGTATCAGAGCCTTATCATTAAGGTTCCTTTGATCACCAGTTGAAGGTTTTTGCATTACCTTGCTTTATTTTTAAAAATTGTTTTTTTTAATCAATTTGTTTCAATGGATTCGGGAGGTTCTTCTGATAACAGTGGGTCAGGGTCCAGCATTCGTGTTCCCATGCTCAAACCATCTAATTTTGAGATGTGGAAACTAAGAATTAAACAGCATGTCCAACTAATGGACTATGCTGTTTGGCAAATCATTGAAACTGTTCCCACTAATCCCATTGAACTGGATGAGAATGGAAAACCAAAGAAGAAACCACCACCAAAGACAGATGCTGAAAAGAAGGATAGAATGATTGAGATGAAAGCCCTCAGCATCCTCCAGATTGCAATTCCCAATGAGTATCAACATCAATTCAAGAAATTTGATGATGCTCATGAACTTTGGAATGCTCTGGAGAAGAGGTTTGCTGGGAATGCTAGTTCTAAGAGAAACCAAAGAGATCTTCTTAAACAAGCCTATGAGAACTTCACCAGTGGGAAGAATGAGAGTATCACCCAAATCTTTGATAGGTTTTACAAACTGGTGAGTCAACTGGAGAGTGCTAAGGTTAGGCTTGATCAAGATGAGATAAATAGAAAGTTTCTTAGGTGTCTAGGTGATGAATGGACTGTGTTTGCTGCACAATGGAGAACCAAGGATTCTCTTGAAGACATAGAGTTAGATGACCTCTATAATAGTTTGATAGTGTTTGAGGGAGAGATAGAAGGAAAAAGAAAAACTGTTATCCCTACCCACAATGCTGCTCTCCTGTCTTCCTCAGGTATGGAATCAAACCATTCATTAACTAACTCTATTGATAGTTGTGCAGGTACTAGTTCTGTTGTTGGACTAGATACGAACACTCCAGATGCTGTTCTTGAAGCTTTTCTTGCCAGCCATGCACATTCAACCCTTACCAATGAGGATCTTGAACAAGTGCACCCTGATGATCTTGAGGAGATGGATCTCAAATGGCAGATGGCCATGCTTACTGTTAAAGCCAAGAGGTTCATTAAAAGGACTGAAAGGCAAAACATGAATTTCAGAGCTGATGGCAAGGCTGGATTTGACAAGTCAAAGGTGAGATGCTTCAAATGTCAACAACTTGGCCACTTTGCAAGAGAATGCAGATCTGGTGGACAAGTTCAGAATCAAGGTCAGAGGCCAACTCAGAATCATACCTCCTCAGCATTGGTTTCACAAGAAGGCCATGGATTTGATTGGAGTGATCAAGCAGAGGAGGCTACCAGCAACAAAGCTTTGATGGCATTGACTGACTCCTCCATCAAGATGGATTCTCCAGAATCTGAGGACATTCAGGTATCTTCTAAACTATGTCCTGGTGAATGTAGAGCTATTGTTAAGAGGTTTAGAGAGCACAATAAGAAAGTATGTGCTGCTCTAAGTAAAATGGAGGAGAGAAGGTATGAGTATACTGCTGTGATAGAAGATCTTGAAAAGAAAATTAAAGACTATCAGGCTAATGAACTGCAAATGGACTATGATAGAAAATATCATAAGTGGGAGAAAGAGCAGTTTCAAGATGAGATTGATAGTCTGAAAAAGAAATTGGTTGAAAAAGAAAGCAAGGTGGATGAACTCACAAAGAAATTGGAGGGTGTGGACATTGATCTTGCAATGTTCAAGGCTGCAAACCTTAAGCTTGAGACTCTGCTACAATCTCAAGTGAGAGACAAGGTGAAAACTGGACTTGGATATAAGGAAACCCCACCTCCATACAATCACACATATATAACACCCTTGTCTGAGGCAGCTGATAGATATGTCAATGAACCTTTGGCAGATGAATTAAAGTCAGCTGATCCAAAGTTTGAGAGTTATGAAGATGAAGTTCTGTCTGTAGTAAGTGTTGAAGATATTGAGATAGTTGTGAAGAAAGATGAAGTGATTCCATATGAAAATCACATATGTTGTGAACCCATTTCGACAAAACCATCTTTCAATCCTGTGGTGTTTGTAAAAGCATCCACAGAATCCCTCATCACTGAGCCAACACCTTCAAAAGCAATCCATTCCATAGAAAGCTCCACAACTGTTGCCAATAATCCCCATCTTTACACTAACAGTTCTGTCAAGAACCCAAACAGTTCTAAGCTAAAAAGCCCAACTGTTAGTACAAAAGCCAAAGGAAAGGAGAAAGTTGGTGAGGTTGTGTATGAAAAGAAGAAGATGGAAGCTCCAAAATCTCAGGCTAAACCCAAGCCTAAGAAAAGGCATACTGAAATGCCTGCATGCACATGCCAAAAACATGGTGTCCAAAAGTTTCCTAAATCTGCAGCTGTTAGAGGAAATCAAAGAAATCAAAACCAATTCTGGTCACAAAGAACTGGTTTACCTATTGTGAAAACCAAAAAGTGCTACATTTGTGGGAGATCTAATCATTTAGTTCAGGATTGTTACTAAAACCCACAGACCAATGGCACTCAAAACAAAAGTCCCAAAAGACAAAATAACAGTTCTAAAACTGTTAAGTCAAAGCAGATCAACAGTTCTAAGACTGCTAAGCCAAAACTGGCAAACAGTTCTACAATTGTTACATCCAAATCAATTAACAGTTCCAAAACTGTTTTAACAAAACCAAAAACTGCTGGTTTGGCTTGGATGAAAATTCAAAAACAAACTGATTCTGGAGAAGGTAAAACTGTTCTTCAAACTGAAAATCAAAAGGATTCACAAGTTGATTCATCTGTTTTACCAACTCCACCAGCTGTTTGTTCAAAGGTGTCCACTGTTCTTACAAAGTATTCTTCACACAAATTAGAGAAATCTAATTTGGATGAAATCAAAAAGAACAAAACTCTGTTTAAGTATTATGACTTGAATGGTGTACCCAAGACCTGCATGGCCTGGGTACTTCCTGCTACTAACTGATTTTATTTGTGCAGAGCATTAATAGAGCCAATCATGGATCTATCTGGAATGTGGATAGTGGATGCTCAAGGCACATGACTGGAAATCCACACTGTTTGAAGGATTTCAGAAACATTAATGGTGGATTTGTAGCATTTGGAGGAAATGCTAAGGGAGGAAAAATCACAGGTAAAGGAGCTGTTGAGGCAGGTACACTTACATTTAATGATGTTTTCTTTGTTGAACAGCTTAAATACAATCTGTTAAGTGTATCTCAAATCTGTGACAATGGAAACAAAGTTTTGTTTACAGACTCAGAATGCATTATTCTTTCAAAAGATTTTAAACTAAATGAGAAGGATGTTCTTTTAAGAACACCTAGAAAAGATAATGTATACTGTCTTGATACACAAAAGATTGCTAAACAGAATGTGTTAAGCTGCTTACTCTCAAAGGCATCTCATGATGAGTCTGCCATTTGGCATAGAAGGATGTGTCACATGAATTTTAAAACCATGAACTTGTTAGCTAAAAACAGTTTGGTAAGAGGTTTGCCTCAAAAAGAATTCTCATGTGATGATCATTGTGTAGCCTGTCTCAAAGGCAAGCAACACAAAACTTCTTATAAGACCAAAGAAGTTTCTTCTATTACTGCACCTTTACAATTGTTACACATGGATCTTTTTGGTCCTACATCTGTGGTGAGTATAGGAAAGAAAGCGTATTGTTTAGTCATAGTTGATGACTTTACCAGGTTCACATGGGTTCAATTTCTTAGAACTAAGGATGAAACTGCTGAGTTAGTTAAGTCTCTTATTCTTAAAATTGAAAATCAATCTGAGTTGAAGGTGAAAGTCATTAGATCTGACAATGGTTCTGAATTTAAGAACTATGAGCTAAACAGTTTTTGTGAAAGTAAAGGTGTTGAAAGACAGTTTAGTGCCCCTAGGACTCCCCAACAGAATGGAGTTGCTGAGAGAAGGAATAGGACTTTGATAGAGGCTGCTAGATCCATGTTAGCTGATTCTAGGCTTCCAATGACATTCTGGGCAGAAGTAGTGAACACTGCCTGCTATGTTCAGAATAGAGTACAAGTAGTCAAGTCCAAAGGGAAAACTCCTTATGAGTTGTTCCTCAAGAGAAAACCTTTAATCAACTTCTTCAAACCATTTGGGTGTCCTTGCACTATCCTTAATACCAAATCACAATTAGGCAAGTTTGAGAGTAAGGCTGAAGAAGGTATCTTTGTAGGATACTCCACTCAAAGTAAAGCTTATAGAGTTTTTAACAATGTCACTAGAATCATAGAAGAGAGTATGAATGTCTCTTTCAATGAGAATAGGATCAATATTGCAAGTCATGGACCTGATTGGTTATTTGATATTGATGCATTGTCTAAATCTCTTTCTTTTGAGTACTCTACTGAAACAGCTACAGGTACCCCAACAAATGCTGGTGAAAATCATCAGACAGCTTCCACCAACCCGAACAGTTTTGACACTGTTAGCTCGAAACCAACAACTATTGGTTCAAACAAAGTTACTGAAGACTTTGTTGTGATTCCTATGCTTCAACAAGAGTTCTCCAATGCTGTTGATCCATTGATTGATGCTGAATCTTCAAAGGACATGGAATCTCATGCTCCTCAACAACACACTGACTCTGCATCCCAAACAGTTGCTGCTCAAGTGTGTGATAATGCTGAAAATTCAAGTGAATGTGAGTTTGATCTGTCTAATCTAGGGAATGAACTGACTGAAGAAAACATTCCTACATCAAGAGTTCACAAGATTCATCCAATATCACAAATAATTGGTGATCCAACCACTCCTATCAGAACAAGGAGTATGCTGCAAAATGAAAACAGTGGTGTGGATCTTGCCCAATTTGATGTGAATGCCTGCTTTCTATCTCAAATAGAACCAAAGAAAGCAATTGAGGCATTGAAAGACCCTTCATGGGTGGTAGCAATGCAAGAAGAGCTCTTACAATTTCAAATTCAGCAAGTTTGGAAGTTGGTTGAGCTTCCAAGAGGCAAAAGAGTAATTGGCACAAAGTGGGTGTTCAGAAATAAGAAAGATGAAAGAGGGATTGTAATCAAGAATAAGGCAAGACTGGTTGCACAAGGCTACACACAAGAGGAAGGAATAGACTATGATGATGTTTTTGCACCTGTTGCAAGGATTGAAGCCATTAGACTATTTCTTGCTTTTGCAAGCTTCAAAAGGATTTAAGGTGTATCAAATGGATGTCAAGTCTGCTTTTCTCTATGGAACTATTGATGAGGAGGTATATGTGTGTCAACCCCCTGGCTTTGAAGACTCAAAGTACCCTGACAAGGTATATAGGTTGGATAAAGCCCTATATGGTCTACATCAAGCTCCTAGAGCTTGGTATGAGACATTATCATCCTATCTCCTTGAGAATGGTTTTAAGAGAGGCACAATTGACAAAACATTGTTTACAAAGATTGTTAAAACAGAGATTTTGCTTGTTCAAATCTATGTTGATGATATAATCTTTGGATCCACTAATGACAGCTTGTGCAAAGAATTTGAAGTCATTATGCACAAAAGGTTTCAGATGAGTTCAATGGGTGAACTCACATTTTTCTTGGGCTTACAAGTCAAACAGAAGCCCACTGGTATTTTTCTAAGCCAATCTAAGTATGTCAAGGACATATTGGACAAGTTTGGCTATCAAGATGTGAAGCTGGCAAGTACTCCAATGGAGACACACAAACAGTTGGGGCAGATTCTGAGGGGGAGGATGTTGATATACACCTCTATAGGTCAATGATTGGTTCATTAATGTACTTAACTGCTTCTAGACCTGATATAATGTTTGCTGTTTGTGTCTGTGCCAGGTTTCAATGCAGTCCAAAGATGTCACACCTGTTTGCTGTAAAGAGGATCTTTAGATACCTCAAAGGCCAACCAAAATTGGGACTTTGGTATCCTAAAGATTCACCTTTTGATTTGGTGGCATATTCTGATAGTGACTATGGTGGAGCCAATGTGGACAGAAAATCAACCTCTGGAGGATGTCAATTCTTTGGATCAAGGTTGGTTTCATGGCAATGCAAGAAACAAACAACAGTTTCAACTTCAACAGCTGAGGCTGAATATATTGCTGCATCAAGCTGCTGTTCACAAGTGTTATGGATCCAAAATCAGCTTCTGGATTATGGTTTGTCTTTCTTAAATACCCCTATTTATGTTGATAACACTAGTGCTATTAGCATAGTTAATAATCCAGTGAAGCATTCTAAAACCAAGCACATTGAAATCAGATTTCACTTCATAAGAGACTGCAATGAAAAGAGATTAATCCAAGTTATGAAAATTCATACTGATGATCAATTAGCTGATTTGTTCACTAAAGCTTTTGATGTGAGCAGATTCAACTTTTTGATTTCCAACATTGGAATGATTAACTTGGACTAACAGTTGTTTATTATTCCATGTTTTTCACACTAACAGTTTGCAACTGTTAGTTACGTTTTCTAACAACTGTTATCTTTGAGTATTCAGAGAAGGAAATGCAATTTCACACATCAGTTTTGGCCATATCCGCTTACCTGTCTCTCAAACAGTTTCACACCCGTGACTGTCCTTGTTAAAAGGTAAAGGTAAATTCACTTTATTGAAACAACAGTTCCAGACTGATAAAGGTGAGTCATTTTGCTTGTAATATAGTGAATTTGATATGACAAGTCACTGCATGCTATTAATGGAAATTACTAAACATTAATGGTCATTAATGACTATTAATGGACATTAATGCCTCCCAGTTTCTCTATAAATAGCCTTGCACCCATACTTCACAAATCACACCTACATTTGCACACACTTCTCTCTGCAAATGGCTACTACCTTCTTTCTCATAAACTTCAAAGAAATTAATGTTAGAAAAAGTTATGTAACCATCCCTGCCCCATTTGTAAGAATGCATGAGCTTTGGCAATACTCATCATGTGTTCTTGTAATAGATGACTAGTTCCACTGATGTTGAATTGGTATCATTCACCATCTTCCCAAGAGGCAAATTATGACAATCGTCTCTGGTGGTACATATGATGAGAAGGTCTACTGCACACCCATTGGTGGGTTGTATGTTTTGAAAATTGTTTAAGGCATGTCAACTGTTCACGGAGAAAGTTGTCTACACTTACGGTGTAGATCATTGTTCTCCCACACCTACGAGACGGCCTTGCACAATTAGATAAGCAGTACCAACAATGGCTTGTGCATTACATGACCATTCTTTGAAGACAGGCTTCTCAGTAAGGCTATGGCGGCACTGTAGAGGCTATTCTGAACTCGATTCTTAAATAATGAAGACATTCTCGAGCAAGAATGTGATGATGATTGTCTTCCCTTAAAGTTCAGATTTGATGATACAAAATGTTAACGATAATTTGTCACATGTAGATCATGGAGTTAAGACAGTTCTTATAAGCTGTGTTTAGATCTATAGCAAAATACAGTATTGTTTTCTCAAAATTATTGTAGCTCAATTGTGATTATCTTGAATAAAATACATCTTATGTTGATGCCTATGTTCACTAATGATTTGTTATTGTTGCTTCAGCATTTGACTTATATGAGCTAAAGGTTGTTTGACAGTTGCACAATTCTGTTTCAATCAATACTAACAGTTTTCAACTGTTAGTATATGGCTTCCACAACTGTTAGGCAAAGTCCATGTGCAACTGAGGGGGAGAAATTCGTCAACTAAGGGGGAGATATGAGAACAGTTGTATACACTAAACAACTGTTAATCCAAATAAATGATCAAACAAAAAAATTTGGAAACTTTGAATTGCATTCAACATTCGAAACATATATAAGGCAATTCCCTCCTTATCAAGCAACTCACATGTCCAAAACGAACTTCGATCAGAAACAAACCCTAACTCTCAACAACTCTCAGAAAAATGTCTCCTCTTCCATTTGTCAAAGAGCACAATGTGATCGCTTATCTTGAAAAACCAGATAATCTTGACGCTTTCCACGTCATGATTGATTATCTCACGGTATCAAACATTCATTATGCTCTAACTGCCAACCCCACAATCTATACCACACATATTGAGAACTTCTGGAATAATGTCAAAGTCCAAGAAGTTGATGGAGTGCAACAGATTTCTACAACTGTTGATGATATGGAGGTTTCTATAACCGAAGACACTATTCGCCATGCACTACAACTGAATGATCTTAATGGTGAGTATTCTGATTCGGTTGCATTAGAATATCTACACACTGAGTTACTAAAACTTGGGTATGAGGGCCCTGGGGGTAAGGGTACCTTCTACAAAGGGCAGTTTTGCGCACACTGGAAGTTCATTATCCATACTCTCCAGCAGTGCATAAGCCCTAAGAGAACGGGCTGGAATGAGTTTGGGAGCAACATTGCTCTCGCACTCATCTGTCTAGCCAACAACAGATGTTTTAATTTTTCAAAATTGATATTTAATGGTATGGTAAAACATCTGGGGACCAAGTATGGTCTATTTTTGATGTATCCACGGTTTGTGCAAACTTGTTTAAACTTTTTGATTCCAAACCTTAAAATACACAAGAGGGTCATCATTCCCTCTCCTCATGTGGCTTCCACTTTGAGCAAACTGTTGGTTAATGGCAAGAGTTTCTCTGGTGCCATAACTCCTCCACTCTCTGAAATGTTGGAGTTCCTTTCAAGAAACAGAGCTACCAGGGGTGAGCATGAAGTCCAACTTATTGCTACACCACCACCTCTGGAACCCACAGCTCATGATACTCAAAAGTCCCAACCTGTTTCTTTTGAAAAAGCTACAACACAAGCCCCTGCACTAAAAATATTTCAAAAGAAGAGGAAACGAACTGTTGGTGCTCCTTCCACCACAGTTCTTGAAACTGAAACCGTTAGCCCTGAACAGGTGCATTCACCTGTGCAGAATATCCAAAGGGAATCCCTTGTGCTGTCTCCCAGGCACATTGAGGAGGTGATCACTCCTTTTGAGGGTGATCATATGGTTTTTGAGGCTGACACTACTGTTTTATCCGCAAGGGATAACCAGGACAGTGTTAACATAGCTAAGACCTCAACCATGGCAACAGAGACTGGTAAAACAGTTTCTGGTAATCCCCAGAACCAAGAAACTTCCCACTTCAAACAAAGCTGCTGTGGTTCACAAAATTCTGAAAGATAAACTGACAGTAGACGTTCAGCAAGGGATTGGCCAATTGGAAAAAGAATTGGGTGTATTGCAAGGGAAGATGGATCTGTTGAGGTATATGACAATTTTGTACAAATGATGACAAGAATATCACCAAAAGATGTACAAGAATTGTATACATATGGAATTAAACACTTTAGTGACTCAAATGAAGGAATCAAGATTCTGATGGAATATCTTACCAGCATTTGTAACCCATTAAAGATTATGCCTAAACTGACAGCAGAGGAAACTTTTTCTATAAAGGCAGTGAAGGTATATGCAAAATCAAGGACATACTACATGGTGATGGGAAATACAATGCATGAGTGGTTTGATTTGAACTTTATTGAGCATCACAAGACTAAGCTGGAGTTTTTGATTAAAGCTAAATTCCATGGGGACTCAAAACAGAAGGAAGACTTACTGAACAGATTCAAAAAGAGGTTAGAAGAAATGTGACTCATTACTTATATTAATTTGTCTATAATCGAACCAACAACTTAAATGTATTGTTCATTACTTTAAGTTAGGGGGAGATTGTTGGGAAATAATCTAAGTTATTGAACATTAAGATGAGAACTGTTTGATGAAGGTTGGTGAAACAGTTTAAAACTGTTTGGTTAAAATATGAAAAACAGTTGAGAACTGTTAGTGTAAATGTCTACAACTGTTTAAAGACCTTGAAGCTAAAGACTGTTAGAAGAATCAAGAACTGTTGTATTCATTAAACAGTTTCTGTTGAGCTATATATGGAAGAATCCTATCTTTGAAGATATCTCGAAATATTTTGAAGATCATCAAGATTATCTCAGAAGATAGAAGATTACCTAACTGTCAGCAAATCAAGGAAGATCAAGGAGTATATATAATAGATTAGAATTCATAATTTGTACGCACTTACTCATTGATTATATTTTGCATTCGTTCTTAAAATTGTAATTTGCTTTCTGAATAGTGCTAAGCCTCTAAGTTTCTCATTGAAACCTAAGAACAGTCTGTGTTCTTCGTCTAACATAATAAGTTAGATTGGGGGTGAAGTTTGCTTTTGTAATCATTCTGGTTGGTTAATAAAACTACTGTTTGATTGAATTGATCTGTGTTTAAAACCTTCTTTAATCAATTAAGTGTAATTCCGCAACTTCTTAGTTGATTGTGATCATAGTTAAAGATTAACTTTTATTTTACTCTGATTTATTATTTAAAAGTTAGTTCTTGTTATTTGATATAATATATATCTGATCCTGACACATGATATGAAAACTAAACACATTAGTTTTGTTTGGGAACCCACTTCTTGGTGGGTTTAGATGAGGAGCACTTAGTATCTCCATCTGGTTGAACTGACTGTTCAGCTTGAGCAGGAGCTGAGTCCTGTGTAGGCTGATCAGCTTGTTCTTGTTCAGGCCTTGAGATTTCTGCATCACAGTCCTTAGCCTCATGACCTCTACTTCTGCACTTGTAGCATCTCCTTCTTCCAATGATTACACGAGGTAGAGTGTCTAATAATCCTTGTGAGAAATTTCTCTCAGTCTTAGGATTATATGTGGTGGATAACTTTTCAACTTTCTTTGCAAGTTGATTCACATGATGATCACTGACTTTGTACTTACCTTTGTCAGGTCTTTGTTTGTTATCCTTTTGATTAGAAGTTTGACTAACAATCTTCTTTTCCATGACCTTGGACTTACCTTTGTCATGACTACTGGACTCACCAGTTTCAACAGGTTTGGACTTACCACTGTTGATCTTCTTGGACTTACCAAGATCTACAACTTTGGACTTACCATTGTTGTACTTTGACCTCTGACTTACAGTGGTCTTCCTATTCTTGTAACTTCTCTTCGAGCCAGATAGAGAATGTTGTCTTTTGAAAGGATTTGGATTAAGCCTTTCTATGACTGAAGTTCTTTGAATAGGCTGAGTGCTTAATCTGTCCAGCACAGACATACCATGCTGTTTGGATGTTGAGCACTCTTCTCCATGATCTTTAGCCTTTACAAGCATATTGTATTTAAGGTTTTGACTATGTTTCTTCTCTGAGGCTGACTTCTGAGACTTAATCAGTAGTCTATCCTCCTGAGAGTCTGTACTTGCTATCTCATCATCAGCTACATAAGCTGATGTTTGATAGTCACCTCCAAGTACAGCCTTTACATGTTTAGGAATTTGTTGGTTTATGCACTTTTCAGCAAGCTTTGAGGACTTACACCAAGACTCAGTGACCTTTTGAAGTTGGTCAGCTTTGTCTTTAGCTTCCTGAAGTTCTTCACTTAGAAGTTTATTAATGTGTCTTTGACATTCAAGATCACATTGTGCTTTCTTACCAACATCAATGAGTGATTTATTTTCCTTAATCTCATTCTTGAGTTTAGTTATCTCATCTTTGAGGTCATTTTGAGACTTAAGGATGGTATTGAAATCATTCAACAGATCATCAAAAGCAAGACCCTTTTCTTCGTTGGTGTAAGAGTTGAAATTACTAACCTTATACATGGAAGCAGGATCCCAATCACTAAGCTTGCTGTTTTCCTCAGCTTCCTTCATATCAGCTTCGAAAGTTGACTCGGACAGATCATAATCAACTTCGTCAATTTCAAACTCTTCATCTTCTTGAGCCATCAGACATACATCATCATCTGAGGTAGATGATTTTGTATCCCAGGTTTCAGCATATAATCCTTTTGCACTGGGTTTGTCTTCTGGCTTTCCTTTCTTGAGCTGAGTATATTTCTTCTTGTATTTATCAGCTCTGTAAGCATTCTTATCAACAACTGATGTTGTTTCCACCTTCTTTGATCTGCACTCAGCAGCAATATGTCCGTTCTTCTGACAGTTGAAGCACACAACATTATTGGGATCAAAGGAACTCTTCCTTTTGCCCCTGTCAGATCTTCCTCTTCCCCTTTAAGCTCTTCTCAAACGTCTGACTAACATTGCCATTTGCTCAGTGATATTCTGAACATCATCAGTATCACTTGAGTCTGAGTCTGAGTGGTCAGCTTGAGATTCTGACTCAGTCTCAGATTCAACAACCAGTGTCTTGGAACTTTTCTTCTTTTTCTGTGCAACCAATGCAACTTCATTCTTATCCAAAGACTCCTTGAGTTATTGTTGAGAAGTTATCTTGTGTTCAGTGATCTGTTCATGATTTAGCAAGAACCCATATATGGACTATAGGTTGTACACATGCAGTGTTCCTCCAGCCCTCAGTGCTGTAGTTACATAATTAAACTTCTCTGGTAACACATCCAGAAATTTCAGCACAAGTTCAGCTTCATCTTTCTTTACACCCACATTTAGTAGGTCATTTATCAAGCAGTGAAACCTTGTGAACAAATCTGACAAGGTTTCATTCTTCTTTGAAAAGAAGTTTTCATAAGATCTATTCAAATGATTTTTCTTATTCTGCTTGACCAGATTTGTGCCCTCATATGTAACACTCAGCGTGTCCCATATATCTTTTGCAGATTGACACTCAGTCATAGTACGCAAGATTTCGTTGGTCAGGGCATTTGCCAGAACACTTTTTGCCTTGTCATCCAGATTGAAGAGTTTCCAATCTTCATCAGTCCAGGATGCAATAGGCTTTCTTGTTTCCTTTTCAGTTTTTCCAGGAGACGTATCACTGACAGTAGCAGGAATCTTGGGGATGATAGGTCCTTTTGTAATGACATCGAACATACGATTGTCAATGGACTTGAGGAATAGCATGGCTCTGAACTTCCACATAGGATAGTCAGATCCATCAAATATGGGACAACCTTTGGCAGACATATGTGGAAAGTTTGAAGAATTGTTGCTTGTATACATTGTAAACTTTCTCAGAATCTTGAACTTTCAACTTATGAAATCGTTCAGCCTGCTCTGATACCAGTTGTTGGTCCCTCGGTGAGAATAACAACAAGCAACAGATGTGTAGAAGGGGGGTTGAATACACTTTCTGTGGAAATTTAACAAATCAAATAAAAGTGTTACACAAAGTAAATCAAACCACAATCAATCAAATGCTTTTATTAAGAAGATGATTACAATGCTTTGAATACGAAGATGATTACAATAACTATCAAGTAAGCAACTCTTGATATATAACCACCTAATATAAATCTCTCAATCTCTCAAACTTAGCTATCTATAATCAACTTATGATTATAGATACTGATGACTCTCTAAACATGATTTACACAGATTGATAACTTACCAATATCACAACTAATGTGATTATTTGAACACACGAATAACTTGGCAATCTGTGAGTTTCTTGATCACGTTGAACTGACAAACAGTGATTCAAGAATCATAACACATACGGTGAGGTGAGGTATTTGGCTCTGCAACACTTAGTTGTTTTTGTATCTAAGTCGTACCTCTAAACTTATCAGGAGATAAGTATTTATAATCCTGTTGCTACGGTTCCTAACAAACTGGACTAATCCTAATTTGCTAACTAACTATCGGATAACTCGGAATCTTGAATCTTGAATCTTCTTATCTTGAGTCTTCAATCTTCAATCTTGATTCTGAAGTCTTCTTATCTTTGCCGTAGATATAGAGAGATAAAACTGAATTTAAAACACATTTAAATTCTCTTACACTGACTTCTTTAGTCAGGCTGAGTTACTCAGCTTGAAACTCATCAAGCTGAGTTCTTCAAGAACACACTCGAAAACAAACATGGACTAACATGTATAATTATTAACTCATCCTTAGAAGTCTAAAGAATTAACTAAAACATATTTAGCAACTCTATTAAGCTGACTCAGTCTTCACGCTGAGTCGCTCAGCTTGAAACTCATCAAGCTGAACTCAATATGTATATCTTAGTTTACACACACAGCTTATCAAACATATTGATAATCTTACTAAGATATAGTCTAAGCTGATTGAACATATGCTCAGCTTATACTCAGCTTATACTCAGTCTGAATCACTATAAGTGTTCAGTCTGGCTAAGCTTCATAATTCTGTTTAAGTTATATGTAGAACACATCTTACAAACTTAACTTTGTCTCATCAAATCTTAACTGATGAGATCATTTTCCCAACAAAACCGATATGGGGAGGGGGTGAAATACTTTGCGAATTCCTGATTGTGCGGGCCAGAGTTCACCCGTCTTAGGTGGTGAGTTCTATTTTGGTGATTCCCTGATGTGATGGAACCAAAGTGCACTTAGGAGGACTAAATATGTACGAATTATGTTTCATTCGATGTCCCAAAGATATAGGAGTCGCGTTTTGGATTAAATGCGATCGGTATGGTTTATACCCACCAAAAATAACACGGGGTTGGTGTTGTCGTGCCAAAACCATGCACCGGAACGTGTGAAATATGGATCATATTCTAAAATAAATTTATTTAAGGGGTTATAATTTATTTTAGAGCTATTAATTACTGAAATATTTTTTCTTGCTTTTCTGTAGATGTCATATTTATCTGTTATACCGTTTTATTCACCTGAGGAGTCTCTTAGTCTCATCATGAATAAGTGGAAGCTTTCAGGACCAAACTTTTCAGTTTGGAGGTTGCACTTTAGGAATATCCTAAGGGCACAAGGAAAGCTGTACACAGTTGATAAGCCACCTCTGGCACGACCCGAATATTCTGCTCAGGACGGAGAGTATGATACATATTATAAGTATCTATATGATGAATCTGATGTTATGTCAATTATGATACTCTCCACAAAATGTGAGTATTCGGATATTCTCAAAAGTAAGTCAACTTTTGAGGTTGTGCAAGGTTTAGAGGAGCAATTCAAAAGTAGTGAACGCTGTAAACGCTTTCTGCTAATGAAAGACATTCTTTCACAGAAAATGAAAGAAGGCCGGTTACTAAGCGATTATCTCATTAATATGAGAAGGTTACTTGATCGCTTATTACTTCTGGGGTCACAAGTCAGTGAACAAGAACTTGTGATGCTTTTGGCCGGGACTCTAACAGATTACTATCAGGCAAAGGTAGTAGATGAGATCAGAGAACAGGAATCAACTATCGTTGGTATACACGAATTTCTAATGTGTATGGATGACCAAATGCACCCTGATATCTTTGATACAACAGTAGTTGAATCAATTGAAGAAGATGACTGGATTGATGAATTACTAGACATTTATTGCCCAGTTTGCGGTAGCATGGATATTTGCGAGCACTCACTCGATATTTATCTACTGGACGTTGGTTCAACCAATGAGTCAGGTATCTTTATGATAGATTGCTTAGTTACTTCTTTTGGTTCATGGGTACTCTATACCAAATGTGGTCATCACATTTGCAATCACTTGTCGGGGGACATGGACCTACGGGTTGGCGAAAGCTCCATTATTGGTGCTGAAGCTGTAGAGACAGAGTCTCGGGCTACCTTCAGGATTAATCATAGAACTAGAAAATTGTTAATATGTTTCTAGATTAATAAAAAATGCAATCTCGTATGATTTATTAACATACAGTGGTTTTACCTATCAGTAGGTAGGAAAAATAATTTTGTAATTTAAAGATGATTTATTTTATTTTAAAGCAAGTTCACAAAATGGTTTATATACAATAAATCTACAAGATGACAAGGAAATCTATCATATAAGTAAAAGGTCAAAGGACACTTTGAACCAAACTTACATATGCCATTGTCGGCTCGGACATATTAACAAGAAACACATAGAGCAACTTCATCATGATGGAGTTCTAGGGTCATTTGATCTTGAATCAATTGACAATTACGAATCTTGTATTTCCAGCAAGATGAAAAAGAAACCTTTCGACAGCTTGAATGAAAGGTCAAAAGAACTGCTAGGGATGATACATACAAATGTGTGTGGTCCTTTCAGTTAAGAAGCCCGAGGAGGATACCTGTACTTCATCACCTTTACTGACGATTTCAGTAGGTATTTTTATGTGTATCTTACGAGACACAAATCTGAAAATTTTGATTTCTTCAAACAGTTTTAGAATGAAGTACAAAACCAACTTGACAAGAAGATAAAATTGCTTCAGTCTGACCGGGCGGTGAATATCTGAGTCAGGAGTTTGACGATCATCTAATAGAATGTGGGATTGTTTCACAACTCACACCTCCGTATACACCGTAGTGGAATGGTGTATCAGAAGGGAGGAATAGAACCTTGCTTGACATGGTTCGTTCTATGATGAGTCGAACTATTTTACCAATGTCATTGTGGGGACACGCACTAGAAACAGCTGCTTTTATGCTAAACCGAGTTCCGACAAAGTCTGTGGAGAAAAGAAAGATATCGTTCGAGTTATGGACGGGGAAAAAGACCAAACTGTCTTTCATAAAGATCTGGGGTTGCGAGGCGTTCATTAAACGACCATTCTCGGATAAACTCAAATCCAAATCAGATAAGTGTATCTTCGTGGGTTATCCTAAGGAAACCTTAGGATACTATTTCTATAATCCTGATGAGAACAAAGTCTTTGTTGCTCGGTTAGAGAATTTTCTGGAAGATAAGTTTCTAAATTCAGAAATGACAAAAAAATAAATACATCTTCAAGAAATTGAAGAAGAACCAGTAATTCAACAATGAATTGTTGAATCCTAACCCGAGTATGTGGTTGAGGAGGACGGGGAAACACAAGACCTTCGCAGGTCCAGTAGGATTCGGACTGAGCCAAATAGATATCTTGGATTTCTAATTGCTCAGGAAGAAGGGAATCTTAATGAACCCACATCCTACGGGGACGCTGTGTTAGGCAGTGAGTCTGACAAATGGCTAGATGCCATGAAGGCAGAGATGCAATCCATGTATGACAACCAAGTTTGGGAGTTAGTAGACTTTCCATAACACAATAAAGCTGTTGGATGCAAGTGGGTCTTCAAGAAGAAGACGGACATGGAAGGAAATGTGCATACTTTTAAAGCAAGTCTTGTTGTGAAATTATGATGAAACCTTCTCACCAGTAGCTATGCTTAAGTCTATTCGGATTCTTATTGTAACACCCGCGTTTAGGGCCTAGTTGTTTCGTGGCGGTGGAAATGAGAAGGCTCAGTGAAATTAGAATACTGAGTGTGGTGTTGGAGAACACATGTGAGTGGACTTTAATGCACCAGTGGTTTTAGTTGTAACTGTTATGGTTACTTGGATTTTATAAGATTAATCATGCGATAGACTGTTTAGTCTGATATGATTGTTTGATTGGTTATGTGATGATTATTGAAATTGTGTCCAAGATATGAGTATCAAGGCATGAAATTGTGCTCATGATGTTTGTGGCAGAGGTCAGCTAAGCGTGGTTTTGGGCTGGGTCAGTTGCTTCTGGTTAGGCAGTTTTAGATCCTCTGTTGCATTTGTTGTAGCAGAGGGGGTTTAACTGTGCCAGTTAGCAGATGGCTATCGGTAGATCATTGCTATGGCCAGCATTGGTCGTAGGCTCGGTAGAGCCGCCGGTCCTTTGATATTTGAGATACACTGTTCTTGTGAACGTTGTGGTTATGCTTTAATTGCTTGTGGCTTGATTTTCATTCACTTAGCTTTGTGCTAATTCCCCACCCTAACTCTCTGTTTCAGGTTTTGAGGGCACGGTAGGTTGCAGCTTTTGTGTACAGGGAAAGTTTGACCGTAGCTCTGATATTTTGGGTTTTAGAATGATGAGCCATACTTTATGAAATGTTTTGTAACACTAAAGGAAGTACTGTATGTTTGTACAGTGTTGGTTTTAACTTTTAATGTTATTTCCTTTTTAGTTTTATAACGTATTACTTCCGCTGTGATTTAAAAAAAATGGCTTGTATTTTTGCGGTGTTACAATTTGGTATCAGAGCCCTGGTTTGGCATGCGAGCACGTTTAGAGTGTTCAATTCCCAAATCTTGGCTCGAGGTTGGTCAAACCTTTCCTGTGGGGGAATTAGAGTGTTTGGATTTGTTGTGTGTGTGTACTAACGGTTGTCTAATAAGTTTGGAGGTGATGTGATGGTAATAGATATGGCAAGTCAAGAGATCCCAACCGAGATTCCGGTGACCCTTGATCAGGCTGGAACTTCTACAATTCCAGTTTTAGAGAATCCAGTAATAGTCAACACTTCGGGTAGAGAAATAGATACAACTCAGAATGATTATATATTTCAACTTGAAAGTTAACTTCAGGAGCTTCGAGAAACAGTTCACAACTTTGAGCAGCAGAGGTTGATACAGAATTCTCAAACACCGATTCCAACAGCAGCTGTTGCTACAGTGTCAACAACACCACCACTTTCAGTACCATTTTCTGTTCCATATTCTACTGTTGCTTCACAGGGTGCACAACAGCCGATTATCTATCAATTTACTGCACCAGGAGCTTACCCCTACCCAGGATTTGGTCAACATAATAAATATAAGCAATTCATGGATTGTAGACCTTCAGAGTATAGTGGTAGTACGGACCCCAATAAAACTTTGAATTGGTTGAGGGAGATGACCAAGGCCTTGGATACTGCGGAATGCGAAGAGAAAGTGCGAGTATTATATGCTACTCAAAGACTCCAAGGAGATGCCATGGTATGGTGGGATTCGATTACAGGTCATTTTACAAAGCAACAGATGAGTAGTATTACTTGGGAGCAATTTGAGAGAAAGGTTTGTGAGCAATACTGTGGATCTTTTGAGATGGAACGAATCAAGAAGGAGTTCATGGATTTGCAGATGACCGATAATATGTCCGTGGATGAATTGATTAGGCAATTCAATGAGAAGTTACGATTTGCACAGCAGTGGGTTCCGGACGAAGCTTCAAGAGTTCAGCATTTTGTGAGAGCTTTGCCTCCAGATTACAGGAGTGCTACCAGGTGGGCTAGCACTTTATCTCAAGCTTTTACCCTAGCTAAGTCAGCCGAGGGTGATGCTCAAGCCAAGGAGAAGTTGAATAAAGATAGAATTTCTCAACAGAAATCCCGGTTTGATTATTTTAATACCCAACATCGGCAGGGAACTCAAGGAGGTCAGGGAAGTCAACGTCAAGGACAGGGTCAGAGTCAGAGCAGTCAGAATCGTAGGTCTACATCTGGTGGGTCTACTCAGAGAGCCCGTGGTGAAATAAATGTAAGTCTTATCATCATGGACTTTGTACTCTACAGACAGCAAGATGTATTCGTTGTGGTCAGTTTGGGCATGAATTGAAGAATTGTAGATTTCCGAGGAGTGTTTGTTGGAATTGTCAAAAGGAGGGGCACAGAGCAGGTGAGTGCCGTGTGGGTAAGAAATCGGGGACTGGGTCGGAATCGGGATCGGTTGTGGGATCTTCGTCCGCTTCAGGACAGAAAAGGAAGAACCCTCCGTCAGCTGAGGGTAGAGCATTCCGGATGTCAGTAGATGATGCTGCTACTATTGATGATGTCATCACGGGTATGTTTCTCATAAATTCTATACCTGCACGTGTGTTATTTGATTCTGGTGCCAATCGTTCATTTATTTCTGTGGCATTTTGTGATAAATTGAAATTGCCTACTTCAAATGTTGCTGCTCCATTAGAAGTAGAGATAGCTGATGGTAAAACGGTTCCAGTCACAACGGTTGTGTCTGGAGCTGAAATTGATATTGATGGTACTTGATTTCCTGTTTCTTTTCTGTTAATGCCTATAGTTGGTTTTGATGCTGTTATGGGTATGGATTGGTTGAGTCAGAACCGAGCTGTTATAAAATCCCATAGAAAACTGATTTCATTTCCTTTACCTGATGGGTCATACGTAGTGGCTCGCGGGGAGAGGGTTAGACCTGTTTTTCCTATTATCTCGTATATGAAGGCTAGAAAATCTCTGGCCAAAGGGTGTGAATCCTACCTTGCTCATGTGGTTGATGTTAAAAAGGAGAAACAGATTGTTTCTGATATTCGGGTGGTTTCGGAATACCCGGAAGTGTTTCCCGATGAATTACCTGGGTTGCCTCCGGTTCGTGAGGTAGAATATAGGATTGATTTGATTCCAAGTTCGAGCCCAGTGGATAAAGCTCCTTACAGGTTAGCTCCTTCTGAAATCCGTGAGATGATGACACAGATTCAGGATTTGTTAGACAGGGGTTTTATTCGTCCTAGTTCTTCTCCGTGGGGTGCACCGGTTTTATTTGTGAAAAAGAAAGACGGTACTTTGTGTATGTGTATTGACTACCGGGAACTGAATAAGAGAACGGTTAAATATAAATACCCTTTACCCAGAATTGATGATTTGTTTGATCAGCTGCAGGGTGCTTCTTATTTTTCTAAAATTGATCTGCGCTCGGGTTATCACCAGGTACGTGTTTCTGATGCTGATGTTCCTAAAACCGTTTTCCGTACCAGATATGGTCATTATGAGTTTTTAGTTATGCCTTTCGGTTTAACTAACGCCCCTGCTGTATTTATGGATTTAATGAATCGGGTCTGTCGGCCGTTTTTGGATAAATTCGTGATTGTATTTATCGATGACATCTTGGTTTATTCTAAAACTGAGTTCGAGCACGAGCTTCATTTGAGGCAAGTTTTAGAAACTTTAAATCGGGAGCATCTTTTTGCAAAATTTTCTAAATGTGAGTTCTGGATGCGGGAGATTCAATTTTTAGGGCAAGTTGATGTAAAGATGGGGTTAAAGTCGATCCGGCTAAAGTTGAAGCAGTTATGAACTGGAGTGCTCCTAAAACATCATCTGAGATTAAAAGTTTTCTGGGATTGGCGGGTTATTATCGCAGATTTATTAAAGATTTTTCGAAAATTGCGAGTCCTATAACGAAATTAACCCGTAAAGATGTGCCATTTAAGTGGAATAATGAACAGGAGACAGCTTTTCAGACGTTGAAACAACTATTATGTCAGGCTCCTATTCTTGCACTACCTGATGGTTCTGATGAATTTGTAGTGTATTGTGACGCTTCCTTTGCAGGTTTGGGTTGTGTTTTAATGCAGCATGATCGGGTTATTGCTTATGCTTCACGGCAATTGAAACCACACGAGAAGAATTATCCAACCCATGATTTAGAACTTGCAGCTGTAGTCTTTGCATTGAAACTGTGGAGGCATTACTTATATGGTACGAAATGTGTTATTTGTACTGATCATAAGAGTCTGCAGTATGTATTTTCCCAGAAAGAACTTAATATGTGGCAGAGACGGTGGTTAGAACTCATTAAGGATTATGATTGTGAGATTCGTTATCACCCGGGGAAAGCAAATGTTGTAGCAGATGCTTTGAGCCGCAAGGGAACTGGTGATAGTATTCGATTTATGCGAGTTGAGATCGTTTCTGACTTAGTGGATAGGCTTAAATCTGCTCAGTTAGAAGCTTTAAAAGATGAAAATCTGAAGTTAGAGATTATGATGAAGAGAAAAGATGATTTGATTAATGATTCGCGCGGATTGAAGACTTATCAGTCTCGTGTGTGGGTGCCATTGCTTGGAGAGCTTCGGGGTTTGATTTTGGCAGAGGCTCACAAGTCAAGATTGTCTGTTCATCCTGGTAGCACGAAAATGTACAACGATCTTAAAGTGCTGTATTGGTGGCCTACTATGAAGACAGATGTTGCAAAGTTTGTGGGAACGTGTCATATTTGTGCTCAGGTCAAAGCAGTGCACCAGAAACCTTACGGGTCTTTGAAACAGTTGGAGATACCAGAGTGGAAATGGGAACACATCACGATGGATTTTGTATCCAAACTTCCATGTACCCAGCGGAAACATGATAAAATTTGGGTGATTGTTGACCGTTTGACGAAGAGTGCTCACTTTCTTGCCACCAGTGAGACAGCTTCACTCAGTAGATTAGCTCAGTTGTACATCGATGAGATTGTATCACGGCACGGTATTCCTCTTTCTATTGTTTCTGATCGAGATCCCAGATTTGTTTCTAACTTTTGGAGGAGTTTACATCATGCATTGGGGACGCGTGTTAATTTGAGTACAGCTTATCATCCTCAGACAGACGGTCAGAGTGAGCGTACTATTCAGACACTTGAGGATATGTTACGCGCCTATGTGTTAGAATATGGTGGGTCTTGGGATTCACACTTGCCTTTGATTGAATTTGCGTATAATAATTCTTATCACTCGAGTATCGGTATGCCACCTTATGAGATGTTATACGGTCGTCGCTGTCGTACTCCTACTTGTTGGTTAGAGGCAGGTGAGAAACAGTTTGCGGGTCCTGATATTGTTCAGAAGACGGCTGAGAAAGTTGCTATTGCTCGGGAAAAGTTGAAAGTTGCCAGAGACAGACAAAAGATGTACGCAGATCCACGCCGTAGACCAGTTACGTTTGTTGAAGGTGAGATGGTTTATCTGAAAGTTTCTCCGTGGAAAGGGGTTATTCGCTTTGGGAAACGTGGGAAACTAGCTCCACGATACATTGGTCCATTTCGTATACGACAGATAGTCAACGACCAGACTGTTACTCTTGATCTTCCACCAGAGTTAGCGGGTATTCATGATACTTTTAATGTCTGTTACTTACGTAAATGTAATGTTGAGGATGAAAGTCAGATTCTCCTAGTACATGATCTGAAAGTTGATTCGAAAAAGCGATTAATAGAAGAACCAGTTGAGATAGTTGATCGTAAAACAACGAAGCTTCGGAGGAAAGAGATTCCTATGGTTTTGATTAAATGGAAGCATAGTTTGGGTTCAGATTTAACATGGGAGACCGAGGCAGACATGAGGAACCGCTACCCTAGCCTATTTGAGCGCGATGAGATTCCGGGGACGGAATCTTCTTTAGGGGGAGAGATTTGTAACACCCGCGTTTAGGGCCTAGTTGTTTCGTGGCGGTGGAAACGAGAAGGCTCAGTGAAATTAGAATACTGAGTGTGGTGTTGGAGAACACAGGTGAGTGGACTTTAATGCACCAGTGGTTTTAGTTGTAACTGTTATGGTTACTTGGATTTTATAAGATTAATCATGCGATAGACTGTTTAGTCTGATATGATTGTTTGATTGGTTATGTGATGATTATTGAAATTGTGTCCAAGATATGAGTATCAAGGCATGAAATTGTGCTCATGATGTTTCTGGCAGAGGTCAGCTAAGCGTGGTTTTGGGCTGGGTCAGTTGCTTCTGGTTAGGCAGTTTTAGATCCTCTGTTGCATTTGTTGTAGCAGAGGGGGTTTAACTGTGTCAGTTAGCAGATGGCTATCGGTAGATCATTGCTATGGCCATCATTGGTCGTAGGCTCGGCAGAGTCGCCGGTCCTTTGATATTTGAGATAAACTGTTCTTGTGATCGTTGTGGTTATGCTTTAATTGCCTGTGGCTTGATTTTCATTCACTTAGCTTTGTGCTAATTCCCCACCCTAACTCTCTGTTTCAGGTTTTGAGGGCACGGTAGGTTGCAGCTTTTGTGTACAGGGAAAGTTTGACCGTAGCTCTGATATTTTGGGTTTTAGAATGATGAGCCATACTTTATGAAATGTTTTGTAACACTAAAGGAAGTACTGTATGTTTGTACAGTGTTGGTTTTAACTTTTAATGTTATTTCCTTTTTAGTTTTATAACGTATTACTTCCGCTGTGATTTAAAAAAAATATGGCTTGTATTTTTGCGGTGTTACACTTATGGCGATATCTGCATACTTCAATTATGAGATATGGCAAATGGATGTTAGAACCACTTTCCTTAACGGGAAACTAACAGAGGATGTGTATATGGCACAATCGGACGGTTTTGAGGATTCCAAGAATCCAGGTAAAGTATGCAAGTTGCTAAAATCCATTTATGGATTAAATCAAGCGTCTAGAAGCTAGAACTTGCACTTTGATGAGCGCATCAAAGAGTTTGGTTTTACCAAAAGCGAGTTTGAGTCCTGTGTTTACACGAAGTTCAGTGGGAGCGTAGCAATCTTCCTGGTCCTGTATGTGGATGACATACTGATAATAAGAAACAACATACCAACATTACAAGGAGTAAAATCATGGTTAGGTAAGTGTTTCCAGATGAAGGACCTAGGAGAAGCCATATATATACTTGGTATAAAGATCTATAGAGATAGATCTAGGCGGCTGATCGGACTTAGTGAAAGTACATACATCGATAAAGTGTTAAAACGCTTTAAGATGGAAGAATCCAAGAAAGGATTCATTCCAATGAGATCTGGTATACCACTAAGCAAGGCTCAGTATGCTACTTCTCCAGCAGAGTAGAAGAAGATGAGGTCGGTTCCTTATGCTTCGGCAGTAGGATTGATTATGTATGTTATGCTATGTACTAGGCCCGATGTTGGTTACTCCATAAGGCTTATGATGTGCGTAAAGCGTACCATGTTTTAAATTTATAAAAACCGTTTTTATTTACGTACGACTATGACACAAAATAGGCAAGTGAACCTAATCGTATCGTAGTATAGAAAATAAGTACGGGTGTCGAACACTTGAGGAACGAGTATGAATTGATAAATTATATCAATTTAAATATTAAACTAACTAAACTACTGCAATAAAATAAAAAGGGGGGATTTATGGTGAAATTGAGAACTTTCAATCAACTAATGCCACTAACAACCTAGAAAACTACTAAAGCATGCAAAGAAGACAAGAATGCTAATGACATTTTAAACATTCATGCATCGATTCCTAAATTAGTTAAAACCTTGTTCCGGTTATAACCGTCTAATTACACCAATTAATAACCTTTATGGTCAAAAGCGCGATTAAAAGGGATAATTAGCCAATTGATTCGATTATCAAATAAAGACTCAACCTTTAATGTTTCATATGATCAACAAAACACGACTAACACATAAAGATCATTATATGTTTAATCACATGCAAAATTATCCATTTAAAGTTGCTTAACACTAGGATTTGAAAAATCACTATATCTTAAATCATCTATTTGTCCTAGATAATCAAGATGCAAGCTTTATGAATTAAATAGTCTTTTAAAACACAAAACTCAGATTATAAACAACCAAAACAGATTACTAAGCATGGATGAACCAAGATTGAGCTAAACATGAATTAAACATGAATTAAGTATCAAAGCCATGAATTAAATCACCATTACACGAGTTTCATCTCCTCTAGGGAGGAAAACAGAAGTTTTATCCAAGAACAATCATAACTAAGCTCTGGAAATCATTCATAAAAAGAAACATGATGAACAAGAATGAATAAAACCGTAAAAGATGAATTGTTCTAGCCGAAAACTTCACTTTAATCTTCAATTTGAGCTCCAATGCTCCAAGATGATGCCCCAAACTCCCTGGAATGTTTAATGGACATTTTCTGGAGTTATGGTGGTGAAAAATTCGAAAGGAAGTCATCAAAACCGAAAGAAATCGAAAAACATATATAATGGAAGCTGCGAGCGCAGATCGCGCCGCGACGCGGCGTGTTCTGCTACTCCTTCACCCGATCAAAATTCAAATCCGGATAAGGGCCTGCCACGTGGTGATCGCGACGCGACGGTGAGATTATCGGAAGAGGAGATGTGAGGATATGCAAGATATCAACAGATGACAATGTAGCTGATCCGTTGACTAAAGTGCTTGCTAGAGATAAGCATGAGAGATATGCTAGTTCTATTGGAATGCAATACATATGACCTAGCAGCAAGTTTGAGTAATTGATTAAAATGTATGGATTGAATTTTAAGACTTGTGATTATGTATTAAACATTTCTGCGTGATGGAAATAGGAGGTTTAATATAATCGTTTTAAATATCTCTATTTTTAGCGTATTTATCTATCCATGATATACAAGTCTTGTTATATAAAAAATTACTCCATAGCTACTTGATGCGGTGGGAGCCACATCAGGGAGATACTAACGCTATTATAAATATTTGATATATTATTCGTGTAGAGAATAACAACATTTGTGATTACGTATTCATAGATATTTGTCAGAGGTACGAATATTGGAAGTGATCCGCATCAGACTAACTTCATGAAGCCTTTTGACATGAGTTAGCTGATTGGTTGTCCATAGTCCTGAGATGTTTAGTTTAGGGCACGAGGACTTCTGTACTTTGGAACGCTCTAACGTTACGCCGTAACAGGGTAACTATAACGGACGTATCTGGGTGCAACGGAAGATGTGTGCTCAAATGCAAGTAGTCAAGATGAGATTTGCACCTTCTCTTAAAAGAGATGAGATATTCCAGGGCCCCTTGATGATTAAGACTAAATGAAATGTGTGGTTACGCTAGGATAAAATGATGGACATCATTCGGTAACTCCATAACTGCAGTTAGTCGAGATCAGAAGTCAAGAAATATAATGTGGATTTTTCAAAATAAATCACGTCTTCATGTGTGAAATCCACATTACGGAATATCGTGATGCAAAAGGAAAAGCCGGGTAATCAAAGAAGGCGATTACAGAATATATGGACATAAGAGAACTTATAGTCGTGGTTAACCTAAGTGTCTGACTGGGGACCTCCTTAAGCTTATGATGTACAAGGGAGTGTAACTATCGTGCACAAGTGGGAGTCCGATGGATTGTGTGAAGGGATAGTGTACATGTGTCATCATATCCGGGCACTATAAGTCACTAAAGGGTCACACAGCTACACACCCAATTTTGAACCAGGAAATAATACATTGTGTGTACGGTGATAGTTAATAGTTAATTAATTATCCGGAAAAATAATAAATGGACATTATTATTTAAGAGATAAATTAAATATATGTTAGACATTTATTTATTATGTTTGGTTAGAGAAATATTAATTAATAGTTGATTAATTAATTTTAAATCAAACTAGAGGGTTTGTTTTGTCGAAAGATCAAAATCGTTTCATGGACCGGACTTTATGGCTCAAGGCCCTTAATCCACTTAAATTACTATTTAAGGGATTAACCCTTGGAAAAAGGTTAACAATAATCTCAATAATTAACCTAAGATAAAAAAAACACACAAACTCTCTCCTCTCTTGTTCGGTGACCGAAGCCCCAACACCGCCACAACCTTCGGCGGTGGTTGACGGCGACACGCGCTGGTCGACGGCGGCAACCCTCACCGGCGATCGAACTCCATGGCCGAGCTTCTCTTTTGTGGCGGCTAACTCTCAGCGGCGATCGGAAACAACCAAAAGCCGGCGGCTTTTGGTGCTTCACACATACGGGACCTTTTTTGTCTCGGGTATTATTCGTATTGGCGGTCTAGCAGTCAGTTCAAGGGTGCAGTAGCTGTGTATCCCTCTATAGCACTCCAAGGGTATAATTTCTTATACTTTTTTACCGCTATATATAAATATATATATTATCTGTTTAATGTGATTAAAATATTATTTGTCCTGTTCCCCTACTTGATCTAGTTGTAATCTTGGAATGAGATCTATGTTTTATTTCCACTATGCAATTGTACCTGCAAATCTCAACATAAATTAGAGAAAAAAACGAGTATGTGGGCCCTACTTATTACCACCTCACATCCATTTACAGATGTGGTATTTACCCCCACACATTTGATGACCACACAATTATGGAGTTGTTAAATATCTTGATTACGATGGGGTCAACCACCACTCACTCCGAAACATTAACCATATCGTCCACTCTAAGTGAACAAACAAAGATAATAGGTAAAGCATGTTTGATGATAAGGACAAGATGAAAATAACTAAATTAACTCTATTTTAACAACCTCAATTAACATCTCTTAGTGTTGACCGAGTTTAAAACAAATATATCAACCACAAAGACCATCCTTGTAATTTTCATTTTTAAATAACTGAATGTGAAACTCAAAACAAACTTTAACAATTATCTGCTTAATTATTGTATACTTCAAAAGTATAATATTCTTTTATTAAGCAACTAGTTTAACTGCTCCTGTAAACACGTGAGTCATACATAATTAAATTATGAAGATAATTTAGTTAAAGATATGATTATTTTGTACGAACGCTAAATGATCTTAGATTTTCCTTAAATAAAAAAATTATATTAAGCTCAGTTGACACAAAAAAGAAATAATGACAACTTTAGAATGATGTAAAATTAATTTACGATAAAAATTGTAAGCAAATAAAATCAAACCTTACAGGGTCATGACATAGATAAAATTTTTAATTATTGAATTCGAACAAACAATTTTAAAAGAACCCGAAATTCAATTTTGACTTTTCTTTGTTTAAAATTACGTTCAATTTTAACTTTAAATTGCAGCTTCTATGGCCGTTTTTTAGTTCTCCTTATTTTGGATTTAGATAATTATTTAGTATATTATTATTTAATATTATCATTTTTTTACAACTAATACATGTATTACCTGACCTCATAAAAATTTAAAATAAAGTTTCAATTTGATTATTTAATATTAAATTGAGTTTTCATTTTTAACCTAAATTAATGGTTAAGATTTAGTTTTAATAAAACAAAATGCTAATTTTTTTAAGTAAATCGATGATAAGTAGTGTTTTATTTATATTTTAAATTATAAGATACCATTCTATTTTTATGATTTCAGTTCCTATCTTTGTACATATTTTGTTGGGAGTTACGTACATAATATTAAATAGCTACGTACGGGCTAGAAGCTAAGCCACGGAAAGGTTTAAAATAGAGATGAGATAATTAGGTTACTAATTCCATTTTATATATTGGGAGTTGCTTTAACTCGCATTTAATTTGTAGTTAGGTTTTAGATAGGGGTGGTATTGTGGTAATGGTGTTGTGATCGGGTTGGCGTATGACGGGTTTATGGGTTGGTATGTCAAAATTACTTGATCCGAAATTTTTTCATATCACAATTCAAAATACTAACTCGTATATGTGAGACCCACATAACCCATTTAATTATACGGGTTTGCTTGTTGGTGGGTCATTTGCAGATTGACGGGTCATTAGAAGGTTAGGAGATTGTAAACGGGTCAACATGTTGGAATGTTAGCACCAAAAAATCATATTTATTAACATCAAGATCTTTTTTGTTTAATTTTTCACAAACTAAAACTATCATGATTGTTTATTGTGACAGTCTAGACGATAATTACATCAAAATTTGCTTTATATATGAAAAAAATAAAATTTATATAACTACTAAATGGGTTCGCGTATCAACCCCCAAAGTTTAGTATGACCCTATCCCAACTTAATTATTATGTATCACACAAGGCAACCCAAGCCTAGTATGTCAAACCATTTCAATTTTTATATAACTTGAAGGCAGGAGAAATATATAAACCTTTATTTGGTGCAGTGGCAAAGTCCACAAGTGTTGGGAGAATGGTCAAGCGTTCGACCCTTGAATGCAACATTTTCTATTTTAATTTTTACAAATCAATCATATATTTTGCCCTCTCACTATTATTATGTTATTTATATATTCATATAAACTAAAAAATATATTTCACTACATAACTTTTGACATATATTTTTGGTATATATATATATATATATATATATATATATATATATATATATATATATATATATATATATATGGGTTCAATGAGAACTGTTTTTCACAGAAGAACCGAGAAAATCAATTTTAGCTGTTAACTAAAGTTAATCAAGGACTAATAAAATTTTGACGGCTCATTAATGATTAACTAATGACATATTAATGAAAGATTTTTTTTGAAAATCAAACTTCGTAAATTAACGATGGGTCACCCAGACGTTATTCACTGTTGGTAAATATATAAAAGACCAAAATACCTTATTAATTAGTTATTTATGATGTTACAAACACTTTATGTACGAAAAACAATTATTAATTAAACTTTTTCATATATATAAATAAATTTAATTTATCTTTATTTTGTATTTAATTTTCACCACAACGTGCAGGTAGCTCACGCCAAGTTATAATACATAATTGAGTATAATTAAATATTTTAGTTTTTATACAACATTAGAAACAACCATTTAATATTATCAACTCTTACAGTCAAGTAAAAGTTTTAATGATGCAAAAACATACAACCCACCACTACACAAACAAAAAATGAAGACTCCTAAAGGGCGGTTTCTCACTATACTAGACAATAGTGAATAGAGACCGACTTGAATTTAAAACCGGTCGGTATATGTTTCTCACATAGAGGTATGTATTTACTCAAAAAACCAACCAATAGTTCAATTTTCCTTATAAATGCTAGCATATGGGGTTCAAAAAGCATATTATGAGCTAAAAGTTGATAAATTGTTATTTTTATAATAGTAGTAAACTAACGAGTTAGGTCTCACTTATCACATCACTCTTAGTCATAGCAACCAATATTGATCATGACATACACTTTTATAGTTAGATAATATCAAATCACATAATCTATAACTATATATAAAAGATTTACCTCTTTTTATATTTATCTATAAATCAACATCTATTAATCAATCAAAACCTTCAATTTTACAATCATTTAATTTTACAAAACAATTTTAGAAAGCTCCAATAAAAAAATGTGGACCTTCGAGTTTCCTAAATCCTTTTAATTAATTCAAACCTGTTCCGTCACTTTCTCAAACAGATCCTTTATCGATTTGATGGAAACCCTTGAAGGGTTTTGAATCTGACCAAACCACCCAATGACACAAATTGGTCAAACATGGGTTTGATTCTACTGGTTCAATCCTAAAAGCGGAACTGGATTGAACACAACCCTCTAAACCCCAAAAAGGGTTAGGATCTTAATACTAATGATCAAACATAGTTTCTTACATACAATCCACAGAATAGGTTACAAAAATATACTTGATCAAACCTGGGATTGCTAAAGTAGTCCACCACTACTGCACCTCCTTTGAAACTGGCTGCTAGACCGCTCCTGGATCACCAACCAACAATTCTCGATAAACCGAGAATGTGTGTGTGTATTCTTCGTATACCACCAAATCGCAAAACACCTTTGTGTTTTGTGTCTTTCGATTTCGGCGAAGAGAGGAGAGAGCCGAGAGAGTGAGTTGCGACGAGAGGGAGAGGGGAGAGAGTTGGTGGCTAGGTTTTCTAATCCCTTGTTACTTATGTTCTTATGTCTTAATCCTTAAAGCTTAAGGATATTTATAAGGATTAGATGGACCTTAAGCCCGTTTAATTAAAAGCCCACTGGTTTTTATTAAACTTTCAATCTCTTCACTTTGACCCCTTGGACTTTACTAGTTAATTAATTAACTATTAATTAACTGGTCCGTTAAATATTAAAACTTAATATTTAATTCCCTTTAAATAATAAATAACTATTTATTATTTATTACTTTTCTCTTTTAATAAGTAACTACTATAATCACTTTTATACTAAACCCTAAAAATATAAAACAGTTCAAATAAACTTGAAAGAGTTTAAAAAACAAGGAAATAAAATTATTAATAATATCCGTCAGCTGCACGTGGGATTTCTTTATGCTGGGCCGCATCACTTTCCATCTCCTCCTGCAATAAACGATTGCAAGATATTAGAATAATCGTAAAAACTTTTACAAGTGGAAAGTGATAAAGAAGATGTTTACACGATACCTGAGGTGCCAGCCTTGCCACCTGCCTCGTGACCCTTCGGGCAATCTCTTTTCCAGTGCCCGACCTCACCGCACTTGAAGCACCGATTCTTGGTTCATGCTTTGTTCGGCTTTGGCTTCTTGCCCTTGTTATCGTTATTAGCCCTGGGTGCACTCTGGCTGGGCTGGGCCTTGCCCTTTCCCTTTCCGTTGCGCCCCTTCCTCTTCTTATGCCCGCCATGACCCACCATGAGAATGTCCTTAGACTTGGTCCCGATACTCTGCTCAACATTCTTGAGCATTGAGTGCAACTCAGCCACGGATTTCTCCATGTTGTTCATGTTGTAGTTGACTATAAAAGGCTAATAGTCATCTAAAAATGAGTTGAGTATCGTATCCGTTGCTAGCTGCAACAGTACTGGGTGCCCAAGTCTCTCTAGGTGGTCCATGTAACCTTTCATTTTCACGACGTGGTTACTGACCGAGGTCCCCTTAGCCATCTTGCACGAGTTAAATGCCCTGGTAGCATCATAACGCTCTGTGCGAGCTTGCTCCTGGAACATGTCCCTCAGCTGGTGGATCATGTCATAGGCAGGAGTCTCCATCATGCTCGACTGCAACTCTGGACTCATAGTTGCGAGCATGAGGCAGCTAACATCTAGGGCGTCATTGGAGCGCTTCTGAAAAGCCTCCCTGACGTCTGCCCTAGCGTTGTTAGCAGGAGGAATTCCTAGAGGTTGTTCTAGGACATGCCACTTTCTCTCGTGTCTAAGCACGATCCGGAGATTTCTCTCCCACGTGAGAAAGTTAGGACCGACAAGCTTGTCCTTCTCAAGGATGGAGCGGAGAGAGAGGTTGTTAGTACTAGTAACGTTGGTTGTCATCTACAAATTAAAACCTTGGTTTAATTAGTAATTGCAGATAAACTTTCTAATCATATATCATCTAACCCATAAATAATATATATTAGACCTAGGACCCATATTTCACATACTTGACGCAAGGTTTGGGCACTTCCCGCCAAGTCATGCTATTTCTGGTAGGTAACACCCTGTACCAATCGTACCTAACTGATACGACTCCTAGAACCTCGTAGAGCACTTAGACCCAGTCTAGTATGTTTAACTATACTCTAGTGCTTTTTGGGCCGGGACTCCCGATTATCACCAAAATAGATCGCACCACCTAAGACAGCATGAATTCTGGCCGGGACTCCCGATTATCGCAGAATCTTTCATGCCCCTTCCCGCAATGGTTTGAACCCGGATGCCCAAGGTTTGGGCACTTCCGACACCCGAGTACCGTTTAACAGCAAGGGTGTACCATTAGATGGATAGCATACTGATCTAATATTTTCTTGGGTTTTATAATTAAGTTAAAAACTTAATTTTCCAGTTTTGAAAACCATTTTAAAACTAATTGTTTTAAAAATACGTTTTATATGTGTACCTAAACTAGGTGCACAAAACGGCCTTTATAAGTTCCAAACTTATAACCTTGACAAAACTTTAAATTTATAAAAATTTAACTAATACGACTACCAACCAAACTTATAACCTTGACAAAACTTTAAATTTATAAAAATTTAACTAATACGACTACCAACCTGTAGTCGTATTCTAGTTTGTCATTAAACGTGGTTTTTCTCTGTTTAATAATTAGCTATTATTAAACCCCCTTTTTATTTAGCATCATATAAATGTCGCAAATCTATATGAAAAACAGTAAATAAAAGAAACACAATCACGCAGATAATAAGAACAAGCATATAAAGCCCTATAGTTTTGCCAACTAATCCTAAGGTCAAACCTAAGGATAAAATGACTTGGATTCGCCTTTCTTGATGTGTTGCTCCCACTAGTCTTGACACCTCCCCGAAGTATCCGTGCTACGCGTATAGAACATCATTTACTTGATCACCTTCTATGAGTCCATCTTGGTTGAGGGATTAAACTATTATTAATCTATTACAAATACAATATTGAATGGGGTTGTAAATGGCACGCGGGCCTCCCCGAACCAGTACAATATTACAAATAAGAAAGGGATTGTAATTAGCACGCAGGCCTTCCCAAAACCAAAAGAAAAAGAAGAAAAAGGAAAAACGAGTCCTAAGTCGGCAAAACTATAGCTATATATATATATCACAACCACGCAACTATATATAAGCACTATATATATAAAAGTCAACCACGCAGTTATAATATATAAACAATAAACTGTGCTGTTAAGCACATAACCTGATTTGTTCAAACATTCTCATTTACCCTTTTGATTAATACCTATTAACCAAAAATGAGAATTATGATCTTCTAATTTATTTGACCAAACTAGTTTTTAACAAAACTTTAAAACCTTGATCTCATTCAAAACTTGAATGAAATCCTCATGTCGCGTTTCTTTACTAGTTTTCCAAAAACTTAAAACCGACAACTTTTGGTCAATTAAATACTACCTTATTTGTTTCTCCACAATATTATATAAACTTTATCCTTTTTAGAATTTATTCAAAAATGACTTAAACTAGTCATAATAAATAAAAACTAAAAATATATATATTTTAACTAAACTAATTAAAATATATATAACACTAGTTTATATAACACCTTATTAATTTTATAACTTAAAATTAATAATCCTTTTGTATTAATCCGGAAAAAGCTATATGGGCCAACATTTCTTGGCCCGAGAACCACATTGGGCCGAGGCTCTCACTGGGCCGAGGACCCGCCTTGGGCCTAAACCACTTGGATCGTGGCCACCTAAAACATTGGGCCTCGAAAAACTTGGGCCGAAACCCCTTTGGGCTGATGCCCAATTGGGCCTTAGCGCCGCTAACTAGGACGGCCTGGCCTTGGCGCCGCTAACGATTACCACCTAACGCGGCGATGATCTTAGTTCCCGTTTTTTCGATTAATAAAAAATTTCAAATCCTTTTTAACCTATTAAAACTAACTGTTTTAATATACTGATTAAAAAACTGGATTTAATTCAAAAACCAAAAATTATTAATTATTAATAGTAACAACACTTGTTTTATTAATAACTAATTATCCTAAAATTTGATCTTATCCTTTTTAAACAAAAAGTTCAAAACATGATTAGGATATAGTTTTAGATAAAAAGTGTATCCCTTTTTAACCATTTAAACACAAATCTGGTTTAAACCTAACTGGTTAAAATCAAACTTTTTATAAACTGGATAAAAACAGAAAACTTGTTTTTATCCTTTTATGGTTTTCGAAAAACAGAGGGGAAGAAACAAGATGAAGAAGATCATATAACTATCAAACAAACCAACTAATTAGATAAACTAGGTTTAACTGATTAAACAAACTGTTTAATTTAATCTAAATTCAAACTTATTCTTTTCCAAAAATTATGATCCTTTTAACCATTCAAACTAACTGTTTGAATTTTCTGATTAATAGGTTAAACTTGATAACAAAACAAACTGTTTTGCTATCTTATTGATTTTCGAAAATTCCAAGAACAAGTAGAGAATCAAGAATAAAACCTTAATCTAAAACAGATAAAACTAGAAACTATGGATCATAGAGCCGAGACTTTGATACCACTGAAGGGTTTTGAATCTGACCAAACCACCCAATGACACAAACTGGTCAAACCTGGGTTTGATTCTACTGGTTCAATCCTAAAAGCGGAACTGGATTGAACACAACCCTCTAAACCCCAAAAAGGGTTAGGATCTTAATACTAATGATCAAACATAGTTTCTTACATACAATCCATAGAATAGGTTACAAAAATATACATGATCAAACCTGGGATTGCTAAAGTAGTCCACCACTATTTATTAACTGGTCCGTTAAATATTAAAACTTAATATTTAATTCCCTTTAAATAATAAATAACTATTTATTATTTATTCCTTTCTAATAATTAATACAAACTGATTAATTATTTATATCTCTCTTTTCAATAATTAATACAACTGATTAATTATTTACTTTTCTCTTTTAATAATTAATCTAACTGATTAATTATTTCCACAGATATTTATGGTGTAATCCAACTGTTCCGTATTGGGTGTGTAGCAGTGTGACCCTTTAGTCTCTTATAACATTGGATACAATGTGCCCATTAATTATCTCTGCACATAATCTAATAACCCTAATACGATTCATCGGTTTTCATGGATGCTATGTAATCATATTCTACGATTCCACAACAAGTCAATTTTTTAAACTTTGATTTTAACTTAACAGGTAGATGATCCTCTTGCTCAATCATATTTTTTAATAATCAATATATTGATTGGGAAAATGATCCGTAATGTTAACATCACATAACTTAAGTGATGTTACACTTACAAACCATTTAAATGAGTAAATACTGAAATGACTAAACTACCCTTCATTAAAGTAGATTGTGAGTGTAACATCACCTAAGTTGCGTAATGTTAACATTACGGATGATTTCCCATACAAAAATATACAATTTGCTCGGTTTGTGTTTTAATCCTCTTCTTTGTAATTTTTTATTTTATTTACTGAAACCCTAATCTCTATCTCCAATTTTCAAGAAATCCAGGAAACGGGTATATTTTGCATAAATTGTTATTGGTATGTTATGGTTTGAGGCTATGGATTTGAGACAGCAGGTTAATATATTTCTTAATACTCGGTTATTGTTCTTTGGAGTTTGATCATGATTGTTGTTGTTGGTTTTTGAGATGAAAATGGGTTTCTATAGTTATTGTCGCTAATATGAGGTAAAGGCTGCTGCAAGACTTATACATGTATAGTTATAACTCATACATGTTGCAGTCCTTGTCATGGAATTATCATTTTGTGTTTGTCTATAAAATTTGTTCTTCACATCCGTGCCATTGTTGCTTATAAATTTGATATATGTATGCTGCATTAATTTGGTTTTATTTTTGTTTTTTCTCTACATTGGTTTTAGTTTTTATGAAATTTGAAGTCAGATTTTGATGCAACAGTGGTTGCTCATTCATCATTATCTGGCTTTTTGGATTATTTTCGTGTTAATTAAGTAATGTCTCATATCGGATGAAAAGTGACTTTGTAATATACTTTATAAGTGTCCTGGGCTACTCCTCTCATAAACAATTGGTTTTGAGTTGGAATCCCACAAACTTACATGGTATCAGAGCAAGGTTCAACCGTGGTTGGTCAAAGGCCACACGAACTCCACGTAACCCATAAGTACCCACGTGTTATACGCACACACAAAAAAGAACACCACACGTGAGGGGCCATGTTGAGTAATGTCCCATATCGGATGGAAAGTGACTTTATAATCTGATTTATAAGTGTCTTGAGCTACTCCTCTCATAACCAATTGGTTTTGAGTTGGAACCACACAAACATACATTTAGTACAAGTTTAAAGGTTGTCAAGAGTAGACAAGTTCTTACGGAGTTTTTACTGCTATAAAGTCGTGAAAGCAGTTAGGATTGGGAATTTGGGATATGGTTTCAGCATTTACTATTTTGTTTGCTGTCTGTTTACAAAACTGATCGGTGCCTATTTCAATATAATGAATATTTATTTAAAATTATGTAACAGCCGTTGTTTTCAAAAATAGATTATAGTCAAGTTCTTACGGAGTTTACTGCTATAAAGTCATGAAAGCAGTTAGGATTGGAAATTTGGGATATGGTTTCAGCATCTACTATTTTGTTTGCTGCCCGTTTACAAAACTGATTGGTGCCTATTTCAATATAATGAATATTTATTTAAGATTATGTAGCAGGCGTTGTTTTCAAAAATAGATTATAGTCAAGTTCTTACGGAGTTTACTGCTATAAAGTCATGAAAGCAGTTAGGATTGGAAATTTGGGATATGGTTTCAGCATCTACTATTTTGTTTGCTGCCCGTTTACAAAACTGATTGGTGCCTATTTCAATATAATGAATATTTATTTAAGATTATGTAACTGCCGTTGTTTTCTAAAATTGAGACTTACAAAAACTTTTGTACTCAACCAGAAATCATCGTAACGGAAGACTTTTAAACATCATAATTATTTAAAACAAATAAACCGTTTAAACCACACAAAATAAAAACCACCTTTACGTCGCAAATACATCATTGTTCAAAAACCAAGTTCCTTACATCACCACAAGTCGGTTTCATAATCATCATAAACAAAATAAACTACACCAGTTTCCCACCTTACAAGGCCACACACTTAAGCAACCTGCACGAGCACAAGACACATTTCAAGGAACAAGCGTCAGCTTTTGCTTCGTGAGTCCGCTTAGTTATCATCACAAAATCATCATATTAAAACATTTACAAAACTTGTAAGGTTTAGGTAATAAATCCCAACCTGTATACTTCATAAATCCCCGTATGGTCAAGTATCATCGCAAGCATCGGTAAATACATCATAAAACATCATATTCATTCTTTACATCATTTCCATCTCATGCATCTCTAATCGTCTCTACATTTTTATTACATCCTTCTTAATGGGGTCTATCATTATCCATCTCTATCATCGCTACCCCAAATACCTCGTGCATGTCTGACAACCACTAGGATTCCAAGGTCCATCCGCACTGGCACCACATGCGTGCCTGGCAACTAGTAAGTCCCTAGGTCCTCCTGCACTGGCATACGTTTACTAAGAGTGTCCGGAAAGTCTTGTACAAAGCGGGGCGCGACTCACGCCTGTACACACACCCCCGTGATCCGCCCGCTGGAGCTACTCCGATATAAGTCGTTCAGGTGAAAGTACAACGGGTGCCCCCATCACTAAGCCCTCCTTTCACCCTCGTGGTATCATGCATTTTGACCTCCATCTCTAGTCAAACACCACTCCAGTGTACAAGCACATAATGTACAAGTACACCATGTGTTGCCATGGTTATCTAGAAACCCGACAACTAAACATCACATTGCTAGCATATCCTATAAGACACACTTTTCCTACTATGCATCATTATTGCATCTAAGAGTATATCTACCCCACCCATATCATCATATCAATCCATCATGATCATCGGTTAACATATCTATATGTAACATGCATGCATCGTAAACATCTCGTAAATCATATGCATATCATCAAAACATGTTGCATGAATCATAAACAAACATTTAATCAAACATAACATTCGGATATAGATATATCATCTTTAAAAATCGTTTATACTTTTGAAAAATCGATTTTGTCTTTGTGCTCGGTTTTGTAAAATAGTTGAACTCACCTCAAACCGGACAAGTAATCAACTCGGAATGTAGATCTAACGAGCTTTTACACATGGATCGTTGATATCAGATATTACACGCTCCAAAATTCTCCTCAAGATCTCCAAAATGAAGTCCACATCGAAAACTAACTCGAAATCGAGTTACATTAATTCCCGAGCCTCACAAATACCCACCAATCGAGCTCTCATACTAAGACACACCCTAAAGCCTTAAATTTTGGCAGAGTAACAGCACTAGAGTGAAAGAACTTGTGAAAATTGGCTAAAATGGTTAACTATTTATAGACACAAAAATAACACAAACGTGCCACGTTGAGTAAGAGAATGCGTCGCGCTCCCGAGATTCCTGACACATGAAGACTTCCGGCACACACCACTGTCTAACACGCTCGATTTGACTTCCACAGCCCAAACGTGTAGCGTCGCGCCTGTTAGTGCAATCAAGAAATTAAAATATTTATATAAATATATTTGGTTTTGATGATGCAATTTTAAATAATAAATTAAAAGAAAAATAGTAATATAAATCCAAGTTAATATGAAAATAATAAGTTTGGCAAAATAATGAAGTATATATATATATATATATATATATATATATATATATATATATATATATATATATATATATATGTCGAAGATCACAACACTGATAAAAACTCACAAAATATATATACTGCAAATTTTATTTAGCCAAACTATAATGACGGGTGAAAATAAAAATGACAATATGATCATAATTGAATACATTTTTTAAACGTCATTTTTAATAAACATATGTTTTCACTTATAAAAATGTTTCATACTGCTTCAAAATAATATCTATCTATGGAACAAATTATAACTTCTTGCCAACAAATGTGAATAGACATAATTTTATAAATTGGCAAAAGTGAAAATATGTATTTTAGAATACAAGATAAATATCCTTAAGAGGTATTATTATACTGTGTATTAATTAATAAGGTATAAATGGATATTGGTTAGATTCTATGACACACAAGTATATGAGGTGTCATCCCCTCATGTAACCATGTGTTAAATTGATTCAAAAAGCCAGTAGAAATACACAGTGTAACGATATTTATTTTGGTATTTATCATATCTAAAATACCAGTTTTAAAGAGAAGGCCGAAACATAACAAAAATATTTTTTATGGCTCGAGAATGTGGCAGATGGGCCACGGTCGACCGTGGATTCGACCGTCAGGGTTTAGGGTTTAGGGTTTTAGGGTGTTCGATCCGCGCAACAGAGGGTTATTTGACATAAATAACTTCTTAATATAAATACAAATAACATCTTCCATATATTTATGTTACCACGTGAACATCATAAATATTCTTCTTTATTTAATTAATATTCCACACTAAATTCCTTACAGAATTTGGGTCATTACAAACTATTTTAATACAAAATTGACGACGATCTTTGCAACTCTTCATCTAGCACGGATGGTATCTCGTGCCAATATACACCACTTTTTAGGGGGATTTGAATAGAAATTGCAGGTAATATAGATTGTATTCTAATTAAAGGAAAATGAGGGTGCATTTCTATTTATTGCTACCACCTATCTTTTGCTAATTCATGTATTTAAATTCCGGAGTAGGAAGAGAAGGAATCTATTTAGAATTATAGGATAATGATGCACAAGCATTCCATTTTTATGAGACAATAGGAGAAAACCAAATGGGGAGAAAAAAAGTGTTAGGGAAAAATAGAAATATAAATTTATATCCTCTTTTGTGACACAAAAATATACAATTTGTTTATATAATTGTATCTATTAACATTAACATATGTGCACATATACATATATATATATATATATTTATATACATATATATATATATATATATATATATATATATATATATATATATATATATATATATATATAATCAAGCAAATAAATATTTATATTTATTTGTTACAAATTGTGTGTGTACAAATCGTCAAAAATCCAATCGTCAAAGATCAACGTCATCAACGCTCAAGATCAAGTCTTCGCCGAAGATACCTACATGAATAAATTCAAATTATATGAGCTTACAAATAAAATAATTAAATAAGTTTAAGTTTTAATAAAATTATTTTTATAAAAACTTTTATAAAAATGGACAAATATTTTATAAACTTATTTGTGTTGGTTGATCAAATCTAAGACTTCCTATTTTAGCAAATACCAAACACAATCCTACTTTGAAACAATACACCACCATATTTAGCAAATGAATCTCCTAAAGAGGTAAAATTCCAACATGCTTTGTGTATTGGTTTCCAAACTTCCACTTTGTGTTTGAATTCAAACTTTAGTAGTATGGGATCAACCAACCTTTTATAAATCTTCTTTTCAGTTGATTTTTATGGTAAAAATGAGTTGTGTGTGATTTTAGATAAAGCCCAACGTTCATATTTGTAAGTCCCAAAATTCTCCAGCAATCCGACGGTCGAAGCCACGGTCGACCGTGGATCGACCGTGGGATGCCTGGACAGTTTTGCAACTTGCACATTTTTCTTTATTTAAACCAACTCAAACCTGATTCATTACTTACCTCTTGCAAATAGAAAAATACTGAATACTCTCTAATACTTGTGAGCTCATATTTCTTGATTATTCATTCATCTCTCAAGATCAAGATTCAAGCAAGAGTCAAAGCCTTCAAAGCTTAAACACTACTCCAATCTTTCATATACTTGTAATAGTGCTAGGATCATATCTATCCTATAAAATTAGAGAGAAGTGAGGATCAACTCTAGCCTTTAGAATTAGAGTGAAACAAGGTTATCTTTACCTTACTTGCAAGTTTGAAGTGTTAATTCTTGTAAGTGAAAAAGAGAAGTGTAAAAGGTTTATCTCTACCTTGAAAGAGAGAAGCTAGTGAATCAAACTCTTGGCGGGTGAGGCCAAGGAGTGGATGTAGTGCAAGTTTGTTAACACTTGCATGAACCACTATAAATCATTGTGTTCAACTTGTGATTGGTGATATCTCTCTAACTCTATTTCTTTTATTTTCTTGCAAGAACTAGTAAAAACTTCAAAAATTGGATATATAACCTATACAACCCCCCCCCCCCCCCCCCTCCCTTCTAGGTTCCAGCAAAAAGCTCAACAATCCAACTTCAAACACAATAGGAGAAAACCAAATAGGGAGAAAATAGCTCAACAACCTAACTTATGATCTGTTCGGGGAGTTACATACCAACTATACATGGACGAAAAGGTCTTAACGGGATGGACATTTTGACAAACCGCTAGGCCCGACTTTCGAACCCCATTTCTCCCATTTAAGACGTAAATCTTAAGCTATTTTCCAAATTTTGTTTGATTTCTTTTTAACTGTAAATTGTGTGATTTCAAAGGATTTCCCATATCATGTGAATATGTGATATCTTAGTATGTTGAATTCAATTTCTAGCCGTAAATTTTGAATTTCGAAATTTGATGAAATATGCAAATTGAGCACCTTCACATGTATAGATAGAATGTAACGGTATTGGCATCAAATAATATATAATTTCTCCTATAGGTTGTGTAACAATTGTGTGTGTGCTTTTGTTGTGTTTCAGAAAATTAGAGTCATGGGAGGATCTTTTGTTATGTTAGATACATTTTACATAGATACGTGGTGTTATTCTTTGCTTGTAATGTTAGGGCCTCAAATTCTGATAACAATTGAGAAAATAGGAAGTGAGTTGCGGTTTGTTCAATTTCAATGTATATAAGGACATTTTTGCTACTGCATATCAAGTTTCAAAATTTAATCATTCAAGACAAAGTTTCAAAATGATTTTAATCATTCAAATAAGATATATATTGATAACCTTATATTACTTTTGCAAAAAAACGTTACTTATCACACACACAATCTTATTTATTTAGGTACAAATGGACGAGCGCACACTTATAATTAGATAAAGATATGTAGATAGTCGTATAGATATCTACAATACAAGTAGTTGTTGTTTAGAGTCTTTTTACATGGTTATTGGGTCACAGTGTGTCTACTTTATTTAGAGTTGATTTAGATGAATTAATGGTTTGCCTAAGAAATATTGCTAAAAGTTTATTGACCGGGGGCATATGACAAGATGGAGTTTCCACTGTTTTTGACTTAATGTATTGGACATTGGATTCTTATGTGATCGAGCCTCTTAAGTATTTAACTGTTTTTGTAATATTGTTGATATTGATTGTCAGTTGATGAAATTCTGTCTTGAAAAGGTTGTCAAAGAAAAAATCAAACAAGGAAATGTTGTAATCTACATAACAGAAAGTGATCTTATTGGTATTTTGATGATTTGTCTTAATATTTTTTATATAAGGTTTTAGAATTTTTGGATTATAAAAATTTGTATAGCTTATATTTGTACAGGTGTAGGTTGTTGCGGTATATTGATATTAGTTTCTTTTTAGCTTTGCTCCCTAAACATTTGTTAGAAAGACACAGGGCCGGTCCAATCGTTTTTGATGCCCTAGGCGAAATAGATCAATATTGCCCCCACGTGTCTAAGAAAAAAATTATTTTAATATCCATGTAATGAATTATAATTTTCTTTTTTAAGTGTTATATATGTTTTGAGGACCTAATGGTTAGTTAAGATCGATGAATTAATTTTGTAACATGTCAATAATTATAACCATAGTGTGATCAAATAAAAACAAATCGCATTCATTCATATACAAATTATAGCTATGCTCCTAAAACAAAATTCGTTATGCTTCTATTTTGAAAGTGTCAAACTTGAATGTTAATAACTTAATATTCTAAATTTCCGTAGCTAACTTCAGAACTTCAATATGCAACACAGCAACAGCATTACCATATTCCAACAAAGTGTCAAAAGAATTATTATAAGAAATCGGTGAAGAATTAAAACAGATGATTTAAATCAATCAATCAATATAAAAAACCATGCAAATGAAAATGCTTTAAGATAGGAAACAATTACCTAAATTTTCATATGCCACTACGTTCCAAACTTCAAGAGATGAAAAGAGAATTAAAAATAACTATTAGAACCAATAAACCATAAATTCGAATAACTGCAGCGGCTTCTTACATTATGAGTGTATTAATTAAAAAGGAGATTATCACAATTTTAGTTTGAAAGATATAGAACTTGGATTGTTAGAAATTCACAATAGGAAAAACTATACACTGATTCAACTAACAAGACCTTAAAAAATGACCTCCATTTAAAGACTTCCATTTAAAGATGTCCATTTAAAGACGTAAAATCTGTTTTCAATCTATCACCAAAATGGTGAAGAACAATTTTAAGAAAACGGGGTATTAAACTCATACACAAATGACAAAACAAAACAGCATTCATAGAACTTTATTAAGAAAAACAGATTGATACATATAACCTAAAGAAAAAAAGATTAATAAACAACATATAATTTCTAAAATACAACATTCATATAACTTTATCCTAAAATACATATATTTTTTATAAACAGCTGAATACATATAACCTAAAGAAAAAAAAACAGATTGATACATCTTCAATCTCATCATTCAAATTTAACAACTGAAAATATATGTATATAACCTTAAAAAAAAGACTAATAAAAACAGATTGATATACACATTTGGTAACAGAATGAGGTAGTAATGTAGTATACATGATAATCATCTATTCATCTGACTCATTTCATCAAATCAAATCTTATACATGATATAAACTTTCATAACAGATTTCTATACATTCTATCATTCATATAATCAAAAAAAAAAACAGATTTCTTATGTTAAAAAAAACAGATTTCTATTTGAGAAATTGATAAAAGAAACAGATTTCTATTTCATAAAAAAACAGATTTCTATCATAAATATACTGATATACATGATAAATTTATCATATACGGTCACAACTCATAGATTGATATTTGAGAAATTATGTACAAACCTTTAGGGTGACCTGTGATGGCGCCGGCGAATGGGCAGGGAAGACAGACGACGGCGACTGGCGACTGGCGACCGCAACTGTGCGACGTCCGACGTCCGACGGCGACCTGGCGATTGGGCGACGGAAGAGTGGAGGAGACAATATTTAAAACAAAGAGATAGCCATTGCCAAAGTTTTGACTTCCGAAAGGCTTCGTTTCTTCCGCCTCCAGGTCTCTACCGCGTCCGGGTCCCCAGGCGTCGTATCCTCTTCCGTCTCCAACTCCCCACGCCTGTTCTTCCGCCTCCAACTCGAAAAGGCTTTTTTTTAAACCTAAAAATGAACCTAGTATACTTGGACTGGACTAAAACTTTGATGCCCCTAGTCCATTTGCTGCCCTGGGCCTGCGCACGGGCTGCACAGCCTTTGGGCTGGCCCTGGAAAGACATATAGCTTTGGTTAGTTAGGGGTATACATATTGAGTCACGGGCACTCTTAAATGCAACGGAAGAAACAAATAAGTACATGAAATAACAAAATAGTGTGCTAAACATGCTCCAAAGTGAGCTATGCTCTACAAAAACAACATGCAACAAGAAAAGAACAAGAAATTGAAGAAGTTATACCTTCACTACCATTCAAAATCCGGTTGTAGATCCTTAAGTATGGGTGGCCTACCACTCCTATGTGAAGTCCACACCAATATTTTAGGATCTCCACCTGCTAGGGAGCCATAAAATAGATATCCTCCTTGATTCTACTGTGTTGAACAACCCAAAGAACTCCTCTTGCATCATGAACACAACCCATATAACTCAAGGAAACTTCAACTTAGTGTATATGTGTGTTTTTATGTAAGGCACTAAGAGAGAAAACTTAGAGAAGAAGAGAAGTGATTTTATGAGGGCTACTCGTTTCAAAACTCGTGGAGCAACCTTCACGGTTGTGAAGCCCCGAATCAAACCATTTTTGATTCTTTGACCTTTTTCTTATTCATAGAGCTGTCAGAATCAATCTTTGGCGTGTGACCCAATAGGCTCGCGCTTGAAATTAATTGAACATGCTTATACTTTTAATATAATTTATGTTGATAATGAATCAAGAATTACATGTATAAGGAAACATAAATTTCTAATACAATTAGAGATGACAGCTAAGGTGTCTAGCATATAGACAAGCTTATCTTAAACAACTAATGTTTAGGAGGTTCAACACATGGACAAGTTTGATTCTATACTTAAGAAAACTCTAAAATTTTACTTTGCTTAAAAGCTAGATTCTTAGTTGTTCGAGTGAGATGTTCAGTGAACGTAGAGAGGTGTAGTCCTCGTTTGCATGCTATGAATGCATGTCTATTTATAGAAGTTCTTGACCGATATTTTGGAAGATCCTTTACGCGATGACATGGGCAAGTGGTTTGAAAAAGATTCCTCCCTTTTTCATGTTACAACTTTCTTCATCAGCCAAGCTTCTTTAGATCTGACTTTACTAAAGATATGGTTGCCAGCCATACTTTAGTACTTGACAAATCTTTGAGATTTTTTCGTCAGATGTAACTTTAACATTTTTAAAAGGTAAGTTTGATCATGTTTGTATCTTTCAGAAGATAAAAAAAGTGTTAATACTTTTACATATGAAAGATCATAGGCATAATTGAACAACACATGTTCAGCCGTTAATAAAAATTACATTTGTCAAATAGAGTTTTCAAAAGAAATACAATTTGTAACTTTGCTGAAAATAGTATTTGTAACACTGTACTTTTTAATTATCATGAAACAGCATGCGGAAGCTAATTACATATAATTAGATTAAAACAAAATATAAATACAACTTTGACTAATTATTATTTACATAAAATACCACTACAGTGTTATATACAAAACATGCTCTATTCAAAAACTTTGACATCAGAGTAGTGGTCTGTCCATATTTCCAATCTTCATTAACCAAAAACTCACCACAGAGTATCTGCAAAACAATCTAGTGGGGAATTAGCACAAAGCTAAGTGAGGGAACAAATATCTAAACATATACAAGGCGAACATGCCCAAAACACAAAGCTAATAAATCCAAGGAGAACCGGCGGTGTTGCAACCACCTACAACCAAGGTCGGCCAAAACCAAGGTTTTCCGATTACCCTGCTAACATGGATAACAGTATTAGCACATTTGAATACAACAAATGCATCTAAAGATCTAATACTGTAAATCCCCAAGCAACAGGCCCAGCCGCTCAGCTCATGCTGATCTCTAAAATAACATGTATACAGTTCAAACAAGAGCATAGTATCAAATAGGATATCATATCCTGTATATCCGAACATATAAATTCACTCACCACAGTTTGCACAGCTGCGATACACTCAGTTGACTAATTCACTGAGTCTTCTCGGTTCCTGAGAAGATATAAACATAAGTCACTATATAATTCCCCTTACTGATTCATAATAAGTAATATACTTATTCATACATCACATGCATATATATATATATATATATATATATATATATATATATATATATATATATATATATATATATATATATATATATATATAGGGGAGGGTTCCATTGAGAACCGAATTTATTGCGAGAACCGCGAGAACCAATCTTAGCCGTTGATTTGATAAGTGGAATTCATGGATGGGGAGCGTGGGGAAATCAAGTGTGGCAGGGTGTATGTGAGGAATTCATGGGTGGGCAATGACATTGAAAGAGGGGGAATTGGACGGCTCAGATTGGTTATCGCGGTTCTCGCAATAAAAATGGTTCTCAATGGAACTTCTTCCTATATATATATATATATATATATATATATATATATATATATATATATATATATATATTTATATATATATATATATATATATATATATATATGTATGTATATATATAAAATCATTATATCATATTCTGAATTGTTAAGGAAATCATCAAAATCCTAAATTCCGAATATATCATGCGGAATTATTATAATTCCGAATCAAACTCATAATTCCGAACAAGCAAAGGCAATTTCATGCGGTATTGCTTTAATTCCGAATAGCATTCAGTTACTTCTCAATTCCGGATAAGCCAATTCCGAATGTTAGAGCAATTCCAAATAGGTTCATTTCCGGATAAAGTTCAATTTCGAGCGAAGGTCAATTCCGAACTCGAGATTAAATTCCGAATAATGTAATTCCGATCGAAATGAAATTCCAAGTAAAGGTATATATCGAATTACGAATAACATTTAATTCCGATTACATCTAATTCCGAACATAAGTCAAATCCGAATATTTATCAATTTCCGAGTAAGGGCAATTAGTCACTTCCGAGTGTTCTTCAATTCCGATCAGTCTCATTCCGAATAAAGTGTTAAGGCACTAGCATTTGGTAATCAATTTATACGGAATTCATTAAATTCCTATTACATATCATGCGGATTTAAACTCAATTCTGGGTATAGTGTTCGGAATTCATATATTCCGATTGATTCAAACCTCAAATCCGAATGATTCAATATTCTAAGAAATTTAATTCTAACTTCAATTCTGGTCTAGATTATACACATGCATTCATATATTCTTTCCAGAAAGCAGTTTAAACATTTTATAAACATGAATTCTCATCAAAATCTAACATGCAATCATCATAATTCATTAATTCACATACATCATGCGGAATTTATATAAAACTCTCAAATCCGAATATAATTAACAATTTTAATTCAGTTTATGCTAACCTTCAAGATCAAGTATTGCAGAATTTATCAATGACCCAATTTAGAAAAGATATGAAGATGATTCCCTATTTCTTGGTCTTCGGCCGAGAGCTTCTCAACACACACACACACACACACACAATTTTTCAATTGCATGTAATTGTGAGGAGATGGTGGCAATTTGGTGGTATTAGTGTCATTAGTTGACACTTCATAATTCCACTATCAAACAATTAATTATTATTTTCTAATTAAAATAAATAATTAAGTAATTATAAAATTAATTATCACACAACACATAATAAGCAATTTACACATAATTAGACATTAATCTCAAGGTTAATAATTTAATTACCTTATTAATACTTAGCCGGTTGTAAGGATGTTACAAATCTACCCCACTCAAGAAGATTCCGTCCTCGGAATCTCTTCGCGCTCAAACAAAGAAGGTTAACTATTCCTCATATCAGTTTCAGTCTCCCAAGTCAAGTCAGAACCCAAGCTATGCTTCCATTTGACCAAAACCATCGGTATCTGTTTCTTTCTCAACTTAGTCACTTTACGATCAAGTAGTTCAACTGGTTCCTCGATAAGCCTTTGATTAGTATCTACCCGAAGATCCTGTATTGGAAGAATCTGAGTCTAATCTTCTACGTTACACTTTCTTAGATAACAAACATTGAAAGTGTCATGAATACCCGCCAACTCATCATGAAGATCTAAGGTAACTGTCTGATCATTAATCACTCGTCTGATTCTGAAAGATGTAGCGGGGAGCCAACTTCCCACGTTTACCAAAATGAATAACGCCCTTCCATGGAGATACCTTCAGATAAACTTTCTCTCTCTCAACAAACGATACCGGTCGATGACGCGGATCAGCGTACATTTTCTGTTGATTTCTTGCAACTTTCAACTTTTCTCGGGCAATTGCTACCTTATCAGCTGTCATCTATACTATATCAGGCCCTGCAAATTTCTTTTCTCCCACCTCTAACCAACAAGTCGGAGTTCTACAAGGACGACCATATAACATTTCCTATGGTGGCATACCAATGCTGGAGTGATAAGAGTTATTGTAGGAAAACTCAACCAATGGCAGATGTGAATCCCATGAACCCCCAAACTCTAACACACATGCTCGAAGCATATCCTATAAAGTCTGAATGGTTCTCTCTGACTGACCATCTGTCTGTGGATGATAAGCTGTACTCAAATTAACTCTGGATCCCAATTCCTGTTGCAATCTGTTCCAGAAGTTAGACACGAATCTCGAATCCCGATCTGAAACAATGGAAAGAGGAACCCCATGTCTAGATACTATCTCATCGATATACAACTGTGCTAACTTACTCAACGAAGCAGTTTCAGCGGTAGCAAGAAAATGAGCACTCTTGGTTAACCTGTCGACTATAACCCAAATCATATCGTGACCCCTCTGAGTTCGTGGAAGTTTGGTTACAAAATCCATCGTAATATGATCCCATTTCCACTCAGGTATTTCTAACTGTTTCAAGGATCCGTACGGTTTCTGGTGTTCTGCTTTGACTTGAGCACATATATGGCATGTTTCAACAAATCGTGCAATATCCATTTTCATCGTCGGCCACCAAAAATGAGTCTTCAAATCATGTTACATTTTTCTACTACCCGGATGTATTGATAACTTGGACTGTGAGCTTCATTCAAAATTAACTCCCTCAAGTTTCCAAACTTTGGTACCCAAACTCGTGTATGATAGACCTTCAAACCACGCGAGTCAGTAGTTAATTGTTGTCGTCGTTTAAACATCAATTCATCCTTCAAATTTTCATCTTTCAAAGCTTCAAGTTGAGCATCCAAAAGTTGATCCACTAAATCAGACTTGATTTCTAATCGCATAAATTTCACAGTTTCCGAGGACCCCTTCCGACTGAGTGCATCAGCAACTACATTCGCTTTACCCGGATGATACTGAATATCTCAATCATAATCTTTAATTAACTCCAACCAACGGCATTGTCTCATGTTCAATTCTTTCTGAGTAAACACATACTGAAGACTCTTGTGATCAGTGCAAATTGTACATTTGGTTCCATACAGATAATGTCTCCACAGTTTCAACGCGAATACCACCGCGGCTAATTCCAAATCATGAGTCGGGTAATTTCGTTCGTTAGGTTTCAACTGTCGCGAAGCGTAAGCAATTAACTTACCTCTCTGCATCAAAACACAACCCAACCCGGTGTGAGAAGCATCGCAGTAAACAACAAAATCTTCAGAACCCTCAGGTAACGAAAGAACATGAGCTTGACACAATAACTGTTTTATAGTCTGAAAATCACTCTCCTGAGCTGAACTCCACTGAAACGGAACATCCTTTCGAGTCAACTTCATCAATTGACCAGCAAGTTCAGAGAAATCCTTAATAAATCGTCGATAGTAACCCGCTAATCCAAAAAACCTTTTGATCTCCGTTGGCGTTTTCGGAGCACCCCAGTTCATCACTGCTTCAATCTTGGACGGATCCACCTTGATACCATCTTGACAAATTACATGCCCCAGAAATTGAACTTCACGTAACCAAAATTCACATTTAGAGAACTTGGCATATAATTTGTGTTGTTTTAAAATTTCCAGAACCTGTCTCAAATGCTGATCATGTTCATCCTCTGTTTTAGAATACACCAAGATATCATAAATAAACACAGTGACAAACTTGTCTAAGAATGGTCTGAAGACACGGTTCATCAGATCCATAAATATAGCAGGAGCATTTGTCAAACCAAACGGCATCACGAGGAACTCGTAATGACCGTACTGTGTACGAAAAGTAGTTTTAGGTATATCCTCTTCTGCTACCCTGACTTGATGATAACCTGATCTTAGATCAATCTTTGAAAAGTATGAAGCCCCTTGTAACTGATCAAATAAGTCATCGATTCTGGGCAACAGATACTTATTCTTGATGGTTCTCTTGTTCAAATCCCGATAATCAATGCACATACGAAGAGTTCCATCTTTCTTTTTAACAAACAGTACCGGTGCACCCCACGGTGAAGAACTCGGACTGATAAACCCCTTATTTAGCAATTCCTGGATCTGTGTCATCATCTCCCAGATTTATGAAGGAGCTAAACGATATGGAGTTTTCGTAATAGGTGTAGTACCAGGTATTAGATCTATCTTGTACTCAACATCCCGTACAGGTGGCAACCCTGGCAGATCATCTAGAAATACTTTTGGATATTCGGAGACAACACGAATATCGGTGACAGGTCTCTTCTCCTTCTTCACATCAATAGCATAAGCCAGAAAAGACGCACATCCTTTGCCTTAAGATTTTCTACCCTTCATAAACGAGATAATCGGAAAAGAAGATTTAGATCTATCCCCACGAGCCACGACATGCGACCCGTCAGCCAAAGTGTTAGATTATGTGCAGAGATAATTAATGGGCACATTATATCCAATGTTATAAGAGACTAAAGGGTCACACTGCTACACACCCAATACGGAACAGTTGGATTTCACCATAAATGTGTGTGGAAATAATTAATTAGTTAGATTAATTATTAAAGAGAAGAGTAAATAATTAATCAGGTTGAATTAATTATTGAAAAGAGAGAAATAAATAATTAATCAGTTTGTATTAATTACTAAAAGGAATAAATAATAAATAGTTATTTATTATTTAAAAGGGAATTAAATATTAAGTTTTAATATTTAACGGACCAGTTAATTAATAGTTAATTAATTAACTAGTAAAGTCCAGGGGGTCAAAGTGAGAAGAGATGAAAGTTTAATTAAAACCAGTGGGCTTTTAATTGAACGGGCTTAGGTCCATTTAATCCTTATATATATCCTTAAGCCTTAGGGATTAAGAAAATAAGGGAACAAGGGATTAAACCTAGCCACCACTCTCTTATCTCTCTCATCGATCTCGGCTCTCTCTCTCACTCTCCCGTCGCTTTCTCTCTCTCTCGTGGCTCAAGTCGAAGTCGAAGGAGAAGAACACTCGAAGGTGTTTTGCGATTGAAGTCGACGCACACACACACACATTCTCGATTTCGAGAATTGTTGTTTGGTGATCCAGGAGCGGTCTAGCAGCCAGTTACAAGGAGGTGTAGTAGTGGTGGACTTTGTTTAGCAATCCTAAAGGTTCTGGTCAGGTATATTTTCTAACCTTATCTGTGGACTGTTTGTAAGAAACTATGTTTGATCATTAGTTTGAAAGATCCTAACCCTTTTGGGGTTTAGAGGGTTGTGTTCAATCTTGTTTCGCTTTTAGGATTGAACCAGTGGAATCAAACCAATGTTTGACCAGTTTGAGTCATATGGTGGTTTGGTCAGGTACAAAACCATTCAATGGTATCAGAGCCTCAGCTCTATGATCCATAGTTTCTTGTTTTTATCTGTTTTAGATTAAGGTTTCATTCTTGATTCTCTACTTGTTCTTGGATTTTTCAAAAATCAAGAAGGTAAACAAACAGTTTGTTTTTTGTTATCAGGATTAATCCTATTAATCAGAGAAATTCAAACAGTTAGTTTGAATGGTTGAAAAGGTTATGATTTTTGGATAATAATAAGTTTGATCAAGAAAATTAAACAGTTTGTTTAATTAGTTAAACCTGTTTTATCTAGTTAGTTGGTTTGTTTGATAGTTGAATGATCTTCTCCATCTTATTTCTTTTCTTCATGAAAATCGAAAACCATAGGGTATAAAAACAAGTTTTTATGTTTTTATCCAGTTTATAAAAGTTTTGATTTTGACCAGTTAGGTTTAAACCAGGTTTGTGTTTAAACGGATAAAAAGGATAAAACTTTTATCTAAAACTTTATCTTAACCAGTAATTTTGAACTTTTGTTTAAAAAGGTTGAAATCAAGTTTTAGGATAATTAATTATTAATAAAACAAGTCTTGTTAATATTAATAATTAATAGTTTTTGGTTTTTGAAATTAAATCCAGTTTTTAATCAGGATATTAAAACAGTTAGTTTTAATGGGTTAAAAAGGATTTAAAATATTTTTGTTAATCGGAAAACGCGAACTGAAACCGAGACCGTAGGTCTCGGTCCAATGGTTTTTGGGATAACGGGGTTTCGGCCCAGGTAGTGCTTGGCCCAGGAGATGTTGGCCCAAATAGTTTTTTCAGGATTAATACAAAAGGATTATTAATTTTAAGTTATAAAATTAATAAGGTGTTATATAAACTAGTGTTATATATATTTTAACTAGTTTAGTTAAAATATATATATTTTTAGTTTTTTATTTATTATGACTAGTTCAAGTCATTTTTGAATAAATTCTAAAAGGGATAAAGTTTATATAATATTATAAGATAGTATTTAATTGACCAAAAGTTGTCGGTTTTAAGTTTTTGGAAAACTAGTAAAGAAACGCGACATGAGGATTTCATTCAAGTTTTGAATGAGATCAAGGTGTTAAAGTTTTGTTAAATAGTAGTTTTGGTCAAATAAATTTAATTAGAAGATCATAATTCTCTTTTTTGGTTAATAGGTATTAATCAAAAGGGTAAATGAACAAATCAGGTTGTGTGCTTAACAGCACAGTTTTTTTGCCTATATATTATAATGTGCGTGGTTGACTTTTATATATATAGTACTTATATATAATTGCGTGGTTGTGATATATATATATATAGCTATAGTTTTGCCGACTTAGGACTCGTTTTTTTTCTCTTTTTCTTTTTTGGTTTTGGGAAGGCCTGCGTGCCAATTACAATCCCTTTCTTATTTGTAATATTGTACTGGTTCGGGAAGGCCTGTGTGTCATTTACAACCCCATTCAATATTGTATTTGTAATAGATTAGTAATAGTTTAATCCCTCAACCAAGATGGACTCAAAGAAGGTGATGAAGTAAATGATGTTATATACGCGCAGCACAGATACTTCGGGGAGGTGTCAAGGCTAGTGGGAGCAACACATCAAGAAAGGTGAATCCAAGTCATTTTATCCTTAGGTCTGACCTTAGGATTAGTTGGCAAAACTATAGGGCTTTATATGTTTGTTCTTATTATCTGCCGGGTTGTGTTCCTTTTTATTTACTGTTTTTCATGTAGATTTGCGACATTTATATGATGCTAAATAAAAAAGGGGGTTTAATAATAGCTAATTAATAAACAGTGAAAAAACCACGTGTTGGGAAAATGATCTCATCAGTTTGAATTTGATGAGACAAAGTTAAGTTTGTAAGATGAGTTCTACATATAACTTAAACAGAATTATGAAGCTTAGTCAGACAGAACACTTAGAGTGATTCAGACTGAGTATAAGCTGAATATAAGCTGAGCATATGTTGATCAGTTTATATTATACCTTAGTTTGTTTATTAATATGTTTAATAATCTGTGTATGTCACATAAGGTATATATCGAGTAGTCAGCTTGATGTGTTTCAAGCTGAGTGACTCAGCTCAAAAGCAGAGTCAGCTCGACAGAGTTGCTAAATATGTTTTAGTCAACTAAGTTAGACTTCTAAGGATGAGTTTATCAATGTACGTGTTAGTTCATGTATAAATTCGGATTTGTTCTCGAAGAACTCAGCTTGATGAGTTTCAAGCTGAGTAACTCAGTCCGAGTAATGAAGTCAGTTTAAAGATAATTTAAATATGTTTTAAATTCATCTTTATCTCTCTCTATATCTACGACGCGGATAAGAAGACTCCAGAATCAAGATTGAAGATTGAAGACTCAAGATAAGAAGATTCAAGATTCAAGATTCCGGTTTATCCGAAAGTTAGTTAGCGAATTAGGCTAAGTCTAGTTGTTAGGAACCGTAGCAACAGGATTATAAATACTTATCTCCTGATAAGTTTAGAGGTACGACTCAGAGACGATTACAACTAAGTGTTGCAGAGCCAAACCTCACCTCATCGTATGTGTTACGAGTCTTGATTCAGTATCAAGATACTCACAGATTGCCAAAGATATTCGTGTGTTCGAATTATCACATCAGTTGTGATATTGGTAAGTTATCATGTGTTGATTCAATCTGTGTAAATCCTGTTTAGAGAGTCATCGGTATCTATAATTATATGTTAATTATAGATATCTAAGTTTGAGATAATTGAGAGATTTATATTAGGTGATTATATATCAAAAGTTGCTTACTTGATAGTCATTGTAATCATCTTCTTATTCAAAGCATTGTAATCATCTTCTGATTAATAAACGCATTCGATTGATTGTGGTTTGATTTACTGTGTGTAACACTTTTCTTTGATTTGTTCAATTTCCGCAGAAAGTGTATTCAACCCCCCTTCTACACACCTGTTGCTTGTTGTTACTCTCTCATACAAGGGACCAACAACTGGTATCAGAGCAGGCTGAACGATTTCATCAGCTGAATAGTTCAAGATTCTGAGAAAGATTGAAATGTCGACAAGCAATACTCCATCAAAATTTCCTCAGATCTCTGCTAAAGGATGTCCCATATTTGATGGATCTGACTATCCTATGTGTAAGTTCAGAGCCATGCTCTTCCTAAAGTCGATTGACAACCGTATGTCGGAAGTCATCACAAGAGGACCAATAATCCCCAAGATTCCCTCTACTGTCAGTGATACGTCTCCTGGCAAATCTGAGAAGGAAACAAGAAAGCCTGTTGCATCCTGGACTGATGAAGATTGGAAACTCTTCAATCTAGATGACAAGGCAAAGAGTGTTCTAGCGAATTCCCTAACTAATGAAATCCTGCGCACTGTGACTGGGTGTCAAACCTCAAAGGATATCTGGGATACGTTGAGTGTCACTTATGAGGGCACAGATCTGGTCAAGCAACAAAAGAAGAATCACTTGAATAGATCGTATGAAAACTTCTTTTCAAAGAAGAATGAAACCTTGGCAGATTTGTTCACAAGGTTTCACTGCTTGATAAATGATCTACTAAGTGTGGGTGTAAAGAGAGATGAAGCTGAGCTCGTGCTGAAATTTCTGGATGTGTTACCAGAAAGGTTCAATGAAGTAACCGCTGTACTAAGGGCTGGAGGAACATTACACATGTATAACCTACAGTCCATCTATGGGTTCTTGCTAAACCATGAACAGATCATAGAACACAAAAGAGTTTCTCAACAACAACTAAAAGAATCTTTGGACTAAACAGAAGTTACATTAGTTGCACAGAAGAAGAAGAAAGGTTCCAAAGCTATGGTTGTTGAATCTGAGACTGAGTCAGAATCTCAAGCTAACCACTCAGACTCAGACTCAAGTGATACTGATGATGTTCAGACCATCACTGAGCAAATGGCCATGTTAGCCAGACGTTTGAGAAAAGCTCAAAGGGGAAGAGGAAGATCTGACCGGAGCAAAGGGAAGAGTTCCTTTGATCCCAAGAATGCTGTGTGCTTCAACTGTCAGAAAAAGGGACATATAGCTGCTGAGTGCAGATCTAAGAAGGTAGAATCAACATCTGTTGTTGATAAGAATGCTTATAGAGCTGATAAGTACAAGAACAAGTACACTCAGCTCAAGAAATCAAAGCCTGAAGACAAACCCAGTGGAAAAGGTTTATATGCTGAAACCTGGGATACAGAATCATCCACCTCAGATGATAATGTATGTCTAATGGCTCAAGAAGATGAAGAGCTAGAATTGGATGAGGTTGATTATGGTCAGTCCGAATCAATCTTTGAAGCTGACATGAAGGAAGCTGAGGAAAATAGCAAACTGAGTGATTGGGATCCTGCTTCCATGTACAAGGTCAGTAATTTCTACTCTTATACAGATGAGGAGAAAGGTCTTGCTTTTGATTATTTGCTAAATGATTTCAAGACCATCCTTAAGTCTCAGACTGACCTCAAATCTGAAATAACAAAACTTAAAGATGAGATTAAGGAAAATAAATCTCTCATTGATGTTGGTAAGAAAGCACAGTGTGACCTTGAATGTCAGAGGCACATTAATAAACTTCTTAGTGAAGAACTTCAGGAAGCAAAAGACAAAGCTGATCAGCTTCAGAAGATCACTGAATCTTGGTGTAAGTCATCAAAGCTTGCTGAACAGTGCATAAACCAACAGATACCTAAACAGGTGAAGGCTCTACTTGGAGGTGACTATCAAACAGCAGCTTATGGAGCTGATGATGAGATAGCAAGTACAGATTCTGAGGAAGATAGACAACTGATTGAGTCTCAGAAGTCAGCCTCAGAGAAACGACATGATCCAAGCCTAAAATTCAATATGTTTGAGAAGGCCAAAGATCATGGTAATGAGTGCTCAACATCCAAACAACATGGTAAGTCTGTGTTGGACAGATTAGGCACTCTGCCTGTTCAAAGAACTTCAGTCATAGAAAGGCTTAATCCAAATCCTTTCAAAAGACAAAATTCTCTATCTGGCTCGGAGAGAAGTTATAAGAACAGGAAGACCACTGTAAGTCAGAGGTCAAATCACAACAATGGTAAGTCCAAAGTTGTTGATCTTGGTAAGTCCAAGAAGATCAACAGTGGTAAGTCCAAACCTGTTGAAACTGGTGAGTCCAGTAAGCATGACAAAGGTAAGTCCAAAGTCATGGAGAAGAAGGTTGTTAGTCAATCTTCTCAGGATAACAAACAGAGACCTGACAAAGGTAAGTCCAAAGTCAGTGATCACCAGGTGAATCAGCTTGCAAAGAAAGTTGAGAAGTTATCCACCACATACAATCCTAAAACTGAAAGTAAATTCTCACAAGGATTGTTAAACACTCTACCTCCTGTAATCATTGGAAGAAGGAGATGCTACAAATGCAGAAGTAGAGGTCATGAGGCTAAGGACTGTGATGCTGAAATCTCAAGGCTTGAGCAAGAACAAACTGATCAGCCTACACAGGATTCAGTTCCTGCTCAAGCTGAGCAGTCAGTTCAACAAGATGAAGCTGCTAAGTGATCCTCATCTGAACCCACCAAGAAGTGGGTTCCCAAGCAAAACTAATGTGTTTAGTTTTTATATCATGTGAAGGGTTCAAGTAAATGGTACTTGGATAGTGGATGTTCAAGGCACATGACCGGATGGAAAGGACTTCTCAGTGATTTCCAGGAAGATGAAGGTCCTAAAGTAACATTTGGTGACAACTCCCATGGAAGAACCAAAGGCTATGGGAAGATGCAAGCTGGTAAAGTCACTTTCCAGAGAGTTGCATATGTCAAAGGCCTCAAACATAACCTGATTAGTATCAGACAATTGTATGATGGGGACAATGTTGTTACTTTTAGGAAGAAAGCAGGAACAATTTATAATGTTAAGGGAAAGCCTGTATTAATAGCTAAAAGAGAAAGAGATGTGTATCTACTTGATCTTAATTCTGCTGATCCCAATAATGAAACCTGCTTGTATTCCCATTCTGTTCCTGAGCTGAGTTGGTTATGGCATAAACGTTTGTCTCATTTGAACTTTAAAAATATAAATATGCTGTCCAATAAAGAGTTAGTCTCTGGATTACCAAAAATCACATTTGTCAAAGACAAATTGTGTTCAGCTTGTGAACAAGGGAAACACCATAAAGGGTCCTTTAACTCAAAGCAACATTTTTCAAAAACAGACCCATTGCATATGTTGCCTATGGATCTGTTTGGACCCATAAGTACTCCAAGCCTAAGTGGCAAGAAGTACACTCTAGTGATAGTATATGAGTTCTCACGATTCACCTGGGTAATATTCCTAAAAGCCAAAAGTGAGGCTGCCCTGGAGATAATAAGTTTCATCAAAAGGGAAGAGTTGCAGAAAGGTTTGTCTGTAAAGCAACTCAGAAGTGATCATGGGACTGAGTTCAGGAACTCAACCCTTGAAAGCTTCTGTGAACAAAAAGGAATATTACAAAATTTCTCATCTGTCAGAACTCCACAACAAAATGGAGTTGCTGAAAGGAGAAATAGAACCTTAATTGAGGCTGCAAGGACAATGCTATGTGAGGCAGGATTGAAACTCTATTTATGGGATGAAGCTGTTAGTACAGCCTGCTATACTCAGAATAGATCAATCATTGTCAAAAGACATGGAAAGACTTCATATGAAATGTATAAGTCTAGAAAGCCCAATATAGGTTATTTCCATATCTTTGGTTCAAAATGCTATGTGCTGAATCAAAGAGATCAGCTCCATAAGTTGGAACCCAAAGCTGATCCTGGAATATTTGTTGGTTATTCCTTAATCTCCAAATCATACAGAGTATATAACTCTAGGAGAAAGGCCATTAAAGAATCAATTCATGTTTCATTTGATGAAGAAAGTATTGATCACGCTGAGAAAAGTCAAGCTAACTCCGTTAGTCTGAGTGAACTTGAAAGGCCAAGGGAAATCAACATGTCAAATCCTATGTATGTCATAGGAGATGATAGTGATGATGATGTGTGTTCATCAATGAAATCATCACAAGCTTCAAAGGATTCTCAAGCTGAGAAAGATGATGAGTTCGTCAATCCTTTTGGAGCTGATGTCACTCAGACTGAGAATCTTAGTGATAATCAGTTTGTTGACAATGCTGCTGTTGAGACTGAGGAGATAATTTCACCTCGAGGTTCTCAACATCACTCAAATTCAGAACTTGACTCTCCAACTACCACATTTAAATTCCTCAAAGATCATCCTCAAGATCAAATCATTAGAAATGTTTGTCAGGATCGGATATTACCAAATACCAATAACAAGAATTACCTTTAAGAATTAAATCAGAGTTGTTTAAAGATAATCTTTCAGTTTGATCACAATTAACTAAGAAGTTGCGGAATCACACTTAATTGATGTTTAAGGTTTTATCACAAGAACAATTCAATAATCAACACAAGAAAATACTTTCAAATATCAAGATGTTTATTAATAATCAATGATCATTACAATATTCACCAACACCTCTAATCTAACCTTTTGTTAGACGAAGAACACAACTTGTTCTTAGGTTTCTATGAAACTTAGAGATCAACACATTTTTAGAAAACAAATTAACAACGAAATATGAATGCGTAAAATTGCTATATAAAACAATATTCTAGTTCTAGTATAGGCTCTTGATCCTCCTTGAATAGTTGACAGTTAGGCAATCTTCTATCTTCCGAGACAATCTTGATAATCTTCAAACTTGATAGAGATATACTTCAAATCCACAAAGATAGCATTTTCCATAAATAGCTCAACAGCAACTATTTGTTGAATAAACAGTTCTGAATTTCTTCTAACAGTCTTCACTTTAAGGTCTTCTAACAGTTGTGTATAACTGAACTAACAGTTCTGATCTTTTGTACTAACAGTTATAAAACTTGCAACAACTGTTAGCTACAACAGGACCAAAGAACTTTGCACTTAGCATATACAACAGCTTTACTTTACCATGATCAACAAATTCAAAATCAAACCACTGAGTTTGTGCATTTCCCATCACCATATGATAAACTCTTGCCTTTTCATATACTTTCACAGAACTTATTGGAAAGGCTTCATCACTTATCAAAATGGGCATTATCTCCAGTGGATTGCAAATACTTCTCAGATGTATCATCTACACTCTCACTTCAATCTGTGTTGCATTTTGATATTTGCTTACCCCATAAGTATACATATCTTGAACATCCCTTCTTGTCTCTTGGAAGGTCTACTAACTTCCAAACTTGCTGAATCTGGAACTGTAAGAGTTCCTCCTGCATTGCTTCCAACCATGAAGGGTCTTTTAATGCCTCTACTGCTTTCTTAGGTTCTATCTGTGACAGAAAGCAGGCATTCACATCAAACTGTTCTAGATCCACACCACTCTGTTCACCTTGCAGCATACCCCTAGTTCTGACAGGAGTGATGGGATCACCTATAATCTGCTCTATGGGATGGTCCTTGTGAATTCTTAAGGTAGGGAAGTTTTCTTCAGTCAGTACATTCCGTAAATTAGACAGATCAACCTCAGATCCACTCTCATTCCCAGAAGCATTACATACCTGATCTGCAACTGTTTGATTTTCAGATTCATTGTTTTGTTGGAAAACGGGAGATTCCATATCCTTTGAAGGTTCAACATCATCATTCATTAGACTAACAACATTGGAAGAGTCATTTTGAAACAAAGGAATCACTACAAAGTCTTCAGTGGCTTTGTTTCTACCAACAGTTGTTGGCCTTGAGCAAACAGTTTCAGAACTGTTTGAGACAGTTTGTGGATTTGCACTAACAGCTGTAGGAAAACCTGCAACTGTTTCTGTAGAAAACTCAAAAGAAAGCGATTTAGACAATGCATCAATATCAAATAACCAATCAGGACCATTACCTGCAACATTGATCCTATTTTCATTAAAGGAGACATTCATACTCTCTTCACCAACACCTCTAATCTAACCTTTTGTTAGACGAAGAACACAACTTGTTCTTAGGTTTCTATGAAACTTAGAGATCAACACATTTTTAGAAAACAAATTAACAACGAAATATGAATGCGTAAAATTGCTATATAAAACAATATTCTAGTTCTAGTATATATAGGCTCTTGATCCTCCTTGAATAGTTGACAGTTAGGCAATCTTCTATCTTCCGAGACAATCTTGATAATCTTCAAACTTGATAGAGATATACTTCAAATCCACAAAGATAGCATTTTCCATAAATAGCTCAACAGCAACTGTTTGTTGAATAAACAGTTCTGAATTTCTTCTAACAGTCTTCACTTTAAGGTCTTCTAACAGTTGTGTATAATTGAACTAACAGTTCTGATCTTTTGTACTAACAGTTGTAAAACTTGCAACAACTGTTAGCTACAACTGTTTTCACTGAATACTCTAACAGTTTTAGCTACAAAGAATCCTTCTTCTGCTTTACTCTCAAATTTGCCTAATTGTGACTTGGTATTAAGGATAGTGCAGAGACATCCAAATGGTTTGAAGAAGTTGATCAAATGTTTTATTTTAAGGAACAACTCATAAGGAGTTTTCCCTTTGGACTTGACTACTTGTACTCTATTCTGAACATAGCAGGCAGTGTTCACTGCTTCTGCCCAGAAGGTCATTGGGAGCCTAGAATCAACTAACATAAATCTAGCAGCCTCTATCAAAGTCCTATTCCTTCTCTCAGCCACTCCATTCTGTTGTGGAGTCCTAGGAGCACTAAACTGCCTTTCAATCCCTTTTTCCTCACAAAAACTGTTTAACTCATAGTTCTTAAACTCAGAACCATTGTCAGATCTAATGACTTTCACTCTCAAATCAGATTGATTTTCTATCCTAAGAATAAAATACTTAACTAATGCAACAGTTTCATCCTTAGTTCTAAGAAATTGAACCCATGTAAATCTGGTGAGGTCATCAACTATGACTAAACAGTAGGCTTTCTTCCCTATACTGACCACTGAAGTAGGACAAAAAAGATCCATATGCAACAGTTGTAAGGGTGCAACAATGGAAGAAACTTCTTTGGTCTTATAAGAAGTTTTGTGTTGCTTGCCTTTGAGGCAAGCCACACAATGATCATCACATGAGAATTCCTTTTGGGGCAAACCTCTTACCAGATTGTTTTTAGCTAACAGATTCATGGTTTTAAAATTCATGTGACACATCCTTCTATGCCAAATGGCAGACTCATCATGAGATGCCTTAGATAGTAAACAACTTAATACATTATGTTTAGAAACCTTTTGTATGTCCAAACAGTATACATTATCCTTTCTAGGTGTTCTTAAAAGAACATTCTTTTCATCCACTTTAAAGTCTTTTGAAAGGATAATGCATTCTGTGTCTATGAACAGGACTTTGTTTCCATGGTCACAGATTTGAGACACACTTAACAGATTGTATTTGAGTTGTTCAACAAAGAAAACATCATTGAAAGTAAGTGTACCTGCCTGTACAGCTCCCTTACCAGTGATTCTTCCTCCCTTAGCATTTCCTCCGAATGTTACATGTCCTCCATTGATTCTTCTAAAATCCTTCAAGCAGTGTGGATTTCCAGTCATGTGCCTTGAGCATCCACTATCCACATGCCAAATTTCTCCTTGATTGGCCCTATGAATGCTCTGCACAAATAAAAACTTAGTTAGTAGTAGGAAGTACCCAAGCCATGCAGGTCTTAGGCACACCATTTAAATCATAATACTTAAACAAAGTTTGAGTCTTCTTGATTTCATCACAGTTAGACTTCTCTATCTTGTGTGAAGAGTATTTAGTGACAACATGTGGTTTCCAACTGTTGTGATTAACAGTTGAGCCTTTTGAACAAACAGTTTTTGATTTTGGTAAAACAGTTGAGTCAGTTTGTGGCTCAGTTTGATTAACAGTTTTGGCCCTTTCAGAAACTGTGTGTTTCTGCAATTTCACCCAAGCAAAACCAACAGTTTTTGGTTTTGACCTAACAGTTGTGGAACTGTTAGCCTGTTTTCTGTAACTTGGCAAACCAACAGTTTTTGGTTTTGGCCTAACAGTTGTGAGACTGTTAGCCTATTTTCTGTAACTTGGCTTCTGGGTGCTATCGATCTGTGGGTTATAATAACAGTTGTGAGCTAAGTGATTTGCTCTCCCACATATATAGCACCTTTTGGTTTTGACTATAGGCAAACCAGTTCTTTGTTCCCAAAACTGGTTCCTATTTCTTTGATTTCCTCTCACAAGTGCTGAAGGAGGAAATTTTTGCACACCATGCTGTTTGCATGTGCATACAGGCACTTCAGTATGCCTTTTCACATATTTGAGCTGAAACTTTGTCTTTGAAGCTTCCTTCTTTGGCTTCTCAATTCCAACGTCACTAACCTTCTCCTTTTCCTTGGTCTTAACACTAACAGTTGAGGTTTTTGGGATAGAACTGTTTGGGTTCTGTTTAGAACTGTTTGTGTAATTTTCGGGACTGTTTGCAGTAGTAGTGTAGTTGTTTATAGAATAAACAGGTTTGAAAGGTTTTGTTTCACTGGTGGAGGGTTCAGAGGTGGCTTTTACAAACACCACAGGTTTTAAATATGATTTTGGTGATGTAGGTTCACAACAGATGTGGTTTTCAATAGGAATATCCTCTTCTTTCTTCACTACTTCCTCCTCTTCATCATCACTCACTTCTTGCACAACTCCTTCCTTTTCACTCTCTAATTTTGGATCAGCTGACTTCAAGTCTTCTTCTAATGGTTCATTAACATACCTATCAGCTACATCAGACATGGGAGTTATGTAGTTGTGATTGTATGGAGGTGGGGTTTGTTTATATCCTAAACCTGTTTTAACCTTATCTCTTATTTGTGAGTGTAACAAGGTTTCAAGCTTAAGATTTGTTGCTTTAAACATACTCAAATCCATATCCACACCTTCTAACTTCTTTGTTAGCTTATCAATCCTACTTTCTTTCTCACTCAGCTTTTTCTTAAGATTATCAATTTCTTCCTGAAGCTGCTCCTTTTCCCACTTATGATACTTTCTATCATAGTCCATTTGCAGTTCATTTGCCTGATAATCTTTAATTTTCTTTTCAAAGCTTTCAATGACAGCACTAGATTCATATCTTCTCTCCTCCATTCTACTCAGAGCAGCACACAACTTTTTGTTGTGCTCCCTGAACCTTTTTACTATAGCTCTACATTCATCAGGGCATAGTTTAGAAGATACCTGTGTGTCTTCTGATTCTGGTGAAGTCAGCTTGATGGAGTAGTCAGTCAAGGCCATCAGTGCCTTGTTTTGAGTAGCTTCCTCTGCTTGATCACTCCAATCATACCCATAGCCATCCTGTGAGACCAATGCTGATGAGGTTTGATTGGGTCTTTGTCCTTGACTCTGAACATGTCCACCAGATCTGCATTCCTTGGCAAAGTGACCAGGCTGTTGACATTTGAAGCATTTAACTTTAGATTTGTCAAAACCAGCATGACCATTAGCCCTGAAGTTCATGTTTTGTCTGCCAGTTCTTTTAATGAATCTTTTTGCTCTGACAGTTAACATGGCCATTTGCCACTTGAGGTCCATCTCCTCAAGATCATCAGGATGCACTTGTTCAAGATCCTCATTGGTGAGGGTTGAATTAGCATGGCTAGCAAGAAATGCTTCAAGCACTGCATCAGGGGTGTTCACATCTAACCCAACAGCAGAACTGGTACCTGCACATACATCAACAGAATTAGATAAAGAATGGTTTGAGTCCATACCTGAGGATGAAAGGAGAGCAGCATTGTGACTAGGGACTATAGACTTTCTTTTTCCCTCTATCTCTCCCTCAAACACAACCAAACTGTTGTATAGATCATCTAATTCTATATCTTCCAATGAGTCTTTAGTCCTCCATTGTGCAGCATAGACAGTCCATTCTTCACCCAAGGACCTAAGGAACTTTCTATTGATCTCATCTTGCTCTAGTCTAACTTTTGCACTCTCAAGTTGACTAACCAACTTATAAAACCTATCAAAAAGTTGAGTTAAACTTTCATTCTTCCCACTTGAAAAGTTTTCATAAGCCTGTTTAAGAAGGTCCCTTTGGTTCCTTTTGGAACTAGCATTCCCTGCAAATCTCTTTTCTAAGGCAACCCAAAGTTCGTGTGCATCTTCAAACTTTTTGAACTGATGCTGATATTCTTTAGGAATAGCAATCTGAAGGATGCTGAGGGCTTTCATCTCAATCATCCTTTCTTTCTTTTCAGCATCTATTCTTGGTGGTGATTTCTTCTTTGGTTTTCCTGTTTCATCTAAATCAACAGCAGTAATGGGGTCCTTTTTGATAACTTCCCAAACATCATAGTCCATTAATTGGACATGCTGCTTCATTCTTAGCTTCCACATCTCAAAATCAATTGGTTTGAGCATGGGAACTCTAATGTTTGACCCAGATCCAGTGTTATCAGAGGATCCAACAGACTCCATTGCAGTAATATGAATGAAAAACACGCGACAAGATTTAGACAAACTTTAAATAACAGAACACAGAAGATCTGTAAAAAAAAACCTTCAAATAGTGATCAAAGGAGCCTTAATGTAAAGGCTCTGATACCACTTGTCAGGATCGGATATTACCAAATATCAATAACAAAAATTACCTTTAAGAATTAAATCAGAGTTGTTTAAAGATAATCTTTCAGTTTGATCACAATCAACTAAGAAGTTGCGGAATCACACTTAATTGATGTTTAAGGTTTTATCACAAGAACAATTCAATAATCAACACAAGAAAATACTTTCAAATATCAAGATGTTTATTAATAATCAATGATGATTACAATATTCTCCAACACCTCTAATCTAAACTTTTGTTAGACGAAGAACATAACTTGTTCTTAGGTTTCTATGAAACTTAGAGATCAACACATTTTTAGAAAACAAATTAACAACGAAATATGAATGCGTAAAATTGCTATATAAAAAAATATTCTAGTTCTAGTATATATAGGCTCTTGATCCTCCTTGAATAGTTGACAGTTAGGCAATCTTCTATCTTCCGAGACAATCTTGATAATCTTCAAACTTGATAGAGATATACTTCAAATCCACAAAGATAGCATTTTCCATAAATAGCTCAACAGCAACTGTTTGTTGAATAAACAGTTCTGAATTTCTTCTAACAATCTTCACTTTAAGGTCTTCTAACAGTTGTGTATAACTGAACTAACAGTTCTGATCTTTTGTACTAACAGTTGTAAAACTTGCAACAACTGTTAGCTACAATTGTTTTCACTGAATACTCTAACAGTTTTACTTTGCATGTCCAACAGTTTCAATGACTTAGCAAATTTCCCAACAATCTCCCCCTAACTTAAAGTATTGAACAATACATTTAAGTTGTTTGTTTTAAAGGGTTCAACCACAGAAAAATTAACATAATCAAAGAAAATATTTACATTAAATATGCAAAGTCAAACTGTTACAATCAAAACATAGAAGGAAAATTACTTTTGACTTGACTGTAAGAACTCCAGCCTTTTCTTTATCCTCTTTATCAGATCATCCTTCATATCAGCAGGACCAAAGAACTTTGCACTTAGCATATACAGCAGCTTTGCTTTACCATGATCAACAAATTCAAAATCAAACCACTGAGTTTGTACATTTCCCATCACCATATGATAAACTCTTGCCTTTTCATATACTTTCACAGAACTTATTGGAAAGGCTTCATTACTTATCAAAATGGGCTTTATCTGCAGTGGATTGCAAATACTTCTCAGATGTCTCATCAACACTCTCACCTCAATCTGTGTTGCATTTTGATATTTGCTTACCCCATAAGTATACATATCTTGAACATCCCTTCTTGTCTCTTGGAAGGTCAACTAACTTCCAAACTTGCTGAATCTGGAACTGTAAGAGTTCCTCCTGCATTGCTTCCAACCATGAAGGGTCTTTTAATGCCTCTACTGCTTTCTTAGGTTTTATCTGTGACAGAAAACAGGCATTCACATCAAACTGTTCTAGATCCACACCACTCTGTTCACCTTGCAGCATACCCCTAGTTCTGACAGGAGTGATGGGATCACCTATAATCTGCTTTATGGGATGGTCCTTGTGAATTCTTAAGGTAGGGAAGTTTTCTTCAGTCAGTACATTTCCTAAATTAGACAGATCAACCTCAGATCCACTCTCATTCCCAGAAGCATTACATACCTGATCTGCAACTGTTTGATTTTCAGATTCATTGTTTTGTTGGATAACGGGAGATTCCATATCCTTTGAAGGTTCAGCATCATCATTCATTGGACTAACAACATTGGAAGAGTCATTTTGAAACAAAGGAATCACTACAAAGTCTTCAGTGGCTTTGTTTCTACCAACAGTTGTTGGCCTTGAGCTAACAGTTTCAGAACTGTTTGAGACAGTTTGTGGATTTGCACTAACAGCTGTAGGAAAACCTGCAACTGTTTCTGTAGAAAACTCAAAAGAAAGAGATTTAGACAATGCATCAATATCAAATAACCAATCAGGACCATTACCTGCAACATTGATCCTATTTTCATTAAAGGAGACATTCATACTCTCTTCACCAACACCTCTAATCTAACCTTTTGTTAGACGAAGAACACAACTTGTTCTTAGGTTTCTATGAAACTTAGAGATCAACACATTTTTAGAAAACAAATTAACAACGAAATATGAATGCGTAAAATTGCTATATAAAACAATATTCTAGTTCTAGTATATATAGGCTCTTGATCCTCCTTGAATAGTTGACAGTTAGGCAATTTTCTATCTTCCGAGACAATCTTGATAATCTTCAAACTTGATAGAGATATACTTCAAATTCACAAAGATAGCATTTTTCATAAATAGCTCAACAGCAACTGTTTGTTGAATAAACAGTTCTGAATTTCTTCTAACAGTCTTCACTTTAAGGTCTTCTAACAGTTGTGTATAACTGAACTAACAGTTCTGATCTTTTGTACTAACAGTTGTAAAACTTGCAACAACTGTTAGCTACAACTGTTTTCACTGAATACTCTAACAGTTGTAATTAACCAACATGGACGGAATCACTCTAGTTCTCAGTGATCAACTGATTCGAGGTGCTCAGTTCAGGAACAATGGAGTGCCGTTGATGAAAGTTAACAATCAACGGGCCTGCCTTGCAATTCCTCCGAGAAAACAAGGCAGAGGTTATGAAGCCTGGGTGGTTTATATTCGTAAATGCCCTCTGGCGACCTTCTGTGGCGCACCCCTCCGCATCGTTCCTCAACATCTGCTAGAGTTCTGGTACACCTGTACTTACGACCAGAACAGGGGAGAGATAACAGGAACTGTTCTTAATGGTACTAGAACAGTCGTCCTGTCAGTGCAGCGGCTAAGGGATGTTCTTCAACTCCCTCAATCTGATGAGTTCGAGCCGGCTGTCACAAGGCAAGTGGCTAGGTCTGTCCTACCTAGAATGGGTCACCCACAGACTGAAGGGGTGATCAAGAAAGCCACTTTTCCAACCGGATGGGGCTTCATGGTGTCCACAGTGGTTCGTTCACTTGGTACCAAGGTTGGAGGATTGGACCAGATCAATGAGTTCCAGATGCAGCTGCTGTACAACATGTACTTTGCGAGAAACATAGACTATGCACAACTCATCTTCAACGAGCTCCGGGTCCATGTGATGAAGACCACAAGGGATCTTCATGTACCTTTCATAAGGTACCTGTCCTTGGCATTTGAAGCCGAGCTGGGGACAGCGCTCTTTGAAGCTGATCAGGATCTGTTCCTGTTTCCTACACTCAGCTCTAAGATGTTCAACAACGACATCTTTCCAGAGCAAGAGGGTCTGAGTGAGCCCATGTTCCAAATTGTTGAGGCAGCTTCATCAGAAAGTGAAGAAGAGGAATCAAATCAAGGGGGAGCTTCTCAAGGTGACACAGAAGTTCAAGCTGAGCACTCTGCTCAGGCTGACACAGTTTACACTGCAGCTACCTCTGGTAAGACCTCTCCACTTTCTCTTTCTTTTCACTTTTCTCCATCCACCTTTGGAGATAAGACTGCAGTGGAACCAACTCGGTCTAACCCATCTCCTCCACCTTCATTCCATCTACAATTCCAATCTGAAGCCACCCCTAGTGCGCCCACTGCTACTAGGGAGAATATCCATACATACCAAAGAAAAACTGCCAAAGGTGGTGCCACTCCTAAAGGCATCACTGGAGTTGAGATCACATTGATCCCTCCGGCAGGAGTTGAGGGGGAGACGCCTTCTCTTAAGGTGTCAACCTCAAGGCTCATATCAACCCAACAGTCTAAACCGGGTGTGGTTTCTACTCAGCCCACACTTACTCAAGCCATGGGAGAGCCTGTTACTGTGCCTGAGCAGACACACTCAGGTAACATTGAAAGAATGACCAATCCCCAGGGTCAATCACCCCCCACTACCCAAATTAGCCAACCACCAACCTATACACTTCACGACTCGAGCCCTATTCGTTCTATTCTTTTCTCACACTCTAGTGCACGACCTGTAAATGTTTCATCTTCAAGCCAGGATGAATCACAGGGTCCAAACTCTGGTGCAAATGAATTTGAAGGTATACACCAACCTTTGGATGATGCACCCAAAGACTCTCCTCAACATGAAAATGCCTCCTCAGGCATCCAGCAGTTGAAAGAATATGTTGCTGCTCAGTTTGGTTTGTTCCATCTCAAGCAGAAGAAGCACAAACGCCAAATCTATCAGAGGCTTGAGAAGCTGACAAAGGATGTTCAAGAGATTGCCTCTGCAGTTGCTGCGCTCCCACAACAAAACACTTCAACCCCTATTGATGATGACAAAAAGGGGGAGAAGGTTCAAACTGATACTGAGGCTAAGCTAGTTCGAGCTGAAGCTGAAGCTCTACTAGTACTAGCTAAAGGAGCAGAGAGGAAGACTCAGACTGAGGTGGAGTTAGATGAGATCAATAAATAGATCATCATCTGGGAGCTTTTACATCCTGATTTCATCAGACAGAATAGATTAGTTCTATTGTAAATATTAGATTAGTTCTAATATTTTTGTAAGCACTATGTGTGCATGATCTAAGTGATCAACAACTTTTGTATTATGATCAGTTCTATTAATACAAATATAAAGTTTGATATGTTCAACTGTATTATGATGTGTTCATAGCTATAAGTATGATAAGTTCAGCTTAATGAATAAATTATAAGTTCTTATTCATTAAATATTTGTATGTTCAATAAATATTTGATCAGTTCAAATAATAAAATCTTAATAAGTTTAAGATTTAAAACATAATTCTGTTAAACAAACTTAAGAACTGTTTGATGGTTTTGTCATCATCAAATAGGGGGAGTTTGTTGGGAAAATGATCTCATCAGTTTGAATTTGATGAGACAAAGTTAAGTTTGTAAGATGAGTTCTACATATAACTTAAACAGAATTATGAAGCTTAGTCAGACTGAACACTTAGAGTGATTCAGACTGAGTATAAGCTGAATATAAGCTGAGCATATGTTGATCAGTTTATATTATACCTTAGTTTGTTTATTAATATGTTTAATAATCTGTGTATGTCACATAAGGTATATATCGAGTAGTCAGCTTGATGTGTTTCAAGCTGAGTGACTCAGCTCAAAAGCAGAGTCAGCTCGACAGAGTTGCTAAATATGTTTTAGTCAACTAAGTTATACTTCTAAGGATGAGTTTATCAATGTACGTGTTAGTTCATGTATAAATTCGGATTTGTTCTCGAAGAACTCAGCTTGATGAGTTTCAAGCTGAGTAACTCAGTCCGAGTAATGAAGTCAGTTTAAAGATAATTTAAATATGTTTTAAATTCATCTTTATCTCTCTCTATATCTACGGCGCGGATAAGAAGATTCCAGAATCAAGATTGAAGATTGAAGGCTCAAGATAAGAAGAATCAAGATTCAAGATTCCGGTTTATCCGAAAGTTAGTTAGCGAATTAGGCTAAGTCTAGTTTGTTAGGAACAGTAGCAAAAGGATTATAAATACTTATCTCCTGATAAGTTTAGAGGTACAACTCAGAGACGATTACAACTAAGTGTTGCAGAGCCAAACCTCACCTCATCGTATGTGTTACGAGTCTTGATTCAGTATCAAGATACTCACAGATTGCCAAAGATATTCGTGTGTTCGAATTATCACATCAGTTGTGATATTGGTAAGTTATCATGTGTTGATTCAATCTGTGTAAATCCTGTTTAGAGAGTCGTCGGTATCTATAATTATATGTTAATTATAGATATCTAAGTTTGAGAGAATTGAGAGATTTATATTAGGTGATTATATATCAAGAGTTGCTTACTTGATAGTCATTGTAATCATCTTCTTATTCAAAGCATTGTAATCATCTTCTGATTAATAAAAGCATTTGATTGATTGTGGTTTGATTTACTGTGTGTAACACTTTTCTTTGATTTGTTCAATTTTCGCAGAAAGTGTATTCAACCCCCCTTCTACACACCTATTGCTTGTTGTTACTCTCTCATACAAGGGACCAACACCACATTTTTAATGACAAACTAGAATACGACTACAGGTTGCTAGTTGTGTTAGTTATATTTTTATAAATTTAAAGTTTTGTCAAGGTTATAAGTTTGGAACTTATAAAGGCCGTTTTGTGCACCTAGTTTAGGTACACATATAAAACGTATCTTTTAAAACAGTTAGTTTTAAAATGGTTTTCAATACTGGAAAATTAAGTTTTTAACTTAGTTATAAAACCCAGGAAAATCTTAGATCAGTGTGCTACCCACCTAATGGTACACCCTTGCTGTTAAACGGTACTCGGGTGTCGGAAGTGCCCAAACCTTGGGCATACGGGTTCAAACCATTGCGGGAAGGGGCATGAAAGATTCTGCGATAATCGGGAGTCCCGGCCAGAATTCATGCTGTCTTAGGTGGTGCGATCTATTTTGGTGATAATCGGGAGTCCCGGCCCAAAAAGCACTAGAGTAGAGTTAAACATACTAGACTGGGTCTAAGTGCTCTACGATGTTCTAGGAGTCGTATCAGTTAGGTACGATTGGTACAGGGTGTTACCTACCAGAAATAGCATGACTTGGCGGGAAGTGCCCAAACCTTGCGTCAAGTATGTGAAATATGGGTCCTAGGTCTAATATATATTATTTATGGGTTAGATGATATATGATTAGAAAGTTTATCTGCAATTACTAATTAAACCTAGGTTTTAATTTGTAGATGACAACCAACGTTACTAGTACTAACAACCTCTCTCTCCGCTCCATCCTTGAGAAGGACAAGCTTGTCGGTCCTAACTTTCTCACGTGGGAGAGAAATCTCCGGATCGTGCTTAGACACGAGAGAAAGTGGCATGTCCTAGAACAACCTCTAGGAAATCCTCCTGCCAGCAACGCCAGGGCAGACGTCAGGAAGGCTTTTCAGAAGCGCTCCAATGACGCCCTAGATGTCAGCTGCCTCATGCTTGCAACTATGAGTCCAGAGTTGCAGTCAAGCATGATGGAGACTCCTGCCTATGACATGATCCGCTAGCTGAGGGACATGTTCTAGGAGCAAGCTCGCACAGAGCGTTATGATACCACCAGGGCATTTAACTCGTGCAAGATGGCTAAGGGGACCTCGGTCAGTAACCACGTCATGAAAATGAAAGGTTACATGGACCACCTAGAGCGACTTGGGCACCCAGTACCGTTGCAGCTAGCAACGGATACGATACTCAACTCGTTGTCAGATGACTATAAGCCTTTTATAGTCAACTACAACATGAACAACATGGAGAAATATGTGGCTGAGTTGCACTCAATGCTCAAGACTGCTGAGCAGAGTATCGGGACCAAGTCTAAGGATGTTCTCATGGTGGGTCATGGCGGGCAAAAGAAGAGGAAGGGGCGCAACGGAAAGGGAAAGGGCAAGGCCCAGCCCAGCCAGAGTGCACCCAGGGCTAATAACGACAACACGGGCAAGAATCCAAAGCCGAACAAAGCAAGAACCGAGAATCGGTGCTTCAAGTGCGGTGAGGTCGTGCACTGGAAAAGAGATTGCCCGAAGGGTCACGAGGCAGGTGGCAAGGCTGGCACCTCAGGTATCGTGTAAAAAGCTTTTTTATCACTTTCCACTTGTAAAAGTTTTTTTTACGAGTATTCTAATATCTTGCAATCGTTTATTACAGGAGGAGATGGAAAGTGATGCAGCCCAGCATGAAGAAATCCCACGTGCAGCTGACGGATATTATTAATATTTATATTTCCTAGTTTATTAAAATTTTTAAGTTTATTTGAACAGTTTTTCATCTTGATTGTTTATGGAAACTTTCGGATCAAGTTTTATGGAAATTTAATTATTTAGTTATATATCCGTGCACGTATTCTTATTTTATGAATCAGGATTAGTCCAGTTGTGACTAAAAGATAACCAATAAGTCAAGTCTTGACTTGTTTGGTGATTCATTATAATCTTTATGCTATGATTTGTTGTAGTTACATAAATGCTGGCTCCACTACTCAAATGCTTAAGATAAACAAGTGTTGTTTATAAAATTAGATAGTTTTTCTAATTTAACAAGTATTTAAGTTATTTTGTGAAAAGTGAATGTTCAAAGTCTTGAACAAAATGAAATAATAGTTATTATTTCTACGTGAAAATAGTTTTTTGATAAAACATTTAAGAAAGTATAAAAGTGATTATAGTAGTTACTATAATCAACGGAGTTTTATACTAAATGTTTTAAATGGAAAGAAATTTAGAATGCCTTCACTAGTGTTTTTGCACTCATCACAAGTTTAATGAAATCACTTTCTGTAATTAGAAAGATTGATATATGCAGATCCAAGTTCTTGGTTTCATAAAACAAATTTCTTACAGAAACTAAGTTTTGAAACATGTGTTTAGAACACAAGTTTTAGGCATGGTAGTCAAAGATTTACTAAGGCTTAAAAGTATGTTTTAAAGTAGTACACTTTTCCATAAAAGATAGTGGAAGCATCTGACTAATATATTTATCATAGTTAATAAAAGGTTATTTTTAACCAGTGTGATAAATACAAGTTTGAACTTTTAGAGTATATAATTGCCGGATGATTTTAGAGGTTATCTAAAATAGTAAGTTCTTGAGAAAGAACTAATCCGAGGAATGCATGATTCATTGAGAGGTACTTGATAAAGACATCATTGCAAGATTCTGAGTCAAGTTATGACTTAAATAAAATTATACTCATTAAGTTCAGAAAGTCAGCTTAATTAATGATTGTTGGCTAATTAACGTTAGAAATGATAAAATGAGATGTTCTTTAACATTCTTAGTAGTGATATTAGATTAGTGTTGGCATACACAGGGAATCTAATTTCAAGGTTCTTACAAGTAGATGTAAGAAAGTGTTATCATTTCAAATGAATAATAAAATCTAGTAAGATTTAATATATCTACAAATGTAATTAAAGTTTTAATCACAAGGAAGTTATTTTGTAAAATCAGAAACTTTGGAGTTATTTCCAGTTTCTCCAAGTTTAAGGAATTTTATAAAATAAATAAGTCTAGGATTGTTCTCAGGTTGCAAGAACGATTTCTAGCAAAACCAAGAAAGAGTATTTCATGGTACTAGTCTTGTGTTTTAAGGTTTATGATTATATTATTTTCTTTGTAATCAGTGATAAGTTACAATGCTAAATAATAAGTAATTCAGATATGCACCGTGAATCGAGTCAATGAAATGGTAGAAATTATGCACCTTTATTCCAGGGTGGAATATGGAAGGGTGTAGAAATTACTTTCATTATTCTTCACAATTTTGTATGTTTTGGTTTTATCCAGGAATAAACTAGGTTTATTCAAAATATTATCCGTGACTACTTATCGTGGTGGGAACTATGATAGGGCTATAAAGTCATAGTAATTTTGGGGTAGATTCGAAAGTTTGTCGAATATAGCTGCAAAAGGTTTTTGCGGACCAAAATTGACGAATATTCGTTAGAATTACGAATATTTGATTGACCCACTGTGATAAATACTTCGTGGATTCGTGTCAAAAGTATTTATCACATAGGTTATCCTTAAGCCTGAGGTATTTGGTTTGGGATGCGGTAACTGTTGTCTTCTTAGTGCGTTCTAACACCACGCCGTAACAGGGTGGTCATAAGGGGCGTGTCTAGATTAAGTGGGAGCCGTATTTCCAAATGCGAATATGCAAGATGGTAATTGCACCTTCTTTTTAGAAGAGATATTTCCGGGCCCCTTGACTGATTAGAGAAACTGGTAAGTGCACAGCCGTGCCCAACCGAACTCATCTGTTCTTTGTCGTTTATCACGCAGTTTTGAAATCAAGTATGTCATGAACAAATTTTTGAGTTTCTGAGTTGACATTTTACCATGCTCATGCTTAAAATTGAAATATCGCGCTGCAAGAGACAAACCTATATATAATCAAGTTTGTATATATAAAAACGTACGCATTCATAAATAGGGAGTTTATGATAGTTTAGTTTATAAACAGTTAGTTTATAACAGGTTACTCCTAAGCAGGTTGCTTATGAATTTTTTTTTATCACAAGTTACTTTGGGATATAAGAGTTCTTATAACCTGGTTATCCTAAGTGTCTGGCTAGGGACCTCCTTAGGCTAACAATGTGTAGTAACTATTACTTATCTTGCACAAGTGGGAGTCTGTTAGAGTATGTGCAGAGATAATTAATGGGCACATTGTATCCAATGTTATAAGAGACTAAAGGGTCACACTGTTACACACCCAATACGGAACAGTTGGATTTCACCATAAATCTGTGTGGAAATAATTAATCAGTTAGATTAATTATTAAAGAGAAAAGTAAATAATTAATCAGGTTGAATTAATTATTGAAAAGAGAGAAATAAATAATTAATCAGTTTGTATTAATTATTAAAAGGAATAAATAATAAATAGTTATTTATTATTTAAAAGGGAATTAAATATTAAGTTTTAATATTTAACGAACCAGTTAATTAATAGTTAATTAATTAACTAGTAAAGTCCAGGGGGTCAAAGTGAGAATAGATGAAAGTTTAATTAAAACCAGTGGGCTTTTAATTAAACAGGCTTAGGTCCATTTAATCCTTATATATATCCTTAAGCCTTAGGGATTAAGAAAATAAGGGAACAAGGGATTAAACCTAGCCACCACTCTCTTATCTCTCTCATCGATCTCGGCTCTCTCTCTCACTCTCCCGTCGCTATCTCTCTCTCTCGTGGCTCAAGTCGAAGTCGAAGGAGAAGAACACTCAAAGGTGTTTTGCGATTGAAGTCGACGCACACACACACACATTCTCGATTTCGAGAATTGTTGTTTGGTGATCTAGGAGCGGTCTAGCAGCCAGTTCCAAGGAGGTGTAGTAGTGGTGGACTTTCTTTAGCAATCCTAAAGGTTTTGGTCAGGTATATTTTCTGTAACCTTATCTGTGGACTGTTTGTAAGAAACTATGTTTGATCATTAGTTTTAAAGATCCTAACCCTTTTGGGGTTTAGAGGGTTGTGTTCAATCCAGTTCCACTTTTAGGATTGAACCAGTGGAATCAAACCAAGGCGTGACCAGTTTGAGTCATATGGTGGTTTGGTCAGGTACAAAACCCTTCACAAAGGAATAGTAATCAGTTTCTTGTGACACTGGATACTAGCTCTATGGTGACTTAAACAATCCATGCCTAATACTAAGTCAAACCCCGGTATAGGCATCGACAAACATTCTACAGGAAAGCTAGTACCATCTATATCAATTAGCACCCCAGTCACAGAAGAAGGTACATGTACTAATTTACCATCCGCTATTTCTACTTCTAAGGGAGAAGCAATCACAGAAGCAGGTAATTTCAATTTATCACACAGAGATACAGATATAAATGATCTATTTGCACCAGAGTCAAATAACACACAGGCAGGCACAGAGTTTATCAGAAACATACCCGTGATGACATCGTTGTTTTCAGCAGCCTCAGTGACAGTCATTTTGAAGGCTCTCCCTTCCATAGAAGGTGCAGCCTTTCGCTTCTGACCTGCAGAAGATGATCCCCCGACAGTGGCTACCCCTTGCCCCATCCCCGTTAATCTCTGTTTTGTGCAAGCTCCAGATCGGTGGCCTTCCTGATGGCAATTCCAATAAACATTTGTTTTGAACTTACAAGCAGAGGGTTCATGACCAATTTCACCGCATCTTATACATCGTCGAGTCTGCGGCGTGCAAGGACCTGTATGACGGGATTTGCAAGTCCCGCACCATGGCTTGTTCTGGTTCAACCCCGAACTCTTGGATTTCTGATCCCCACGGTTCTGACTGCTCTGCCATTTACCCTTGTTTTCACCTTGGTTCCCACCAGACTTGTGTGATAACCCTTTCTCACGATTCATTCTTTCTCGAGTTTTCACGTCACCCTCAGCAGCTCGGGCTAGAGTGAATGCTTGAACCAGTGATGTTGACATGCGGGTGTTACCCCGATATTCAGGCAACAGGGCTTGAACAAAATGTTCAATCTGAGCGGGCTCATCCGGTACCCACTATTTTGTAAACCTCAACTTTTCATTGAATTTAGTAATCAGTTCATCAACTAACATCTTATCATCTTGTACCAGATCCAAGAAATCCCACTTCACTCTGGCTAAATCAAAAGCATTACAGAAATGCTGACAAAACTTAGTTTGAAATTGATCCCAAGTTACTGAATTCAGAGTTTCCCTGGATAGATGAGCAGTTAAAGAATTCCACCAGGTTGCAGCTTGACCCTTCAACCTCCTTGTTGCAAAGTTAACTCTTTCAGACTCCTCACAATTGCAGGCATCCAATGCCTTGACAGTTTCTCTTAACCAATCTAGGGTGACATTTGGATTGGAGCTTCCAGAATACTCCGGCAGCTGGCAATCCAAGAAATCCTTATACTGACACCTCGGTTTAAAACCTCCTTGAGATGAATAGCATGGAATAAAGAAATTTTGTTGTTGAGGTTGGTGCTGTTGCTGAGGTTGTGATACGGGTGGTATGGTAACAAATGGTAAAGATCCAAATGAGGTAGACATAGTACTGATTGGTACTGAAGTAAATACAGGTGGTGGTATAGGTTGAGTAAACACAGGTGTCTCTCTAGAAATCTGGATGGTTTGGGTTTGCTGTGAGGATTGAGTTTGCTTCTGCTGTTCCAGTTGCTGTATTCTATCCCTCAATGTTTGCAATGTATCCTCCAATTGCAGCACGTAATCCTGTTGTTCAGACTCACCATTGTGAGATGTACCAACTCAATTATGTTGTTCATTTGCTGCAGTAGAAGACTGATTTTTGTTTCTTCTGGGGGACGCAGGGGTAGTTGACTGGTTCACGCTATCAGCCATTTCTATTCTATACACAATATCTCACCAGTTGTTAGATTTAATTCGTTAGTATAAACACACTAACCACCCTCAAAGCTATACTACTAATTACACACCCTGGGAATACTGGACTGACCAGAGTCTTGGTTCGAGTATTGCACAAACTATTCATGCAAATCCTCAAACCAGGGCTCTAATACCAATTTGTAACACTTTACTTTTTAATTATCATGAAACAGCGTGCGGAAGCTAATTACATATAATTAGATTAAAAAAAATATAAATACAGCTTTGACTAATTATTATTTACATAAAATACCACTACAGTGTTATATACAAAACATACTCTATTCAAAAACTTTGACATCAGAGTAGTGGTCTGTCCATATTTCCAGTCTTCAATAACCAAAAACTCACCACGGAGTATCTGGAAAACAATCTAGTGGGGAATTAGCACAAAGCTAAGTGAGGGAACAAATATCTAAACATATACAAGGCGAACATGCCCAAAACACAAAGCTCATAAATCCAAGGAGAACCGGCGGTGTTGCAACCACCTACAACCAAGGTCGGCCAAAACCAAGGTTTACCGATAGCCCTGCTAACATTGATAACAATATTAACATCCTTGAATATAACAAATGCATCTCAAGATCTAATACTGTAAATCCCCAAGCAACAGGCCCAGCCGCTCAGCTCATGCTGATCTCCAAAATAACATGTATACAGTTCAAACAAGAGCATAGTATCAAATAGGATATCATATCCTATATATCCGAAGATATAAATCCACTCACCACAGTTTGCATAGCTGCGATACACTCAGTTGACTAATTGACTGAGTCTTCTCGGTTCCTGAGAAGATATAAACATAAGTCGGTATATAATTCCCCTTACTGATTCATAATAAGTAATATACTTATTCATACATCACATGTATATATATATGTATATATATAAAATCATTATATCATATTCTGAATTGTTAAGGAAATCATCAAAATCCCAAATTCCGAATATATCATGCGGAATTATTATAATTCCGAATCCAACACATAATTCCAAACAAGCAAAGGCAATTTCATGCGGTATTGCTTTAATTCCGAATATCATTCGGTTACTTCTCAATTCCAGATAATCGAATTCCGAATGTTAGGGTAATTCCGAATAGGTTCATTTCTTGATAAAGTTCAATTCCGAGCGAAGGTCAATTCCGAACTCGAGATTAAATTCCTATTACATATCATGCGGATTTAAACTCAATTCCGGGTATAGTGTTCAGAATTCATATATTCCGATTGATTCAAACCTCAATTCCGAATGATTCAATATTCTAAGAAATTTAATTCTAACTTCAACTCTGGTCTAGATTATACACATGCATTCATATATTCTTTCCAGAAAGCAGTTTAAACATTTTATAAACATGAATTCTCATCAAAATCTAACATGCAATCATCATAATTCATTAATTCACATACATCATGTGGAATTTATGTAAAACTCTCAAATCCGAATATAATTAACAATTTTAATTCAGTTTATGCTAACCTTCAAGATCAAGTATTACAGAATTTATCAATGACCCAATTTAGAAAAGATATGAAGATGATTCCCTATTTCTTGGTCTTCGGCCGAGAGCTTCTCAACACACACACGCACACAAAAAATTTCAATTGCATGTAATTGTGAGGAGATGGTGGCAATTTGGTGGTATTAGTGTCATTAGTTGACACTTCATAATTCCACTATCAAACAATTAATTATTATTTTCTAATTAAAATAAATAATTAAGTAATTACAAAATTAATTATCACACAACACATAATAAGCAATTTACACATAATTAGACATTAATCTCAAGGTTAATAATTTAATTACCTTATTAATACTAAGCCGGTAGGGAGGATGTTACAGTATTTGATCTGATAGAATATATATTGTCTTCGGTGAGAGATTTCAGTAATGACCATTTCCTCTTGAAGGCTTGTTCAGCTGATGCTTGATATTTAAAAGGCTTCATAGTCTTTATGCATCTGAAATGATTAGAAGTCTTTTATGTATCTTTTCACAGTCTTTTACTTTTGTCTTCTACTGAAACTCAGTATCAAAGCGAGTCTTTGTAGATACTCTATCATTTGTAACTTGAAGGTCAAAAATTAAACAACACATGTTTAATTTCAGTTTAACTGAATGCGTGTTTGCGCTATCATCAAATCTTGCATATTTCAATGAACATGTTTTATTTTTGGCTGAAATGATTATATCTCCAACAATCTCCCCTTATTTGATAATAACAAAACTTTTTCTTTGATGAATCAGTTTAACTTAGAGTAATTAAAAGGGTTTAGTTTCGAAAAGTGTATCGAACTTGTCACTTTTTGCTATTGTATATACCCAATTTTCAAAACTACCATTTGATGTATCCAAGTTTCTAAGACTACCGTTTAGTGTATGGTAACTTCCTATAGCAGGTTAATGCTTATGTGGCAAAGGTCATGTGTGATGTGGCATTTCTATATTAACATTAAATAATAATAATAATAATAATAATAATAATAATAATAATAATAATAATAATAACAATAATAATAATAATAATAATACTAATACTAATAATAATAATAATAATAAATCAGTTCCTAAACATTAGATCTGTGAAGCAGATCTTCAACCCCCAACCATCAAACAAATCTTCAACCCCCAACCATCAAACAGGCCTTCATCGATCTTCAACCCTCAAACAGAAGTAGTTTCAAAAACCCTCAAACAGATCTGTGAAGCAGATCTTCAACCCCCAACCATCGGAGGTCTCCACCATCATTGGTCTCCACCATCGCAGGTCACCACCATCGCACGTCGCTGGTGTGCGTACAGTGTATGGGTTTTTTTTGTTATAAAATCTCGTGACACAACCTCGTTTTAAATTTATAAAAACGATGTTACTAAGCAAATACTACACACGACTCAGGCAAGTGTAACCTGGTCAATAGCAGTATAGACTCGGTAAGACCGGATATCGTACCACAAGGACAGGAACTTTAATACTCTATCATCATCATTGTTTGATCAGCAGAATTAAACTAAAAGCAAGCGACAACATGAACTAAATTAATCAAGAACTTAACAACAACTAACACCGAAGGCAGGTAGCAAGATAACATATCACTTAGGCTTTCGAATCAGCTAGACTAATGATGGCAATAACACAATTCAAAACATAATATGAAAATAGATTGAGTACGTAGCATGCTGTTCTAATACTCAACATAATCACATTATCATGTATAAATCATCCCTCGAGTTATCAAGACTCAGATTCAACAATTAAACATGATTAAGTAAGCAACGGCATATCAGAATTCAACTACAGATCCACCAGATCGCGTCCAAATCAGACTATTGAACATACATCTTTTCAAATGATATATCCAGTAATCCTCAGAACCCAAAAAGGTGTTAAAGCAGTCAAATAAGTTAAAACAAGCAAGAACAGCACACTGTGGTAAAAATGCCTTATGCGGCCGTAGGACATATATCCTGTGACCGTAGAAGGTTGTACTGTCCTGCGACTGTAGGAATTTCTTCCTGCGGCCGTAGGAACCATTACGACAAAATGGTCAGATCTAACATAATGACATTCAACAAAAATTACAATCTAGACTTTAATCTCAGATCATTAACATATGAAAATTGGTACAATGGGGTCACAAACTCCTCTAAACTCAAACCTCACAATTAAGGGATTTTAATATTTAGCCACATGATTACTAAAGATATGAACATGTTAAACCTACCATTTCTAGTATAGCCAACACTTCTTAAAACATGAATCATGTGATATGCACATTGAACACCAAGACCAGCATAACAAAGGCATACATGTGAGTTCATTTCACCATCTAAACATACCAACAAACATCTTTGTGAATCCTTTAATCATTAGTAGCATGCTTGACCCATGAATACACCAAATGACTAGATTTTCATCGGATATCATAAAGCTTGCATAAAACCAACATATGAATAAAATGACCAATAATGGATGAACCTGGAATGATTCAAAACATATTCCAACAATGATTTCTAATGACAATCATGCAAGATGTATCATTTCTAATAACAAACTTAACATGACATTAAGGAGATACAAACATCATCAGTGAATATCCACATGCTTAAATATGAAGGAATTATCCTAACATACTCTCACACATGAACATGGTCAGATTATACATACTAAGTTGATAAAACACAATTGTATTCAAGATCAACCATGCATAATTTAATCAAGTCAACATAAAAGTCAAATATATTGTCATAACTAGCCAAGAATCATCTTGGCGCAAGTGAAATGAGTTTAATTATCCATATACATCAATATTAGTACTACAACATCTGGAACACATGGGTACATGATTGAATTCAGAAATGGAAAGAGTATACCCAAGCTATGCTATGATAAAACTAGTGAATCCAAGCTCCAAGATGTTGTTCCAAGCCTTCAAATCCAAGCTCTCCACCTTAGAATCACCAAGAAAGGTTCCTGGAGTGTTAGAAGGTCTGGGGAGAGTGTTTGGAGGTGTTGGTCAGAAGTGGGTTAAAGTGGAACTTCCAAGCTCTCTTGCAAATATGCAGAATTTTGCCTATAAACTGCTGTAACGAGGGCTCCTACGGCCGTAGGAACTTACTTCTGCGGCCGTAGGATGGGCGGTGGAATTGATTTGACATCTGCAAATGTCAGATGGGCGGTTAGTGGATAAGGTGCTCTTGCGGCCGCAGGAACAATCCTCTACGGCCGTAGGGAAGGTTTCTTCATGGATGGTTTTTCTTTCAGCTGACATAAGCTAACCACAGATCAGGAGCTCCTGCGGGCGTAGGACACATCTTCTGCGGCCGTAGAACTGTGTTTTTCATCAGCTGACCATTTTTCTTCGATTCCTCCCTTGTTTTGCCCATTTAACTCACTTAAAGCTCCTGAAAACCTACATGGTGAATATTAAGCATATTAGACCAATTATATCAAGAATCACCTTGGATTTGGGCTAAGTACGGGGTATTCTAGCATGTATAACATGCATAAAAATGCATATATCAAACGTCACCACCATCGCAGATCTAGAATTTGAGTATACATTCAAGATCAATCTTCATCATCATCACTGTGGTAAGTTCAGATTTGGGGATTTAGGGTAAGTTCAGATCTGGAATATGAGTACACATTCAAGATTGATCTGGAATCGTATGAAGATTTGAGATTCCAGATTTGGGTACACATTCAAACATCGATCTGAGATTCCAGATTTGGAGATTTAGGGTTTTGATTTAGTTTGATTTGAAGGTCACCATCGCCGGAGGTAAGTTCAGTTAGGGTATGTTCGAGTTACAGCTACATCAGCTGTGAGTTATGGCTCCATTTTCGATCTAGGAATGTGAGTTTTTGAGTTCGTGTTTCGATGGTTGTTCTTGTTACTTGCCCAAATTTTTATATTTATCTTCATATGATGGTTGTTCTTGTTTTGATGTTTGCCCAGATTTTTATGTTTATGTTCATACGATGGTTGTTTTTGTTTTGAATGTTCGTGTTTTGATGTTTGCCTAGAATTTTTGAAGATGAAGATTTGAGATGAAGATGAATGTTTGAGATGAAGATGAATGTTCTTGTTCTTGTGTTGTTCATGTTCTTGTGTTCTTCATCTTCATGTTAATATTGATAAAATATGATGTGGCATCATTAATTAATGACATGGCAGGTTTTTAATGATGTGGAATTTACAAAGGAAAGCAAAATCAAAGAAATTACCTGCAACTTGTTTAGAAGGTTTTCGGATACATAAAATGGTAGTTTTGGTAAGTTGAATACACTAAATGGTAGTTTTCAAAATTGGGTATACACAATTGTTGGTGCATAATTGTAAATCCCTAGTTCTTATCAATACAATACATACATGTTTACTTGAAATGTTAATTCAAATGTGTTTTGATTAATGGTTTGCATGTTTATACATTCTAAGTGGTTACTTATGTTTGTCTTAAGCTTACAAGTACTTATTCATGTGTTGATGTGTGTTTGGAAGTTTAAGTATGAGTGAAGGTCATCACGTGCGTGATGAATCTCACTACGTGATGAATCCCACGGTCCTACAACAATAGCAAAAAGTGACAAGTTCGATATACTTTTTGAAACTAAACCTAATAAAAAAGATAATAAACTTTTGATTTCAATTTGGCACCTATCAGTCTGTTTTGGTAGCTCTTTTTATAGATGTTCCCTTTTGTTCTGTTTTTGGAATCTTTTCTATTTTGTAGCATTTTGTTCTGTTTTAGTTGGAATCTTTTCTATTTTCTACATATGCAAAATCTACAACCAATGCGGGCCAAAGCAAAGGTTTGCCGATAGCCTTTTGCTACTTGACACAGTTAAACCCCTTCTATTGCAACAAATGCTTCATATGATCTAGAACTGTTCAACCAATAGCAAACAAGCCCAACTAACTTCCACACGCATAGCTGACCTCTATCAAAAACCATGTACACATGATCATGCCATGTGCACATATCTTGGACAACGAATAATCAACACATAGCAAGTCAATCAATCAATATTAGACTAAACGGTCTATCAAAGCACCAATCATATCAAATCCATGTAACTATAACAGTTACAACTAATACCACCTGTGAGTTAACATCCACTCTCCTTGGTTTTCAATCGTCTAACTCAGTTATCTAACTCACTGAGTCTTCACGTTTCTTGAGAACACAAGAACACCGAAATCAGTCCTCGATTCATAAATATATGTACACATATATCTATATCCATAATAATCATCAACAACATGTTAGAATCACATATAACAAGCATATACAGCATGCAATTCGATCGAATCAGAAAACAACTACCCAAAACTAAAAATCAAACCTGAACGCATGTTGGGAAATGATCTCATCAGTTTAAGATTTGATGAGACAAAGTTAAGTTTGTTAGATGTGTTTTAGATAAAACTTAAACAAAATTACGAGGCTTGATCAGATTGAGCACGTGCAGTGTTTCAGACTGAGTATAAGCTGAATATAAGATGAGCATATGTTCGATCAGCTTAGACTATATCTTAGTAAGATTATCAATGTGTTTGATAAGCTGTTTATGTCACCTAAGATATATTGAGCTTTCAGCCTGATGTGTTTCAAGCTGAGTGACTTAGCGTATATACTAGGTCAGCTCAACAGAGTTGCTAAATGAGTTCTAGCTAACTCTTGGGACTTCTAAGGATGAGTTTATTAAAGTACGTGTTAGTTCATGTATCTTTTCGAGTCCGTTCTCGAAGAACTCAACTTGATGTGTTTCAAGCTGAGTAATTCAGTCCGAGCAAGAAGTCAGTTTAAAATAATTTAAATATGTTTTAAATTCATCTTTTAACTCTCTATAACTACGGGAAGGATAAGAAGACTCCAGAATCAATATTGAAGATTGAAGACTCAAGATAAGAAGACTCAAGATTCAAGATTCCGGTTTATCCGTTAGTTAGTTAGCAAATTAGGATTAGTCCAGTTTGTTAGGAACCGTAGGAACAGGATTATAAATAATTAACAAAGTGTTGAACCTGAGAATGTTCTTCGGGTACCGACTGCTTTGCAAATCTGAGAGTCACTTGAAACTTGTTGATCAACTCGTCCACAGACATATTACTTGTCTGCGCCAAATCTAGGAACTCTCGTTGAATCTTTTCCATGTCGAACGCATTGCAGAACTGCTCACATAATTTATCCTGGAATTGCTCACAGGTGATGGCATTAACAACCTCCCTCGGCAGGTGTGTGGTCAGTGAATCCCACCACGTCAAAGCTTGATCCTTCAGACGTCTTGTTGCAAACTTAACCCATTTAGTTTTCTCACAGTTGCAGCCTCCAAAGCCTTCACAGTCTCTTTCAACCAATTCAAAGTTACATTAGGATTTGAACTTCCTGCATACTCAGGTGCTCCACATGCCTTGTTCCTGCCCCCAAAGGTCACACAGTTATAGGCACTAAGTGGGTCTATAGAAATAAAATGGACAAGGATGGAGTGATAGTAAGGAACAAAGCCAGGCTAGTAGCACAAAGGTATAAGCAAGAAAAAGGAATCGATTATGATGAGACCTTTGCCCCTGTTGCTAGAATTGAAGCCATAAGGCTGTTCTTGGCCTATGCAGCATATAAAGACTTCAAAGTCTATCAAATTGATGTGAAGAGTGCTTTCCTAAATGGAAACCTTCAGGAGGGAGTCTCTGTGAAACAACCTCCTGAATTTGTTAGTTCAAAGTTTCCACATCATGTCTATAAGTTAGACAAGGCTTTGTATAGTCTTAAACAAGCTCCAAGAGCTTGGTATGATACACTGTCCAACTATCTACTATCAATGGAATTCACCAGAGGTATTATAGATAAGACACTCTTTATTAAAAAGAGTAAAGGACAGGTGATTCTTGTACAAATCTATGTCGATGACATTATCTTTAGTTCTACAAATGAATCACAGTGTGAATGGTTCTCCACAATAATGTCTCAAAAGTACAAGATGAGCATGATGGGTGAGATGACATACTTCCTTGGCATACAAATTCAACAAAAGCCTGATAGAATATTCATCAATAAAAGCAAGTATGTTCTTGATTTGATAAAGAAATATGGTTTTGATTCAAGTTCAACCATGAAAACACCCATGTCACCTGCTGTCAAGCTGAGTAAGGACTCAGATGGTAAGTCTGTGTGTCAGTCTACCTATAGAGGAATGATTGGTTCATTACTCTATTTGACAACTTGTAGACCTGATATCATGTTTGCTACATGTGTTTGTGTAAGATATCAGTCAGATCCTAAAGAATCACATCTTCAAGCTGTGAAAAGGATCTTTAGGTACCTTAAAGGTACTCCAAAATCGAGGTCTTTGGTATCCAAAGGACTCTGGATTTGAGTTGGTTGGTTTTTCAGATGCTGACTATGCTAGGTGCAAGTTAGATAGAAAATCAACAACTGGACGATGTCAAATGCTTGGAGGGAAGTTAGTAAGCTGGACTAGTAAGAAACAGAACTCAGTGACTACTTCAACTGCTGACGCTGAATATGTTGCAGCAGGAAGCTGTTGTGCTCAAATCCTGTGGATGCAGCATCAGCTTCAAGACTTTGGTATGAGTTTCAAGAAAACTCCTATCTTCTGTGATAACCAAAGTGCTATAGCCATCACTTATAATCCAGTCTTCCACTCAAGAACCAAGCACATTGAAATTCAACATCACTTCATCAGGGACATCGTGGAAAAAGGTAAAGTTGATATTAAATTTATCTTCACTGATGACCAATTAGCAGATATCTTTACTAAACCACTTGATGAGAAACGGTTTATGAATATGCTAAGTGAATTGGGTATGCTCAACCCCTAGCTAAGTGTCTAGAATCTGAGTTTTTCAGTTTGACAAAGACTAGGTGTCTTAAGCTGAGTGCACAGTTTATAAATAAGTTTTCGTAAACTGAATAACCTGTCAAGCTAAATGATGAGTTCACACGTTTGGTAAGTTCCAAACATCTATTAACTACTTAGTGTGGTTCAGATATATCGTTTGAGTTAGTCTCGAAGAAAATGACTAAGTGACATTGAGTCTGAGCTATGTGCTTAACTCAAACTGTGTGATTGGTTCACACATTTGGTAAGTTCCAAACATACTTTAACTACTCAGTGTAGTTAAAATGTCAGTTTGACTCAGTCTCAAACAAAAAATGACTGAGTGGCATTGCCTCTAAGCTGTGTGCTCCACTCAAGCTGAATTTCAATCTCAAGCTGAGTGCTCATTTCAAGCTGAGTGCTTGCCTTAGGCTGAGTGATTAGTTTACTCAGCTTGGTGTGTCTAAACTATGATTTAATTACTAAGTGTCATTAATTCATATATCAAGGTGTATTTGAGTCAGTTTCAAATCGCATCGTATACCAATTATGTATTGTGTTGGGAAAATGATCTCATCAGTTAAGATTTGATGAGACAAAGTTAAGTTTGTAAGATGTGTTCTACATAACTTAAACAGAATTATGAAGCTTAGTCAGACTGAACACTTATAGTGATTCAGACTGAATATAAGCTGAATATAAGCTGAGCATATGTTCGATCAGCTTAGACTATATCTTAGTAAGATTATCAATATGTTTGATAAGTTGTGTGCGTAAACTAATATATACATATTGAGTTTCAGCTTGATGAGTTTCAAGCTGAGCGACTCAGCGTGAAGACCGAGTCAGCTCAATAGAGTTACTAAATATGTTTTAGTTAATTCTTTAGACTTCTAAGGATGAGTTAATAATTATACATGTTTGTTCATGTTTGAATTCAGGTTTGTTCTCGAAGAACTCAGCTTGATGAGTTTCAAGCTGAGTAACTCAGCCTGACTAAAGAAGTCGGTTTAAAAGAATTTAAACGTGTTTTTAAATTTTGTTTTAACTCTCTATATCTACGGAAAGGATAAGAAGACTTCAGAATCAATATTGAAGATTGAAGACTCAAGATAAGAAGATTCAAGATTCAAGATTCCGAGTTATCCGATAGTTAGTTAGCAAATTATGATTAGTCCAGTTTGTTAGGAACCGTAGCAACAGGATTATAAATACTTATCTCCTGATAAGTTTAGAGGTACGACTTAGATACGAAAACAACTAAGTGTTGCAGAGCCAAAACCTCACCTCACCGTATGTGTTACGATTCTTGAATCACTGTTTGTCAGTTCAACGTGATCAAGATAATCACATATTACCAAGTTGTTCGTGTGTTCGAATAATCACATTAGTTGTGACATTGGTAAGTTATCAATCTGTTTAAATCATGTTTAGAGAGTCGTCAGTATCTATAATCATAAGTTGATTATAGATAGCTAAGTTTGAGAGATTGAGAGATTTATATTAGGTGGCTATATATCAAGAGTTGCTTACTTGATAGTTATTGTAATCATCTTCTTATTCAAAGCATTGTAATCATCTTCTTAATAAAAGCATTCGACTGATTGTGGTTTGTTTTACTTTGTGTAACACTTTTATTTGATTTGTTCAATTTCCGCAGAAAGTGTATTCAACCCCCCTTCTACACATCTGTTGCTTGTTGTTATTCTTACCAAAGGGACCAACAACTGGTATCAGAGCAGGCTGAACGATTTCATAAGTTGAAAGTTCAAGATTCTGAGAAAGTTTACAATGTCTACAAGCAACAATTCTTTAAACTTTCCACAGATGTCTGCCAAAGGTTGTCCCATATTTGATGGATCTGACTATCCTATGTGGAAGTTCAGAGCCATGCTATTCCTCAAGTCCATTGACATTCATATGTTCGATGTCATTACAAAAGGACCTATCATCCCCAAGATTCCTGCTACTGTCAGTGATACGTCTCCTGGCAAAACTTAAAAGTAAACAAGAAAGCCTATTGCATCCTGGACTGATGAAGATTGAAAACTCTTCAATCTGGATGACAAGGCAAAAAGTGTTCTGGAAAATGCCCTGACCAATGAAATCTTGCGTACTGTGACTGGGTGTCAATCTGCAAAAGATATCTGGGGCACGCTGAGTGTGACATATGAGGGCACGGATCTGGTCAAGCAGCATAAGAAAAATCATTTGAATAGATCTTATGAAAACTTCTTTTCAAAGAAGAATGAAACCTTGTCAGATTTGTTCACAAGGTTTCACTGCTTGATAAATGACCTACTAAGTGTGGGTGTAAAGAAAGATGAAGCTGAACTTGTGCTGAAATTTCTGGATGTGTTACCAGAGAAGTTTAATGATGTAACTACAGTACTGAGGGCTGGAGGAACACTGCATGTGTACAACCTACAGTCCATATATGGGTTCTTGCTAAATCATGAACAGATCACTGAACACAAGAGAACTTCTCAACAACAACTCAAGGAGTCTTTGGATAAGAATGAAGTTGCATTGGTTGCACAGAAAAAGAAGAAAAGTTCCAAGACACTGGTTGTTGAATCTGAGACTGAGTCAGAATCTCAAGCTGACCACTCAGACACAGACTCAAGTGATACTGATGATGTTCAGAATATCACTGAGCAACTGGCAATGTTAGCCAGACGTTTGAGAAGAGCTCAAAGGGGAAGAGGAAGATCTAACAGGGGCAAAGGGAAGAGTTCCTTTGATCCCAAGAATGTTGTGTGCTTCAACTGTCAGAAGAAGGGACATATTGTTGCTGAGTACAGATCAAAGAAGGTGGAATCAACATCAGTTGTTGATAAGAATGCTTACAGAGCTGATAAATACAAGAAGAAATATACTCATCTCAAGAAAGGAAAGCCAAAAGACAAACCCAGTGCAAAAGGATTATATGCTGAAATCTGGGATACATAATCATCTACCTTAGATGATGATGTATGTCTTATGGCTCAAGAAGATGAAGAGTTGGAAATAGATGAGGTTGATTATGGTTTGTTCGAGTCAACTTTTGAAGCTGACATGAAGGAAGCTGAGGAGAACAGCAAACTTAGTGATTGGGATCCTGCTTCCATGTATAAGGTCAGTAATTTCAACTCTTACACCGATGAGGAAAAGGGTCTTGCTTTTGATTATCTGTTGAATGATTTCAAGACCGTCCTTAAGTCTTAAAATGACCTCAAAGATGAGATAACTAAACTCAAGAATGAGATTAAGGAAAATAAATCTCTCATTGATGTTGGTAAGAAAGCACAATGTGATCTTGAATGTCAAAGACACATTAATAAACTTCTAAGTGAAGAACTTCGGGAAGCTAAAGACAAAGCTGACCAACTTCAAAAGGTCACGGAGTCTTGGTGTAAGTCATCAAAGATTGCTGAAAAGTGCATAAACCAACAAATACCTAAACAGGTAAAGGCCGTACTTGGAGGTGACTATCAAACAGCAGCTTATGTAGCTGATGATGAGATAGCAAGTACAGACTCTGAGGAGGATAGACTACTAATTGAGTCACAGAAGTCAGCCTCAGAAAAGAAACATGGTCAAAACCTTAAATACAATATGTTTGTAAAGGCTAAAGATCATGGAGAAGAGTGCTCAACATCCAAACAGCATGGTAAGTCTGTGCTGAACAGATTAAGCACTCAGCCTATTCAAAGAACTTCAGTCATAGAAAGGCTTAATCCAAATCCTTTCAAAAGACAACATTCTCTATCTGGCTCGGAGAGAAGTTACAAGAATAGGAAGACCACTGTAAGTCAGAGGTCAAAGTACAAAAATAGTAAGTCCAAAGTTGTAGATCTTGGTAAGTCCAAGAAGATCAACAGTGGTACGTCCAAGCCTGTTGAAACTGGTGAGTCCAGTAGTCATGACAAAGGTAAGTCCAAGGTCATGGAAAAGAAGATTGTTAGTCAAACTTCTAATCAAAAGGATAACAAACAAAGACCTGACAAAGGTAAGTCCAAAGTCAGTGATCATCATGTGAATCAACTTGCAAAGAAAGTTGAAAAGTTATCCACCACATATAATCCTAAGACTGAGAGCAAGTTCTCACAAGGATTATTAAACACTCTACCTCCTGTAATCATTGGAAGAAGGAGATGCTACAAGTGCAGAAGTAGAGGTCATGAGGCTAAGGACTGTGATGCAGAAATCTCAAGGCCTGAACAAGAACAAGCTGATCAGCCTACACAGGACTCAGCTCCTGCTCAAGCTGAACAGTCAGTTCAACCAGATGGAGATGCTAAGTGCTCCCCATCTAAACCCACCAAGAAGTGGGTTCCCAAACAAAACTAATGTGTTTAGTTTTCATATCATGTGCAGGGTTCAAGTAAATGGTACTTGGATAGTGGATGCTCAAGGCACATGACCGGCTGGAAAGGACTTCTTAGTGATTTCAAAGAAGATGAAGGTCCTAAAGTAACATTTGGTGACAACTCCCATGGAAGAACTAAAGGCTATGGAAAGATGCAAGCTGGCAAAGTTACTTTCAAGAGAGTTGCATATGTCAAAGGTCTCAAACACAACCTGATTAGTATCAGTCAATTGTGTGATGAAGACAATATAGTTACTTTTAGGAAGAAAGCAGGAACAATCTATAATGCTAAGGGAAAGCCTGTATTAATAGCTAAAAGAAAAAGAGATGTGTATCTACTTGATCTTAATTCTGCTGATCCCTATAATGAAACCTGCTTGTATTCCCATACTGTTCCTAAGCTGAGTTGGCTATGGCATAAACGTTTATCTCATCTAAACTTTAAAAATATAAATATGCTGTCTAATAAAGAGTTAGTCTCTGCATTACCAAAGATCACATTTGTCAAAGACAAATTATGCTCAGCTTGTAAACAAGGGAAACACCATAAAGGGTCCTTTAAATCAAAGAAAAAAATTTCAATAACAGACCCATTGCATATGGATTTGTTTGGACCCATAAGTACTCCAAGCCTGAGTGGCAAGAATTACACACTGGTGATAGTAGATGAGTTCTCAAGATTCACCTGGGTAATATTCCTTAAAGCCAAAAGTGAGGCTGCCCTAGAGATAATCAGTTTTATCAAACATGAAGAGTTGTAGAAAGGTCTTTGTGTAAAGCAACTTAGAAGTGATCATGGGACTGAGTTCAAAAACTCTACCCTTGAAAGCTTCTGTGAACAAAAAAGGATATTACAAAATTTCTCATCTGTCAGAACTCCACAACAAAATGGAGTTGCTGAAAGGAGAAATAGAACCCTAATTGAGGCTGCTAGAACAACGCTATGTGAGGCAGGATTGAAACTCTATTTCTGGGATGAAGCTGTTAGTACGCCTGCTATACCCAGAATAGGTCAATCATTGTCAAAAGACATGGAAAGACTTCATATGAGATGTATAAGTCTTGAAAGCCCAATATAGGTTATTTCCATATCTTTGGTTCAAAATGCTATGTGCTGAATCAAAGAGATCAGCTTCATAAGTTGGAACCTAAAGCTAATCTTGGAATATTCGTTGGTTATTCCTTAATCTCCAAGTCTTATAGAATATATAATACAAGGAGAAAGGCCATAGAAGAGTCAATTCATGTCTCTTTTGATGAAGACTGTTTTGATCAAGCTGATAAGAGTCACGCTGACTTGGTTAGTCTAAGTGAGCTTGAAAGGCCTAAGGAAACCAACTTATCAAATCATATGTATGTCATAGGAGATGATAGTGATGATGATGTGTGTTCATCAAAGAAATCATCACAAACTCCAAGGGATTCTCAAGCTGAGAAGGATGATGAGTTCATTAACCCCTTTGGAGCTGAAGTCACTCAGACTGAGGATCTCAGTGATCATCAGTTTGTTGAAAATGCTGCTGTTGAGACTGAGGAGATAAGTTCACCTCAGGGCTCTCAACACCACTCAGATCCAGAACCAGACTCTCCTACTACAACATTCAAATTCCTCAAAGATTATCCTCAAGATCAAATCATTGGAAATGTCCAAGAAAGAGTTATGACCAGATCCAAGGCTACAGCTAACTATGCTGCTCACTTTGGTTTCCTATCTCAAATGGAAACAAAGAAGACTGAGGAAGCCTTAGAGGATGAGGATTGGATTGATGCTATGCAAGAGGAACTGAATGAATTTGAGAGAAACAAAGTCTGGAAACGTGTCCCCGCCCCCAGAGATCATTCTATTATAGGCACTAAGTGGGTCTATAGAAATAAAATGGACAAGGATGGAGTGATAGTTAGGAACAAAGCCAGGCTGGTAGCACAAGGGTATAAGCAGGAAGAGGGAATTGATTATGATGAGACCTTTGCCCCTGTTGCTAGAATTGAAGCCATAAGGCTGTTCTTAGTCTATGCAGCATATAAAGACTTCAAAGTTTATCAGATGGATATGAAGAGTGCCTTCCTTAATGGAAAACTTCAGGAGGAAGTCCATGTGAAACAACCTCCTGGCTTTGTAAGTTCAAAGTGTCCACATCATGTCTATAAGTTGGACAAGGCTTTGTATGGTCTTAAACAAGCTCCAAGAGCTTGGTATGATACTCTGTCCACTTATCTACTATCAATGGATTTCACCAGAGGTAGTATAGATAAGACACTCTTTATTAAAGAGAGTAAAGGACAGGTGATTCTTGTACAAATCTATGTGGATGGTATTATCTTTGGCTCTACCAATGAATCTCTATGTGAGTGGTTTTCTAAAATAATGTTACAAAAGTACAAGATGAGCATGATGGGTAAGATGACATACTTCCTAGGCTTACAAATTCAACAAAAGCCTGATGGAATATTCATCAATCAAAGAAAGTATGTTATTGATTTGATAAAGAAATATTGTTTTGATTCAAGTTCAACCATGAAAACACCCATGTCACAAGCTGTCAAGCTGAGTAAAGACTCAGATGGTAAGTATGTGTGTCAGTCTACCTATAGAGGAATGATAGGTTCATTACTCTATTTGACAGCTAGTAGACCTGATATCATGTTTGCTACATGTGTTTGTGCAAGATATCAGGCAGATCCTAAAGAATCACATCTTCAAGCTGTGAAAAGGATCTTTAGGTACCTTAAAGGTAAACCAAATCTAGGTCTTTGGTATCCAAAGGACTCTGGATTTGAGTTGGTTGGTTTTTCAGATGCTGACTATGCTGGGTGCAAGTTAGACAGAAAATCAACTACTGGAGGATGTCAAATGCTTGGAGGGAAGTTAGTCAGCTGGACTAGTAAGAAACAGAACTCAGTGGCTACTTCAACTGCTAAAGCTGAATATGTTGCAGTAGGAAGCTGTTGTGCTTAAATCATATGGATGCAGCATCAGCTTCAAGACTTTGGCATGAGTTTCAAGAAAACTCCTATCTTCTGTGATAACCAAAGTGCTATAGCCATCACTTACAATCCAGTCTTTCACTCAAGAACCAAGCACATTGAAATTCGACATCACTTCATCAGGGACATCGTGGAAAAAGGTAAAGTTGAAATTAAATTTATTTCCACTGATGACCAATTAGCAGATATTTTCACTAAACCCCTTGATGAAAAGAGGTTTATGTATCTGCTAAGTGAATTGGGTATGCTCAACCCCTAGCTAAGTGTCTAGAATCTGATTTTTTCAGTTTGACAAAGACTAAGTGTCTTAAGCTGAGTGCATAGTTTATAAATAAGTTTTCATAAATTGTAATACCTGTCAAGCTGAATGATGAGTTCACATGTTTGGTGAGTTCCAAACATATTTTAACTACTTAGTGTAGTTATTATATAGTTTGAGTCCGTCTCAAACATAAATGACTAAGTGTCATTGAGTCTGAGCTATGTGCTTAACTCACACTGTGTGATTGGTTCACACGTTTGGTAAGTTCCAAACATATTTTAAACTACTCAGTGTAGTTAGAAACAAGTTTGAGTCAGTCTCAAACAAAAATTGACTCAGTGTCATTAAGTCTGAGTTGTGTGCTCTACTCAAGCTGAGTACCAATCTCAAGCTGAGTACTCAACTCAAGCTGAATGCTTGAAACAAGTTGAGTGCTTGACATAAACTGAGTAATCAGTTTACCCAGTCTTGGTGTGTCCAAATTATGATTTAATTACTAAGTGTCATTAATTCATGTGTACATGTGTATTTGAGTAAGTTTCAAATCACATCGTATATCAATTGTGTATTGGTCAACTTTATCAGTGTTTCTACTATAATTATTAGTTAATTATAATATTTTACACTTGTATCCGTTGGAAGATGATGTGTTTCTACCCTCTCACTGTTACATCAAGCCGGAATTTTTTTTACGGTGTAACGGATAAAAAGGGAGTTCAACGGTAACTTTTCTCTCTCCTCGGAAAGGTATATATACCGACTCTATTCGGTTTAGAGAAGTTTACGCTTACAAAACAAACTTCTCACATTCTAAAATACCTTTCGCAAATAATCAATTGCTCAGTGCGATTACTCGTTTCATCGTTTCATCGCTCAGTGAGACTTCATTTGCTCAGTGCGAATACAGAAAAGTTACTCAGTGTAATCTTCAAATTTCAACGATGGAAGGAACTGTTCTGATTCTAAGTGACAGAATGGTAAGAGGTTCCGCGTTCAAGAACAACGGATTGCCGCTGCTCAAAATCAATAATCAGCGTGCTTGTCTTGCAATTCCTCAACACAAGCTTAACAGAGGATACGAACCATGGGCCAATTACATTCGAAAATGCCCATTGGCCTTCGCTTTTATTGGAGCACCTCTACATATGGTTCCTCAGCATCTGCTCGATTTTTGGTACACATGTGTCTACGACCAAACCTCTGCCTTAATCCGAGGCATAGTGCTAAATGGGGAGAGGACCATTACTCTCACAGTCGATAGGCTAAGGGAAGTTCTTCAACTCCCTCAATCTGATGTGTTCGAGCCTGCAGTGACGAGACAGGTGGCTAGGTCTGTCCTACCTAGAATGGGACACCCACAAACAGAGGGTGTCATCAAGAAGGCCACATTTCCAACCATTTGGGGTTTCATGGTGTCCACAGTGATCTGTTCACTTGGTACTAAGGTTAGAGGATTGGACCAAGTTAACAAGTTCGAGATGCAGCTGCTGTACAATATATACTTTGCTCGGAACTTAGACTATGCACAGCTCATCTTCAACGAGTTCAGGGTCCAAAGTGATGAAAACCACAAGGGATCTTCATGTGCCTTTCATTAGGTACCTGTCCGTGGCATTTGAAGCCGAGCTAGGGACAGTACTCTATAAAGCTGATCAGGATGTATTCCTGTTTCCTACACTCAGCCCCCAGATGTTCAACAATGACATCTTCCCGGAGCAAGAGGGTCTGAGTGAGCCCATGCTACTGATAGCTGAGGCAGCTTCATCTGAAAGTGCAGAAGAGGGATCCAATCAAGGGGTAGCTTCCCAAGCTGACACAGACGTTCAAGCTGAGCACTCTGCTCAAGCTGAACCAGCAACCATTGAAGCTGATACTTGTAAGACCTCTCCACTTTCTCTTTCTTCTCACTATTCTCCATCCGTTTTTGGAGATAAGGCTGTGGTAAGCCCAACCCAGTCTAACCCATCTCCTCCACCTTCATTCCATTTACAATCCCACTCTGAAGCCACCCCTAGCTTGCCCACTGTTGCTAGGGAGAATATCCGAACCTATACACGTAAAACTGCCATAGGTGGTGCAACTCTTAAAGGTATAACTGGAGCTGAGATCACATTGATCCCTCCACCAGCAGGAGTTGAGGGAGAGACGCCTACTCTCAAGGTGTCAACCTCGAGGCTCATTACAACCCAACAGCCTAACCCGAGTGTGGTGTCTACTCAGCCCACATTCTCCAGTACCGTGGGAGAGCCAATTACTGTGCCTAAGCAAACACACTTAGGTGACATTGAATATATGACCAATCCCCAGGGTCAATCACCCCCCTCCAAACCAATCAGCCAACCACCAACCCATACACTTCACATTTTGAGCCCCATTACTTCTCTTCATTTCTCACACCCTATCGCACGACCTGCCAATGTTTCATCTTCAAACCAAGGTGATTCACAGGGTCCAGACTCTGGTGCAAATGAATTTGAAGGTAAACACCAACCTTTGGACGATGCACCCAAATTCCAACCTTCTCAGGCTGACTTAGATGACTTGATGAATTTCTTTAAAAGTCAGTTTGACAAATTGCACCTCAAAAGAAAGCAAACTAAGAAGGATATGCTGATGATTATCGATAATCTGGATGAGGAGGTGCTAAATTTGAAATCTGCAGTTGTTGCCCTACAAAAACAAAAGACTTCGACCCCTATTGATGATGAAAAAAAGAGGGAGAAGGTTCAAGAAGCTGAAGCTGAGTCAGTCAAAGCTGACGCTTTACTACTATTGGCAGAGGGAGCAGATCAGATTGAGGGGGAGAAAGAAACAGAGAAAGAACCTGAGTTGACTAAGAAAGCAAAAGGCAAAAAACCAGTAGTGGTCAGCTCAGATGAATTAGAAGCCCCTCAACAGAAAAGAAGAAAAGTGATTCTAAGTGAATCATCAACCTTAGATGAAGACTCTGCGGATAAAATGACATTACAAGAGAGAGCTTCACTGATGGCGGTAAGAAGGTTAGAACAAGAGGATGCTGACCAGCTTGGGATGTCGATTAATGAATTAAGAAGAAGACAAATGGATGTTCAAGCTATGTTAACAGATGAGAAAGAGAGAAGAGAAAAGGCCTGGGCTGAGCAAATCAAGAAGCAGAATGAAGAGCTGTCTAGACTCAGACTGCCAATCGTGCCCAAGGAGGAAGAAGTAGAGGAGCTTCCTGTCCAGAGTCAACCTGAAGTGGAAGACATAACTCAGTGTTATACAAGGACCTACTTCTCCTCTCAAATAAATACACTACAGTTGAGCTCAGGTCAAGGGATCATTATTCTAGAGTTTGTCTTTAGAAATGGTGAGATATCATCTCTGGAGCTGAATCAAATCCATAGACTGGGTTATGAAGAGTGGAAGCAAGTTGCTATACTTATCAAGCAAATGGAAAAGTCCTCTGCCAGAAAGCAAGTTAAAGATGAACTATTGAGGCTACTTGCAAGAGCTGACGATGAAACTCATACCCAGGTCTGAAATAGCTACCCTACTAACTTCTTTTCATAAAGTTGGAAAGAAGAAGCAAACAAAGCCAGCTGGACTAGAAAATCTAGATACGTATAGTCTTGTTCTTCCTAAAGGCTTGGAGTTTAAAGAAAACACTTAAGTGGAAAAGCCTGAGAAAGGATTCATGTACCTGGATAGAAACGGTGAACAATGCTTCCAGTCTGATGCTAGTATTTACACATGTGGGGTATCTCAAGTATTTGCTCTGAGAAAAATAGTGGAAAAGACTGAACAAACTGCAAGGTTCAGATACAAAATTAGTAGAGCAATCAGATCACAAAAGGATCAGCTTCAACACTTACCTAACCTACAAGAAATCCTTGAAGAAATCAACAAGGAAATCAAAGAGTTTGAAGAGTTGCATCCTCAATAGATTAGTTCTACTATAAATATTAGATTAGTTCTAATATTTTTTTGTAAGCACTTAGTGTGCATGATCTGAGTGATCAATCATTTTGTATTATGATCAGTTCAATTAATACAAGTATAAAGTTTGATATATTCAACTGTGTTGTGATGTGTTCATATTTATAAGTCTGATAAGTTCAGCTAAATGAATAACTGATAAGTTCTTATTCATTAATGTAATTGGTTGGTATGTTCAACTAAAAGTTGGTGTGTTCCAATTTAAATTGATAAGTTCAATTAAAATTGATATGTTCAATTAATATTTGATCAGTTCAAATATAAAAATCTTAATAAGTTTAAGACTTAAGACATTATTCTGTTAAACAAACTTACTAACTGTTTGATGGTTTTCTCATCATCAAATAGGGGGAGTTTGTTGGGAAAATGATCTCATCAGTTAAGATTTGATGAGACAAAGTTAAGTTTGTAAGATGTGTTCTACATAACTTAAACAGAATTATGAAGCTTAGTCAGACTGAACACTTATAGTGATTCAGACCGAATATAAGCTGAATATAAGCTGAGCATATGTTCGGTTAGCTTAGACTATATCTTAGTAAGATTATCAATATGTTTGATAAGCTGTGTGCGTAAACTAAGATATACATATTGAGTTTCAGCTTGATGAGTTTCAAGCTGAGCGACTCAGCGTGAAGACCGAGTCAGCTCAATAGAGTTACTAAATATGTTTTAGTTAATTCTTTAGACTTCTAAGGATGAGTTAATAATTATACATGTTTGTTCATGTTTGAATTCAGGTTTGTTCTCGAAGAACTCAGCTTGATGAGTTTCAAGCTGAGTAACTCAGCCTGACTAAAGAAGTCGGTTTAAAAGAATTTAAATGTGTTTTTAAATTTTGTTTTAACTCTCTATATCTACGGAAAGGATAAGAAGACTTCAGAATCAATATTGAAGATTGAAGACTCAAGATAAGAAGATTCAAGATTCAAGATTCCGAGTTATCCGATAGTTAGTTAGCAAATTATGATTAGTCCAGTTTGTTAGGAACCGTAGCAACAGGATTATAAATACTTATCTCCTGATAAGTTTAGAGGTACGACTTAGATACGAAAACAACTAAGTGTTGCAGAGCCAAAACCTCACCTCACCGTATGTGTTACGATTCTTGAATCACTGTTTGTCAGTTCAACGTGATCAAGATAATCACAGATTGCCAAGTTGTTCGTGTGTTCGAATAATCACATTAGTTGTGATATTGGTAAGTTATCAATCTGTGTAAATCCTGTTTAGAAAGTCGTCAGTATCTATAATCATAAGTTGATTATAGATAGCTAAGTTTGAGAGATTGAGACATTTATATTAGGTGGTTATATATCAAGAGTTGCTTACTTGATAGTTATTGTAATCATCTTCTTATTCAAAGCATTGTAATCATCTTCTTAATAAAAGCATTCAACTGATTGTAGTTTGATTTACTTTGTGTAACACTTTTATTTGATTTTTTCAATTTCCGCAGAAAGTGTATTCAACCCCCCTTCTACACATCTGTTGCTTGTTGTTATTCTCACCAAAGGGACCAACATATTGGTATAATACAACAGTGTTTATAATATTTTTGTAAGTTAATAAGATTATTTTACACTTGTATCCGTTGGAAGATGATATGTTTCTACCCTATTACTGTTACATCAAGCCGTAATTTCTCCGCCGTAATGGATAAAAAGGGATTCTAACGGTAACTTTTCTCTCTCCTTAGAAAGGTATATATACCGATCATAACCAGTTTAGAGAAGTTTACACTTACAATTCTACCCTCTCATCTTCTCATACCTTTCGCAAACACCTCTATTGCTCAGTGCATTTCTCCGTTCATTTTCTAAACCCTAAATTGCTAAGTGCAATCTTTAAGAACGCTAAGCGCGAATCTTAAAGCTGCTAAGTGCTAATCCAACAAGTTACTAAGTGTAATTAAACAATGGACGGAATTACATTAGTTCTCAGTGATCAAATGGTTCAAGGTGCTCAGTTTAAGAACAATGGAGCGCCGTTGATCAAAATCAACAATCAACGGGCCTGTCTTGCAATTCCTACAAGGAAACAAGGCAGAGGATATGAAATATGGGTAGATTACATCCGTAAATGCCCCCTGGCATTCGCCTTCTGTGGCGCACCACTTCACATTGTTCCTCAACATATTTTGGAGTTCTGGTACACTTGTACTTACGACCAGAACAGGGGAGAGATCACAGGAACTATTCTAAATGGGGATAGAATAGTTGTCCTTTCTGTGCAGTGGCTAAGGGAAGTTCTTCAACTCCCTAAATCTGATGAGTTCGAGTCAGCTGTGACAAGGCAGGTGGCTAGGTATGTCTTACCCAGTATGGGTCACCCACAAACAGAGGGTGTTATCAAAAAGGCCACCTTTCCAACCAGTTAGGGTTTTATGGTGTGAACAGTGATTCGTTCACTAGGAACCAAGGTTGGAGGACGGGACCAAGTAAATGAGTTCGAGATGCAGCTGCTGTACAACATGTACTTCGCAAGAAACTTAGATTATGCTTAGCTCATCTTCAACGAACTTAGGGTCCAAGTGATGAAGACCACAAGGGATCTTCATGTACCTTTCATAAGGTACCTGTGGGACAGCACTCTACGAAGCTGATCAGGATGTGTTCATGTTTCCAACACTCAGCTCTAAGATGTTTAATAATGACATCTTCCCAGAGCAAGAGGGTCTGACTGATCCCATGCTGCTGATAGCTGAGGCGGCTTCATCAGAAAGTGAAGCAGAGGGATCAAATCAAGGGGGAGCTTCCCAAGCTGATCTAGAGGTTCAAGCTGAGCACTCGGCTCAGGCTGAACCAGCAAATATTGAAGCTGCTTCTGGTAAGGTCTCTCCACTTTCTTCTTCTTCTCACTATTCTCCATCCACTTTTGGAGATAGGACTGCAGTAAACCCAACTCAGTCTAACCCATCTCCTCCACCTTCCATTCAACTCCAATCTGATGCCACCCCTAGTATGCCCACTGCTGCTAGGGAGAATATCCAAACCTACAATAGAAAAACTGCCAAAGGTGGTGCCACCTCTAAAGGTATCACTGGAGCTGAGATCACTTTGATCCCTCCCCCGGCAGGAGTTGAGGGGGAGACGCCTACTCTTCAGGTGTCAACCTCGAGGCTCGTTTCAACCCTTAAGCCTAAGCCGGGTATAATGTATACTCAGCCCACACTCTCCAGAGCCATGGGAGAGCCTGTTACTGTGCCTAAGCAGACACACTTAGGTAACATTGAAGAAATGACCAATCCCCAGGGTCAATCACCCCCCTCCAAACCAATAAGCCAACCACCTACCCATACACTTCACATTTCGAGCCCTATTACTTCTCTTCACTTCTCACACCCCCATGCACGACCTGTCAATGTGTCATCTCAAGACCAAGATGACTCACAGGGTCCAAACTCTGGTGCAAATGAGTTTGAGGGTATACACCAACCCTTAGATGATGCACCCAAGTTTCAACCCTCTCAAGCTGACTTGGACGATTTAATGAAATTCTTTAAAGGTCAGTTTGATACCTTGCACCTCAAGAGAAAGAAGACTAAGAAGGATATGCTGAGGATTCTGGATTCTCTAGATGAGGAGGTGCTGAGTTTGAAATATGCTGTCGCTGCCCTTCAACAACAAAAGACTTCAATCCCTGTTGATGATGACAAAAAGGGGGAGAATGTTCAAAAGGCTGAAGCTGAGTTTGTCCAAGCTGAAGCTTTATTACTATTGGCAAAGGGAGCAGATCAGATTGAGGGGGAGAAAGAAATGGAAATAGAAGTTGAGCCGACTGAAAAAGCAAAAGGCAAAAGACCAGTAGTAGTTAGCTCAGATGAGTCGGAAACCCTTCAACTGAAAAGAAGAAAAATGATTCTTAATGAATCAGCCTCAGATAAAGACTCTGCAGATAAAATGACACTACAAGAAAGAGCTTCTCTACTGGCAGTAAGAAGATTGGAACAAGAAGGAAGATGCTGACCAGCTTGGGATATCTATCAATGAGTTAAGAAGAAGACAATTGGATGTTCAAGATGTGTTAGTTGACGAGAAAGAAGCAAGAGAACAGGCCTGGGCTGAGCAAATAAGAAAGCATAATGAGGATTTAGCTAAACTCAAACTGCCTATTGTGCCTAAGGAGGAACAGGTAGAAAAACCTCCTGTTCAGGATCAACAAGAGGAGGAGAACATAACTCAGTGTTATACAAGATCTTACTTCTCTTCTCAGATTGATTCACTCAAGTTGAGTTCAGTCCAAGTGATTATCATTATGGAGTTCGTCCTAAAGAATGGTGAATCAATTTCTCTGGAGCTGAATTAACTTCATAAACTGGGATATGAAGAGTGGAAGCAAGTGGCTATCCTCATGAAGCAGATGGAAATGTCCTCTGCTAGGAATCAAGTTAAAGACAAAATCTTAAGGCTACTTTCAAGAGCTGATGCGATGCAAATCATACCCAGATCTGAGATAACTACCCTACTGACTTCTTTTCATAAAGTTGGAAAGAAGAAGCAAACAAAGCCAGCTGGACTAGAAAATACAGACCAGTACAGTCTAAATCTTCCTGAAGGCATGAAATTCAAAGAAAACACCTATGTGGAAAAGCCTCAGAAAGGATTCATGTACTTGGACAGGAATGGTGTACAATGCTTCCAGTCTGATGCAAGTATCTATACATGTGCGGTATCTCAGGTGTTTGCTCTAAGACAAATAGTAGAAAAGACTAAACAAACTGCAAGGTTCAGATACAGAATTAATATAGCAATAAGATTACAGAAGGATCAGCTTCAACACTTACCTAATTTGCAAGAAATCCTTGAAGAAATCAACAGGGAGATCAAGGAGTTTGAAGAGCTGCATCCTGAATAGATTAGTTCTATTTGTAATTATTAGATTAGTTCTAATAATTTTGTAAGCACTAACTGTGCATGATCTGAGTGATCAAAACTTTTGTATTATGATATGTTCAAGTAATACAAGTATTAGTTTGATATGTTCAACTGTGTTATGATATGTTCATAATTATTAGTCTGATAAGTTCAGCTTGAATGAATAATTGATTAGTTCTTATTCATTAATGTGTTTAGTTGGTGTGTTCAACTTAAAGTTGGTATGTTCCACTTATAATTGATAAGTTCAACTAAAATTGATATGTTCAATTTATATTTGATTAGTTCAAATGTAAAATCTTGATAAGTTTGAGATTTTAAAATATAATTCTGTTAAACAAACTTAAGAACTATTTGATGGTTTTGTCATCATCAAATTGGGGGAGTTTGTTGGGAAAATGATCTCATCAGTTTAAGATTTGATGAGACAAAGTTAAGTTTGTTAGATGTGTTCTAGATATAACTTAAACAAAATTATGAGGCTTGATCAGACTGAGCACGTATAGTGTTTCAGACTAAGTATAAGTTGAATATAAGCTGAGCATATGTTCGATCAGCTTAGACTATATCTTAGTAAGATTATCAATGTGTTTGATAAGCTGTGTATGTCACCTAAGATATATTGAGCTTTCAGTCTGACGTGTTTCAAGCTGAGTGACTCAGCGTATATACTAGGTCAGCCCAACAGAGTTGCTCAATGAGTTCTAGCTAACTCTTGGGACTTCTAAGGATGAGTTTATTAATGTACGTGTTAGTTCATGTTTGTTTTCGAGTCCGTTCTCGAAGAACTCAGCTTGATGAGTTTCAAGCTGAGTAATTCAGTCCGAGCAAGAAGTCAGTTTAAGATCATTTAAATATGTTTTAAATTCTTCTTTTAACTCTCTATAACTACGGGAAGGATAAGAAGACTCCAGAATCAATATTGAAGATTGAAGACTCAAGATAAGAAGATTCAAGATTCCGGTTTATCCGTTAGTTAGTTAGAAAATTAGGATTAGTCTAGTTTGTTAGGAACCGTTAGTTAGACTACAACTAAGTGTTGCAGAGCCAAATACCTCACCTCAACCGTATGTCTTACGATTCTTGAATCATTGTTTGTCAGTTCAACGTTATCAAATAATTCACAGATTGCCAAGCTATTCGTGTGTTCGAATATTCACATTAGTTGTGAAATTGGTAAATTTTCAATCTGTGATTAAATCCTGTTTAGAGAGTCGTCCAGTATCTATAATCATAAGTTGATTATAGATAGCTAAGTTTGAAAGATTGAGAGATTTATATTAGGTGTTTACATATCAAGAGTTGCTTACTGATAGGATTTATCTGCATGACCGTCGAACCCTGATGCCACGTCCAATGCCATAAGGCACTCAAGGGTCACACCTGTGAGGGCATGTAATCCGAGAAGTAATGCAACCACAAGTGGGAGAACGGTTTAATAACAGTTAGTTATAAACCATTGCTAGTAAGTTATGGTTTTAGCTTACGGAGAGGATTAATTACCAACTTAATTAATTAACAAGGAAATATATATTTATTAGTTAATAAATATATATTGTTAATTAATAATATTCAAGATTAATGAATTAAGTTTAAATTATTAATTATGGATAAGGATTAATAATAAAGAAAAAGTAATAAAGGAAAATATATATTATAATTATACATATATATATGGCCGTATGGCATATATATATTAATTATATATATATTGTTTTCTATTATTATTATTATTAATAATAATAAAGATAAACTTGGTGGTTAAGTTATCTAATTCAAGATAAGGAAACATTCAAATGGTTTCCTAATCTAGTCACAATTCCTATCATTATAAATAGGAGATTAGTATTTGAATTAGAGGTTACACACACATTCTAAAGTTTTAGAAGAAAAACTCTCTCTCCTCTCTCTCACTCTTCAAGCCTTCGGCCGAGAAGGACAACCAAGAAACCGAGATCGGTTCTTGGTGATCGATGGCTTCGAGTGACGGGTCGTATAGATCGATGGTTGTTATACCTTTCTAGCGGGATCTCGTTTTTCCTCATCACGGGTGGATTATTACTTGAGCAACCCTAAGGTAAGAAAAGGTATGATATCCATATTCTTCATCTTGTTCTGGCTTGTTGATCGAGTATATATATTATATATATACTAGTACCGATCGATATATATATGTATAAATATACAAGTTTTGTATATTGTTTCTATACATCATATGTTCTTATATTAATATGAATGTTCTTGTTGTTTATCATGTTCATATTATTATTGATTGTTTTACATACATACATGTTTCGATTTATACATATACCTTGTGATAAACAAAGATTATAACCCTTTAGGGTTTTTGGGTGGTTGATCATTCAAGTTCCGCTTTTATGAATGATTAATCAGTTTTCATCTTTGAGTCGGTTCAAACCAGTTTGAATTTGAATCAGTATGACACATAGGAGGTGCTATAAAACTCATCAGTGGTATTAGAGCTACGGCTCAGTTTATCACATTGTATTATATATTGTTTGATCTATTTATTTGTTCTTGTTCTTATATATATAATCGAAAATGTAGGGATTAACAAGTTTTGTAAATCTCAGTTTATAAGTTTTAATATTCGAACAGTTAGATTTGAATATTGTAAGATTTTATAGCATATAATTTTTAATCAGAAATGTTAAATCAGTTAGGTTTAACCGGTTAAAAAATTAAAACTATAAAGGAATATTTTTCGTTCATGTATATATATATTTTGTATATGTATATATCGATTTTGTATGATACGAATATTAATCAGTTTGGTTAATATTGTTTTAAAGTTTTTAATCTAAACTAGTTTAGTTTTAGATTAAAGGATAAACTTTAAAAGTTTTTGAAATCCTAGTTATTATCAACAAGTTATGTTGATAAGGATGTTTAAAGTTTAAATATTTAAAACAAGTTTTTGTTTTAAAAGATAAAGGTTTGAACTTTAAATAAGATAAGGATTACTAGATATTAATTTTGATATATACATATTTATTGTTCATATTTATTATTCCGTTTTTTTTATTTAATCGGAAAAGTCACCGGAAAAACCACCGGACCACCGGCGACAGCCCCAGCATGGCGGCGGCCCAGCAGCGGTGGCCCAGGAGGTGGTGACGGATCGGCGGTGGTGGCCCAGTTGTGGCAGCCCAGAAACAGGCCCAAGACCTCGGTGGCCCAAGCAGAGCGCGACGCGAACTATTAGCCCAGTCGCGGCCCAATAGCGTCGAGGCCCAACAGCGGCTTCGGCCCAATTCGGGACCCCTTTGCGGCGGTCCAGCACCCAAGGAAGGCTCGGCCCAGTTAGGGTCGGCCCGGCTAAATCTTTGACTTTTTTCTTTTAAAGCCCATGTTGGTTCCTTTTATTACAAATTATAGTTATTAGAACTTCAATGTTTTTGTTTATAAAATCGGGCTTATAAAAAATCATTGTGAACTTAATGGGCTTCTCGGCCCAGTTAGGGATAACCGAGAACGGGCTCTTGGACCAAAGGCTATGCGTTATAAATATCGTTTGTATTTTTAGGACGCATAATTCGGAATAATTAAATAATACAATATTGTATATATGTATTAGTTTTACGGACTTTAAATTAGTATATACATATACATAAATTATGGTTAAAAGGATTATTTTAACTAGTTAAGTTAAAATAAAGAATTATTATATTTTGGATTAAAATATAATATTTAACCGTAATAGTGTATTATTGTTGAACAAAGTAAAACAAGGACAATTTTAATCAATTAATTGTTTTTGGATTAAAACACATTTGGTGTAATAGTTTTTTATACCAATAGTAAATAATTGATTAAAAAGGATGACAAAGTTTTTGTCATATTTCTCGTCTCGATTAATAGTTTAATTAATTGAGAGGTAACGAGAAAGGTTAATAGATCAAGGATGTATGTATGTTTTTTGCATTATTTATTGTTTATATGTAATGCGTGGTTGATTATTTATATATTGTTTATATATAAATGTTGAATGGGTTTGACTTGTATACTAAGTCGCATTAGTAATTTTAAGTCGCGTTTGTTGTTTCTACATGTCAACTACAAATGCTTGACTTAAACAAGTCAACAGTATATTCTTGTTTTTGGTTGGACATGTAGGTTATAGGTTTTGCCAACTTAGACCTGTGGTTGTGTTTTTTTCCTTTCTGTTTTTCTTTTTTTGGTTTTGGGGAGGCCTGCGTGCCACTTACAACCCCTTTTATAATGTATAAGTAATAGAATAGGATTTCATGTATTCTAGTTTAGTTTGTTGTAACCAAAACCAAGGACGAAGATCTATCAAGATGGAGTTTTTCAAAGATGGAGGAACAAGATGGAATTGCTCGAGTCAAGACCGGAGGTGTCAAGGCCGGTGGGAGCAAGGAGACTAAACACAAGATCAAGCCGCGGGATCAAGCTTTGTCTAGTTTGTCCTTAGTTGACCCCTTAGGACATAGTTGGCAAAACTATAACAAGTTTATAATCTACGTGGTTGTGCTTTACTTTTATGTTTTTTATGCGACTATAAAATTAAAGCAGGAGGTTAATAATAGTTTTTATTAATCAGAGGTAAAACCACGGTATATGATAAAATTGGAATACGACAACAGTTTATAAAATTAAATATTTTATGATTGTCGTATCAGTATTTTGAAACAGTTTGTTTTAAGATGGTTTTATCATAAGACGTATTGTGTACCTAGTTCAAGGTATACTAAGATATACGGATTTTAAAACAGATAGTTTTAAAATGGTTTTACAAAACTGGAAATCAAGTTTTTCAAACTTGGATAAAACCCAAGAAAATCTTAGATCAGTGTGCTACCCACCTAATGGTACACCTTTGCTGTTAAACGGTACTCGGGTGTCGGAAGTGCCCAAACCTTGGGCATCCGGGTTCAAACCATTGCGGGAAAGGGTATGAAAGATTCTGCGATAATCGGGAGTCCCGGAGAGAATTCATACTGTCTTAGGTGGTGCGATCTATTTTGGTGATAATCGGGAGTCCCGGCCCAAAATGCACTAGAGTAGAGTTAAACATACTAGATTTTATCTAAGTACTCTACGAGGTTCTAGGAGTCGTATCAGATAGGTACGATTGGTATAGGGTGTTACCTACCAGAAATAGCATGACTTGGCGGGAAGTGCCCAAACCTTGCGTCAAGTGTGTGAAATATGGATCCTAGGGCTAATACTTATCATTTAAGGGTTTTTATCGATTTGTATTAGCAAAGTCTATTGTGTGTTACTAATTGAACTACATAATTGAGATTGTAGATGGCAAACGCATCCAACACTAATAACCTCTTACTCCATTCTATCCTTGAGAAGGATAAGCTCGCCGGACCTAACTTTCTCAACTAGGAGCGCAATCTTCAGATCGTACTCAGGCATGGGAGAAAGTGGTATGTCCTCGAGGAGCCGGTGGGAAATGCCCCAGCCAATAGTGTATGAGCATGATGGAAACATCGGCTTATGACATGATTCGCTAGTTGAGGGACATGTTTTAGGAGCAGGTTCGTACAGGACGGTACGATATCACGAGGGCTCTTAACACTTGCAAGATGGCTAAGGGTTTTTCGGTTAGTACCTATGTCATGAAAATAAAAGGGTACATGGACCACCTAGAAAGGCTTGGACACCCAATACCGTTGCAGCTTGCAACGGATATGATGCTTAACTCGTTGTTTGATGACTATAAGCCTTTCATAGTAAACTACAACAACGTGGAGAAATCCATAGCTAAGTTTCATTAGATGCTCAAAATAGTTAAGTCTAATATGGGTACTATGTCCAGAGATATTCTCATGGTAGATAAGGGTAATAGTAATAAGAGGAAGGAGCGCAGCGGCAGGGGCAAGGGTAAAACCAAGCCAGGACCATCTGCACCCAGGGCCAAGGTAAATGGCAATGGCTAAGGCAAGAGATTTAAACCGAACAAAGCAAAGTCCGAGAGTTGGTGCTTTAAGTACGGTGAGATTGTCCAGTACAAGGTCAACTGCCCGAAGCGTCAAGAAGGTGGTGTTTAGCCTAACACCACAAGTAACTTCGGTGACTAACTTCAGTATTTGCTTTCAAGTAGTGTTTGACATTTGCAATCGTTTATTGCAATAGGTCAATGAAAGCGAAAGGTGCCAAGAATGCAAGGATCCCACGTGAAGAAACAAGAATATTAATAATTCATAGTTGAAAATATTTTTCTATTTCAAAGCAGTTTTTTAAAATATTAATGAATTATTTAGTGACATATCCTTACACGTGGTTCGTAATTATATCTAGTCAAGTTTGACTAGAGGTTAACTAACAAGTCAAAGTTTTTGACTTATTAGTGGTTGATCCTATGCATTAATTATTGCCATTGAGGTATATTAATATTAATTGCTCGACTAAACTTATGGAATTACTTGAATCAACACGGTTGGTGTTGTTGATTAGAAGGTTTATCTAATCAAGTAATTGTAAATATTTATGAAAACAAGTTCAAGGTTTGAACTAGTATTAAACACTTGAAATAATAGTTATTATTTCTGGGAATGTGTTTAAGGATACAACATTGGTGAGCATGATTATAATGGTCATTATAATCAAGGGTACTCACTAGTTTAAAATAAGAATCCGTACAAGTGTGTTATACTTGTAGTCATGTAAAGTTTCGAGAAACCAATTTTCGTAATAGGAAATAGTGGGTATGTGGAAAACCCAAGTCTAAGATTTCGTCGATTTTAAGATTCTTATTCAAAATCTAAGTTTTAGATTTATACTTAAAATCAGTATTTTGACTTTTGTGTCAAGTTTGACCAAGTCAATAAGGTATTTTGAGTAATGCTATGTTTTCATAATAGTCAGTGGGAGCAATTGACCTACGCAAAGGTATTTATCAAGCTTTGATAAATTGAAATATATATGTATATATATTTGCGTAGAAGCTAATAAGTGTTTTGGATAAACGCAGTGATTATTAGCTTGTTGAATTTCAAGAACGTATATAATTTTAATGACGGGTTTTGAGAATTCAAAGTGGTCCAGGTGTTAGGACTAGTCCCAGGATGTCATGATTATATATTTGAATTTGATGTCCAATATTAATATATATAAAAGAATTAAGTGTTGAAAATAATAAACAGCATATTAGATAAGTGTTTCTACACAATGTATCTAATTTTGTTTGCGGGTTAGTGTAAACAAAAGGTTTATTATTTTAGTCTATTTCTTGGAATAGAAAAGTTTTATACATCTACAATGTAACTAGGTATAGTTACGGGATAATTTTATATATATTCAGGAACAAGGAGTTAATCCAGTTCTCCAAGATCAGGGAATATGATAAAATTAAAAAGACTAGACTTATTTTCAAGGTTTGAGGAAAACAAATCATCTAGCAAAATGAGTGGGAGCACTAGTTAGTGCATACTTGTTTTTAGTTCATAGTAATGTTGTGGTTTCAAGAAGTGATCCGTGATAAGTCCACTTGAACCAACATAGTAACGCAAATAGACGCGGTGAATTGAGACGATTGACTAATATTAATTTTGTACTATATTCCAGAGGGTGAATATGGAGAGTACATTATTAATCCCATTACTCTTCACATATTTTGTATGTTTTGGTAATATCCATGAATAAAAGCTTTTTATTCAAAATCTTGTCCGTGACTACCTATCTTGGTGGGAACCTCGATTAGGGAGGTAATAATGTCATTGTAGTCCTTGGTGAAGATTCATAGTAATTGAAGATAGCTACCAGGAGTGTAGGCCAAGGATGTACGGGTATTCACCAGGGGTGTGAATACTGGATAGTGACATCGTGAACAATACCGCGTGGTCAACGAGTCAAAGGTATTCGTCACATAGGTTGTCCTCAAGCCTAAGATATTTGGTTTGGGATGCGTAGACTTTTGGCATTTGGATCGCACCTAACGCTACGCCATAACTGGGTAGCTATAACGGGCGTATCTGGTGTCAGCGGAAAGCGTGTTGCCAAATGCAAGTATGCAAGAGGCATTCTGCACCTCCTTTTTTTTGGGATAGATGTTTCCAGGCCCCTTGACTGATCTAGACTGTAGAAGTGCATGGCCATGCCCAAACGAACTGATTTGTTCTTTGTCGTTTATCACATCAGTCGAAATCGGATAGTCGAGAAAAGTTTCTGAGTGTTCAGAGTTGACTCATACCATGCTCACACTCACAATCGAAAGGTCGTGCTATAGAGGGAAAAGCCTAAAGTATACCCAATCATAAGACAGGGGGTTCTTATGAAGTTTTATTATAAAATAGTTAGTTTTATAAATTATAAAACAGTTTGTTTTATAAGGATTTATTATCACACCTGGGTATAAGAGTTCTTATCGCTTGGTTAACCTAAGGACTTGTCTAGAGGGATCCTTAGGCCAGTGTCATCAAGGTACCCTGGTTGACGGCAAGCACAAGTGGGAGTCTGATAGGATTTATGTGCATGACCGTCGAACCCTGATGCCACGTCCAATGTCATAAGACACTCAAGGGTCACACCTGTGAGGGCATGTAATCCGAGAAGTAATGCAACCACAAGTGGGAGAACGGTTTAATAACAGTTAGTTATAAACCATTGTTAGTAAGTTATGGTTTTAGCTTACGGAGAGGATTAATTACCAAGTTAATTAATTAACAACGAAATATATATTTATTAGTTAATAAATATATATTGTTAATTAATAAAATTCAAGATTAATGAATTAAGTTTAAATTATTAATTATGGATAAGGATTAATAATAAAGAAAAAGTAATAAAGGAAAATATATATTATAATTATACATATATATATGGCCGTATGGCATATATATATATATTAATTATATATATATATTGTTTTCTATTATTATTATTATTATTATTATTATTATTAATAAAGATAAACTTGGTGGTTAAGTTATCTAATTCAAGATAAGGAAACATTCAAATGGTTTCCTAATCTAGTCACAATTCCTATCATTATAAATAGGAGATTAGTATTTGAATTAAAGGTTACACACACATTCTAAAGTTTTAGAAGAAAAACTCTCTCTCTCTTCAAGCCTTCGGCCGAGAAGGACAACCAAGAAACCGAGATCGGTTCTTGGTGATCGACGGCTTCGAGTGACGGGTCGTGTAGATCGATGGTTGTTATACCTTTCTAGCGGGATCTCGTTTTTCCTCATCACGGGTGGATTATTACTTGAGCAACTCTAAGGTAAGAAAAGGTATGATATCCATATTCTTCATCTTGTTCTGGCTTGTTGATCGAGTATATATATTATATATATACTAGTACCGATCGATATATATATGTATAAATATACAAGTTTTGTATATTGTTTCTATACATCATATGTTCTTATATTAATATGAATGTTCTTGTTGTTTATCATGTTCATATTATTATTGATTGTTTTACATACATACATGTTTCGATTTATACATATACCTTGTGATAAACAAAGATTATAACCCTTTAGGGTTTTTGGGTGGTTGATCATTCAAATTCCGCTTTTATGAATGATTAATCAGTTTTCATCCCTGAGTCGGTTCAAACCAGTTTGAGTTTGAATCAGTATGACAAATAGGAGGTGCTATAAAACCCATCACTTACTTGATAGAGTCTGTAATCATCTTCTTATTAATGAAAAGCAAAGCATTCGACTGTGGTTTGATTTAATATGTGTAACACTTTATTTTGATTTGTTCAATTTCCGCAGAAAGTGTATTCAACCCCCCTTCTACACATCCGTTGCTTGTTGTTATTCTCGCCAAGGGACCAACAACGCATCACGTCCATAACGCCGAAGCATTGCGGCTAACAAAAAAAAACAAGTCGGGTCAAGGCTTTAAAATCAGACCAATCACCCAATTCAAGTCGTACGACATATATAAGTCGGATAGGGGCTAAAAGGCGGACCTAAGGTCATATCCTTATGTCGTACCATACCAAAACAAGTCGTACGGGCACATATTAAGGAAAACGAGGAACGAACAACATAAGTCGGATGAGGGGGCAACCCTTAAGTCACACCCCCCCCCCCCCTTTCACTTAAGTTGTACGACTTGGAAGCCCCAAGTCACACCACCTCCTGCGTAGAACCCATCTTCAACCTCTGTTCATGTTCTATCGAAAACTAAACCCAATAAACTCCAACTTTGATTTTTGAAAATCATTAGAACACTTCCAAAACACTTACAAACTTCATAGAACATATAAACAATCATCAAAAACACTTTAGAATCAATTAAAGATTCATAAACATGGAAACCCAAGATTCAAGTTTCTCAAGAACTTCCATCAATGGAATTTTTCAAATTTCTTCATGAAAAACCCAACTAAAACTAATCAAAACTTCATGAATCATGATAACAATCAACAAAGAACATATATATACCTTAATCTTCCAAGCAAACACACAAAATCAAAGGTTCAGGAGTTCAAGATTACTTCTCTTTTAACTTTCTCTCAAGAACAATGAAACACAAAATAAAGTACAAAGAAAGCTTCAATGTGAAGTATCAGGAGGTTTCTGAGTCGGCTGGAAATTTAGATAATATCAATACACAGTATGGTACACTGCTTTCTAACATACAGTTAATCAATTAAGCAGTCAAACACAATCAATTAATAACAAACGAGGTATTATTCGGGACCCTCGTTTAAAAACGAATTCAACGATATCATAATCATACGAAATATAAAACATATATACTATCACTTATAACTGGCAACTCGATTATAAATTCGAATAATCATCAATATGAACAATAAACACAAAAAATTTATTAAATACTCACCACTGACACAAAATCAACTAGGCCCGGTTCGAGGATGTTACACCTGACAGGGTACAATATGGATCCCGTAGTTGATCTCCTACCAAATCCAAACTTCATGTTTGTTCCAAACTGAGATGACTTCCCAAAAAAGATAATCGGCGACTTTAACCGTCAATGGATATATGAGGCACCATTAGATGATTGCACATTATGATCTTCTACACCATTACTCCACCAGATTAAATCTGTCTCACGAAGAACATAGATGAACAAAGTATTATGTGTGTTTGCAATTCTGGATTTTGTAGATTCTATTGTTCTCGGATTATCCCAAATCAAGTTTCTTTTTCATGTTGTAGGGTCATTATCAGATTTAAAAGTGTTTATATACCCGATTCATGAATTATCCAATATTAATACTCTATTTCCAAAATCTGACATAAATTTTATATGCCAATAGAAAATTCACCAAAAAATAATTTCATCAGTTACGTAAATAAGAGCGTCCAAATCAAGGTTCTTCTATACTCAAGGTTGTGCACACAAACACCATGTTTGGGTTGTACTCAACTCTAGCTTTTTGTCTTTGTGGGAGAAATTAAGAAGAAAATTAGGTAAGACTGCATACTACTATTTAATGTTTTTATATAGCTCCTACAATTATATAATGATTAATTGATCATGTCCGAGATCGGCAGCCTAAATTAATACAAAAATACAGTGTCCATTGAAATTAGACTTTCCTCTTCATTCCGTTGTTTATGGTTTATGGTAATGGTCTTCGTGTGGATTCCACAATCCTTAGATTATAAAAGTAATTATATATCGATTTTTGTAGCTTTAGTACTGTGGAGTGCACACTCCTTTCAATTTTATATATTAATAAAACATGTATTCGACCATATCTCTCATGATTTGCTGCGAGTGGTATCCTACACGCCCCTCCACCTTCTTAGGAGTAGTTCTAGTGTTCCTCTTGGAATGCTGGTGTCGATCTTTAGGATAAACTAATCTTTTGAATATTGTCTAATGAATTAGCAAGAATGTGTTAATTAATGGATAAAATGCTTGGGATCTGCTTCACCCCCCACATGTATGGTTTTACGAGATCATTTAAGGTGCGAGGAACTCATCCCATGTACCGGACCCATCTCAGTACTGCATCTAAGTTGCTTCATTTCGCGCATCGATCACTTCTCATCTCCATCTAACTAATTAAAAAATATTTAATTATGTCACTGATGTGTTCATCCTTGTTTATCTCATCTTTATATTAAAGAGTGTAGTGTGTATGAGAGATGGGGCGCATTTTTCATCTGGGTACGTAGCAATATGCGTCAATGGTGACTTGTTAGCGAGCCTATAATCAGTGGTGGAACTTGAAATACTTTTTCGGAGGGGCCAAAACTATATTAAGTTATTAAACTTTTGGGAACCAAACTTTTTCAAATTTGTATAGATCTTTATGGAGATATAAATTCTTATATTATATTGTGTAGAGGTTATAAATTGTTTGCAAATCTACACATGACACTGTAAAAATGGGTGTTCGACTGCTCGCATGCGGTAAATGCTATGCAATTGCAATCTTACAGTTCTTCCTTTTAGGATTGCTTTTTTGCTAATTGGAAAGTGGGTACTCGACTTCTATCTCTATTGAATCAGTCTCTCCTTTTTTTTTTTTTTTGAATAACATGGTAGTATGTTCCTTTTCTTCTTCCTATAAGGTTGTTTGTTACAGATTCTAGGTGTCTAAATATCAACATATGTAAATTTCTAATATGAATTTTACTATAACAACTCTTAATTTGGGGGGGGGGGGGGGGGGGGGGCACAACCCCCCTTTGTCTCCACTAAGTTCCGCCAATGCCTATAATGGGGTGTTCCCACTAGGCACTAGCCCTGACTTGCCACCCAGACCCCGCTTGAGAGCGGAGTTTCTATTATATGCACTAGTACAAAAATGGGCTTTAGGCCCGGTTTTCGTAGGGGGCTTGAAAAGGGGGAGCCTAAAAGTCAGGTGCTTCAAACCCGGTTAAAAAAACGGGCCTGAATGTATTTTAGACTTTTGGACCCGGTTTTTGTCTAACAAACCGGGCCTGAATCTGCTTAGAACGCGCGTTAGAGCTTTTAAGCCCGGTTTTTTGTGTTTTATTAAAAAATCGGACCTGAATAGGAGAGTTGAATGATGTTTTTGTGGTAGTGATGTCTATACACTTGCTTAGAAAAAAAAAATAATAATAACCATGATTACTTTTTTAAAAAATGCATGTCCCACCACCAAAGGCTTGTGCCTTGATCAAACTACCTTTATCACCTAGATGTTTATTTGTAATGGTTACTATTTTAACTTTCATTCGTACTTCCTCCCTATAAATATCCTGTTCGGGAAACTCTTTTCTCCACAAGCAAGTTTTAAGTTCTTTAAATCCAGGCTCTAAATTACTTCTTCGTGTATTATTCTCTTTCATCTTCAATTCAACATCCATGTCTACTAATCCAAATGAGTTTTCTATTCAGAATCCAGAAGACCAATCTAATCCAGATCAATTCAAATCGTCTGCAGAAGATGACATCGATTACTCACAAAGGGGACAATGGCTTCGTGCAGCCGTGTTAGGAGCAAATGATGGTTTGGTTTCAGTTGCAGCTCTAATGATGGGTGTTGGAGCTGTGAAACAAGAAGCAAAAGCCATGATTCTTACAGGATTTGCTGGTCTAGTTGCGGGTGCATGCAGTATGGCAATAGGAGAATTTGTATCGGTATACTCTCAACTAGATATAGAAGTGGCTCAATTGAAAAGAGACGATAAGTTTGTCGAAGATGACATCAAACAACTACCAAGTCCTTTTCAAGCAGCTCTAGCATCCGCTCTAGCATTTTCGCTAGGAGCCATTGTTCCTTTACTCTCTGCTTCATTCGTTGCAGACCATAAGGTGCGGTTGGGTATGGTGGTGGCAACAGTGAGCATAGCACTAGTTGTTTTCGGATGGATTGGGTCAATTCTTGGAGGGACTCCTGTGGGGAAGTCTTGTTTGAGGGTTCTGTTTGGAGGGTTAATGGCTGTGGCCATTACTTTTGGACTCACCAAGCTGATTGGCACTACTGGAATTTAAACTTCTAATTGTCCTTTTGTTTATTTTACTCTTTATGTACTAATAAAATGTGTAAATAAGGTGCCCTGATTTGACCATTATTGACGGTTCAAGTCCGATGTTGTGGTCAATAATTTGTTAGGGGATCATTGATTGTTGTTAAGTTTAGTCATTTTGATGCATTTAAATGGAAGTGTGATTAATTTTACGTAAGTGAAGTTCTTTTCATGATGAACAACGTATATATTCTTGTAAAATTTAAAATTAAATCAATATTACTATAATTTTTTTAAAACTCTAGTATATATCCAAATTTAGATATAATCAAATTATTCAAAATCCACCAAAATTGCATCAAGTTTTAATCGATTCTTATTAGAACTTAACGGTGATGCGAAGCATATATGTACAAGGAAAGAAGAGATACTTTTTTCTAATGTTTATATGATTTAATTATAATTAAGTTGTATAGTTCGATACTTGGATATAGAAGAGTTTAATGGTTTTATGCTAGAAAAATAGGCTAATTAAGACCCCTTACATAGTTGGTATTAAGCAATATACGTATCATGTCTGTAGGTTAGCATAGGGTATATATGTCATATATCATATATGACAAATGTTAAACTCAAAATGAGCTAGAGGTACGAAACAGAACTATTGGTAAGAATGAATTTGCCCTTAAGATAAGAGGAGTAAATTTCTTTGACTATATGCACACAACTCACTTATCAAGTCATACTTGATCCTTTACAGTAATATTGTATAGCTGCTAATTACGTAACAATATTAGAAAAATGCGAAGACATAATAGACTAGGTATGAATATTATTTATCTCTAGAATAAAGACGATAAATATAGCCATCTTGTAATTACTTGTGACATAGTTCATTAACTCTAAGTAAGGATCATTCCAATTCTTGATCTCTACATGTGAGTGTAGTTCTTCTATCCATATGAATATTTAACCAACCATCACATACATTAGTCTTAATTCACTACTTCCTCCGTATGAAAAAAAGCCACGTTGTATATTTTAAATCAGTTAGTATTCAAGGAAGTGCATAAACATGCAAATGTAACACATTAAAGTATATTTCTCCCAACATATATTATAATATCTCTAAAAAACAAAAAAAATCATCATATAAGGTAAAGAACACAATGTATAAGTTCCACATCATCAAACATAAGTAAAATATAGAATCAATCCATGTCCTAGGAAATTTAATGTCTATATATTAAGATAAGTATCAAGTTTGGTATGTCTTGGTGGCTTTGTGAATGTAACAACCAAGTTATCTACCTATGCAACTCTACCAGTGACTATCCCTTGTTTATGTGCCTTCGACACCAACGAGACATAGGCTTGTTATTAATATCAAGGTACTTACCATTAAGTCAAAAGGAATTTGTGTGGTCAATGTGCTACTTCTTTCTTGTATATTTAGTAGCTTAGTTCGCCCATTAGTCGAATTTTTTGGAGATATTGTCCCATACTAAAATTGTCCCTCCCAACATCTGCCGCAAATGAGTTAGGCTCATGGGATTTCAACACGTCACAACCTACGAGTGGATTTAGAAAGAGAGCAGCCAATGACCATCCAACTACCCCAGCATTTGTTTGCATGATGTGAGATTCGAACCCATGACCTTGCTCTGATATCAATTGTTATGATCAATATGCTTACAACTAGGCGAAAAGAAATTTACTGTGATCAAGGAACTACCTCTTTCTTATATATTTAGTAGTCTAGCTCGTCCATGAGTCGATTTGATTTTAAAGATGTTGGTGCAACCAACGAATAAATATTTATCTAAATGTTTTGATGACACAATTAATTTTAATATTCATTTAAAAAGAAATTATATTTCAAAATCAAAGTTAATAGGAAAATAATAACTTTGACAAAATAAGTAATTAGATATAATTTTACATTGATCACAACACGAATTTTACAAGAGTATTAGAAATGCAAATTTTATTAAAAGCCAAACATATACAATACCCATTTAGTAAAAACGATTATTGAACAATCATTATCAAATATATTGAAAATCATATTTTCTTAAACATATTTTCATTTTATAAAATTAATTTCTCATGATAATAAAGTATTTATTTTTCGAATTGAGATTTAATAAATAAATTGTCATAATCATCAACGAGATATATTATACTTGGAAGTATTTACAAATATGAAAATACATATTTTGTGTACAAATAAGATACATTTAAAAGGTATTATTATACTAGTATTATGGTTGGAGAGAAGAGATCAAGAGAATATCTTATCTTGATCTTTGTGCACCACAAAAGTTACAAAATTACAAGTAACTTTTGTGGTGACACAATGAGAACCATTCATTTAGATTTGAAATCTTGTCTTGATATTTGTGTCAACCAAAGTACACTATAATAATATAATACTATGGGTATTGAACTGACAATTGATAGATTTTCAAATATTAGCTAGTGTCTAACATTAATATTTCAAAACTGGCCAAAAAAGTTGTGATGGTGACGCACGATCGCTAGCATCGGTCGACCGTGAGGCTGCGACCGTACGGGCACCAGACAGCTAGATATTCTCTCTCTCTCTCTCTCTCTCTCTCTCTCTCTCTCTCTCCCTCTCTCCTATCTCTATATATTGAAGCTTTGGATTTTCATTTTAACTCACCTCTTGCATTTTGAAATCCTCTGAAATATTCAATCACACACTTGTGATATTACATCTTTATATTTGTATGTGTGATTCTTGAGATGGTGATAACCATGATCCATACTACACAACTCAAAGTGAGCAAGAGATATCAAGAGAGAGAAATCTTATAGCATATAATCATCCATCCATTTGTCTCTTCTATATAGTGAGTAAGAATCATTGTGTACATACCATTGTTGGTGTTAAAGTGATTTCATTCATTGTTGTTTGAAAGTTCTCATGAAAGAACTTTGTTTTTATAAGTGGGTTTGACTATTTCCCACTTTGTATATTAGGTTGAAGTTCTTTGGAAAGAACTTGTTCATATTCCTTGTTGAAGAAAATCCGGGTTCTTGGTGAAGAACTCATTTGATGCTTTTGGATTAGAGCCTTGTGAGGTTATCACTCCTCTACTCAAAGTGATTGTAACCGGTGGTCTCTTCCGATCTAAGGAGACTCTTTTTCACGTTGTGCTAGTGAAATTATTGACGGAGATCAAGGAGTGGACATAGGTTGGAGTTCAATCGAACCACTATAAATCTTGGTGTCATATCTCTAAACCCTTAAACTCTTTACTTGCACTTATATTCTTGCAACTTATTATTATAGCTTTCTTTTACTGTGTTCAAGAATAAATAAATAAATATATATATATATATATATATATATATATATATATATATATAATTGCTTTAAAGGGTAAAAAAAGGACATAGAAACTATTCGAACCCCCCCCCCTCTTCTAGTTTCTACAATTGGTATTAGAGCAAATTGAGAATTTACGCAAGTTTTATAAAAAGCTATTTTTCAAATTTGGAGTTAATCCATGGCATAAGAAAACTACATTGAAGCGTGTTTTATGTCTAGAGAATCCGGAGTGATGACAAAAAGTGATGGGGTGATATGGTGACCACCACTATGTTGGGGATGTGATATCACACCGTTACACTGTGGTGAACACCATATGATGAATTCAGGACTAAAAAGTGGCCTGATAGGCTTTTTTCTTTCTTCTCTTATTTTTAAGTTAGTTACATTTGTGGTCCCCATAATGTGTTAGAAATTATGGATTTCGTCCATATTCAAATTTTTACGGGTTTATTCCCTTTCGACCCCATTTGTTTTTACATTTTTAGTCCCTCTTCAACTTGAAATGATAATAAAATCATATTCTTATTTTCATATTCATTTCTTAGTTTTTAAGTGACTTAAATATTATAATAATATATAACCTTGCTTAAAATAAAGACTACATTCCCATTCTTCCCACACACACTCTCTCTCATTCTCTCACTTTCTTGAATCTCCGTCGTATGAAACCCATCGCCGCCACTATTTTCCGGTGATCGGCACCATAGCTATGCAAACCTTCAAGTTTCTCAAATCTATTTCTCATATTTATTGTCATTACTGCCCCTCTCTCTTTAACACATGATTCATGGTGGGTTTTCCTGTGAGTGTGTGGTTTTTAGTTAACTTGTGTACATATGTGTGTGTGTGTTTGATTAAGATTAGAAAATCAATCTAAGATCTTTGTTTTGGTGTGTTGTGTTCGACGGGGTATGAGGGTTTGGAAATTATTTCGGGGTTAGAAATTGGTGGTTGTTTGACAAACTCTTACTAAGGTTTCGATATCAATTTGGAAATTACTTGTCTGCAGCTTAATTTGGTGTTCCATTTGGTTCTGCAAACTGTTTGGAGGTGTTCGATTAGGGTATAGTGGTGGTTGTTTTCTTGGAGATGAAGAGAGATGATGGTGGTTTTAAGACGAAGGATGTAGTGGTGGTGGTTGAAGATTAATGAGGTGATGATGGGGTTAATGATGAAATTGGCGGTGATGGTTGTTGGAGATGAAGGTGCTGATACTAGCTGAAGGAAGCGGGGATGGATGTGAATATAAAGGAACAGGTGAAGGGAATAAAGATTAAGGTGGCGTTTATGGTGGTTGAAAATGAAGGGAGCATTAGTGGTGGTTGAAGATAAGGGTGACAACAATAGCGGTTGAAGATGAAAATGGTGGCGGTAGTTGGTGGTGGAGAAGGTGGTGATATATATCTTACATATTATAGAAAAAATATAATACTAAATAGTATTTAAAACTTGATAAAAATTTAAATAAAATAAAAAAATTAATGGGATGAGGGCAATTCAGACATTTCAAGTTAAAAAGTGAACAAAATCGTACGAAAATTGGGTCAAACCAAACTTGTTGGGGTGGGTGTGACCACAATATACGATGTGATATAGGTTGTGTGATGGAGTGTAATGTTAACATGGTGGTGTTGCATGTACCGTTTGGCCACTATGGATGCTCTTATTTGGGACTAGGGAACATACCCAAACAAAGGTTTCTCAATTTCCTAAGATTCAACCAAAACTTAACTAATGTTCTATTTGTTGGAGATTCCTAGGGCATAGTTAGATGTTTGTGAAGTTCAGCAAATTTAATATTGAGTAACTTACATGTTTAGTCCATGATATTTTAGTAATAATGGTTGGTCTCTAGTTTTAAAAAAATTACAGGTTTGGTTCTTCCGAACCCGACTTAATTTGTGGTCTATGACAACCATCCGAGAGAGAAATAAATTTGGAGTGAGAGAGACGAGAGTTCAAAGTGCGTGTCTCAATGTTTTGTTTTCTTTTTTTTTTAAGTTTAAACATACTTAGTGGTTAGGGCACATGTCCTTTTAGAGATCATCGGTTCTACCCTAGGTAAACACCTTGGAGGTCGTATATTCCCCTCCGTAAATGTTTGGTGGGTCAGGTAAGAGAGACTTGTGAAAAATAGTCTCGGGTTTAATCCTGACCCCTTACTCGGGCAAGCAAGACAGATGATCATTGCCTGCGGACCGGTCTTTGGGGAAGGGTCGGTTAGGATCCAAAAGAACTCGACGCAAGGTTTAGCCGGCATAAACAACCCTATGTGAAACATACTTACTTTTTAAAAATTGATTAAAATACAAAGAAATTGAATAAATAAAGGGAAAAGGGTAATTTGATCATTTAAAATTGGGAGGGACCAAAAGTAAAATAAGTTTGAGTTGTAAGGGATTAAACATGTAACTTTCTAGATATTACGTATAAAAAACTATTAACCCCGGAGACCAAAAAATTTAATCTACTCCTTAATTTTCCAAAATTTAGAGCGTCTTAACTAATTGATGGATTGGAACGTTTTCATAGATAATATACATTTCAACCTCAATTTTGAGTTCTAAGCGATTGTTTTCACACTTATAAAGTTATGGGCTATCAATAAAATTATCAAATCCGGATATGGTTTGGCCAATTCACAAGGATCCCTAAAACCTTCACTTACTCCATTTGGTTGTGATTTTCCAAGACTTGCATAAAAAGAGAAAGATAGTTGTGATTAGTTTTATACATGCAAATGACACCATATAAGTATAGTGCCTTGACTACTTTCTTATTGGTTTTGCATCACCTAAAAATTGATAAGTATAAACAAATGGTTATCTTTTCAGCTTTCTTTGGTCTTCCTATATATCTATGGAAACCCTTCTCTCCACAAGCAAGTTTATCTAATATATATTTTGTCCTTTGTCACCTTCATGGCTAGCAACCAATCAAAATGACTAATTCTGTGCTCAATTCCCTGAAAAGCAATGCGATCAAAAAGAAGAACATGCATGTTTTTCAAGATGAATACTTTGATTACTCTCCAAGGGGACAATGGCTTCGTGCAGCTGTTTTAGGAGCCAATGATGGGTTGGTTTGTGTTGCATCCTTAATGATGAGTACTGTTGGAGACATGAAAGATACTTTTCTAGCCATGATTCTTTTGGGCTTTTCTAGTCTAGTTGCGGGTGCATGTAGTATAGCAGTACAAGAATATGTTTCGGTTTACTCTCAACTAGATATAGAGTTGGCTCAAATGAAGAGAGAAAATCGAACGATAAGAAATCAGGAAGAACAAGAGAGAAAACAAATGCCGAATCCTATGAGAGCAGCTATTGCGGCATCTAGTGCCTTTTCAGTTGGAGGAATTGTTCCTTTGCTTGTTGCTTGTTTCATTCGTGACCATGAGGTGAGGTTAGGCATGGTGCTAGCTGCGGTGTGCTTTGCGCTAGTCATTTTCGGATGGATTTGGTCGATTCTTGGGGGCACGCCTCTCGCAAAGTCTTGTTTGAGGGTTTTGCTTGGAGGGTTGATAGCTTTGGCCATCACATACGGACGAGCTAGACTAATTGGCTCAGGTTGAGTTTAATTAGCTTGCATAAAGATATATATTTGTACTTTTATCTACTTTCTTAATTATATATAAATAAAAAAATATCATATCATCTTTTCATATAGTGTCCACACTATATGAAGATATACTCTCGATTATAAAGTTACGGGTATCTCTTCGGTTTAAATTGAAATTGATGGTGCCACAATCACGAAGCTGAATCACGTCGCGATTCCAAGTTTCTGCTCTCTACTTTAACGTTAGCCATGAACGTAGTTACTTTATCTTCATTCTCTTGCTATTGATCATTGTTTGTGTGTGTTTGTTTCTGGGCGTGTCTTGATTTTTTGGCAGATCATCTTTAACTAAACTAGTAAGTAGTAACCTTTTAACAAGGGTATTTTGGTCATTTATTTATTTATCCAACCGTAAATTACGTCCAATAAATAAGTTGTTATTAGATTGACTTAATATACCAAAATACCCATCATTACTGAGTCTTTAATAATCCATTAATGTGTCATTAACGAGCATTAACGAGAGCTCATTAATGAGACATTAGCAATATAACTATAGATCTAATTTACTCAAGTATCAACATTGGTTCTCGCAATAAAGAACAATTCGATCTTAACTGAACTTCGTATATATATATATATATATATATATATATATATATATATATATATATATATATAGGGTAAGGATCAACAAATACCCCCCCTAAAACAAAGACCCCAAAGTCTCAATCTCAGCCACTCATCTAAAAGGGCAAGATGGGAAATAAATAATTTGATAAAAAAAAGCCACGCCCATCCTCCAGCCTTCTAAAAATCCATTTTTTTATTTTTTTACCCCTCAAATCTTTAAATAACCATAAGTCCATAACTATTTCAATTTTTTGAATTTGAGCAAAAAAATTATACCAATCAACTCATTTTTTAATCCACTTTTAAACGAGACCACTCTTCTGATATTTCTGAATTATTTTTTTACGAAAATAACGAAAATGATAATTTTGTCATTTCCATCATTTTCGTGTCCTCTTATATATCACTTAAACAACAGATCCCGAAAATGATGAAAATGACGAAATTTATCATTTTCGTCACCTGCTGTGATGTTACGTGATATACAAGGGCACGAAAATGATGAAAATGACGAAATTTATCATTTTCGGCTGCCCCTTATATATCACGTAACAGCAGCATTTTTCATCATTTTCGTGTCCCCTTATATATCACTTAAACAGCGGGTCTCAAAAATGACGAAAAATGACGAAATTTATCATTTTCGTGCACCTTATATATCATGTAACAGTAGGTGACGAAAATGATAAATTTCATAATTTTCATCATTTTCGTGTCCCCCTTATATATCACTTAAACAGCAAGTACCGAAAATGATGAAAATGACGAAATTTATTATTTTCGTGCCACTTGTATATCATCTAACAGCAGGTGACGAAAATGATAAAATTTCGTCATTTTCATCATTTTCATGTCCCTCCTTATATATCACTTAAACAGCAGGTCCCGAATATGATGAAAATGAGGAAATTTATCATTTTCGGCTGCCACTTCTATATAACTTAACAGCAGGTGACGAAAATGATAAATTTCGTCTTTTTCATCATTTTCGTGTCCCCTTATATATCACTTAAACAGGTCCCGAAAATGATAAAAATTTCGTCATTTTAATCATTTTTGTGTCCCCTAATATATCATGTAACAGCAGGTGACGAAAATGATGAAAATGACAAAATTTATCATTTTCGGGACCTACTATTACGTGATATAACAGCAGGTGACAAAAATGATGAATTTCGTCATTTTCATCATTTTCGTCGAATTTTTTTTCCCATAAATATATGAAGAGTGGTCTCGTTTGAAAGAGGATTCAAAAATGAGAAGATTGGTATAACTTTTTTGCTCAAATTCAGAAAAGTTAAATATTTATGGTCATTTAAAGATATAAGGGGTAAAAAAATTAAAAAAAAAGGGGGGCTTTGACCATAATACTCTTCCTTCTCTAATTAAATCTTATAATTGTTTACTTAACTACAATAATGTCATTATAGATCTTGACCATTGATTTGATTGATCTAATGGCTGAGATTGGAACTTTGAAGACTTTGTTTAAGGGGGGGGGGGGGTCTTTGTTGATCCTCTATATATATATATATATATATATATATATATATATATATATATATATATATATATATATATATATATATATATATATATATAGAGAGAGAGAGAGAGAGAGAGAGAAGAGAAAAATTCATTTGAGAACTATTTTAATACTACTATCACGAGTACAATTAGTAATTACCGTTATTACTTCTTAATGATTCATTAATAAGAGTATTTTGGTCTTTTACATATTTTTTTCAACCGTGAATTGAGTCCGAGTAGACCATTATTTTGGAGCGGAGCATGAATTTCCTGAAATATCGCTTATTAATGCGTTGTTAATAAACAATTGATGAATCATCTTTAATGAGTTGGTATTTTTATTGGCTATTGATTTATTTTTATTAAGAATCAAGATTGATTCACGCGATACACGTATTGTGGATTTAGTTGTGACTTTTCTAAGTCAAAGGGTCATAAGTGTAAACTTGTTAGAAGTTGGAGGCTTTAGTTGAAATGTTGTTTTGTCTTGTGTGTATATATATTGTGCAGTACGCACGAGATGATAATCATCTTCTTCACTTTTCAATAAAGGGAAATTTACAGAGTATATTTTCAAGTTCTTGTTTCATATTTCTTGGTTGTTTGATCTACGAAATATTCAAGTTTGTATACCGTTTTTGTTCATAAACCACAACAAAGTGGTATCAGAGCCATAGGGCTCAATTTTCTGGGTTTGTGAGTTGCTCGCCGGAAAACTCGAGTTACCGGTAGTATTTCTTCCGGTCAGATCGTTTCTTGAAGATAATGGTTGCAGTTCTTCGAAGAGTTCCAGTCGAGTGATCTTTTTTTTGTCACTGCCGAGGTGAAATTCAAACTGAAAATCTAAAGGGGTTGTCCACGGCGACGGTGTCGGGCTCGCCGGAGAATACATACTTGGTTTTCTTGGGTATTTCTTGAAGAAGGCAGTAAGTTCTTTTTGAAGTAATTTCTCGAAAACAGTGGATATATTTTTCTTTTTGGAGGAGTTGGTTTATCTACGGAAGCAAACGAGAGTTTTTTTTTATTCTTGAATTTTGTCATCAAGCACAATCGGGTGTTTGTGAAGAATTAGATTACAAAACGAGATGGCTCCACCATTAATGATGATTGAGAAGTTCACCGGGAAAAATAATTTCAGTTTATGGCGACTCAAGATGAGGGCATTGTTGAAACGTGAAGGGATTTGGCAACCACTATCGGGTGAAAGACCCGAAGATATGGAGGATGTCGAGTTTATCCAACAAGATGAAAAGGCTCATTCGACGATCTTGTTATCACTTTCAGACGAGGTACTCTATGAGGTGGCGGAAGAAAGAAACCGCAGCGGGTTTATGGCTGAAATTGGAGTCATTGTACATGACGAAATCGTTGACCAACAAGTTACTTCTAAAACAACGTTTGTTCTCATTAAAGATGATGGAAGGATCGGTTCTTAAAGATCATCTTGATGAGTTGAATTCAATCTTGATGGATCTTAAGAATGTGGAGGTAAAAATCGAAGACGAAGATGCAGCGTTAATCTTGCTTGTTTCTTTACCCCCGTCATATGAGAATTTTGTGAATTCGTTTGTTGTTGGTAGAGATATCATTTCACTTGAAGAAGTAAGGTCAAGTCTCCATTCAAGAGAACTTCGTCAAAAGGCATCGGGAAATGGTGTAGAATCTCAACCGGTGGGGTTGAATGTGGTTCGAAATGACCGAAATGGTGATCGATCAAACAAAGAAAAGGGGAAACAACGAAGAGGAAGGTCAAAATCACGAAGTAGAAAACCGGGTTCAAAAGATATTTGTCACAATTGTGGTGAAAAAGGCCATTGGAGAAGAGATTGCCCCAAGTACAAGTCAAACGGTTCAAATGCTAATATGGCCAAGGAAGATACAAATTCGGAAGTGGATTTGGTACTTATGGTATCTAGTTGTTGTTTGGGAAATTCACAAGAGTGGATATTAGATTCGGGATGTTCTTTTCATATGTGTCCATACAAGGAGTGGTTTTCGACATATCAAGAACAAGATTCCGGGAGTGTGTTAATGGGTAATGACGTGGCATGCAAGGTGATTGGCATCGGGTCAATCAATATTCGTATGCATGATGGAATCGTGAGGACTCTATCCGACGTTAGACATGTTCCGGATTTAAAGAAAAGTTTGATATCGTTGAGCACTCTTGATGCTAAGGGATACAAGTATTCCGGTTCGGGTGGAGTACTTAAAGTGTCAAAAGGAGCATTGGTTGTCATGAAAGGAATTAAAGAATCCACTTTGTATGTGTTAAAAGGCGAGACGGTTTTAGACAAAGGCACCGTTGCTATTTCTCAAACCCAAGATTCAAACCCGGATTTAACCAAGATGTGGCATATGAGGCTTGGTCATGTTGGAGAAAAAGGCATGGAACTATTGAGCAATCGAGGTCTTTTGGACGGGCATAAAGTGACAAAGTTGGGATTTTGTGAACATTGTGTTCTTGGCAAGCAACATAGGGTAAGTTTCTCAAAATCTATTCATCAAACTAAAGCTCCTTTGGATTACTTACATGCGGATTGTTGGGGGCCGTCGCGTGTACCATCTTTAGGTGGTGGACGGTATTTTCTTTCTATTCTTGACGATTTTTCGAGAATGACATGGGTTTTCATAATGAAACACAAGAATGAGTCATTTGAAAAATTCAAAAGTTGGAAAGTTTTAATTGAAAATCAATTGGGGCGTAAGATCAAGAAGCTTAGAACCGACAATGGGTTGGAATTTTGTTCAAAAGAGTTTGATGGGTTTTGTGAAAAACATGGGATTGCAAGACACAAAACGGTTCGGTTTACACCCCAACAAAATGGAGTGGCCGAACGGATGAATAGAACCTTTTTAGAAAGAGCAAGGTGTTTATTATCAAATGCCGGTTTATCTCGTGGGTTTTGGGCCGAGGCAATTAATACGGCTTGTTATCTCATCAATCGTTCACGGGCAACCGCTATTGACTATAAAACACCGTTTGATGTTTGGACCGGTAAAGCCGCGGATTATTCAAAGCTTAGAGTGTTTGGGTGTCCGGCGTATTATCATGTTAATGATGGGAAATTGGAACCGAGGGCCAAGAAAGGTGTGTTTATGGGTTATGGTGATGGAGTAAAAGGCTATAGAATTTGGTCACCGGTGGAAAAGAAAGTGATTTTGAGTCGAGATGTAACATTTGATGAGAAATCTATGATTCCTACAAGTGAGAATGTCACCAAGAAGGTGGAGATATGTGATGATCTTGGTAACAATTTGGGTGATAGTGAAACCGATGAAGACAATTTGGGTGATGAAGACATTTTGGGTGTTAATGGGTTTGAATCTGAACCTTCAGTGACACAAACAGGGTCTTCAGTGACACTAACAGGGCCTTCAGTGACACAAACAGAGTCTTCAGCAACACTATCAGGGGCTACAGCGACACAATCAGGGCCTTCAGTGACGAAATCAGGGTCTACAGCGACGCAAACTGAGCCAACAGTGACACAAACAGTGCATTCGTCGCAAAGTGATAGTGGTTCATTGGCTCGTGATCGGTCTAGAAGACAAATTAGAGCACCGATTCGTTATGGATTCGAGGATATGGCGGCTTATGCGTTACAAGTTGCCGAAGATATGGATAGTTCAAGCGAGCCGGGTTCATATCGTGAAGCAATTGTTTCTAAAGATGCGGGTTTGTGGTTGGGTGCAATGTCCGAGGAGATTGAGTCGTTGTATAAAAACAAGACTTGGGTTCTTGTGGAGTTACCAAAAGGAAGACGGGTCGTTGGATGTAAATGGATTTTCAAAAGAAAAGTCGGTTTAGAAGGACCCGAGGGGATTCGATTCAAAGCACGGCTTGTGGCTAAGGGATATAGCCAAAGGGAAGGTCTTGATTACAATGAAATTTTCTCTCCCGTAGTTCGTCATATGTCTATTCGGGTGTTGTTATCACTAGTGGCTCATGGTGATTTGGAATTGGAACAACTAGATGTGAAGACGGCTTTTCTTCATGGTGACTTGGAAGAAGAGATTTATATGGCTCAACCGGAAGGGTTTGTGGAGCAAGGGAAAGAGAACTTGGTGTGTTTGTTGAAAAGATCTTTATACGGTTTGAAGCAATCGCCTAGACAATGGTACAAGCGGTTTGATAGTTTCATGGTGGGTCACGAGTTTGTTCGGAGTCCATATGATTGTTGTGTTTATCATCGGAAGTTGGTAGACGGGAGTATGGTTTACTTGCTTGTTTACGTGGATGATATGCTAATCGCCGCTAAAGACATGGTAGAAGTCAAGAAGGTGAAAGATCTTCTTAGTACCGAATTTGAAATGAAATATTTGGGGCCCGCTAGAAGAATTTTGGGGATTGAAATTTTGAGAGATCGGAAAAACGAGAAATTGTTTTTAACTCAAAAGATTTATGTTGAGAAGATACTTCATCGTTTTGGAATGTTCTATGCTAAGCCGTTGAGCAATCCTTCATCATCGAGTTTTCGTCCTTCTATGGTGTGTTCTAATGAAGTGGAGAGTGATGATGAATATATGTCAAAGGTTCCCTATACTAGTGCCGTGGGAAGTTTGATGTATGTTATGGTATGTACACGACCGGACTTAGCTCACGTGGTTAATGTGGTTTCTCGGTTTATGGTGAACCCAAAGAAAGATCATTGGGTAGCGGTGAAGAGAATCTTCCGGTATCTTAAAGGTACGGCCGATGTTGGTCTCATATATGGTGGTGACCGGGATGTTGTTGTAACCGGGTATTCAGACTCGGATTATGCCGCGGATTTGGATAAGCGTAGATCTCTTACGGGCTATGTTTTTACGCTTGGTAATGCGGTAGTAAGTTGGAAAGCAACACTCCAACCTTCGGTTGCTTTATCGACTACGGAGGCGGAATATATGGCGCTTACGGAAGCGGCCAAAGAAGCTATTTGGTTGAAAGGATTGGTTGGCGATCTTGGTATTAACCAAGATAAGACTTTGGTTCATTGTGATAGCATGAGTGCTATAAGTTTGGCCAAAGATCAAGTATTTCACGATCGAACGAAAAACATTGATGTTCGATATCATTTCATTTGTTCCGAATCGAGAATCAAGGTTGTAAAAGTTGGAACTAGAGACAATCCCGCGGATATGTTAACTAAGGCGGTTCCGGAGTTCAAGTTTCGACATTGTTTGGATTTACTTAACATTGGAAATTGGAATTCAAGTTTGACTTAGCTAAAGTCAAGGTGGAGTTTGTGGATTTAGTTGTGACTTTTCTAAGTCAAAGGGTTATAAGTGTAAACTTGTTAGAAGTTGGAGGCTTTAGTTGAAGTGTTGTTTTGTCTTGTGTGTATATATATTGTGCAGTACGCACGAGATGATAATCATCTTCTTCACTTTTCAATAAAGGGAAATTTACAGAGTATATTTTCAAGTTCTTGTTTCATATTTCTTGGTTGTTTGATCTACGAAATATTCAAGTTTGTATACCGTTTTTGTTCATAAACCACAACACGTATTGAGAGCGATTCTCATATAAACACTCATATACACACAAACGGGAAGATTCATATGATAACCTTTAAATTTGCAAGAACCTTTTTCAATCGCTGGATGATTTATTTGGTGGTGAAGATCCATCGTGACATTTTGAAAAGAAAATTGAATTAGAAAGGAATTAGAATACAATAAAAAAATGATAACGATTTAATTTAAACCCTGATTAATCTTATGGTATCTCTCATTTATTAGTTTCATCTCAGATTGAGAGATATCCAATTTGGATCTTAGACCCCTCCTTCTCTCACCACCACCGCTCTCTCTCTCTTTTCCTCTTTGTGTTACGAACACCACAACCCCCATTAGTCCACTACTGCTGACCCTCCATTTGTTCACCGCCTTCGGCCTGTTTTTCTCTATCAGCTCCGCCGTCTTCTCCAGCACACTAGCACAACCTTCACCGTATAAGATGTCATCTTTACCACCTAGTGTAACTTCTTCTCTCTCTCTCTCTCTCTCTCTCTCTCTCTCTCTCTCTCTCTCTCTCTCTTGGATCTATAAAAACATTTTTTGTTTTTAGTTGTTTATTGGAGATGGAACACAAAAGTTGTCTCATCAACTGTTTTTAATTGCCAGCCTCCTCGTGTGCATTGGTTCATGTATGCAGCCTTTCTTTTTGTTTCTTTTTTATTATTTTTTTAAATTTGAAACGACATGAGTTGCTTTTTATGGATGAATAGTGAGAGCATAAGTTTGTTCTTGATTTACTTAATGATTTTTCATGTTGCTTGGTGAAAAATCAGATATTAGGATGTGTTTTTGAATGTTACCGCTGTTAGCTAATAACTTTTGTTTCAATCAAATTTTTGTTTGTTTTTATAGATTAGTGGTATTATAGGCTTAATTATCGGTGAATGGGTTTGTTTTTTACATTTGTATTTGGTTTAATATATTAGGAAGTAAAGGTAAAGGTTGTTTCTTTCGTGTTCACCAGCACAATACACATTATATCAATAAGTTGATAATGTGTTCTTATTCATTAGTGAACTCAATGTTAACTATGGACACATTTTTTCAATGTAGTTTAAAATGTTTTCATGTTTTTTCTAGTTTAAAAATAATTTTGATCATTCACAGAAGAGAAAGAAACTTCATATTGAATGTTTGTTTAAAAAAATTAGAAAGATAAAAAGATCTACTATTATGGAAAAGGTGGTCTTTAAGTTATAAATGTTCACAAAAACACTTGAGTTCATTAGTTTGCTAGTGAATTGCACCGTTTGATTAAAACTAATGAAACAAAATTAAAATGTAAAACAAATAACTTCTTAGTTCACTAATGAACTATGATGTGTTGTATAAAATAACAAAATGAAATGAAAAATAGTTTAAAGTAACAAAAACTTCTGAGTTCACTTTTTAAAAAAATAAAAGAATAAAAATTTGGTAAGAGAGAAAAAAGAAAATTTATCGAAAACAGGAGCGAAAAAATATTTCTTTTACTAATATGTTGTAGAACATTAGATCTAAAATCAATCAATGAACCAAAATGTTTCTCTCACTTCTCGTATAAAGAGTACTTCTCGAAAACAGGAGCGAAAAAATATTTCTTTTACTTAATGATTTTTCATTTTGCTTGGTGAAAAATTAGAGATTGGGAATGTGTTTTTGAATATTATCGGTGTTAGCTAATAACTTTTTTTTCAGTCAAATTTTTGTTTGTTTTTATAGGTTAGGTGGTATTAATGCTTAATTATCAGTGAAGGGCTTTACATTTGAATTTGGTTTTTGATTAGGCAGTAAAGGTAAAGGTTGCTTCTTACGTGTTCACCTACACAATACACATTATATCAGTAAACTGATAATGTGTTCTTACTCATTAGTGAACCCAGTGTTGATTATGGACATATTTTTTTCCGGTGCAATTTACTAGTGAACATGTATGTTTAAAATGTTTTCATGTTTTTTCTTGCTTAAAAATATGTTTGTTCATTCACAGAGAAGAAAGAAACTTCAGATTAAATGTTTGTTTAAGATTTTTTTTAGACAGATAAAAAACTTTACTGTTATGAAAAAAGTGGTATTTAACTTATAAATGTTCACAAAAACACTTGAGTTCATTAGTTTACTAGTGAATTACTAAAATTAAAAAGTAAAACAAAGAACTTCTTAGTTCAGTAAAGAAATTTGTTGTGTTGTATAAAAATAATAAAATAAAATAAAAAGTAGTATAAAGTAAAAAAAAACTTTTGAGTTCACTTTTAAAAAAAAAAAAAAAAGAATAAAAATTGGTAAGAGAGAAAAAAGAAAATTTGTTGAAAAGAAGAGAGAGAAAATATTTTTTTTACTAATTTGCCCATTTGGGTCAAAAGAATTAATAATTATGATTTTGGATGTTAGAACAAAAATAAATCATTGAACCAAAATGTTTTTCCCACTTCTCGTATAAAGAATACTTCTCGCATGGGGTGTGACGACGTGTTTTTTAGAAAAATACCGTTTGATAAAAACTTTCCAAACATTAATAAATATCACAGCGAAAATCATAAACTATAATCATAAAAATATGAACCATCAAAAACCACGATGCCACATATCCGTAAATGAGCAATTAAGATGTCTACCCCGCCCATTAAATCAATAATCCATTTCTACCATTTCGTAAACCGCGTCTCACATAATAAACAATCATGTCCATAACATAATTTAACTAAGGAATATATCACATAATTATAGGATGGCTTATGAAAATTCCGATATTAAAACATTATCACTTTTGACTACCAAAATGAGTGGCCAGGCAGGTCGAACGAGGGTCGGGATCCTTTCGGCACATGACTTTTCGGGGAATCTACGACCAGCCGAAACGACGATTCTTAGACACCACACATATGGTTATATCGACACATGAAAATATTTATATAAACCCACTTTAGTCAATCCCATAATTATATAATACATTTCTAAAGTTTCCAAGTTTTAAGCATAAATAAAATATATAACTTGAATCTTTTTGCATGAAATATCCATATTATGTTCATCCATGTACATAGCATATAACAATATAAACCAAAAAAATCATAGCATTCCGAGTTACAACCTTGTAAGCATAGTTAGATCATATATGTACATATAAACAATTAACACGTTGAACAAATAAATATATATTTTATAAACCATTCAAAATATATATTTTTGTCTATGTACTCGGTTTTATAAACTACTGAACTCACGTCGGTCCAGAAAAATTTGTCGAAGTCCAACTATCGATTTGCTAGTCTCGCATATGAATCACCAAAATTCTAAATCTTTCGATCTAACCTCGTAAAACCACCGGATAACACGAGCGTCGATTCTACACTTGCAATGACCATTGTACTCGACCCGACTTCCAAATATGCGTACCAAACGCCTCGAAACACCAAACAACAGCCAAAAACCTCCAAAATACCCAAAATAGTCGAGAGAAACTTGAGAGAGAGTTTGAAGATGAGCAAAATGAGCAGAAGTCGAGTTTCTATATTTATAGGAAAGTTCTGGCACGCGATCACGCCGAGATGGATTCCAGCTCGTGACATGATCATTAAAAATAAGATAAAGTATTTCTGAGTGGAAACTTTTGGCAGCCGCCCACATTTTCTTGTCAGATGACGTTACGCATCGCGTAACCTTACATTTACGCTCCGCATAGATGATAAACACAAACTATTTCCTGACATGGTAGCTCTCTGATTCTAGTTTACGTGGCCTTGTGAATCACCTTAATCCGAGTTCGTATGAGTAAGATATGATCAAAACAGTGGAGACGTGTTTGTTTTTACCGCTTTTCTAGTTCTTTGTTTTTCGGCCCAATAAACACCGTAGCATTAATATTGTTATATACTTGTCATTTTTTATTTTTTTTGCACAATCGACTCGAGTGGTCATTCTTCTTACAATGCAAATTCTTAGCAGCCAAAGAATGTCTTATCAAACCCTACACATAAAGGATGACTTCTTTTCTCGGAAACATTGGAGCATAAATATTTGACTACTTTTAGAACTGAAAGAGCCGTTTACAACGCAACAAAACTTCCCATGCAAAACGAATTCCGGGTTAGTATTCTCAAGCACAAAAATTAATAGTAAACACCATTATAAATAATTAAAAAATAAAATTATCTCTGTATTCAAGAGACCCAGAACGCCAACGCTATGATGTTTGCTATCTATGACCGGTTGCCACCTTTCTTGCCTTTCTTGAAGTTGGGTTTTGAATTCGGATGTGGGGTTCCTACTTTACCACCTTTCTTCCCATCTGTTTTTTGAGGGGTGTTAGATTTTGCATTTTGAGGGGTGTTCTGCTTGGCTTTCTTTGCAGAAACCGGTGTCTTTGGTCAGCTTCAGCAGGTCTTTTTAAAGGTTTCGCAGGCAGCACAACCTTTTCTTCTTCAGACTCATTAATATACCATTTATCCTCATGATCATCCTTACCATAGATTGGCAAAGATTCACTAATTTCGGGATGTTACATGGGGCTTTTATATGTATAAGAGATTGTTCAAATGAACATTGTTTTTATACGAGAACTATAAGAACCAATCTTGGGCCTTGATTATAATCTATCAGTGGCTAAGAATTCTTTGCGGCTCATTAATGGTTTATCAATACCTTATTAATGACTTATTAACGAGGGTAATTTAGAAAAAACAAGTCTCACTCATTAGTGACGGTCCTTCCGGATGTAATTCACGATTGAGTAAATATACAATTGACCAAAATACACCTATTAATAAATCTTAAATGATTGAGGGTTTCGTTACCCCCATTAATTAGTAAAAGATTCATTTTCAAGAATGAATCAATTTCATCCACGGAAAATTCCATTTCCCATTATTATATCTTGAATTCGCAAGTGATTGAGAGTTTGGATATATATGATCAAGGTTCTAAATATATAGGAGTGTTTATTTTAGGGGGCCATTTTAAAAATATAGTCCATGATATATATATATATATATATATATATATATATATATATATATATATATAGGGTTAGATTATACTACAAAATAGATTATGATACTAAAAGTAAGGAGAGATCTCAACCATAAGATCACTCCAAAAGTCAAAAAAAAAGTCAACAAAATCACTTAAATTCGGAATTTTAAAAAAAAGAAAAAGGGCAAAATAGACAAATCACTAAAATATAGAACCCGGGATTAGTTGGGATGAAGAGAAAACCACGGAAAAAAACTCCTTCAACCCTTCTCCGATCGTTCATCCAGGGCACCCATCCCGCCGACGTGCATCCAGTTGACAGCTTGTCATCGCCGACGTGCATCCACCGTCGTCGGCCAAAAATCAGTCACCGGAGTCGGTTCTTGTACCCGTCGGAAAGATGCACAGATTACGACATACGATGCACGGTGGCAGTTATGTTTTATAACTTGAGCATCGATGAGCGGTGACCGGTGACGGTGCATCGATGAGTCGACTGCCTACGGTGATCTGGGGAACACTCATCGATTGTGCATCCGGGAACATTGAAGAAACAAGATGCACAGCGGCGGCGGTGCGACATCACGTGGGGCAACGGCGGTGATGGAAGTCGTAGCAGACTTCAGGCGACCATGATGAATGGAGGTTGAAGACAGACGAGGGCTGTGAGAGAGGCGGCGGTTTTAGTCGAAAATGGTGAGGGAGGCGGCGGTTTCAGGCGATATGATGAAGGGAGGCGTATCTTCCAGAGAGCCGTCGTGAGGGATGCGGCGAAACAGTCATCGGACGTGAGGGAGACAGACGTGAGTTGCAGGGGTAGCGGTGGTTTTGCTTTAGAAATTAGGGTTAGGATTTTTATGGTAGAACGTGGGTGCATTTTAGAGAATTAGTAGGAATTTTTTTTTTAATTAAAAAAATAAAAAATCTATTATACCCTTTAGTAAAAAATGACACATGTCAACACCTTATTTCTCCTTACATTTAGTATCTTAAACTTCTTTTTATTTGAACCTAATTCTATATATATATAGGTAAAAGTTCAAACGAGAACTGTTTTTCTTACGAGAACTGCGAGAACCAATCTGAGCCGTCCAATTCCCCCTCCTTTAATGTCATTGTCCACCCATGAATTCCTCACATGCCCCCTGCCACACTTGATCCCCTCCACGCCCTCCATCCGTGAACTTCCCATATCCAAGGAAAGGCTGAGCTTGGTTCTCGCAGTTCTCGTACGAAAAACAGTTCTCGTTTGAACTCTCCCCTATATATATATATATATATATATATATATATAGACAAAAGTTTCATGTGAGAACCATTGTTATATGTGTGTGTGTGCGCGCGCGTGTGTGAGTTTTGTAAATTTAAAAAATACGAGGACCAAAAGAAAGGAGAAAGCCCAAGGGTCAAGGACTCAAGGTCAAGCGCTTTCTTGACTTCGATAAAGAGAATCGGGGAAACGAATCGGGGAAACGTCAACCTTATTCTGTTAATCATGAACAGTGGGTCGGTGGTGAAGATGAAATGACTCGGCGAAAGACGGGAAGTCACTCCACCGTCCACCTCACCACTGTCCAGTCTCGCACAGTCATAGTCGCTCTCGAAGTTCGATGTCTCGGTTTTGGTATGCCTCTTCACTCTTCACATACCCAGACCATTTGATTTTGAATTTCCGATCTCCTCTGGTCCACTCTCGATTTTGCTCTCAATTCTCAATTCCCATTATGTCCTTCATTCTTCAACCCTAGTTACCGTCTTCTCGAACTGAAATTATGAAAAACTAAAATCAATCACGGTTATCACTTGAAATTCTGAAAATCTAAAATCAAACGTAGTTCTCGTCTTTTCGAACTGAAATTTTGAAAATCTTAAATCAATAATCAAATGTGGTTCTCAATTGAAATCCCAATCTGAATTCTGAAATCAGATATCGGGCTCGGGCAGTTCCCAAATTGTAAGTAATTTTAATTTTTTAACTTTTCAATTGTTGTACTAATATTCTTTTTGTTATGCTTTAGTTGTTTTTCGGTTCTAATTTCTAAATACTAATGTTCTTAGTTCTTACTTCTTCTTTTATATATTTAGTTGTTCAGTGTTGAGTGTACACTTGTTCTTACTTCTTAGGATGACTGGATGAGTTTTGTTGTTGCTGACTAATCAGGTGTATAAGTTTCAATTCTTTGTCTTTGGATATTGTTTCTTGAACAATGATTATGAGTTTTTAGTTTTAATTACGTAACATTGATTCTTGAATATTGGGTATTTGATTATTTGAATGATATCTTAGTTTTGAAATCCGAGCTGAGTTGTGATTCTTGATTTTGAATATTGATTCCGAGTTTTGAGTTTTAATCAATTAAAATTCATTCTTAAATATTGGATATTTGATAATTTGAATAATATCTTAGTTCTGAAATCTAAGTTTTGATTCTTGATTCTTGAATAATTTTAGTAAATTAACTTTAATTCTTGAATATTGAGTATTTGATTGTTTGAATAATATCTTAATTTTGAAATATGAGTTTTGATTCTTGATTCTTAAATATTGATTCCTAGTTTTGAATAACTGAATATTAGTATTAACTTACTGCTCACATAATGTTTCCATAAAATATTTATCGGGTAGCCAAAAAAGAAAAATGTTGGGGAGATAATCACTTCAATCCATAATCAAACCTGTCTATTGTAATTGATAGGATTTGATGTTAACAAAACCATATATTCAATTCTGGACTTAGAATATTGAAATTCATGTGTTGGATTTCAAAAGACTTGAAGAATTCTCTAAGTACAAAGGAACAACAGAAGATTAGTTGAACACTAAGTATCAACCAAAGACCAGCTTCAGAAGATCAGCCAAGAAGAAAAGACAAGTGTAGATTTATCAACTGAGTAATTCTCAAGCGTCAGCTGAGGGATTACTATCATCAGCGGAAGAACAATTTTAATCAGGTAAGCCACCTTATTTCACTTAGTCTATTTTCTATAAGTTTATCACTCTGAATGATCAGCTGAACATTCTTGGTCAACTGATCATCTAGGTTGATTAGTTTATGTCTTCTTCCAGTTCAATTGTTTGATCAACTGAGCAATTATGATCAGCTGAGTAAACATATTAGCTGAGTCTTTACCATTCCTTTAGCTGAGCAAAAGTATGTTTGCACTTTAGTGTATATCATCAGTTAAGTAGAAAAAGTGTCATATATGTCTACTGTAACCTTGTGTTTATTCTTAACTCAAAGACAGAACATGTGTTATACTATTATGCCTTTTAGATCTGTCTTTGTAAAAGTCTTAGCACCTTTTGAATCTGCAAAGAGACAAAAGGGATTGATCTTATTATCTAGAAAGGGTGAAAGATACTTTAATAAAAGAAGATCTCGAAGATTTGTTTTAACAACTAAAGTATGGCTGTCAACTTCATACTTGGTAACGTCAAATCTGAAGAAAACATGGTGTTGTTTAAAGTACAAACATGGAAGGAGAAGCTTAAACTTTCAAGGAAAAAGGTATAGGCTTTAATATTATTTTATTTTTAGTAGGAGACACTTTTGCAGGAAAGTACATTCACTTTATATATTGCTTGTATAAAGTGTTTTTACTTTTCACCCACTAACTTTATCTAATATAATAATATTATATCGTATGTACTTTTGTCTCATTTCTCCTTTGCATCAACCGGACGTCATTGCTCTATATATACCAAAGCATGCTCAACATGCTAGGTACGCTGAAATCTAATCTGTTGAGAACTAGACAAGAACTTCATTGTTTACTTTTAGAAGCAAGTTCAAAAGTTGTTAAGCATAGAATGAACTTTTAGAGTTTGCATTATTCGTGTAGAACAAACTTGTTCATGTGTTGAACATTCTAAACATTAGTTGGTTAGGATTAGTTTGTATATGTGTTGGACTCTTTGTTGCCACCTTTATTGAACTTGGATTTTTCGCATCTAGTTCATGTAATTTCTTATTCATATAAATAAGAATTATATAAAGTATAAACGTGTGTCTTTAAATTTTAAAAGGTAATGTTTGTATACAACTCTCCTCCTTCTATAAACATTTGTTGTTGTAGTGTCTATCTGGGACCAACAAGAAAAAAGGAAATTGAATAGGAAAGAAATGTTTTACGAAGGTCAATGGATAGATTTGTTAAAAAACAAATTCTTCTAATGCTTCAAAAAAAAACCAAGAATGAAAATAATTCTAAGATGAGAATGAAGCTAACTTGAATGACAATGATGTGAACTTAAATGAGAGTGATGCTAAATTGAACGAGAGTAATACTAATATGAACGAAAATAATTCTAATATAGATGAAAAAGAAGCTAACTTGAATGAAAATGATGTGAACTTAGATGATAGTGATGCTAAATTTAATAAGAGTAACACTAATATGAATGAGAATAACACTAATATGAATGAAAATAATTCTAATATATACAAGTTTTAAAAATAGAAATTGATGCAATTAAATATTTATCTAAACACGATTTGGCTTTTCAAAGTTCAAATGAAAAACTTTAACAAGATAGTAATGGTAGCTTTTTTGGACTAATTGAAATGGTGGTTGAATCTGATGCTTTAATGTTAGATCATGTTAGACGAATTACAAATCATGAAACTCGTTAGCATTATCTTGGACATAAAATTCAAAATGAACTAGTTTCACTTTTAGGTGATAGTGGCAAAGGTTATATAATTAAGATTATTAAAGATTCCGTGTATTTTTTTATAATTCTTGATTATACTCCAGATGCGAGTCATCAAGAACAAATGACTTTAACTATACGATGTGTTAATATTTCAAGTAACAACATAAAAGTTGATGAATACTTTTTAGGATTTTTGAAAGTCGGGTTTAGGACTTCATAAAGAAGTTTTAAAGGAACTTGAATTCCTTGGTTTAGATGTTAATGATGTAAGATGTCAAGATTATGATAATGGTTCTAACATGAAAGGAAAACATCAAGGTGTCCAAGAACATTTACTTGAAATTAATCCGAGAGCACTATATATGTCATGTGCTTGTTATAGTCTTAATCTTACACTTAGTAATATGACACATTCTTGTGTTAAATTTGTTTCTTTTTTTAGTGTTATGCAACGTATCTATGTATTGTTTTCTAGTTCGGCTAAAAGATGGAAAATTTTCTCAAAGTATTAAATCTCTATCTAATATTAGATGGAAAAGTAGAATTAATAGTGTTAAATCACTCGAATAGAAGTAGTTTTATTAGAATTATGTAAATCATGTTGCAAAATCAAAAAGTGAAGGAAAAAGTTTAGTTATTGCTTTAGAGAACTTCTAATTTATACTTGGTATGGTTATTTGATATGATATTTTATTTGCAATTAACATAGTATAAATCAAATAGATAGTTTATTGATAGTTTTTTTTTTTTTAAATATAGAAATGAAGAATTTGTTACAAGTATGAATATTGCTAAAATACTTGCTCATGATATGGATGTAGAGTCTATATTTTCAATGTAAATCTTCATTTAAGGGTATATATATATATATATATATATATATATGTTCTTTGTAAGTTTTACTTGAGTTGAATAAAATTTCTTTAAGAGGCGCCACTCTTTTTAAGATTTGCCCGGGACCCAAAAATTGCGTATGATGTACGATTTTTATTTTTATATTTTTGTTTCCGATCCCCCTTCCCATGCAATTTGCATTTGCATTCACTAACGTAAATTCAGTCTTCACTAACTTAGCTTTGTTATTTTATCTATTACCATTTACAAGCGGTATACCATTGATTTGGGTAATTGGGTGTCATCTATATGAAAAAAGAATGGTAGATTTTGGTAAATTATCTTTTGTAAAAGTCACAATGTTTTGGATATTAATGAACTAATGACAGCAACAAAAACTTGCTATTTTATCTTGTGATGTGCTTTTTCTTTTTAATTTACTATGAACTCATGTGCTGGATACCACTTGAACTGATATTAAAGGAAAACTACTTAATCTAAGAAAACCCATAAATAAAAGTCTATCAACATCAACTCCATGAAGAGCAATTTCACAATATGAAATTTTCAAATTTTTTTTATCAAAGTGATTGATGTTTTTATAGAAAAATGAATCTTTTTTTCACATAAAATAATTTCTTTTAGCTATCTTACAAGTCATCGATACAGACATTTTATAAAAATATGAGTTGGATTATTACACCCTCATCTTGTGTTTTATGTTAGATTGTTGATTATTGATATAACACATGTATATGTGAGAGACGTATTGTAACACCCCGTCTCGGCACGAAACGGATGCTACTCATATGATACAAAAACAGAGCAAAACCAAGACAAATACCTCATAACGTCAACCCGAAAGTACTACCTTAAAGGCTCTTGCTAAGCTAGATCTCGAACTCTTTCCTTAAAGCACCCTTGAAAACCTGCCGCAGAGGAAGAAAGAAAACTGCGGCTGAGCCAAATGCCCAGTGTGCGGATATATACAGACATAATAATAACAATAATAATCGAACGAACACAAAGGTGTCAAAATCAAACATCAAAATCAAAACTTTCAGATCAACATATTTCAGAACCATAATTCATTAGTAAAAAGGGTTTTTTTTGTTACAAAATGCGTACGTATCTTATTCATTCATATCGTATCAGAAAGCGTATCAAATCGCATATCATATCATATCAGAATCACATATCATATCATAACACATCGAGCCCCTACCAGAAACGCATACACTTGCACACCGTCAATAGACAGATATGACAAATGCCAGACAGTTTGTACACCGGACCTGCAGATCCAAATGTACCCTACAATGTGAGATGGGTGTCGGGCACTACACTACCATCCACCATAACATAACATAACATAAGGTCTAGGGTTAACCCATACGCCTCCCCACCAAACAGCTCTCGGAGCCAAACCCTTAGGAGACGCCGTGGACTGATCACACCGCCACAGAAAGTGTCACACCATCGGTGCCCCCAATGATATGCCTATGGTACCTCCATAGATAGATAAATAGCTCGATGCATCAAAACAGAAAATATCCAAAACAACGTATATATAAAAATATAGTTTTGGTGTTCCACAAGTTTTATAAAAACATTTGTGGTTGAAGTAATACTCAAAATAATTTTAGGAAGCATCATGTGGAACGTATTTAATAAAAGAAGACTTAAACTTTCCAACTTGCTTAACAGATCATAATATTCTCATAAATCCGACAATAAAAGCATATCAAAAGAACAAGATCTCAATATCAATTAACAAGGATTATCGCTGAAGGAATGATAGGAATTCAAAAAACGACAGTTCATATTTTGAGAACAGGAGTCCTTACGAAAAGATCCAGAATCCGTACGAAAATAAGAGTTGTAAAGAGAACCAGAATCCGTACCTGGATTGATCGAAAGTATTCTAAACGCAGCCCGTTCCTACTTCCCTTAGGCACAATCTATCAGATATACAAGCTGTTACTAACAAAACTAATTATTAAATTACCAGATCAATTTAATCGGTGGCTGTTATGTGAACTTATTTTTAGCCTACAACAATATCTGTTTCAAGTTTTATTTACTGACCCTTACACCTGACTACATGAATCATTCACTAATTATAACCACTACTAAACTCATGAAAGATTTATATATATAGTTATTAGTATGATCAATAGTTACCTGTTCATCTTCAGTGAAATCAGTTTAAAAGTTCAACAAAGGATGGTTTACGGAAGTGAGCAAACTATTAAAAGTGTGCTCCCAGAAGGTTTATCACTTCAGATTAGTAGTACAAAAGCTTTTGTGTTTGTCTAATCTTTGTAGAGTAAGAATGTTTCAATCCAAGACTAATGTTTATCAAGATTGAGATGATTACAATCTCCAATATTAACAAGCTGATCTGATGTTCTAACTTTCCAAGTAGTTAACCAATTAGTAGAAATTTGAGACTTTATCCAACAGATTCTAAATAGAAATGATCTAAATCAGTACTTACGCTTTATCTAAATTCCATCATTAGTTCACAGCCAAACAAGCCTATAAATTGGACTGAAAACTCTGATTAATGTAGATGCAATTAACCATTACAATCCCACCTTAAGAGGAGTCGAGAACAGGTAACAAATATAAGAACTTTAATCGAATTTCGTGTTGTTCTGAACAATACATGAAGAAAAACAGAGACCACCAACCTTACTGATGAAGAAGAAGAAGATCAGTCGACCTAATTGCAGCCTTACTGTGTTATTCGATCCTCGGTTCCCTTCCTGGTCGTCGCACACGGCCACCCGTCGCTGCCCTAACTCCCTCTCTTGCACTCTCGATTTTAGGGTTTACAGATGCAAAGGAATGGCAGATTGCAGTGGTATTTATCGAGTTCGGGAGGAAAAGTCGAGAGCGATTCATCAGGGTTCTCCCCTGATTCTCCGGTCGTTTTGCTCCCTTCTCCGGTCGTTTTGCTCAAGTCGTTCCCCCATGGATCGTGTATCAGAAATCAGTCAAAGTTTAGTGGTTTGATCAAGTTGGGTTGTGAGATGATAGCCCAATTTATATAAGTTATAGGCCCAAGTCTGTTTTGTTTTTCTTAATTGCCTTATTTATCCATTATTATTATTAATAATTTTCCGGGTGTTATAATTCTACCCTCCTTAAAAGAAATTTCGTCCTCGAAATTTAAGCCAAAACAGAGTATCCAACTTAAAGATAACAAAAGAATTCGTTAAAGTTATCACTAGCAACAAAACTAAACAGAATGTCAAGAACACAAACGGAAACTGAAATACTATGACAAAAGAGAATCCCTAGAATACTTATTCGACTAAGAAACGAAACAAAATGAAAGAATAGAGTCTCCTATGCCGTGCTCAATCTTGTCTCTCGTTTCCCGCTAAAGCAAATACTCTACCGCTTTTCTTCTGATCATCGAATTTCTTATCGGTCTTACGAGGATCCTTGCAATCTTTAGCCAAATGTCCAACTGTTCCACATATAAAACAAGCTCCAGTAGCCCTATAGCAAGAACTCCCAGGGTGATTCTTCCCGCAAGTGTTACATGGCCCTTGTGATGGTTGTTCACCTTGTTGAATGCATTTCCCATCCCTGCTCCTTTTTTTACCACTGTCTTGCTTTGAGGCTAAATACAACTTGCGCTCCATTTCAACATTTTTGGCCGCATCCGCAGCTTCTGCTACATCAGCATAATTTGAGTTTACTATCCTCGATCGAATCCTTTCATTGACTGCCCACTTGAATTTCTTTGCTTGATCCGCAGAGGATCCTGCTGCAGCTCCCACAAAACCTGCCAATCTGAGAAACCTGGCCATGAATTCAGTGATATTTTCATCCTCCCGCTGACTGATATTCGCATATTCTCGAGCCATGGAGTCCTTATCCGCTTGTGAAAAATATTGCTGAAAGAATGCCTCGCGAAACTGCACCCAAGATAATGACTCAACATACGCATCCCCTTTAGCCTGTTTTAACGCCTTCCACCAACGTTGCCCATCCCCTTCTAGCTTGTAAGTGGCCAGTTTTACTTTAACAGCATCGGGGCATCCCAAAACATCAAATATTTTATCCACGTGCGAAACCCAATTCTCTGCATCTACCGGGTTTGGTGCTGAATTGAACGATTGCGGCTTATGTTTCTGAAATTTCTCAAACCAGTCATGCGTATCCCCAGCATTATTGGCAGCTCCACCCGCATTATTTGCAGCTCCACCAGTACCACCAACATTATTAGCAGCTCCACCGGCATTATTTGCAGCTTCACCAACATTATTAGCAGCTGCTCCGCCGGCACCTCCGGCATTATTAATTGCGGCAACAGTTTGGGACACAATAGTCGGTAGCAAGGCTGAAAGGGCACTATTCACAGCTGCTAACATGGTCGGATCCACATTTTGATTATCACGTTGTTGTCTGCGAGGGTTACGACGCGGAGGCATCTAAAAGAAATAACAAAAGATTACTTAAAATGAGTTGATAGATTTTAAACACCTAACGGTTTACTTTATAAGGAAATACCTAACACGTTAGCTACTTAATCCTCACAGGTCATAACCTACTTGGTTTCTACAGGACAGAACCAAGAGCTCCGATACCATATTAGTAACACCCCGTCTCGGCACGAAACGGATGCTACTCATATGATACAAAAACAGAGCAAAACCAAGACAAATACCTCATAACGTCAACCCGAAAGTACTACCTTAAAGGCTCTTGCTAAGCTAGATCTCGAACTCTTTCCTTAAAGCACCCTTGAAAACCTGCCGCAGAGGAAGAAAGAAAACTGCGGCTGAGCCAAATGCCCAGTGTGCGGATATATACAGACATAATAATAACAATAATAATCGAACGAACACAAAGGTGTCAAAATCAAACATCAAAATCAAAACTTTCAGATCAACATATTTCAGAACCATAATTCATTAGTAAAAAGGGTTTTTTTTGTTACAAAATGCGTACGTATCTTATTCATTCATATCGTATCAGAAAGCGTATCAAATCGCATATCATATCATATCAGAATCACATATCATATCATAACACATCGAGCCCCTACCAGAAACGCATACACTTGCACACCGTCAATAGACAGATATGACAAATGCCAGACAGTTTGTACACCGGACCTGCAGATCCAAATGTACCCTACAATGTGAGATGGGTGTCGGGCACTACACTACCATCCACCATAACATAACATAACATAAGGTCTAGGGTTAACCCATACGCCTCCCCACCAAACAGCTCTCGGAGCCAAACCCTTAGGAGACGCCGTGGACTGATCACACCGCCACAGAAAGTGTCACACCATCGGTGCCCCCAATGATATGCCTATGGTACCTCCATAGATAGATAAATAGCTCGATGCATCAAAACAGAAAATATCCAAAACAACGTATATATAAAAATATAGTTTTGGTGTTCCACAAGTTTTATAAAAACATTTGTGGTTGAAGTAATACTCAAAATAATTTTAGGAAGCATCATGTGGAACGTATTTAATAAAAGAAGACTTAAACTTTCCAACTTGCTTAACAGATCATAATATTCTCATAAATCCGACAATAGAAGCATATCAAAAGAACAAGATCTCAATATCAATTAACAAGGATTATCGCTGAAGGAATGATAGGAATTCAAAAAACGACAGTTCATATTTTGAGAACAGGAGTCCTTACGAAAAGATCCAGAATCCGTACGAAAATAAGAGTTGTAAAGAGAACCAGAATCCGTACCTGGATTGATCGAAAGTATTCTAAACGCAGCCCGTTCCTACTTCCCTTAGGCACAATCTATCAGATATACAAGCTGTTACTAACAAAACTAATTATTAAATTACCAGATCAATTTAATCGGTGGCTGTTATGTGAACTTATTTTTAGCCTACAACAATATCTGTTTCAAGTTTTATTTACTGACCCTTACACCTGACTACATGAATCATTCACTAATTATAACCACTACTAAACTCATGAAAGATTTATATATATAGTTATTAGTATGATCAATAGTTACCTGTTCATCTTCAGTGAAATCAGTTTAAAAGTTCAACAAAGGATGGTTTACGGAAGTGAGCAAACTATTAAAAGTGTGCTCCCAGAAGGTTTATCACTTCAGATTAGTAGTACAAAAGCTTTTGTGTTTGTCTAATCTTTGTAGAGTAAGAATGTTTCAATCCAAGACTAATGTTTATCAAGATTGAGATGATTACAATCTCCAATATTAACAAGCTGATCTGATGTTCTAACTTTCCAAGTAGTTAACCAATTAGTAGAAATTTGAGACTTTATCCAACAGATTCTAAATAGAAATGATCTAAATCAGTACTTACGCTTTATCTAAATTCCATCATTAGTTCACAGCCAAACAAGCCTATAAATTGGACTGAAAACTCTGATTAATGTAGATGCAATTAACCATTACAATCCCACCTTAAGAGGAGTCGAGAACAGGTAACAAATATAAGAACTTTAATCGAATTTCGTGTTGTTCTGAACAATACATGAAGAAAAACAGAGACCACCAACCTTACTGATGAAGAAGAAGAAGATCAGTCGACCTAATTGCAGCCTTACTGTGTTATTCGATCCTCGGTTCCCTTCCTGGTCGTCGCACACGGCCACCCGTCGCTGCCCTAACTCCCTCTCTTGCACTCTCGATTTTAGGGTTTACAGATGCAAAGGAATGGCAGATTGCAGTGGTATTTATCGAGTTCGGGAGGAAAAGTCGAGAGCGATTCATCAGGGTTCTCCCCTGATTCTCCGGTCGTTTTGCTCCCTTCTCCGGTCGTTTTGCTCAAGTCGTTCCCCCATGGATCGTGTATCAGAAATCAGTCAAAGTTTAGTGGTTTGATCAAGTTGGGTTGTGAGATGATAGCCCAATTTATATAAGTTATAGGCCCAAGTCTGTTTTGTTTTTCTTAATTGCCTTATTTATCCATTATTATTATTAATAATTTTCCGGGTGTTATAATTCTACCCTCCTTAAAAGAAATTTCGTCCTCGAAATTTAAGCCAAAACAGAGTATCCAACTTAAAGATAACAAAAGAATTCGTTAAAGTTATCACTAGCAACAAAACTAAACAGAATGTCAAGAACACAAACGGAAACTGAAATACTATGACAAAAGAGAATCCCTAGAATACTTATTCGACTAAGAAACGAAACAAAATGAAAGAATAGAGTCTCCTATGCCGTGCTCAATCTTGTCTCTCGTTTCCCGCTAAAGCAAATACTCTACCGCTTTTCTTCTGATCATCGAATTTCTTATCGGTCTTACGAGGATCCTTGCAATCTTTAGCCAAATGTCCAACTGTTCCACATATAAAACAAGCTCCAGTAGCCCTATAGCAAGAACTCCCAGGGTGATTCTTCCCGCAAGTGTTACATGGCCCTTGTGATGGTTGTTCACCTTGTTGAATGCATTTCCCATCCCTGCTCCTTTTTTTACCACTGTCTTGCTTTGAGGCTAAATACAACTTGCGCTCCATTTCAACATTTTTGGCCGCATCCGCAGCTTCTGCTACATCAGCATAATTTGAGTTTACTATCCTCGATCGAATCCTTTCATTGACTGCCCACTTGAATTTCTTTGCTTGATCCGCAGAGGATCCTGCTGCAGCTCCCACAAAACCTGCCAATCTGAGAAACCTGGCCATGAATTCAGTGATATTTTCATCCTCCCGCTGACTGATATTCGCATATTCTCGAGCCATGGAGTCCTTATCCACTTGTGAAAAATATTGCTGAAAGAATGCCTCGCGAAACTGCACCCAAGATAATGACTCAACATACGCATCCCCTTTAGCCTGTTTTAACGCCTTCCACCAACGTTGCCCATCCCCTTCTAGCTTGTAAGTGGCCAGTTTTACTTTAACAGCATCGGGGCATCCCAAAACATCAAATATTTTATCCACGTGCGAAACCCAATTCTCTGCATCTACCGGGTTTGGTGCTGAATTGAACGATTGCGGCTTATGTTTCTGAAATTTCTCAAACCAGTCATGCGTATCCCCAGCATTATTGGCAGCTCCACCCGCATTATTTGCAGCTCCACCAGTACCACCAACATTATTAGCAGCTCCACCGGCATTATTTGCAGCTTCACCAACATTATTAGCAGCTGCTCCGCCGGCACCTCCGGCATTATTAATTGCGGCAACAGTTTGGGACACAATAGTCGGTAGCAAGGCTGAAAGGGCACTATTCACAGCTGCTAACATGGTCGGATCCACATTTTGATTATCACGTTGTTGTCTGCGAGGGTTACGACGCGGAGGCATCTAAAAGAAATAACAAAAGATTACTTAAAATGAGTTGATAGATTTTAAACACCTAACGGTTTACTTTATAAGGAAATACCTAACACGTTAGCTACTTAATCCTCACAGGTCATAACCTACTTGGTTTCTACAGGACAGAACCAAGAGCTCCGATACCATATTAGTAACACCCCGTCTCGGCACGAAACGGATGCTACTCATATGATACAAAAACAGAGCAAAACCAAGACAAATACCTCATAACGTCAACCCGAAAGTACTACCTTAAAGGCTCTTGCTAAGCTAGATCTCGAACTCTTTCCTTAAAGCACCCTTGAAAACCTGCCGCAGAGGAAGAAAGAAAACTGCGGCTGAGCCAAATGCCCAGTGTGCGGATATATACAGACATAATAATAACAATAATAATCGAACGAACACAAAGGTGTCAAAATCAAACATCAAAATCAAAACTTTCAGATCAACATATTTCAGAACCATAATTCATTAGTAAAAAGGGTTTTTTTTGTTACAAAATGCGTACGTATCTTATTCATTCATATCGTATCAGAAAGCGTATCAAATCGCATATCATATCATATCAGAATCACATATCATATCATAACACATCGAGCCCCTACCAGAAACGCATACACTTGCACACCGTCAATAGACAGATATGACAAATGCCAGACAGTTTGTACACCGGACCTGCAGATCCAAATGTACCCTACAATGTGAGATGGGTGTCGGGCACTACACTACCATCCACCATAACATAACATAACATAAGGTCTAGGGTTAACCCATACGCCTCCCCACCAAACAGCTCTCGGAGCCAAACCCTTAGGAGACGCCGTGGACTGATCACACCGCCACAGAAAGTGTCACACCATCGGTGCCCCCAATGATATGCCTATGGTACCTCCATAGATAGATAAATAGCTCGATGCATCAAAACAGAAAATATCCAAAACAACGTATATATAAAAATATAGTTTTGGTGTTCCACAAGTTTTATAAAAACATTTGTGGTTGAAGTAATACTCAAAATAATTTTAGGAAGCATCATGTGGAACGTATTTAATAAAAGAAGACTTAAACTTTCCAACTTGCTTAACAGATCATAATATTCTCATAAATCCGACAATAGAAGCATATCAAAAGAACAAGATCTCAATATCAATTAACAAGGATTATCGCTGAAGGAATGATAGGAATTCAAAAAACGACAGTTCATATTTTGAGAACAGGAGTCCTTACGAAAAGATCCAGAATCCGTACGAAAATAAGAGTTGTAAAGAGAACCAGAATCCGTACCTGGATTGATCGAAAGTATTCTAAACGCAGCCCGTTCCTACTTCCCTTAGGCACAATCTATCAGATATACAAGCTGTTACTAACAAAACTAATTATTAAATTACCAGATCAATTTAATCGGTGGCTGTTATGTGAACTTATTTTTAGCCTACAACAATATCTGTTTCAAGTTTTATTTACTGACCCTTACACCTGACTACATGAATCATTCACTAATTATAACCACTACTAAACTCATGAAAGATTTATATATATAGTTATTAGTATGATCAATAGTTACCTGTTCATCTTCAGTGAAATCAGTTTAAAAGTTCAACAAAGGATGGTTTACGGAAGTGAGCAAACTATTAAAAGTGTGCTCCCAGAAGGTTTATCACTTCAGATTAGTAGTACAAAAGCTTTTGTGTTTGTCTAATCTTTGTAGAGTAAGAATGTTTCAATCCAAGACTAATGTTTATCAAGATTGAGATGATTACAATCTCCAATATTAACAAGCTGATCTGATGTTCTAACTTTCCAAGTAGTTAACCAATTAGTAGAAATTTGAGACTTTATCCAACAGATTCTAAATAGAAATGATCTAAATCAGTACTTACGCTTTATCTAAATTCCATCATTAGTTCACAGCCAAACAAGCCTATAAATTGGACTGAAAACTCTGATTAATGTAGATGCAATTAACCATTACAATCCCACCTTAAGAGGAGTCGAGAACAGGTAACAAATATAAGAACTTTAATCGAATTTCGTGTTGTTCTGAACAATACATGAAGAAAAACAGAGACCACCAACCTTACTGATGAAGAAGAAGAAGATCAGTCGACCTAATTGCAGCCTTACTGTGTTATTCGATCCTCGGTTCCCTTCCTGGTCGTCGCACACGGCCACCCGTCGCTGCCCTAACTCCCTCTCTTGCACTCTCGATTTTAGGGTTTACAGATGCAAAGGAATGGCAGATTGCAGTGGTATTTATCGAGTTCGGGAGGAAAAGTCGAGAGCGATTCATCAGGGTTCTCCCCTGATTCTCCGGTCGTTTTGCTCCCTTCTCCGGTCGTTTTGCTCAAGTCGTTCCCCCATGGATCGTGTATCAGAAATCAGTCAAAGTTTAGTGGTTTGATCAAGTTGGGTTGTGAGATGATAGCCCAATTTATATAAGTTATAGGCCCAAGTCTGTTTTGTTTTTCTTAATTGCCTTATTTATCCATTATTATTATTAATAATTTTCCGGGTGTAATAATTCTACCCTCCTTAAAAGAAATTTCGTCCTCGAAATTTAAGCCAAAACAGAGTATCCAACTTAAAGATAACAAAAGAATTCGTTAAAGTTATCACTAGCAACAAAACTAAACAGAATGTCAAGAACACAAACGGAAACTGAAATACTATGACAAAAGAGAATCCCTAGAATACTTATTCGACTAAGAAACGAAACAAAATGAAAGAATAGAGTCTCCTATGCCGTGCTCAATCTTGTCTCTCGTTTCCCGCTAAAGCAAATACTCTACCGCTTTTCTTCTGATCATCGAATTTCTTATCGGTCTTACGAGGATCCTTGCAATCTTTAGCCAAATGTCCAACTGTTCCACATATAAAACAAGCTCCAGTAGCCCTATAGCAAGAACTCCCAGGGTGATTCTTCCCGCAAGTGTTACATGGCCCTTGTGATGGTTGTTCACCTTGTTGAATGCATTTCCCATCCCTGCTCCTTTTTTTACCACTGTCTTGCTTTGAGGCTAAATACAACTTGCGCTCCATTTCAACATTTTTGGCCGCATCCGCAGCTTCTGCTACATCAGCATAATTTGAGTTTACTATCCTCGATCGAATCCTTTCATTGACTGCCCACTTGAATTTCTTTGCTTGATCCGCAGAGGATCCTGCTGCAGCTCCCACAAAACCTGCCAATCTGAGAAACCTGGCCATGAATTCAGTGATATTTTCATCCTCCCGCTGACTGATATTCGCATATTCTCGAGCCATGGAGTCCTTATCCGCTTGTGAAAAATATTGCTGAAAGAATGCCTCGCGAAACTGCACCCAAGATAATGACTCAACATACGCATCCCCTTTAGCCTGTTTTAACGCCTTCCACCAACGTTGCCCATCCCCTTCTAGCTTGTAAGTGGCCAGTTTTACTTTAACAGCATCGGGGCATCCCAAAACATCAAATATTTTATCCACGTGCGAAACCCAATTCTCTGCATCTACCGGGTTTGGTGCTGAATTGAACGATTGCGGCTTATGTTTCTGAAATTTCTCAAACCAGTCATGCGTATCCCCAGCATTATTGGCAGCTCCACCCGCATTATTTGCAGCTCCACCAGTACCACCAACATTATTAGCAGCTCCACCGGCATTATTTGCAGCTTCACCCACATTATTAGCAGCTGCTCCGCCGGCACCTCCGGCATTATTAATTGCGGCAACAGTTTGGGACACAATAGTCGGTAGCAAGGCTGAAAGGGCACTATTCACAGCTGCTAACATGGTCGGATCCACATTTTGATTATCACGTTGTTGTCTGCGAGGGTTACGACGCGGAGGCATCTAAAAGAAATAACAAAAGATTACTTAAAATGAGTTGATAGATTTTAAACACCTAACGGTTTACTTTATAAGGAAATACCTAACACGTTAGCTACTTAATCCTCACAGGTCATAACCTACTTGGTTTCTACAGGACAGAACCAAGAGCTCCGATACCATATTAGTAACACCCCGTCTCGGCACGAAACGGATGCTACTCATATGATACAAAAACAGAGCAAAACCAAGACAAATACCTCATAACGTCAACCCGAAAGTACTACCTTAAAGGCTCTTGCTAAGCTAGATCTCGAACTCTTTCCTTAAAGCACCCTTGAAAACCTGCCGCAGAGGAAGAAAGAAAACTGCGGCTGAGCCAAATGCCCAGTGTGCGGATATATACAGACATAATAATAACAATAATAATCGAACGAACACAAAGGTGTCAAAATCAAACATCAAAATCAAAACTTTCAGATCAACATATTTCAGAACCATAATTCATTAGTAAAAAGGGTTTTTTTTGTTACAAAATGCGTACGTATCTTATTCATTCATATCGTATCAGAAAGCGTATCAAATCGCATATCATATCATATCAGAATCACATATCATATCATAACACATCGAGCCCCTACCAGAAACGCATACACTTGCACACCGTCAATAGACAGATATGACAAATGCCAGACAGTTTGTACACCGGACCTGCAGATCCAAATGTACCCTACAATGTGAGATGGGTGTCGGGCACTACACTACCATCCACCATAACATAACATAACATAAGGTCTAGGGTTAACCCATACGCCTCCCCACCAAACAGCTCTCGGAGCCAAACCCTTAGGAGACGCCGTGGACTGATCACACCGCCACAGAAAGTGTCACACCATCGGTGCCCCCAATGATATGCCTATGGTACCTCCATAGATAGATAAATAGCTCGATGCATCAAAACAGAAAATATCCAAAACAACGTATATATAAAAATATAGTTTTGGTGTTCCACAAGTTTTATAAAAACATTTGTGGTTGAAGTAATACTCAAAATAATTTTAGGAAGCATCATGTGGAACGTATTTAATAAAAGAAGACTTAAACTTTCCAACTTGCTTAACAGATCATAATATTCTCATAAATCCGACAATAGAAGCATATCAAAAGAACAAGATCTCAATATCAATTAACAAGGATTATCGCTGAAGGAATGATAGGAATTCAAAAAACGACAGTTCATATTTTGAGAACAGGAGTCCTTACGAAAAGATCCAGAATCCGTACGAAAATAAGAGTTGTAAAGAGAACCAGAATCCGTACCTGGATTGATCGAAAGTATTCTAAACGCAGCCCGTTCCTACTTCCCTTAGGCACAATCTATCAGATATACAAGCTGTTACTAACAAAACTAATTATTAAATTACCAGATCAATTTAATCGGTGGCTGTTATGTGAACTTATTTTTAGCCTACAACAATATCTGTTTCAAGTTTTATTTACTGACCCTTACACCTGACTACATGAATCATTCACTAATTATAACCACTACTAAACTCATGAAAGATTTATATATATAGTTATTAGTATGATCAATAGTTACCTGTTCATCTTCAGTGAAATCAGTTTAAAAGTTCAACAAAGGATGGTTTACGGAAGTGAGCAAACTATTAAAAGTGTGCTCCCAGAAGGTTTATCACTTCAGATTAGTAGTACAAAAGCTTTTGTGTTTGTCTAATCTTTGTAGAGTAAGAATGTTTCAATCCAAGACTAATGTTTATCAAGATTGAGATGATTACAATCTCCAATATTAACAAGCTGATCTGATGTTCTAACTTTCCAAGTAGTTAACCAATTAGTAGAAATTTGAGACTTTATCCAACAGATTCTAAATAGAAATGATCTAAATCAGTACTTACGCTTTATCTAAATTCCATCATTAGTTCACAGCCAAACAAGCCTATAAATTGGACTGAAAACTCTGATTAATGTAGATGCAATTAACCATTACAATCCCACCTTAAGAGGAGTCGAGAACAGGTAACAAATATAAGAACTTTAATCGAATTTCGTGTTGTTCTGAACAATACATGAAGAAAAACAGAGACCACCAACCTTACTGATGAAGAAGAAGAAGATCAGTCGACCTAATTGCAGCCTTACTGTGTTATTCGATCCTCGGTTCCCTTCCTGGTCGTCGCACACGGCCACCCGTCGCTGCCCTAACTCCCTCTCTTGCACTCTCGATTTTAGGGTTTACAGATGCAAAGGAATGGCAGATTGCAGTGGTATTTATCGAGTTCGGGAGGAAAAGTCGAGAGCGATTCATCAGGGTTCTCCCCTGATTCTCCGGTCGTTTTGCTCCCTTCTCCGGTCGTTTTGCTCAAGTCGTTCCCCCATGGATCGTGTATAAGAAATCAGTCAAAGTTTAGTGGTTTGATCAAGTTGGGTTGTGAGATGATAGCCCAATTTATATAAGTTATAGGCCCAAGTCTGTTTTGTTTTTCTTAATTGCCTTATTTATCCATTATTATTATTAATAATTTTCCGGGTGTTATAATTCTACCCTCCTTAAAAGAAATTTCGTCCTCGAAATTTAAGCCAAAACAGAGTATCCAACTTAAAGATAACAAAAGAATTCGTTAAAGTTATCACTAGCAACAAAACTAAACAGAATGTCAAGAACACAAACGGAAACTGAAATACTATGACAAAAGAGAATCCCTAGAATACTTATTCGACTAAGAAACGAAACAAAATGAAAGAATAGAGTCTCCTATGCCGTGCTCAATCTTGTCTCTCGTTTCCCGCTAAAGCAAATACTCTACCGCTTTTCTTCTGATCATCGAATTTCTTATCGGTCTTACGAGGATCCTTGCAATCTTTAGCCAAATGTCCAACTGTTCCACATATAAAACAAGCTCCAGTAGCCCTATAGCAAGAACTCCCAGGGTGATTCTTCCCGCAAGTGTTACATGGCCCTTGTGATGGTTGTTCACCTTGTTGAATGCATTTCCCATCCCTGCTCCTTTTTTTACCACTGTCTTGCTTTGAGGCTAAATACAACTTGCGCTCCATTTCAACATTTTTGGCCGCATCCGCAGCTTCTGCTACATCAGCATAATTTGAGTTTACTATCCTCGATCGAATCCTTTCATTGACTGCCCACTTGAATTTCTTTGCTTGATCCGCAGAGGATCCTGCTGCAGCTCCCACAAAACCTGCCAATCTGAGAAACCTGGCCATGAATTCAGTGATATTTTCATCCTCCCGCTGACTGATATTCGCATATTCTCGAGCCATGGAGTCCTTATCCGCTTGTGAAAAATATTGCTGAAAGAATGCCTCGCGAAACTGCACCCAAGATAATGACTCAACATACGCATCCCCTTTAGCCTGTTTTAACGCCTTCCACCAACGTTGCCCATCCCCTTCTAGCTTGTAAGTGGCCAGTTTTACTTTAACAGCATCGGGGCATCCCAAAACATCAAATATTTTATCCACGTGCGAAACCCAATTCTCTGCATCTACCGGGTTTGGTGCTGAATTGAACGATTGCGGCTTATGTTTCTGAAATTTCTCAAACCAGTCATGCGTATCCCCAGCATTATTGGCAGCTCCACCCGCATTATTTGCAGCTCCACCAGTACCACCAACATTATTAGCAGCTCCACCGGCATTATTTGCAGCTTCACCCACATTATTAGCAGCTGCTCCGCCGGCACCTCCGGCATTATTAATTGCGGCAACAGTTTGGGACACAATAGTCGGTAGCAAGGCTGAAAGGGCACTATTCACAGCTGCTAACATGGTCGGATCCACATTTTGATTATCACGTTGTTGTCTGCGAGGGTTACGACGCGGAGGCATCTAAAAGAAATAACAAAAGATTACTTAAAATGAGTTGATAGATTTTAAACACCTAACGGTTTACTTTATAAGGAAATACCTAACACGTTAGCTACTTAATCCTCACAGGTCATAACCTACTTGGTTTCTACAGGACAGAACCAAGAGCTCCGATACCATATTAGTAACACCCCGTCTCGGCACGAAACGGATGCTACTCATATGATACAAAAACAGAGCAAAACCAAGACAAATACCTCATAACGTCAACCCGAAAGTACTACCTTAAAGGCTCTTGCTAAGCTAGATCTCGAACTCTTTCCTTAAAGCACCCTTGAAAACCTGCCGCAGAGGAAGAAAGAAAACTGCGGCTGAGCCAAATGCCCAGTGTGCGGATATATACAGACATAATAATAACAATAATAATCGAACGAACACAAAGGTGTCAAAATCAAACATCAAAATCAAAACTTTCAGATCAACATATTTCAGAACCATAATTCATTAGTAAAAAGGGTTTTTTTTGTTACAAAATGCGTACGTATCTTATTCATTCATATCGTATCAGAAAGCGTATCAAATCGCATATCATATCATATCAGAATCACATATCATATCATAACACATCGAGCCCCTACCAGAAACGCATACACTTGCACACCGTCAATAGACAGATATGACAAATGCCAGACAGTTTGTACACCGGACCTGCAGATCCAAATGTACCCTACAATGTGAGATGGGTGTCGGGCACTACACTACCATCCACCATAACATAACATAACATAAGGTCTAGGGTTAACCCATACGCCTCCCCACCAAACAGCTCTCGGAGCCAAACCCTTAGGAGACGCCGTGGACTGATCACACCGCCACAGAAAGTGTCACACCATCGGTGCCCCCAATGATATGCCTATGGTACCTCCATAGATAGATAAATAGCTCGATGCATCAAAACAGAAAATATCCAAAACAACGTATATATAAAAATATAGTTTTGGTGTTCCACAAGTTTTATAAAAACATTTGTGGTTGAAGTAATACTCAAAATAATTTTAGGAAGCATCATGTGGAACGTATTTAATAAAAGAAGACTTAAACTTTCCAACTTGCTTAACAGATCATAATATTCTCATAAATCCGACAATAGAAGCATATCAAAAGAACAAGATCTCAATATCAATTAACAAGGATTATCGCTGAAGGAATGATAGGAATTCAAAAAACGACAGTTCATATTTTGAGAACAGGAGTCCTTACGAAAAGATCCAGAATCCGTACGAAAATAAGAGTTGTAAAGAGAACCAGAATCCGTACCTGGATTGATCGAAAGTATTCTAAACACAGCCCGTTCCTACTTCCCTTAGGCACAATCTATCAGATATACAAGCTGTTACTAACAAAACTAATTATTAAATTACCAGATCAATTTAATCGGTGGCTGTTATGTGAACTTATTTTTAGCCTACAACAATATCTGTTTCAAGTTTTATTTACTGACCCTTACACCTGACTACATGAATCATTCACTAATTATAACCACTACTAAACTCATGAAAGATTTATATATATAGTTATTAGTATGATCAATAGTTACCTGTTCATCTTCAGTGAAATCAGTTTAAAAGTTCAACAAAGGATGGTTTACGGAAGTGAGCAAACTATTAAAAGTGTGCTCCCAGAAGGTTTATCACTTCAGATTAGTAGTACAAAAGCTTTTGTGTTTGTCTAATCTTTGTAGAGTAAGAATGTTTCAATCCAAGACTAATGTTTATCAAGATTGAGATGATTACAATCTCCAATATTAACAAGCTGATCTGATGTTCTAACTTTCCAAGTAGTTAACCAATTAGTAGAAATTTGAGACTTTATCCAACAGATTCTAAATAGAAATGATCTAAATCAGTACTTACGCTTTATCTAAATTCCATCATTAGTTCACAGCCAAACAAGCCTATAAATTGGACTGAAAACTCTGATTAATGTAGATGCAATTAACCATTACAATCCCACCTTAAGAGGAGTCGAGAACAGGTAACAAATATAAGAACTTTAATCGAATTTCGTGTTGTTCTGAACAATACATGAAGAAAAACAGAGACCACCAACCTTACTGATGAAGAAGAAGAAGATCAGTCGACCTAATTGCAGCCTTACTGTGTTATTCGATCCTCGGTTCCCTTCCTGGTCGTCGCACACGGCCACCCGTCGCTGCCCTAACTCCCTCTCTTGCACTCTCGATTTTAGGGTTTACAGATGCAAAGGAATGGCAGATTGCAGTGGTATTTATCGAGTTCGGGAGGAAAAGTCGAGAGCGATTCATCAGGGTTCTCCCCTGATTCTCCGGTCGTTTTGCTCCCTTCTCCGGTCGTTTTGCTCAAGTCGTTCCCCCATGGATCGTGTATCAGAAATCAGTCAAAGTTTAGTGGTTTGATCAAGTTGGGTTGTGAGATGATAGCCCAATTTATATAAGTTATAGGCCCAAGTCTGTTTTGTTTTTCTTAATTGCCTTATTTATCCATTATTATTATTAATAATTTTCCGGGTGTTATAATTCTACCCTCCTTAAAAGAAATTTCGTCCTCGAAATTTAAGCCAAAACAGAGTATCCAACTTAAAGATAACAAAAGAATTCGTTAAAGTTATCACTAGCAACAAAACTAAACAGAATGTCAAGAACACAAACGGAAACTGAAATACTATGACAAAAGAGAATCCCTAGAATACTTATTCGACTAAGAAACGAAACAAAATGAAAGAATAGAGTCTCCTATGCCGTGCTCAATCTTGTCTCTCGTTTCCCGCTAAAGCAAATACTCTACCGCTTTTCTTCTGATCATCGAATTTCTTATCGGTCTTACGAGGATCCTTGCAATCTTTAGCCAAATGTCCAACTGTTCCACATATAAAACAAGCTCCAGTAGCCCTATAGCAAGAACTCCCAGGGTGATTCTTCCCGCAAGTGTTACATGGCCCTTGTGATGGTTGTTCACCTTGTTGAATGCATTTCCCATCCCTGCTCCTTTTTTTACCACTGTCTTGCTTTGAGGCTAAATACAACTTGCGCTCCATTTCAACATTTTTGGCCGCATCCGCAGCTTCTGCTACATCAGCATAATTTGAGTTTACTATCCTCGATCGAATCCTTTCATTGACTGCCCACTTGAATTTCTTTGCTTGATCCGCAGAGGATCCTGCTGCAGCTCCCACAAAACCTGCCAATCTGAGAAACCTGGCCATGAATTCAGTGATATTTTCATCCTCCCGCTGACTGATATTCGCATATTCTCGAGCCATGGAGTCCTTATCCGCTTGTGAAAAATATTGCTGAAAGAATGCCTCGCGAAACTGCACCCAAGATAATGACTCAACATACGCATCCCCTTTAGCCTGTTTTAACGCCTTCCACCAACGTTGCCCATCCCCTTCTAGCTTGTAAGTGGCCAGTTTTACTTTAACAGCATCGGGGCATCCCAAAACATCAAATATTTTATCCACGTGCGAAACCCAATTCTCTGCATCTACCGGGTTTGGTGCTGAATTGAACGATTGCGGCTTATGTTTCTGAAATTTCTCAAACCAGTCATGCGTATCCCCAGCATTATTGGCAGCTCCACCCGCATTATTTGCAGCTCCACCAGTACCACCAACATTATTAGCAGCTCCACCGGCATTATTTGCAGCTTCACCCACATTATTAGCAGCTGCTCCGCCGGCACCTCCGGCATTATTAATTGCGGCAACAGTTTGGGACACAATAGTCGGTAGCAAGGCTGAAAGGGCACTATTCACAGCTGCTAACATGGTCGGATCCACATTTTGATTATCACGTTGTTGTCTGCGAGGGTTACGACGCGGAGGCATCTAAAAGAAATAACAAAAGATTACTTAAAATGAGTTGATAGATTTTAAACACCTAACGGTTTACTTTATAAGGAAATACCTAACACGTTAGCTACTTAATCCTCACAGGTCATAACCTACTTGGTTTCTACAGGACAGAACCAAGAGCTCCGATACCATATTAGTAACACCCCGTCTCGGCACGAAACGGATGCTACTCATATGATACAAAAACAGAGCAAAACCAAGACAAATACCTCATAACGTCAACCCGAAAGTACTACCTTAAAGGCTCTTGCTAAGCTAGATCTCGAACTCTTTCCTTAAAGCACCCTTGAAAACCTGCCGCAGAGGAAGAAAGAAAACTGCGGCTGAGCCAAATGCCCAGTGTGCGGATATATACAGACATAATAATAACAATAATAATCGAACGAACACAAAGGTGTCAAAATCAAACATCAAAATCAAAACTTTCAGATCAACATATTTCAGAACCATAATTCATTAGTAAAAAGGGTTTTTTTTGTTACAAAATGCGTACGTATCTTATTCATTCATATCGTATCAGAAAGCGTATCAAATCGCATATCATATCATATCAGAATCACATATCATATCATAACACATCGAGCCCCTACCAGAAACGCATACACTTGCACACCGTCAATAGACAGATATGACAAATGCCAGACAGTTTGTACACCGGACCTGCAGATCCAAATGTACCCTACAATGTGAGATGGGTGTCGGGCACTACACTACCATCCACCATAACATAACATAACATAAGGTCTAGGGTTAACCCATACGCCTCCCCACCAAACAGCTCTCGGAGCCAAACCCTTAGGAGACGCCGTGGACTGATCACACCGCCACAGAAAGTGTCACACCATCGGTGCCCCCAATGATATGCCTATGGTACCTCCATAGATAGATAAATAGCTCGATGCATCAAAACAGAAAATATCCAAAACAACGTATATATAAAAATATAGTTTTGGTGTTCCACAAGTTTTATAAAAACATTTGTGGTTGAAGTAATACTCAAAATAATTTTAGGAAGCATCATGTGGAACGTATTTAATAAAAGAAGACTTAAACTTTCCAACTTGCTTAACAGATCATAATATTCTCATAAATCCGACAATAGAAGCATATCAAAAGAACAAGATCTCAATATCAATTAACAAGGATTATCGCTGAAGGAATGATAGGAATTCAAAAAACGACAGTTCATATTTTGAGAACAGGAGTCCTTACGAAAAGATCCAGAATCCGTACGAAAATAAGAGTTGTAAAGAGAACCAGAATCCGTACCTGGATTGATCGAAAGTATTCTAAACGCAGCCCGTTCCTACTTCCCTTAGGCACAATCTATCAGATATACAAGCTGTTACTAACAAAACTAATTATTAAATTACCAGATCAATTTAATCGGTGGCTGTTATGTGAACTTATTTTTAGCCTACAACAATATCTGTTTCAAGTTTTATTTACTGACCCTTACACCTGACTACATGAATCATTCACTAATTATAACCACTACTAAACTCATGAAAGATTTATATATATAGTTATTAGTATGATCAATAGTTACCTGTTCATCTTCAGTGAAATCAGTTTAAAAGTTCAACAAAGGATGGTTTACGGAAGTGAGCAAACTATTAAAAGTGTGCTCCCAGAAGGTTTATCACTTCAGATTAGTAGTACAAAAGCTTTTGTGTTTGTCTAATCTTTGTAGAGTAAGAATGTTTCAATCCAAGACTAATGTTTATCAAGATTGAGATGATTACAATCTCCAATATTAACAAGCTGATCTGATGTTCTAACTTTCCAAGTAGTTAACCAATTAGTAGAAATTTGAGACTTTATCCAACAGATTCTAAATAGAAATGATCTAAATCAGTACTTACGCTTTATCTAAATTCCATCATTAGTTCACAGCCAAACAAGCCTATAAATTGGACTGAAAACTCTGATTAATGTAGATGCAATTAACCATTACAATCCCACCTTAAGAGGAGTCGAGAACAGGTAACAAATATAAGAACTTTAATCGAATTTCGTGTTGTTCTGAACAATACATGAAGAAAAACAGAGACCACCAACCTTACTGATGAAGAAGAAGAAGATCAGTCGACCTAATTGCAGCCTTACTGTGTTATTCGATCCTCGGTTCCCTTCCTGGTCGTCGCACACGGCCACCCGTCGCTGCCCTAACTCCCTCTCTTGCACTCTCGATTTTAGGGTTTACAGATGCAAAGGAATGGCAGATTGCAGTGGTATTTATCGAGTTCGGGAGGAAAAGTCGAGAGCGATTCATCAGGGTTCTCCCCTGATTCTCCGGTCGTTTTGCTCCCTTCTCCGGTCGTTTTGCTCAAGTCGTTCCCCCATGGATCGTGTATCAGAAATCAGTCAAAGTTTAGTGGTTTGATCAAGTTGGGTTGTGAGATGATAGCCCAATTTATATAAGTTATAGGCCCAAGTCTGTTTTGTTTTTCTTAATTGCCTTATTTATCCATTATTATTATTAATAATTTTCCGGGTGTTATACGTATGGTATAATCAACCATCAAATATCATTTTTTTCTTTATTAATATATTAAAACCAGACAAAATAAGGTACATATAAGGATTTAATTAATAAAAGTCTATTCAAATATACACTTTTTGTTATTATATGTACTGAACTTATAAACTTATCATTTGATGTACTAAACTCTTCAAAGTTCACAATTTAATGTATTGGGTAACCTACTATTCCCTTAATTAGCAGTTAATTTTCTGAATTTTTATTTACTTTAAATCCACATCATATGCTACTTAAGTAAATAACATTCAAGTATTTTCCTGGAAAATAAATCACAATAGAGAACCCAGATCTAAACAAAAATTTAGAGATACAAGATGAAGCAAAAATTTAGAAAGTAAACAACATTCGTATATATATATATATATATATATATATATATATATATATATATATATATATATATTTTGTAAATCTAGAAACACAAATACAAATTTCAATCCTATAATAAAGAACCAGATCTGAACAAAAATTCCTAATTCAATTGTTTGGAGATGAAGCAGAAACCAAGAACAAGAACCATAATCGGTTATTTTAAATCAAGACCCCTGATCGAACTCAGATGTGAAGTAAACCCTAAGTGGCATGAAAATAACCAATAATCAAGAACCCTAAAGTCAAAATCTGTTCAAATTCGTAAACCTAAAACTAATCCTAAGTTCATATTCGAAAACAACATGAAAATAAAAACCCAATCGCACATGAAGAAAACCCTAAGTTCATATTCGGGGAACAAAAACCCTTCGTAAGCCATGAAGATGAACAGAGATGGAACCCTCGAAGAAAAACCCTGAATAAAAAACCCATAATCAGTTCAGATCTTTAACCCTCGAAGAAACACAGATCTCTCTAAAGAAACACAATCCTCGAAAAACTCAAGATGAAGAAGCACAAACTTACCAGATCTTTAACCCTCGGAGATGGTGAAGAAACCCACAAATCTCGCGAAATCATGAACCAAATCCCATGTGGTCGGGAACCGAATCTTGTGTACTAAGAACCGAACTTGACAGTCGATGAAGATGAAGCAATGTCCATACATGAACAATCGATGGGAGATGGAGCAGGGGAGATCGATGAAGATGAAGCAATTGATGGGAGATATGAACACACTCGATGAAGATGAAAATTCCCAGATATTATTATTAATAATATATTGATAAATAGTTATTTTCTTTTTTCTTTATTTTAAACCATGAAAAATACAAGTCATGTGCCAAGTCATCATCCACATAAGCAAAACATGTGTCACATCAGCTTGGAACCTGCTATAGCAGGTTTGACACACAGAATGGTAAGTTTGAAAAACTTCAGTACCATCAAATGAATAGCAAAAAGTGTATATTTTGATACAATTTTATGAACTAAATCTTATATATAATCGGCTTGTCAACATTTTCTTCCCTCATTCTCTCATTTATCAACAAAACTAAATTGATATGATGTGTACTACTTGATGATCTACAACCGAATAATAATTTTAAGAAAGATAATATTTCTACTTTTAAAATTGATTAATCTAAAGAAGATACAACATAATAAAAGCAATGTTACAAATTAGTAAAAGTACTTAAAAATATTCTTATATTAATCAACTAGGGGAACCTGTGCATATGCACATGTGCAAAATTTTGCACTTGTGCAAATTTTGCACTAGTGCACATGTCGCTGTACTGAGAAAAAAAACCCAAAAAACACACAATTTTTTTTTGAAAATAATATATCAAGACCTGTCTCAAATTAAAGAGCATAATTTTTTCGTTAATTTGGTATAATTTTCGTAATTTAACACATTTTCGTTTGATGTATATAGTAGTTTAAAAAATGTGGGGGTAATGTAAAAATGTCCAAATTACCCTTAGTTAATTAAGGTTAATTTTGATTAGTTTAAGGTTATCCATTAACACCTCTTTGATCTCAACCCTCCATCTCTTTGATTAATGGTTGTAATTGGTTCTCACAATTCTCGTACGAAAAATGGTTCTCGTTTGAACCGTCCCATATATATATATATATGAAATTTCAAATGAGAATAATAATTTAATTGAGAATGAGAGACTCAATCTCAACTGTTTATTTTGTAAGTGAAATTCATGGATGGAAAGCGTGAGGATATAGAGTGTGACATGGTGTATGTGAGGAATTCAAGGGTGGACAATGACTTTGAAAGAGGGGAAATTGGAAGACTGGGATTGAATCTCTCATTATATTTTAATTTAAAGTTCTTTGAACCCTATATATATATATATTACCCATAATAAGTCGAGAGAGAGAGAGAGAGAGAGAGAGAGAATCTATATTCATTTACAAGCCTTAGATCAAACCAACAAATCACAACCGTGTTAAATCAAAATAAAAATAGTCAAAACACAAAAAACGTAGATGACATATAATTTTGCACGCCTAACATATAATTATAAGATTAACTAGTTTAATACCCCGTGTGTAAACACGAGGATAATTAATTACTAAAATAGTAAAAGTTAGACAATTGAAAACAGTATATAGATATAACATCATCTAAAAATGTAATTTTGTTATAAATCATAAATTTATACACTTATCATATATTATCATATTTTTTATGAAACCACTTTATAGACAATATTCATTGTTTTATGTGTAAGCTTACCATCTTTATCGCAAATAGGAACTTCAAATATCATTTGAGGAAATAAGGGGTTATGATTGTGGTGGAATAAATTTTTTAAAAAGAAGGATATCATCATAATTTATTTTCTTTTAAAATATAATAAAGATTATAGATTAAAATGTATTTGATCAAGTCTGAGTGCGCGCATTAGTATTTGGGATTATTGGCCCAAAAAGTTAAATTGGATTTTATTTTTACCAAAATATTAGACTCATATTTGATAATTAAATTTTTTAATCTAAATTAATGACTACGATTATTTGATAGATTTTATTTAAGTTAGTTTTTATTAATTAATATTATAAATAATTAAAAGATTGTTGGAGTTTGTGGCTGTACGTACAAAAATATATTATATATAGTTATAAATCCATATTATTTTTATAATTATCAAAAAGTTGATTGCTATTATAAAGAATACTAGTTTATTGACCCGTGCACGCACGGGTATTTCAGAAGTGTATTTGCGTTATTAAAAATTTCAAATAAAAATAATGCAGTAAATAAAATATCACCTTTGTAATGAGAATATACTAATTTCAAAAAAGTGTCATAATACAATAAAATTTATACCAAAACGTAGATAAAAATGAGACGGTCGTAAATATATAATAATTTTTTCTATAAACAAAATATATCACAAGTTACTAAACATTATTTATAAACATCTTATAATTAATTACATTAATATACAATTTTTAAAAAAAATCCCTCATATTTTCTTAAAAGCCCTTCACATCTTTTATAAAACCCCCTCTAATTTTTATTTAGCCCCCCTTCCAATTAATTTAAAATTGAATTAAATTCGAAAAAATTGAATTTAATTCGATTATCCACATATTTTCAAAATTGTTTTTGAAAATTGAATGATTTTGAAATTTGAGGTTGTGATTGGTTAATTGTGAATCAATTTATGATTATTTTTGGAAATTTTGCATGCTTTATATATATATATATATATATATATATATATATATATATATATATATATATATATATATATATATAGATTATCTAGAAAAATTCATTGAAGTCGTGAAGTTTCCTTTTTTCTATTTTTTTTTTCAATATAAGTAAGGAAACCAATCTTAATTTAAAAAGTTTGAGACTCATGAATTAGTTTTTAATTTATTAGTTTAGTTTGACCTTTAAAAGTTAAAATTGAAATTTCAATTTTAAATAAATGAATGGTCAAGATTGTATAATTAGAATTAATTTTTTAAATAAAGGGTTGAGATCGTTCAATAGAATTGGTCTCAATTAGTCTTTTATATATATTAGAAGATTTCGCAATTAAAAATTATCTTCAATAATAATAATAATTAATAATAATAATAAATAAAACATGTAAAAGCAAAATAAAAATAGAAATAGTGCAATAAAACCAAAAACAGCAGCAACCAGCCATTTGAACACCGTTTGACATAGGCATAATTAAATGCGAGAGAAGTTGATAGCATTCTCTGTAATGACAGTCGTCGACTGTCATCCTCTCTACTTCTTCTTCTTTATCTCCTTCAAAAATTAATAAAATATTTCTTCCAAGTGATCGATCCATCAAAATGAGAATGTTACAGGTGTTGATTATCATCATAATTTATGGAATTTCAGTTGGGTTTTCAGAAGCCCAACTCAAAGTTGGATTTTACAGTAAGGTATGCCCCAAGGCAGAGATCATCGTTGCTGATGTTGTTAGGGATGCAGCAAGATCAAATCCTAAACTTCCTGCTATCCTACTCAGGCTTCACTTCCACGACTGTTTTGTTGAGGTTCTCTCTCTAGATCTCTCTATATATACATATATGTATATATATATATATAAACTTGTGTTTGATGCATGCGTTATATGTATAATGAGGAATTTATCAATTTGCAGGGATGTGATGGGTCAATTCTGGTAGATAATGGAGCAAATTCAGAGAAAGGAGCATTTGGGCATCAAGGAGTACAAGGGTATGACATAATAGAGCATGCAAAAGAAAAGTTGGAAAGTGTGTGTCCTGGTGTGGTTTCTTGTGCAGATATTGTTGCCATGGCTGCAAGAGATGCTGTTGCTTTGGTAACTGGAAAACTTAAGATAATTATCACCAATTCATCATCTACCTCAATAAATTTATATATACATATCTCTCTCTCACACACACACATGCACATGTACACCTTTTAGTGTGTGAGCGAGAATGAGATATTTAATTAAAATGGGTTTTGATGATAATTTATAAATATATTGTTGTTTGGACAGAGTCACGGGCCAGTTTATCAAGTTGAAACTGGAAGGAAGGATGGTTTGGTATCAGATTTGAAATTGGCTGCAAAAATGCCTGATGTTAAAGATTCAATCCAGATTCTCAAGCAAAGATTCATTGAAAAGGGACTTAATGAAAAAGATCTTGTGCTTCTCTCAGGTAAAAATGTAAAATCCCTCTTTTCATGCTAATATTTTGCTACAGAAAAGAATATACGATGCTAGCAGCATCTAAGTTAGGTACTGTCATTTACATACATCTTTTATAAGCATATACTGAAATGAATGACATACATCTTTTATAAGCATATACTGAAATGACAGAAATGTGATAAGAACTAACTTAGATGTTGTACCACCACATATTCTTTTCCCATATTCCTATATTATTTCCGGGCGTTATCCCTCTTTACAAATTAATCAAACGACACCATAATTAGTTTCGCGTTCTTGACAGATACAAGTTAGTAAATTGTTAATACACTAAATAAAAATAAAAGATTGTGAAATAAGGATTATACATATATTTGAATAAAAATAAAACATATTAATTATAATATTGACAATATAATATTTTCTTAAGGAGTAATGTTATATCATTTCTCTTCCACATACACCTCTTTAATTCACATTTGTGGTTCCTAGGATGAACAAGTCATATTTCATCATAGTATTTACTATTTCTGTAAATTGTACCAACAACCAACTGCTTATTCTTTCTTGCCTGAAATGATTTCCTTCTGCAATAAATGTAAATTTAAATGTTTTTTTTAATATTTTTTCTCTTTGCCTGAAATACATCAGTAAGCGGAGTATAAAAGAGGTAATTAGCTAGACGTAGACGATCTTCTACCTTTATCTAAAAATAGAGAGACTACACCAATATACATAATATGTAGTAAATAAATTCAAATATTTAGAAATAATAATACTTTGTTATATATTTTATTGTGTTCAATAAATACAATGTAAAAAACATAGTACTAAAATTTTAATATACAATCACAGGTGATTCAATATATAATCACATATGATTTGTAAAAGCATCATGTGAATTACGAAAATGCCCATACGCCCAAAATTTAAAAAATCTAGACAATTGATGTCATGATCAGAAGGCAAAAGTTAGTCACTTAGGACTATGAATTAAGTATGGACTATATTCAACATTCTTCATATTGTTACATATAATTTATTTGTGTTAAAATTATGATAGACAATTGATATGATTGTTATGAACTTTCTTGGTTAATTAATTTCAGCTGCACACACTATCGGTACAACTGCGTGCTTCTTCATGGAGGACCGGCTCTACAACTTTGTTCCGGGGGGTGGTTCGGACCCGAGTATCTCCCCGATTTTCCTACCCGAACTGACATCCACGTGCCCGAAAAATGGGGATATCAATGTCCGGTTGGCAATGGATCGCGGGAGTGGAGAAATTTTTGACAAACAGATCCTTCAAAACATTCGAAGTGGTTTTGCAGTGTTACAGTCGGATGCAAAGCTAATGGATGACCCAACAACGAGGGGAATTGTGGAGTCGTATTTGGGGTTACTAAGTCCATTGACAGGGCCATCTTTTGAGGCTGATTTTGTGAGTTCAATGGTGAGGATGGGTAGGATTGGGGCTAAGAATAGTAGTAATGGAAACATTAGACGTTTTTGTAACACTTTTAATTAGCTTTTATGAATAAAATAAGGTTTATATATATATGTTATAAAATATAACTCTAGCTAGATAGTTTTTTAATTATTTGATTTCTAAATCTATATATCATGTGACACACCGTATTAGTGTCGGTTGGATCAAGTGGGGAGCATCGACAGAAGTGTAATGCGACGAAAAAGTTTGGTTAAACTTGAAACGTAAATTGCATAGAGTAGCAGTTAGACCAGTTTTGTTATATGGGATATTGAGATGGAGTGATGGCCAATGAAGAACACACATGAGATAAGGATAGATGTAGCTGAAACGAGGATGTTAAAATGGACTTGTGCAAGACCATAATAGACATGATTTCAAAAGGAGTATTAGGAACGAATTAGAAGTAACGCCTATCATAGCCATGTTGCGAGAAGGAAGATTGTGTTGGTTTGGCCACGCCAAGAGGAGAAGTGGCACAGAACCGATTAGGAGAGTGGAAGCGGTTGTAGTTAGCGGAACTAGGGACAAGGACGACCTTACAGAAGGTGGGAGGATAAGTTGAGACTTGACATGGAGGACCTACAGCTCTCCGACGACCTTCCATGGGGTTCTCACTTAAAAAAAATTAAAAAAAAAGTAACATCTAATTTTTGTGGCCAAGAAAGGATCATAATTTTAATTTCTAAAAAAAATCTTGACCAATTTTTAGCATGTCATGATTCTATTTTTAATAACAAATTGAATTTTATTATAATCTCTTTTTTTTTTTGCAAAATTGAAATTTACAATTCTTTTTTGATAATAAATTAAAATTTATAATCCTTTTCCAGTCATTTGCCCTTATAAAAATTATATATTAGTAATTAATATTAATTACTTGTGTCTATAAGCATATATATGATTGTCTACATTTTCTCTCTTACAACCCACCTAGGTGGGATTAAAATAAATAAATTATAAACAGTTTATAAATAAATACAAGACTAATAATAAAAAATTTCTAACATAAATGTAAATAATAATAAGTTCTAAATTACAAAATAAAATTTAAAGTCTACATCAAAATAATAATGAATCTAGAAACTATTCATTTATATCTCGTTGTTCCACTCGAAGTATCTTCTTCCTCACCAAAAATTAGAGATGCCGCTTCTCTTGCTATCAATATTCAAATTGTGTTCCTCCAATAAGTAGTTGGTTAAAGTAGATGATAATATGCGGTTGATGAAGCCATAAAAAAATAAAAATTAAGTAATTATATAAGAGAGGGAGAGGAAATTATTGTTGAGTGATATATATTGTGGAATGTATTTTTTTTGAAAAAAAGAATATATATTTTCTTTGAAAAAAGTCAATTTCAAAAAAGCAACGGTGGACCCAAAATTTGAAATATGTGGTAGCACTGGCTTCAAAAAAATCGAAACTTACACTACGCGATGGTAGCACCACCTCAAAAAAATCAAAATTTACACTACACAGATAAAGTTGGCTAGTGTCCCGAGCCACCGCCATGTAAAAGGCCTGCAAAAAAGGGTGGAGTGTTGTGGGGATGGGTCGGGTGGACTACAGGTTGGGGGTAGCCGTCTTGGTGATCCCCATGAAACCCGATGGTGAGGTGGAGCCAAATTAGGGGATCGGACGGGTTAACCATAGTGGCAGAGCAAATGGATTAAAAGAACAATCAAGTGTCCTTAACTAAGATACAATCAAACCTACGTACTTCTATGTGACATGGAGGTCACACAATACAAATACTTGAAACGGAAGGAAAAAAACTTTGATTAATTCAACTACCGAGTTAATATGAACGAATAAAAGGTGTCAGTTTTTTGATGCAATAGGTCGAGTATGATTCGAAACAGGTCACTGGTGAAACAGTAATCATTTGTCCAGGCTCAACAAGCCGAGTTAGGTTCACCTGAAAACACTATCTTCCGCATTTTAAAGTAATAGGTTACTGAATTGTGTTGGTTCGTAATTTAACCTCGACTTCCTTCGACACAACCCGTAATTTTTTTATTTTAGAGTTAATTGCACCAATAGTCCTTTAACTATCCAAAAGTTGCGAGTTTAGTCCTTTTTTCAAAAAGTTGCAAGGATAGTCCTTTAACTGCCCAAAGGTTGCACAGATGGTCCTTTTTAACAGTTTCCGTTTGTGAGATCCGTTAAGTCAGGGGTATTTATGTCATTTTATCCTTTTTTTGTGATTTTTTAATTACTTTTAAATACTTTATCTTTTTTTTTAAATAAATACAACTTAAACACATACACACCTCTCCCTCTCACTGCACACACAGATACACACACATACACCTTCACCGCCACTCCTCTAACCACCAAGACACCGCTCACCTCCACTCCACCTCGGCCATCACCGCCGCCACCTCCGCCGCTGCCATCACCACCGCCAAGAACACACAAACACATACGCACACACTTTCTCTCATTCGAACTGCAGTCACAATCACCACGGAACCACCGTTGGAACCACTGCCAAGAAAACCCTAGATTTGGGGTTATAAGGGCAGAGAGATCGAGAGAGAGATAAATTTTGAAGTTACAAAACTTGAAAATCCTAGATCTGGGTTAAGGGCAGAGAGATCCAGAGAGAGATAGTGAGATCTGGGTCAAGGGTTTTCTCTTCTTTGAGATCTGGGTGCGATGAGATCTATCAACGCGATGAGAGATCCGGAGGAAGAGAAAGAGAGGAGAGAGAGAGGGAGTGGTTTGGTGGTGCGGCGGCGCCGGTGCTCGAAAATGTCGAGGAACTCAGATCTGCAACGAACGATGGATTGGGTCTTGATTGGGTTCAAAACCACTTGAAACCCCTGACCAGTCGACGGTTTCGGTTCGTAGGGGAGGGTGGGGTGTCTATGTAGCTGGTGGTGATGTCGGCGGTGGCTGGTGTTGAGCCGGTGGGTGGTGGTGGTGCGGCGGCGATGGCTGGTGGTCGTTCTAGGCAAAGTAGGGTGAGGGGACGGTGGTTCTAGTGTGTGTGTGTGAGAGAGAGAATGAGAGAGAGAGAGAGAGTATGAGAGAGAGACTCATAGGGCCACAGAAGAACATGTGTGACAGATCAAAGGGAGGGGAGGGTGTTGTTTTCAATGTTTTTTAATTACTAATAATATTATTATAATATAATTATTAAGAAAATAATTAAAAAATAAGGGTAAGGGGTATAATAGTCAATTGACAAAAACTAATAGAATTACTTAACGGAAACTGTTAAAAAGGACCATCTGTGCAACTTTTGGGCAGTTAAAGGACTATCCTTGCAACTTTTTGAAAAAAAGGACTAAACTCGCAACTTTTGGATATAAGTAAACTTATCAAAGACGTACAGCGGAAACTAAACACTGATTGAAATTATAAAAGTATTACTATCCGACTTGGCAAACATAAACATTAAAACCAAGTCTCAAAACGAACCGGTATTACCATACTTAAAACCGACCATCGGATCACAGATATAAAATAACAGCAGAGTGTTCCACAAGAGTTAAATACAATTACCCACAAGCACCCGCCTCATTAGGCTGCCTAATCATTACCTGTAAAAAGGGTAAATCGTGAACCGGTTAGCTACACTAGCTAGTGAGTACATATTACACATAAGTATCAATAAGCATGCAGTCGAAAACCAGGAAAGCACACAAGGTTATCCTATCACATTGTGGCGCACCAATCATACCAGCAGGAGTCGTATATTGCAGGGTAGCGAGCCCCGCTCAACTATCCTAGCTGAGAAATCAGCTGCAACCAATTACACCAGTTCTGTCTATCATGTTGGTTCCTGCCTAAGCAAGGATCCCCGTTAAACTAAGGAACGGTGGTCTGCAGAACCTTACCCAGGTGTATACTCCTGAGTACCGTTAGTCCCCAATATAGCCCCAAAGGACCATGGGAACCCAGCCAGATATTTACACCCATCTACCTGACTGACCTTACTCTAGGTGGTAACTGTTTGCACAGTCCCGAGTGTCCGGACATAATAACAAATACAAATAGCTGATCCAGTAAGGATCCCGTTAATGCGCGCATATAAACACACCAATTAATATCTTTCATACTGATAAACAAACATGCGGGTACAACTCTATCATAGCATATATTTACTACATGATTTCTATCATAATTACTCTCTTACTTTTACAACATTTCTACTCGTCATAAACATGGGCTATCATATCATAACATACATTTGCATACATATTTAAGATCACCAATACACGTTTAAAACAAACAATGGTTAGCACCACTTACTGAGCCTCATGGGAAACCGGTACTCACCTTAAGTTCACGATTAGCTAACACAACGATCAACGCCTTCCGGTTCTTCAAGAACGCCTAACATATCACACAACACTGGGTTATCACTTAACATTCAAAAGCCTTCGTTAAAATACGCGTCACAATTCTAACAACATTGGACAGGGTCCTACGGCCGCAGAAGATAAGGCCTACGGCCGCAGAAGACCAAACAACACTACTACGGCCATAGAGAACATCCCCTACACCAGCATAAGTAGTTCTTTGGGTTTCTAAGGTCGTAGGTTATGTACCCACGCCCGTAGGCTTCGTTCCATCACCCGTAGGTGGTAAACTACATAAAACACACTCCTACGGCCGCAGAAACCTTTTCCTACGGCCACAGAAGACTTAATTTCAATAACCCTGAAAAACACCCTCCTACGGCCGTAGGAACATTCTCCTACGGGGGTAGGAACTAAATTTCTACAAATCTGAAAAACACCCCCCTACGGGGGTAGGAACTTTTTCCTACGGGGGTAGGGAGGGTCTGCACAGCAGACTTCGTCCCTGTTCTACGACAGCTTCTGAAAATCCCGTTTTTAACCACTTTAATCGATCTAAAACTCAATTCTAACTACTCATACACATTACTAAACATCATTTGGAGCTTACCACCACTTTAAACATCAAAACCCATCACAAGAACATAATTTACACCATCAAAATGGTGATTCCTTCCTCATATGACAAAACTAGGTTTCCACATGGAAAAATACTTACAATTTAGTTGAAGAACATCAATTAGTACGTGTAGTCGCTACTGGGATCACAAGCAATTCACTTGTTTCTTGATTTTTTCTCCAACAATCAAGAGAGCTAGTGTGTGTGTGTTTGCAAATACGTAAAAGTGTATGAGTATACACTGTGTTTGGGTTTCAACTCAACAGGGGATAAGGACACACACACACAAACCGACTTAAGTGGATTTAATACCCCACGATGGTATTTTGTTCCCCTTTTCAACTTACAACTTGTCACACGCTAACTCGTTTCAAACAACGGGGATATCTATGAAACCATTACGCGAAACCATTTAACATTCTATCACTTTTACTTGTTAATCTTAACTTTCATATGGCACCTCATATATCCACTTTAATTAACTAAGACATAAAGTAAAGTAAAGTAAAGTAACACCCAATACCGTTATCCACGGGTTATGGGTCCCAATACCGTTTGCACGGTGTATGGGGGAGGTTGAGATGTAGACACCCATACCTCTACCTATGGTAGAGAGGATGCTTCCAGTTCTACTAAATGTAGAAAAGGACCTCCGGCCTTGCAAGGATTGAGGATCGAACCCTTGACCTCTGTCTCCAGAGGCAAGGGTGATAACCACTTGATCCAACCTTGCTTGTTAAAACAACCATTAAAATATTTATTTAAAGTCAAGGTACAACTACTTGAGCATATGTACTACTAGGCCCATTTTGAGAATGTTACAGTTAAAGGACCATTGGTGCAATTAACTCTTTATTTTATGAGTTCAGATTTTGAAATGTTTGACAAAATTCTGGAATCATAGTAGGAAAAATGATATATCGTCATATTTTTTCCTCCTACTCACAATAAGATGATATGTGGAGTCCACTCATTCTCTTTCTTCACCTCCATTGATTTTGACACTTGTGTTGATATTGTGAGTAAGAGGATAAATAAGAGAAAAAAGTAGGAAGATTTATCACTTATCATAGTAGAATTGCAAATTTAAATTTTCACATATACAATAATGTCACACTGTCTTTTCTTCTGAGCAGTTTACATGTGTTAGAAGGTTAGCCAAGAAAACAAGATAATTTTTTGAAATCAAATATGTAGTAATACATTAACTTCAAGATTGTTACTGATACCTGCATGGTGCATTCAGATTCAACATTCTCAAGATCCTAAAACACAGTTGTTGATATCTAGTAGTTGAAGTTCACCTTGTTTCTTTATAGAGACCCCTAATTGCATTCCAACCGAAACAAGGGTCTCTAGAGATCTTGCGCTATTAGCCAAAAGGTCCTCATCAAGTGCAATCGAGTCCTGAAAAGTTATTCGCAATACCTAATCTTTTAATATAAATAAAAGACGAATCTTCATTGGTTTAATCAGCAACTCCTACATTTCATTTAGTCAAAATAAATCCTAACTATTTCTTTTGGTTAATATTAGAACTTGATATTGACTTTAAATGGTCAAATTTAAAACTTAATTTAGACTTTAGATGGTTGACTTTAAATCAATTTAATTTATTTTAAACTATTTCTCTAATTCAAATTTCTTATCCACTACATTAATTTAGAAATAAATATATTAAATCTTCTACATCCATAATTCATACTATAAAAATTCAAATTGTTTGTCCTTATCTACGTTTATTATACTCGTAATACAAATCCTATCATAATTGAATTTTACATCCTTCTAAAGTTGTCTATCATTTGTTTTTCTATGACGACTAAAATTAATATTAAATTTATTTTAATTTTTAAGAAAGTCTAAGATTGAGCTATTATTTCATTCATACAAAACAATCATATATTTAGCTAAGCATATATAAAATAATACTTTTACATAAATTATTAGACTTCATTGGTCAGATTGTCCTTTAACTTAACAATTTCTGCCGATCAAGTCCTTTGACTTCAAAAGTGGTGAAGACGGTCCTTTATGAACCATTATGTGGCAAGGATTGTCCTTTCGATGAAGAACGTGAACTGGTATGGAGCAAATGATAGTATCGAGATATAGAAACAGTAATTAAGAACATAGAACTGAAATCAAATGTGATAAAGAACTGAATCAAGAACAATGATAACCTCAATCAACCATAAATGGAAGATTGATCCAGGGCATAGCCCTCTCTCAATAGTTAAAAGCTATGAGCCAACTCAATGAGCTAATCTCTCTAATTTCTACCTGACTAACAAAACGGACTCACCTCCTTTATTTAAAGCCAATACCTCTAACTAATTACTAAACATATTACTATTATACCCCTTCTAGAATATACTATCAATTCCCTATCATTACTCCTGTCATCGAAAAAGTCTTGTCCTCAAGACTTGCTTCCAACGAGTGTGATAACCTGGTGGTTTCGGCGGTTTACGAGGACCCGGAGGCTTATGATCATGAAACAGGCACGGGTAAACAAGGAAGTGTCCGAAATATGGGGGTTTGAGTGGTTTACAACCCCATACAACATACAAAATCTTCATAAACAAACACGGATCGGGTGGTTTCCCCGGAGGTAAATAACAAACACGAATTTCCCCAAACAAACAATAGTCCCCATTGCCATCCTCATTGTCATCATTCCCGAATAACTGAGGCACATAGGAAGCAACCAATAAATCCATATAATCGGGTGGTTTCCGATGTTTAATGCCCATACAACCATGCAATGTGCTCTGTTGTACTCAACAAATTCAGCCCAAAACTATCATCAAACAACTTAGATGCACTCCAAAAAACTGACTCTGAATACTCATCCATAAAAAACTCTACCGTAGGTGTTTCCAATCCAATGGATTGTTGAGGTTTCGCCATCACCGTTGTAGTCGTCCTGTGATAATCAGCATCGGTGTCTTCTTCCTCAGTCGATACCATCACCGGAGAATCAGCTTCCAACAAAACATCTCTATTCCCCTGTTGAGACTTGACGCTCGACGAAGACCAATCTGTAGTATCTCCCTCACCAGAATAAATCGAAACGGAAATACCACTAGATTCAACAGCACCAGAATTGAAAATCGATTCCGCACCAGAAACGTGTAATGTACCTGAATTCTTCATCCATGCCATCATGAATTTGCGAAATTCAATTTCCTTTACCCGACCGGCCTCCAAAACCTTAATAGCAGCTTTGATTTCACAAACATCTGACTGGAGGCATTGAATCTGCTTCTCGTGAAGATCCAAACGAGACTGAATCGATTGTGCTTCCATTTATGATGAAAACGTGAACTGAACAGATCGTGAAATCAATATTTTCCAAAGCAACAGCAATTAGAAATCAAATCGATTGAGATTGCTGAATCCGCGCACTAAACAAATCGAACAGTTACCAAATCTGCTCACCTTACAAATTCTGCATACCTTCCAATTCGATAGTTTCCCGATTTAAGAGTTTCCAAAACGAAACTTACCAAATCGACAAAGTCCAAATTAAAGAATTCCAAAACGAAACTTACCAAATCGGCAATTTCCAAATTGGCAAGTCATTTACTAAAAAAACGTGAACTGAAATTAATGATCACTGAAAACTCGAACAAAATGGGAACGAAACCTGTAATGGAGACTGAAATTGATGTAGACAGATCGTGAATAAGAGAGTGTCATGGTCGGCGAATTGGAATCGTGAGTACTGAAATTGAACAAATCGACAAGCATTTCCGAAGCGAGACTGCAATTGGATCCCAAAAACAAATCGACAGTGGAGGAGCAATCACGACCGGCAGAAGCACCAAAAAACGCAATAAAGGAGCAATCGGCAGAACGTGAGAAGCGAAATTGAGAGTGCTCGATCACTTTGAAGTTGAACAAATCGGAGATCGCCCGGACAAAACACGGCAGGTCAAGGGCAGGTCGGACCAATGATGAAGAACGTGAACTGGTATGGAGCAAATGATAGTATCGAGATATAGAAACAGTAATTAAGAACATAGAACTGAAATCAAATGCGATAAAGAACTAAATCAAGAACAATGATAACCTCAATCAACCATAAATGGAAGATTGATCCAGGGCATAGTCCTCTCTCAATACCTAAAAGCTATGAGCCAACTCAATGAGCTAATCTCTCTAATTTCTACCTAACTAACAAAATGGACTCACCTCCTTTATTTAAAGCCAATGCCTCTAACTAACTACTAAACATATTACTATTATACCCCTTCTAGAATATACTATCAATTCCCTATCATTACTCCTGCCTTCGAAAAAGTCTTGTCCTCAATACTTGCTTCCAACGAGTGTGATGATCAAGTGGTTTCGGCGATTTACGAGGACTCGGAGGCTGATGATCATGAAACAGGCACGGGTAAACAAGGAAGTGTCCGCAATATGGTGGTTTCAGTGGTTTACAACCCCATACAACATACGAAATCTTCATAAACAAACACGAATCTGGTGGTTTCCCCAAAGGTAACTCACAAATACGAATTTCCCCAAACAACAATAGTCCTCATTGCCATCCTCATTGTCATCATTCCCCAATAACTGAGGCACATAGGAAGCAACCAATAAATCCATATAATCTGGTGGTTTCCGATGTTTAATGCCCATACAACCTGGGAAATCCAAAAAACATGCAATGTGCTCTGTTGTACTCAACAAATTGAGCCCAAAACTATCATCAAACTTAGATGCACTCCAAAAAACTGACTCTGAATACTCATCCATAAAGAGCAATCGGCAGAACGTGAGAAGCGAAATTGAAAGTGCTGGATCACTTTGAAGTTGAACATATTGGAGATCGCCCAGACAAAACACGGCAGGTCAAGGGCAGGTCGGACCAATGATGAAGAACGTGAACTGGTATGGAGCAAATGATAGTATCGAGATATACAAACAGTAATTAAGAACATAGAACTGAAATCAAATGCGATAAAGAACTAAATCAAGAACAATGATAACCTCATTCAACCATAAATGGAAGATTGATCGAGGGCTGTGCCCTGGATCAATGAGCCCTCTCTAATAGCTATGAGCCAACTCAATGAGCTAATCTCTCTAATTTCTACCTAACTAACAAAATGGACTCACCTCCTTTGTTTAAAGCCAATGCCTCTAACTAACTACTAAACATATTACTATTATACCCCTTCTAGAATATACTATCAATTCCCTATCAGTACTTCTGCCCGAAAAAAAGTCTTGTCCTCAAGACTTGCTTCCAACGAGTGTGATGATCTGGTGGTTTCGGCGGTTTACGACCCGGAGGCTGATGATCATGAAACAGGCACGGGTAAACAAGGAAGTGTCCGAAATATGGGGGTTTGAGTGGTTTACAACCCCATACAACATACAAAATCTTCATAAACAAACACGGATCGGGTGGTTTCCCCGGAGGTAAATAACAAACACGAATTTCCCCAAACAAACAATAGTCCCCATTGCCATCCTCATTGTCATCATTCCCGAATAACTGAGGCACATAGGAAGCAACCAATAAATCCATATAATCGGGTGGTTTCCGATGTTTAATGCCCATACAACCATGCAATGTGCTCTGTTGTACTCAACAAATTCAGCCCAAAACTATCATCAAACAACTTAGATGCACTCCAAAAAACTGACTCTGAATACTCATCCATAAAAAGCAATCGGCAGAACGTGAGAAGCGAAATTGAAAGTGCTGGATCACTTTGAAGTTGAACATATTGGAGATCGCCCAGACAAAACACGGCAGGTCAAGGGCAGGTCGGACCAATGATGAAGAACGTGAACTGGTATGGAGCAAATGATAGTATCGACATATACAAACAGTAATTAAGAACATAGAACTGAAATCAAATGTGATAAAGAACTAAATCAAGAACAATGATAACCTCATTCAACCATAAATGGAAGATTGATCCAGGGCACAGCCCTCTCTCAATAGCTAAAAGCTATGAGCCAACTCAATGAGCTAATCTCTCTAATTTCTACCAAACTAACAAAATGGACTCACCTCCTTTGTTTAAAGCCAATGCCTCTAACTAACTACTAAACATATTACTATTATACCCCTTCTAGAATATACTATCAATTCCCTATCAGTACTTCTGCCCGAAAAAAAGTCTTGTCCTCAAGACTTGCTTCCAACGAGTGTGATGATCTGGTTGTTTCGGCGGTTTACGAGGACCCGGAGGCTGATGATCATGAAACAGGCACGGGTAAACAAGGAAGTGTCCGAAATATGGGGGTTTGAGTGGTTTACAACCCCATACAACATACAAAATCTTCATAAACAAACACGGATCTGGTGGTTTCCCCGGAGGTAAATAACAAACAAGAATTTCCCCAAACAAACAATAGTCCCCATTGCCATCCTCATTGTCATCATTCCCGAATAACTGAGGCACATAGGAAGCAACCAATAAATCCATATAATCTAGTGGTTTCCGATGTTTAATGCCCATATAACCTGGGAAATCCAAAAAACATGCGATGTGCTCTGTTATACTCAACAAAATCAGCCCAAAACTATCATCAAACAACTTAGATGCACTCCAAAAAACTGACTCTGAATACTCATCCATAAAAAAACTCTACCGTAGGCGTTTCCAATCCAATGGATTGTTGAGGTTTCGCCATCACCGTTGTAGTCGTCCTGTGATAATCAGCATCGGTGTGTTCTTCCTCGGTCGATACCATCATCGGAGAATCAACATCCATCAACACCTCTCTATTCCCCTGTTGGACTTGACGCTCGACGAAGACCAATCTGTAGTATCTCCCTCACCAGAATGAATCGAAACGGAAATACCACTAGATTCAACAGCACCAGAATTGAAAATCGATTCCACACCAGAAACGTGTAATGTACCTGAATTCTTCATCCACACCATTATGAATTTGCGAAATTCAATTTCCTCTACCCGATCGGCCTCCAAAACCTTAATAGCAGCTTTGATTTCACAAACATCCGATTGGAGGCAATGAATCTGCTTCTCGTTAAGATCCAAACGAGACTGAATCGATTGTGCATCCATTCATGATGAAAACATGAACTGAACAGATCATGAAATCAATTGTTTTCAAAGCAACAACAGCAATTAGAAATCAAATCGATTGAGCTTGCTAAATCCGCGCACTTAACAAATCGAACAGTTTCCAAATCTGCGCACCTTCCAAATCGATAGTTTCCCGATTTAAGAGTTTCCAAAACGAAACTTACCAAATCGACAATGTCCAAATTAAAGGTTTCCAAAACGAAACTTACCAAATCGGCAATTTCCAAATTGGCAAGTCGTTTTTTAAAAAAACGTGAACTGAAATTGATGATCACTAAAAACTCGAACAGAATGGGAACGAAACCTGTAATGGAGACTGAAATAGATGCAGACCGATCGTGAACAGCAACTAGCAACGAGCGACAACAGAAATTGAATCGGATATTGACAATCGATTGTTGGTAGAGCGTGTCATGATCGGCGGAATTGGAATCGTGAGTACTAAAATTGAACAGATCAACAAGCATTTCCGAAGCGAGACTGCAATTGGATCCCAAAAACAAATCGATGGTGGAGGAGCAATCACGACTGGCACAAGCAACAAAAAAACGCAATAAAAGAGCAATCTGCAGAACGTGAGAAGCGTAATTGAGAGTGCTGGATCACTTTGAAGTTGAACAGATCGGAGTTCGCCCAGACAAAATACGGCAGGTCAAGGGCAGGTCGGACCAATGATGAAGAACGTGAACTAGTATGGAGAAACTGATAGTATCGAGATATAGAAACAGTAATTAAGAACAAAGAACTGAAATCAAATGCGATAAAGAACTAAATCAAGAACAATGATAACCTCAATCAACCATAAATGGAAGATTGATCCAGGGCACAGCCCTCTCTCAATAGCTAAAAGCTATGAGCCAACTCAATGAGCTAATCTCTCTAATTTCTGCCTGACTAACAAAATTGACTCACCTCCTTTGTTTAAAGCCAATGCCTCTAACTAACTACTAAACATATTACTATTATACCCCTTCTAAAATATACTATCAATTCCCTATCATTACTCATGCGTGAGAAAAAGTCTTGTCCTCAAGACTTGCTTCTAACGACTGTGATGATCTGGTGGTTTCGGCGGTTTACGAGGACCCGGAGGCTGATGATCATGAAACAGGCACGGGTGTCCGCAATATGGGGGTTTGAGTGGTTTACAACCCCATATAACATACAAAATCTTCATAAACAAACATGGATCTGGTGGTTTCCCCGGAGGTAAATCACAAACACGAATTTCCCCAAACAAACAATAGTCCCCATTGCCATCCTCATTGTCATCATTCCCGAATAACTGAGGCAAATAGGAAGCAACCAATAAATCCATATAATCTGGTTGTTTCCGATGTTTAATGCCCATACAACCTCGGATATCCAAAAAACATGCAATGTGCTCTGTTGTACTCAACAAATTCAGCCCAAAACTATCATCAAACAACTTAGATGCACTCCAAAAAACTGACTCTGAATACTCATCCATAAAAAACTCTACCGTAGGCGTTTCCAATCCAATGGATTGTCCAAGGTTTCGCCATCACCGTTGTAGTCGTCCTGTGATAATCAGCATCGGTGTGTTCTTCCTCAGTCGATACCATCACCGGAGAATCAACATCCAACAACACCTCTCTATTCCCCTGTTGAGACTTGACGCTCGACAAAGACCAATCTGTACTATCTCCCTCACCAAAATGAATCGAAACGGAAATACCACTAGATTCAACAGCACCAGAATTGAAAATCGATTCCGCACCAGAAATGTGAAATGTACCTGAATTCTTCATCCACGCCATTATGAATTTGCGAAATTCAATTTCCTCTACCCGATCGGCCTCCAAAAACTTAATAGCAGCTTTGATTTCACAAACATCCAATTGGAGGCATTGAATCTGCTTCTCGTGAAGTTCCAAACAAGACTGAATCGATTGTGCTTCCATTCATGATGAAAACGTGAACTGAACAGATCGTGAAATCAATTGTTTCCAAAGCAACAACAGCAATTACAAATCAAATCGATTGAGCTTGCTAAATCCGCGCACTTAACAAATCGAACAGTTTCCAAATCTGCGCACCGTCCAAATCGATAGTTTCCCGATTTAAGAGTTTCCAAAACGAAACATACCAAATCAACAATGTCCAAATTAAAGGTTTCCAAAACAAAACTTACCAAATCGAAAATTTCCAAATTGGCAAGTCGTTTACTAATAAAACGTGAACTGAAATTGATGATCACTGAAAACTCGATCATAATGGGAACGAAACCTGTAATGGAGACTGAAATTGATGCAGACAGATCGTGAACAGCAACTAGCAACGAGCGACAACAGAAATTGAATCGGATATTGACAATCGATTGTTGGTAGAGTGTGTCATGGTCGGCGAATTGCTTGGTTTAAAAAAGCGCGAGGCGCTTCGAAGCGTTGAAGGTCTAGAAGCCGAGGCGTGATGCGTGAAGCGTGAAGCGCGTGCATCACGTATGTGAGGCGTCCAGTATTAAACAAATACTTGTAATTTTAATACTAGTATCACACATAACATATTTTGCAACACCAAGAGTTTAAGTACTTCACTTAATCACTAATAACCAAAAGTAGTTCTAAAACAATTGTAACAGATACACACTACACACAAAAACAGATACACACTACACATTAATACACTAATTAAACACACAAAAGTACACCGATTTGAAGTTTGAACTTTGAAGATAAAAAACATTTGCACACTGATCAAAATTGTTAGAAGTGTAATACAGTTGTATTTACTTTAACATACTTTAACAAAGTGCTGTAGAATAGTGATATTACACCTAGATAAGCACACGGTTGTCTTATATTTGTAATATATATATATATATATATATATATATATATATATATATATATATATATATATATATATATATATATATATATATATATATATATATATTATATTCTCTGAATAGAAACATAGATTTCATACCATTTTATCTGATTACAAAAATTAAAAAAGGATACCTACACACATACGTACGCAAACTTCAACTAAACAGAGGAAGAGCTTCAATTTTTAATGGAGCTTGACACTTCAATCGAGCATAGGAAGGGAAGAAGAGCTTCAATTTAAGAAACTTGCTGGGCTGCAACTTCAAAAACCGATTGAGCAGGGCTGCTTCATCGAACCGACAGAGAGAAGAAGAGAGGAAGAGCTTGCAACGTCGATCGAACGGGGCTGCTTCATCAAAAACTTCGATCGAACATGTACGTCGGAAGGGAATTGGGACCGTAAATGACCTAAAAGGCCCGACTATTAGCAACCTAATTCGGATCTACAAAACCCAATTTAGACTTACAAAACCCAGCCTAATGGAATTCTAAGCCCAGGTTGGAACCTACGTGAAGCGCTAAAAGCGCCTGATGCGCGCAACACGTGAGGCGCAGCGCCTCACACCGCCTCGTCTCAATCGCATCGCCTCGCATACAGGATGCGTTTTCTCCAGCGCTACGCATCGCCTCGAGCGCCTCAACGCCTCAGGCGCGCTTTTTTAAACCAAGGCGAATTGGAATCGTGAGTACTGAAATTGAACAGATCGACAAGCACTTCCGAAGTGAGACTGCAATTGGATCCCAAAAACAAATCGACAGTGGAGGAGCAATCACGACCGGCAGAAGCACCAAAAAAACGCAATAAAGGAGCAATCGGCAGAACGTGAGAAGCGAAATTGAGAGTGTTGGATAACTTTGAAGTTGAACAAATCGGAGATCGCCCAAACAAAACACGGCAGGTCAAGGGCAGGTCGGACCAATGATGAAGAACGTGAACGGGTATGGAGCAAATGATAGTAACGAGATATAGAGACAGTAATTAAGAACATAGAACTGAAATCAAATGCGATAAAGAACTAAATCAAGAACAATGATAACCTCAATCAACCATAAATGGAAGATTGATCCAGGGCACAGCCCTCTCTCAATAGCTAAAAGTTGTGAGCCAACTCAATGAGCTAATCTCTCTAATTTCTTCCTGACTAACAAAATGGACTCACCTCCTTTATTTAAAGCCAATGCCTCTAACTAACTGCTAAACATATTACTATTATACCCTTCTAGAATATACTATCAATTCCCTATCACTAACAGATTCCGTTTTTCATCTCCGTTAAAACAAGGTAAAATGACAATTTTACCCTTGTTTTTATTATTTCTTCATCGAATTAAATTTATTAATATTTATTATATGTTTACCACCATTTTTGAACTTAACAACCATTTCAAAGTCGGCCTCATTCTCTCACTGGCCAACCACCACCACCATCTCTATCGCGGGCAACCACCACCACCACTATATCATCCTCCTCATAGTCACATAGTTCGCTCATATTGCCACGATCTGCGATCCGATCGTTTCGTTCCCAATCGTGGTACGAAATCGATCCCATCGCTAGTTGGATCGCAAGTCGGAACGATGATCGAATCGATCCAATCGGTCTTCAATTCGCGAATAGGAACGCGTTTAGGATCGATCCAAATATAAAAAACCCGAAATGGTAAGGAATCGAAGAGATGGAACGCTGATTTCACTGCCTTCTTTGTGCAAACAAATCGGTAACATTACCTTGTGGCAAAACATAACCTTTTTCGTGGGAACCTCCGTCTCCGTCATCATCTTCGTTGACGCCTCTGTGCCATTTTCGAATTCACAGCCTTCCATCTTCATCGGTGATTGGAGAAGTATGTAGCATCATATAATACACACTACAGATCATTTAAAATTTTTCTATCGGGTGTCCTCACCCATTTAATGTACACTTTTTTCCAGATTGAAGAACATTAAATGCATCCCCTTCAAGTCTTTTAAGTCTTTAACTACCACTTATACACTCTTTAAATGCCTGACCTTCTAAATACTTAAATATTTAAAAAATATATAAGCATGTTATATTTATAGATTTTAAACAAATAATTTAAAATATATTATATTACTTCAGATACATAAGATAGCAACAGTGCAACACTAAACAAATTTGGTTTTTAGCTGTGGTTTATAATTTCTGTTTATATTTGTGTCACTCATTTAGTTTTTTTTAACTAGAAAGCTTATTTAAGGTTTGGTTCCTGGAATCTGTTTTTGGTATTGGGTACACCATACCAAAACATAGGGTACAGCGTACCAGATGCGTACCGAAATGAACCTACCCCCCTCCGTACCGGATACGCCTAACCTAGCGAACCGCGTTCCCGATCCTCGTTCCCGTACCAAAGCAATCCGCAAACTATGTGACTATGATCCTCCTATCTCTCTCTTTCACTCTTCCTCTCTCTTCCTCTCTCTCTCTCTCTCGATCTATTTCTCTCACGGTAACCACCACCATCGAGGCCTCCCCTTCAAACACTCATCCCTCCTCCCTCTGTGTTTCTCTCACTGTAAAACCACCACCGCCAGCGCCTTCAAACACTCATCCCTCCTCTCTCTATGTTTCTCTATCATGGCGAAAACACCACCACCACCGCCACCTCCGCCTCATCTTCAAACAATTTGGGGTACAGATCTAGGGTTTTCAAACGACTGGGGTACAAATCTAGGGTTTTCACACGATTTGGGTACAGATTTAGGGTTTGAGTTTCTTTGTATGTATGGAGGATGAGTGAGAGACAGAGGAGAGTGAGAGATAAAGAAGGAGAGTGAGAACAGAGGAGAGATAAAGAGAGAGAGAAGAGTGTGGCGGTAGTCGATGGTGGCAGTGGCGGTGGCGTCTTCTTATGGGAGGATAAGGAGAGTGAGAGACAAATGAAAGATTGAACAAAGAGTACGATGGGGTGGCAATGACTGTGAAGGTGGCGATGGCAGTTGATGGTGCTTGAAGATAGGGAGGCCGCAATGGCGGTGGCAGTTGCGGTGCTCAGAGGTGGGGTGTCCGATCTTCAAGAGGGATGAAAGATAGTGAGAGTGTGTAAGAGAGATATTGTGTATCAGTGTCTGTTGTATGGAGAGAATAGAGAGATTGTCTTTTCATTTAAAAAAGATAGTTTTATATTTATTAATTAAAAATTTTAGGGGAAAATGATTATAAAAAATTGGTAAAAAGACCAAATTACCCTTGATTTAACTGACTTTAGTAACGACCAACGTTAGAAAACCTTGCCACAAAATGGTTCATAAAGTACTGTCTCGCCACTTTTGAAGTCAAAGGACTAAATCAGCAGATGTAGCTAAGTTAAATGATCATTTGACCAATTAACTTTAAATAATTATGGCTACATGTGTTTACACAGACGTTTAAACTAGTATGATCATATTTTTGTTTTTTGCATGTGTGCAACTCATGTTAGATAAACTTTGTTATAGATCGAAGCTCGTATCATGTACTGTAAATTTGTATTTGTATGGTACAAGTTGGGTAATAAGTTTTGTATTTTTCCCATTTTATGGTAGAAAGTTAAATAAATCATTCATTTAGATGAGTTAGATCGTGAGTTAATAACGATATTAGCTAATTGAATATAGAACACTTGGATACTAACCTTTTCAAACACACAAATGACCGTACTTCCACCAAAAGAGAAATAGCCAAACTGTAACATTAACAGAAGAGAGCAAGGAATAAATAGACAAAGAAAAGAAAAGTGTAAGGTAATAGCAAGTGATGAAGAGTATTTTTAACCTCGTCTCCTTTCTGCACGTAGTCTCCCTTATTTTTAGTAAATGTAATACTGCCAACCATCGTTGCTCCAATTGCCACTAAAGCTACCTACACTCGAGTTTTAATTAAAGGTCAAATTAATTAACATAGGTGAAATTGCAGTAAAATATTCGGCCCCGCTTTAAAAAAGATGTCACATGAAAATTTCAATAACTCTACTTTAACATTCATATGAAATTAATTTTTCATCATTGTCATCAATATAAAAATGTGATGATATTGTGCCTGCGCCAGTTTGTGGTTAATGAAGGCTATGTATGACAGACCTTGCCAAAATCTGCAGTTGATATGATAGATACAGCCCGCTTGTTCTCTGTGAAAACATTGCAATACTTGCTATTCACCGCAATGGGATTAACCTAAAATTAATCAATAAAGTAATTTTCAGCAATACATACATATACAAATATAAAAATAATAAAAATTAAATCAGAAAGGACAAGCAAAAAGTATTCATATAATACAATCTGACCCTGTACATACCGTGTATAAGCATCCAGGAATATCAACAATCTGCTCAATAGTTCCAGAAACTGGAAAATGGAAACGATGGTAGTCCTGCCATATTTTGTACAACTTTAGGTTTCTAGCTACTAATTTTCAACCAATTGGAGAGATAATTTCTTACATAACAAGTCAAAAAAAGTCAGCTATTCTTGTGATGGATACTATGAGAAACCAGAAGCTGTTAAGTCATTTACCTGTGGTGCCAAGCGAAATATTACCAGAGTTCCATCAATGAAAGCATTAGAGCATGAGATATTACCCAAAAGACCTTTCACTGAAAACTTTGTACCCTACAAGTTACAAGGAAAGGCAAAAAAAATTTCAGTTAACTGAATATTCAACAAAGTTTCACTACATATATATTAGTAATAGTGATGGAAATTTCGACTCGTTTCCTCATTAATGGGTCAACGTGGATTTTATCTTTATTTCAAAAGGATCATATAAAAAAATTGTTAAAAGTTGGACGGCCGAACAGATGGAATGTTGCTTACAGACTATTTTGACACATACAACCACCAAAATCAATTTAGTTATTGCTGTAATAATTGTTTCTGTAATCATAGATAATATATGTAATAATAACTTATTAAAAAATCAGAAAAGAAAAAAACCGAAGTGTTTATGGTCAACCAAACTCGAACAAGCCCGTTTTGACTCAAGCTTAGAAAAATGACCAACCCATTTTAACATGTTACCCAACTTGCCTGACCCATCCATGTTGCCACCCAGAACCACCCTACATATATTGACAGCTGTTTTTTTCTGGGTCAACCACGAGCCATTCTAATTCTCTTCAGGATTGTTCAACACGAATGTCAACCTCAAAAATACATAATTTTCACATTAACATATTGCAGCGGGAAGCGGTTAAAGATACCTTGATCCAGAGTCTGAGACTTTCTTCGGCTGTTCTAAATGCCATTAAACGGCAATCAGCAGCACAGACTGCAATATCATCACGTCCCACACAGGCAACTGGTCGTGCTCCAGGTTTCAGCTCTCTTATAAAAAACTCATTAAAAGTCTGCATAAAGCTCTCTTGTAAAAAGTACATTCAAATTTGAAGTTGCTAGTAGAAACAAGAAAGGTGACTTGCCTTAAAATGATCTATAGGATACTTGACTTCAGCCAAATTAATTTGATCCTAGAATATAGATAAGTCTGTTAAATCAGAAACATGAAAAAGTAAATTATAAACTTAGAATCAATTTATTGTAAAGGCAATAAGAAAGGTAAATCAACTTTTTAGTATGACAAAGGACTGTCACTATCAGTGTTATAGAAGAAAGACTAAACATTGACGAATTGGATTATAGCTTCATAAGTAGATACTAATATATGAAAGCAATTGATTGATGTATGGCAAAAGGTGTATAACATTAGCAAAACTCTCTGTAAATAATAAGGATAAAGTAATAAATCTCTGATCCCAGATGGGCCCATAGAATTATAGAATAGATTATGAACACCATCTTCCAAATAATATAAATGAAAGAAAAGGCCCACAGGATAATAACTTTAAATTTAAAAATAAAAAATAAAAAATCAGCTTGCCTTGAAGAACTTGAGAAATGCTGGTATGTCTTTAGCAGATTCAACCGAACTCATTTTCTTTCCCTGCTTTTCTGATATGCTTTGCAATATTTGTTTTGCTCCTGCACCCAATGGATCACCAAACAAAGGAGAGTGTTGGATACATTAATATATAAAATATATATTAAAAAGAAAATAAATCACCTTTATCCATAATGCCAAGTCCTACTTTAGATTGATATATCGCTCTCATTGATAAAACTATTTTTCCATCAATTATTTCCTCTACAAGCCTCTTTTTCTTCCGGTCAAAAACCACAATATGTGAAGCGCTTGAACCAGAGTTCAAGCCAACATCATAAGATGAAACATGGGCCCATTCAGATAGTTTAAACATCCACCTTCAAAGCCAAAGACATGGATGTAAAACTAGAGTCAAAAATCATTACCATAAGAAAAAAAAAGTAAAAAATAGAAAAAAAAAATGATTGAACCAATAATGGAAACAATCTCACCCGTAAGAAGCCTGTTTATCAGTTAAGAATCCTCCGGTCATAACCTGGTTCCCTGTGCCTTCATCGAAACAGAGTGACATATGAATCATTGAATTAAGCTTATCTGATATTTCAAGAAGCTCCCCACAAACAGGGCAACAATTAATGAGTGGCTCCCTGCAACGAAATGATAAAAAGGAAAAAAGGCCTTAGAAAAGGTAAACTGTAACACTATTATCAAGTAACATTAACTGTATCCAAGAAGTTAGGAAATCACGTTGAATTTTATCAAATGTGCAAAAGTGGTAATAGTAGCATGATATCATGTATTCATGTGGACATACTTTTCTTGTTGTAGAGCAAGAAGTGTAGCTAACTCATCCATGCTAACAACACCATCTCCGTTTTCATCAGCTGCTTTGAAGAGCTCCTCTTTCTAGTAGAAAATGTGTAAAATTAATTGAAAAGTCAAAAGAATTTAACATAATTGTGGAATTAAGTCCGTATGTGAGAGAAAGATCTCTGTGTGCAATATAATATTCAGGTTCAAACCTTTCTTGCTGCTAGTTGATTACCAAATGCATCTACTAGGTCTGAAAACTCGGGGAACGACAATTTCCCATCACCATTGTAATCCTGCATGATTAAAAAAGGTCACAACTCACAAGTTCTTAAACTTTTTTGGGAATAAACTTGTCATATTTCAACTACATGATAAGAGATGATCCCAAACATACAACTATAGACAAGATGCGTCTTGCGAAACTTTTCTCTGTTTCAATCGGGTCCTGAAAATGAGAGAGTTAAATGTTTAAGATGGAAATGAAATGAAATAAGATGAGATGAAATGAAATGAAAATGAGAATTCCTTGGAGCTCACCTCGACAGAACATGAAACAGATATTTTTCCAACCACTACACTCGATGATGATGGATCAAATAACTGAAACACCTCGATTTCAGAATCTGATACCTGCTAAACATTAAGACAGAAAAAAGAAACTGTCAGAGATAGTAAAGAGAATAATGTAAAGCCAATGCAGGAATGAAGATTGATTAGAAATTAAGAGAGAATTATGAATGAGTTAAAACAGTTTATAAAAAACTTACTCGATCGAGGAATTCGAAAAGATCAATCTCACAATACCCAATTAGGTTGTTCTTTGATAGTCTGTTGGTCTGCATCACAAGAACGGCAACGAAGTTTAAACATTTAAAAGTGATAGCTCAAGTAGATAAAGTCATAAAGCAATAAGAATAATTCACAATGATATCAGCAATTGTTAAAAACCTCGAAAACTGAGACTTTTGCAATGTGTGGTCCATTCTTCTCCAAAACAAACTTTTTCTCCTGCAGAAGAACAATGAATGTTGTGTCATTGTGTAAACCAATCCTAGCTTTTGCTTGGCCTAGCACGGATTCTAAATTTCTCGGCATTTAATTATTGATAAAGAAGACTAAATTAAAGGCATGCCCGGTTCCACCAAGCTCCTCATCTAAGTTACTAACATACTAGAAGATCTTGATACTAACTTCAAGTAATCATGCAAACAAAGTCAACACTTAAACATATCAAGTTTAGCATGGCATGCATAAAATGTAGAATCAATCAAGTGTCTAGGATTACATAAACCTGGCATTAATTTACAGATTTTGGCCTCTGACCTGCATTCGCAGTGCATCTAATTATCCATTTTTTTTGGTTGTTCAATAAAGACAAACAGAAACCATCCCATGTAGTCCAATGATGAACACTAAAGTTGAGGGAAAGTTGAGTGGGGTTGAGTGTATTAAACTAATTGCCCTGTAAAGATTCCTAAATTATCTTGATCTTAAAAAAGGAAAGCATTTGATGCCTCAAGTACAAATGACATATAAAAAATAATGGATAGAGATTTACTTACAGATTTCCATGCAGGCTTATCGGTCCTGCACAAAATCCAAAAGAAGTAAATCTTATAAGACATAATAGTTATGATTAAAAAAATTTGTTATCCTTATTATAAAGTTGCAATTGTTTGATTCTTCAAAGCCTAAAGATGTAAAGCTCTCCATATTAAATCTTATGGTTACTCTCGAAGAGCTCTTCATAATCAAACCCCAAACCATGAAATTGCTTCAAATAATTACACATTGTATTAAGTTTGAGAAACGGTGAGAAGAAATTACAGAAAACCTAAAAACAGAAGTTCTTATACTTAACTGATCAGAAACGTCAGTGCGAAAAGTCTGTTCTCCAATCGAAATACAAGCAAGCCACTTGTCCTTGAAATTCATTTCCGCCTAAACAGAAAACACAAAAGTAATTTTAACTCTATCTCGCGACACATACTTGTAACACTGGAGCAGAGAATCAAAAATCTTACACTAACGATGGTGACCAAAGCGATGCCGGCGAAATCATCGTGGCTGTTGAGTTTAGAATGGCGGGAAGCGGTGGCATGACGGTGTAGATGTAATTTTTGCTTGATTTTGTTGCGGTACGACGGAGGTGGTTGTGAATTAGAACCACCGGCGTCTGCAGAGTCGTCGAAGGAGGTTGGTTTTGAACTTCTATGCCCCATTTTCAGTCGACGTTGCAGAAAATTCCAAGGAAAAAGTGTTCGCTTTTGAGAATCCTAAAGAAGAAAGCCAATAAAATATGAGAAATTCCAAACGCTGAATCTAGGTTTGACATTGTCCTGACTCCTGACGTTTGCACCTACTTATCGGTTCTTATTAAATCTAATAACAATTATTCTATTTCGTCCTATTTATTCTCCAACTCACTTAAACAAAATAATAAAGTAGATGATATAAGAAAAAAAGTAGTGTCTTACACATGTCAAATATTAAGTAAGTAGGATAATAAAGTAGAAAAAAAAACTAGAATGAAATATAATTTCTCATCAAATAAATACCAAAACTGTCTCTAGTGGTATTGGAGCTTAAAAAACGTGCTCAATAATCTTAAGATTGCCTGAATAATCGGTATATGGTGTAGAATTAGATAAACGCGTCGAGGTAAGGACGCGATGCGTCCGTCGCAGTAGAAGCATGAACATTTGATTTTTATGTATCTTGATGTATGGTTTATGATTATAGGTTAAAATATGGGCAAATACATTGTTAGAATATGTTTAAATTTCTTTAACCTCATGTGAGTACCTCGAAATTGGTACTTGTAGAAATAAGCTAAATGATTGCATGTTTGAATACTTTGAAATTTAATGAGGAGTTTATAGGGATTATTTGAGAAGTCTATGAAATATCAAGTGAAAATATTTGAGTATAACTTGTCAATTATGATATTCAAGTATTATGAATTAAATAGATAAATAAGGATGATGCTTAGAAGGAAGAACTATTGAGTATATAATTTTGAAGAGAAAATAATGTACAAATAAGTAGTGTAATACTACAATGTATACATTAATAAATATAATAATGAAGGGTATTAATTATGCCTATATATATAGGTAAAAGTTTAAACGAGAACTGTTTTTTCTACGAGAACTGCGAGAAACAATCTGAGCCATTTGTAACCCAGTTCTTGTTGAACTTTTCTATATATATATATATATATATATATATATATATATATATATATATATATATATATATATATATATATATTGAAAATTAACCTATTGAGAAGAGGATATGATTAAGTAAAAACATATTAAAAGTATAAATACTTGAAGGGACAACAAGTGTTAGTTTATATCAATTATGTAAAGAAGATTAATAACTTAATCATGTATTGTGGATACCATACGATATTGAAGTAATCTAAAGATCGAATGATTAAATGACCCGAGTTGATAATTAAAGTAGTTAAAGTTATAATTATATATATATATATATATATATATATATATATATATATATATATATATATATATATATATATATATATTTGAGATAAATATGAAGTTACAGACTCAAATGTTGAAAGTAAAGTAAAAGATATAGACTCAAATGTTGAAAGTAAAGTAAGTATACGAATTCTCTTCATTGACCAATATTAATCGAGAACAAGTAGAGACTGGAAATATAACCATAAGAGACGATAACAGATCCAAATTAATTATGAGAATTTATGTAATGGTTGAATGAATCATTATACAAGTTGAGAACCGAAGAAACAAACACTAACGAGATATATTGCACCCGCGCATTGCGACAGAAAGATTTTTTAACGAATAAACTATAGAGATTAACATTTAAACTTAAATTATGTAAAAAGAAAGTGGAATGCATTAAATATATAAGATTAAAAGTGCAGCAAAATTTGATTAGAGGGAATTCCTATGAAGGTGTTTTAAATTTAAATCGATTCGGGTCACATATATATATATATATATATATATATATATATATATATATATATATATATATATATATATATATATATATATATATATATAGGGGAGGGTTCATGCGAGAACCGTTGTTAGCGCGAGAACCGCGAGAACCAATCTAAGCCGTCCAATTTCCCCTCCTTCAATGTCATTGTCCATCCATGAATTCCCCACATGCACCCTGCCACACCCTATCCATCCACGCTCTCCATCCATGATACTTCCCATATCCATGGAACGGCTGAGATTGGTTCTCGCGGTTCTCGCACTAACAACGGTTCTCGCATGAACCCTCCCCTATATATATATATATATATATATATATATATATATATATATATATATATATATATATATATATATATATATATATATCGTATTAGGTTAATATAACATTTAACATTTTTAACCTTTAACACCAAAAATAAGTTATGATACAATTCTAGTTTTTTATAAGAAAAAATTAAACTTAAAAATAAGAACATAATAAACCTATATATAATAGATTAGATTTAAAGAGAAATGTTCAATATAGTTCATATCTAATGCATAGCTCTGAGAGACTAATTTTAGCTTTTGGAGTAGTCTCATTAATGGCCCAGATTGAATATTAAAATTTTGAATAGAGTGACATTTGCGTAATTAACATTTATGCTTTTACAATCACATGTGATTGTATACTGAAACACATGTGATTACAATATTAAATATTTAAATTTCAGAATTATATATTTTATATGGACTTTATTGAACATAACTTTAGATTTAAATTCCACATACAAGTAAGGATTTATGCAATTGAATAACATTATATTTTAAAAAAAGTGTTGGTGTAAATAATTTTTGTTATCCAAATAGACAACTATCTTAAATCAAGCAAGAATTTAAAATTTTCACTGGTAATGGTAATCAAACTTCACCATTAATAACCATGCCCACCATGCATAGGTAACATGGACACTTTTGACAAATTTATATATTTCTAATGTACGTAGGTTAATTGGTTGAATTTAAATATTCGTTAAATATGTCGAATGTCTGTTATAAAATTCTAAGTCGATCAAGTATATGATAGTTGATTGATTTTGTTTCGGAAGGCACATAATCACACTTATTAATAATTGTCTTTTGTTAATGAAGGCTTAATAAACAAACAATTTGATTTGATATTTTTAAATGATATATATACACATAATAAATATGACTAAAATCATATCTAATCTATTCTCCATCATATATATCCTCTTTTGATTTTACATGTTTGTTTTAATCTCGTCTTATTAGACATTACTTTAATTATTATAAATGCATAACTAATATAGAAAAATGTGTGTTAAATTTAAAACAAATTTTAAAGTTAAAATATATTGGAAATAAATGGATAGTATTTAATGATAATTTATTATCTTATATATCAATTGACAAACCTTTTTGACAAATTATCATGATAATTTAAAGGGTATTTTAGTAATTTCCAAATATATCATGATAATTTGACAATATCATGATATTTTCTTTCTAATCAAATTGATTATGCATGTCATTGATTCATTCCAAATTATCTATTTAATTATATATATTTTTTATATTTTTTATGTTATATAACAAAGAATAAATATTTAATTGTACATAAGTTTTAATATATAAGGAAAATTGTATTAAAACACAATAAACTTTATCTTAATTACTATTATATACAATTAACTTTATTTTCTTAAAATTAATACAGCCAACTTTCATAATCCTCACATTGTATGCAAATTATTGTATACTATAAAAGTTATAACAAAGTTCATTTATACAATGGTAACCGAAAAAAAGACACATAAAAAGGTTGTTTGTATACAACGAGAGGATTATGAAAGTTAATTGTATTATTTTTAAAAATTTAGAGTTGGTTGTATACAATGGTAACTAAGATAAAGTTCATTGTATTTTAATACAATTCGCCCTAAAATATATAGCTAATATAAATTTCTGATTATTAAGTGTAATTATTTATGAAAAAAATTTATGATGAAAAAAATATATATAACTAGAGTTAGCTTAATAATTTGAAAAAAAAATCAATGATTTTCGTGCTAACAAGAAATAAAATTTCGTCACTATTATATTATTATATTTATTTAAAAAACACATCAGATGCATATATAAACCTAACGTTATTTTGTTTTCTTCCCAACGCAACGCATGGGTAGAAGAAAACTCGTTGTCATCAATTATAATGAACTCTAACTTCAAAGAAATCGCAGCTCCCAAAGAAGAAAAAATGAGCTATAAGTTCAAAGAAATCACAGCTTCCAAAGAAGAAGAAAAAAGACGCAGGGGATTCGAACCCAGGCCATTACTCTCAAAAGAATGCTCCTTACCATCCCATCTACAACTCTTTTGTTGAATAGAACTAACTTAATAAATATATAACATAAGTCAGGAAAGTTACTGTTCACTTTCCTGACAAATGTTAGTATATATAATGTCTTTATCTTATTTGTATGAATGTGGTATGGATTCAATTATTATGAATAAAGAATATATAAATTATCTTCAAATTGCCGATCCACTAATTGGTTACAATGTGGAGACATGGAATAAAGTCAAAAGGGTGACACTGAATCCAAAGAAATTATGAATCTGTAAGTAAGAGATGTTTGATGGAAAGTGATGAGATAGACATGAAAATGTATTAGATGAGACATGTATTATTTAATAATAAATTAGAAAGACCGATATTAGAAACGTAGCAAGTGAGATGTGTATATGTAATATACTAAATTAATGCAGAATCTTAGGTAATTGATTAATCTAAAATGATGAGAACTCAAGTTGATTATAATGTAATCAAAGAATAAGATATCTTTTGTATTTTTTGTATTCTGTTACACCTTTTTGCTACATGATGTCTAACTCAAGTGTGAAATGAATATATGAACATTTAACTAAAAGTCAACTGTTCGCCCACTATACAAGATGTTTATCTTCAAAGAATGGAAGTTAATTATAACAGGAACAATTTTGGTTGGTTGTTTATGCGATACACATTAACACATACCATAATCACACAAAAGCTAGTAATCTCATACAACTAATCACTGAAACAATAGTTTTTTTCATTATACAGGAATAAATTATTTCATTTCTTCTTTTAATCCTTCATACCAAACACTGTCTAAAGTTTTTGACTTTTTTTTAACTTGGTTTAATATCGTTGTGTTGATCTCAATTATTGGTTTAGCTCATGGGCGGATCTAATGTGTAGCCCGGGCAACCCCTCAAATTTTTCCGAGTAGTGTTAATTTTTTATAAATTATTTTTTTCTAATGAGAGTGATACCCCTAACCAAAAATTTGTGCAACCCTTGCTATTTGTGCAACCCCTAATATTTTTTTCTGGGTCCGCCTCTGGTTTAGCTTGATTTGTGGATGATTCTAGCTTGGTTTTTTTTTTATCAAAACTTCATGTTTGGGATTGTTTATGCATGAATGTTCCGTAAACACTTGTGACAACCATTATTTGAACTAAATTTGTTTAGTTAAGTTTTAACTTGGAGTTTTTGATCTAATAACACTTGTTACAAACAAACAATGTTGTCTGATACTTGTTTTTGTTTGGTATAAATATTTATGTTTATTTTGGGGTTATGATTCTAACACATATGTTGAACGATACTATGTGCTAGGTGCTTATAATCACAAGTAATTACTAGTATTCATATTTCAAACAATTAGATAGTTGAATATCATTTGTGCTATTTATATTGTTTAATTTGGGAATACTTCTTGATGTTAACGTTGACCGATACTTGGTATTGAGGGTTAGTATCATTGTCATAGTTGTAGTGTTCTTGACCAAAGAGGATATGCACCTTGTGATTCCATTTATTGCTTCATCAAATCCATTATATGTCTAGATCATTGCTAATACAATTTAGGGGGATTCTTTCTAAGCAAACACTATTTTCCAATCGTAACTCTTATTTCGTCAATTGCTTGTTCTCTCGTTTGGTTATTGCGTAGTTTTTGCTTTTATTTTTCGGTTAATTATTTTAAAATCCAAAATCCTATTTTCAAAAGACTAAGAATCTTCTAATATAAATAAAAGACTAATTAGATAAACTTTATTAGACGACCTGAATAATTCATTTAATAAAATATTTAATCTTGACAATTAATTTCGTTCCATTAATTTCGTTGAATTTAAAAAAATAATCTTGGCTTTATCACATGGAGATCCTTAGATAACCCATGTAATCTTATGACTCTGATTAATTTTAAATAAAAATAAATAATAAATCTCTTATTGGAACATTAATTACCATCAATCATCATCGTATAGGGTTTAGTTGATGATTCAAAAATGTTTACAATCTTTTGCATTATAAGTATTTAACTAAAATAACAAAAAAAAGATAAGGAATAGTTATCTATCTTCTAGTCTAATCTACTATAAATAAAAAATTAACTTTAATTATACCTATTAGATAATCTTAGCTATTAAATATAAATAAAAATGTTAATTATTAAATCTTAACCATTCATTTGGCTAAAATTTAAAATTCAATTTTCACTCTTGGTCAAAAATAGATTCAATATGACTTTAATTTAAATCAAAATTCTTAAAAATAATTTTATATATGCTCTATTAAATTCCAATATATCGTATTTTACCCGTCTTAGATTTCAAAATATCATATTTACCTTTTATAATATTTTAAAATGTTATATTTAAACAAACTCTTAGTTTTATCAATTTATAAAATATTTTATAATCATAATAAACGTTTAACCTTAATATTCCTAATTGTAACAATAATGATAGATGACTACTACAAAAAATACAATTACGTTCATTCGTATTATGATACCCCTTGCGCCGATGTTTCCACTGAGTTCTAAGTATTGAAACTGTTTGTCGTCATTTTTAAATTCTCATCTCATTCGCATTTTTTTAATTATATAGTGTCTTTTATTTGATGATTGATATTAATTATTTCTTAAACCAACTCATGTATTACACGGGTATTTTATCTAGGTAAGTAATATCATAGTATTGAAGTTTAACCACCGTTCCCTGAGATTGACAACCCGGTCTTATCATAGCTATATTAACAAACGACTAGTACACTGCCATGTTGTTAGTTATCCGTATCTAGTTTAAAATTAAATCTATTTTCACACCTTTTGCTACCCACACACCAGAGACGTTTTCATAAGGTGGTCACTAACTTGTGATTAGTGATATGAGTATAGGTGACATTATCTTATGAGTGAGACGTGGGAGAAGAAAACACTACATTGACTAGTGAGACATTGTCGATATGATCATTACTTTGCATAGTGAGATGATGAGGTGATCACATCTTATTAATGAGACGTTTGTACCGGTGGAGAAAACTCTTGGTTGAAGGGTAAAGTGTGGACGCATGTTGGATTTATTAATATCCAACCAAACCGCTGTACATCGGGTGTCATTATTTCTCTTCCCTTAAACTTTTACATACTTGCATATTATACTTGCTTGTATAGTATTTTGATTTTTAATATGTGATATATAAACCATTCAACCCTTTTCTAGTACTTACAGAAATAAATCACACTAAAATGAACACACACTTGTAAAATTTGCACACATTGAAACAACCTTAAATCAACTTTCAAACAATTCTTGATTTGCTTGTCACCATAGAACTAGCTCATATAAATCAATTTGTCTAATTATGTCTAAATTCCTGCATATTTATGCACATTGTGAGTTCCATAATGGGTATATTATAGCCAATAATTTAAAAATGCACACTGTGAGTTCCAAAATGGGTTTATAATAGCCAATAATATAAAGGAATTGTGAAGTTTTCTTTCATATCAATACCTTAAAATGGCAATCTCAATGGCCTTTCTTTGTTTAACAAACAACACTAGTTTCATCCCTTAACAAACAACACTAGTTTTATGCCTTAGCTTTAAGCTTTAAATTTAATTTAGTTATATAGTCCATCTATCATGACATAATATTACCCAATTTGACTCATTAGTGCATGGCTTTGTTTTTGAAGACCACACAAGGACTTTCTCGGGAGTCACACATCCTCTTACTTCTTTGCCAAACACGCTTAGTTGTAGATTTCTTATCGAATCTACCATGCTTGTGGCCATAAAAAAAATTATGTGTGGTAAGGCGAAAACTTACTTATAACTCAACATCTTCCACACGTGTCAGCAAGTGTATATGAATTCTCTTAACATTACACCCATATTTCTATGATACAACTATATTTTCATAATTGTTGTAAGGTGACATTTTTTTTTAACATCGAAAGATATATATTCCATTCAACAAATTAAGTGTATTTACACACAGCAAGTCACACATCATAGCCTTTCCACAAACAATAAAATCGCAATACTCACTAAAACCCATAACATTGCCACAAAATAATAGAAATGAAACCTCAACCTAACGAGGCAAATGGCATCGATAAAACAAAGCATCACCCCGAGACGAAACGATCACAAAAGTACATCACCATATGAACCACAATGTCGCATCACCAAGCATCAGCACTCATCGGCATATCAACCATCAACTCCTAATGACCATCGAACAGAAGACCATACCGACCTGGCAGTATAGAGTACCATCACCACAGTAACATCATAACACAAACGCACATGATCCCGGGTAGCCGAATCCATCAAAATAACCGGATAATATGATGCCAAAGCCAGAGTTGCTTATAGGAACTCACACAAAACAGGGGAAATAAGCGAACATCTGGCCAAAAGACTCTAGGGCTCAACAGGGTTACTCAACCTATAGAGGAATATATATAAGTCTCACCCCTCTCACAAAACCTCTATCAAACACAACATCTCTACCATACTTAGGAATAAGGACTCTGTGGCTCAAAGGTTAATACAGGGAAAGGAAGCCCAAACTCACCAACCATCCTCCTCACCTCCAAACACCAAAAGACACCGGAACCTCCCCCTTATAACTCCAAACCTAGGGTGGCCCTTTCTACACCAGCCTCTACCCAATAGACATATCACCAGTAGCCCAGCCCCTAAAACCAGATGAAACATACCCAAAAAGTCCGCAAAACTCTGAGGCTTGAAGGAAGGATTTGCATTAGCCACACGAAGATGGCCTAGCAAATCAAAGGGATTGGAATGCCCCCTTATCACATCATGGTTACGAGAAGAGTGCAGCTCCAGCACCAGTATAAAACCCCACAAGCTAGCGTATGACCATGGCTACAAGATTAGGATAAAACAATGTGCAGTGTGTGCATACACTAGTGCCACCAAAAAACACCAATGAAGGAAGATAGCCACAGCCACTAACCTACCAACACCACCCTTATATCACCTGCCCTTCCCACCACCCAATAACACACTCCATATACAGAGACCACACACACACAAGCATTGACCACACAATCCTGCCAGCCAACGCACCACCCTTTCACCACTAGATAAAGCAAAGAAGATGCACTTACCTACCTCATGTATAGATACTACCCACCATCTACAATAACCACACACACCCACCGGACAAAGCATAGAAGATACAGGTGACCTCACACCCACATGACACACACACTATACAGTGACCACCCTACCAATCAACACCACCAACAACCACCCGCTACTTCATAGCATAGAAGATATAAGGTTCTCCTATATATACTCAGGACCCAACAATAATTAAGCATAATCACCCATCAACCAACCAGCTCCATCAAGTGCTACACAATACCTGACTACTCAGCACCGATCTCTATCACCATAGACCCCACTAGAACCTGCAGAACAGAAAACATAAACCGCAAGTGCTTCACAAGCACACATTAGTGCATACCTGCCAAACCCTCCCAAATAGATTCTAAAAACAACAAAACCAGAACCTACTCCCGGAGCTAAAACTAGAACCTACACTCAAAAGCCAAAACACACAACACACAGACTATAGGACAGTGACCACCCACACAAAACTCGACAACCCACACAAAACCCGCCAATCACCTAAAGGAAAAATAACACCCCAGCCATACACTGACCCCTTCCATCACCACAAGGCACCAGTTAACTTAGCGCCATTGATTCACCTTTAGTAACAATACTTACGCTCCTGCAGAGTTAGCGATCTCACAACATCAACCTAAAACAGTACAACCCCACTTAACACACATACCAAACTACCCTACTCACAACACCTATACCCACACAATCCAGGGTGTCTCCCTAATTGCACCCTTCTTAGCCAAAGCATCCGCCTACCTATTCAGCTCTCTTGGGATATAAAGACACTCAAATACCTCAAATGCCTTCGCTAATCCTTTAATTCTATTCAACACATCAGCAGCATCCTTGGGATACTCAGCTTCAGTGTTAACAAGGCTCACAGAATGCATGGAGTCCGAACATATTTTGATAGAGCCCTTGTCCATTGCTTTATTACTTCTTAATACTAAGAGCCCATAGAACATGACCTCTAATTCGGCAACTAACGGTGTGCATAGAGTGGTACATTTGGAAAATGCACCAACTATAGATTTACTACTTGCTTCCTTAAACACGCCTCCAACCCCTGCCCTGAACCCAGATTTATTCACCGACCCATCAGTAAATAGCACTAAGCTATCCGCCCCCTTCCTCCTAACGCTTCCATCATATAGGGACAACAGATTATCTCCCCTCAATACCCCTATCGGTATGAAACAAATGTCTAAGGAGGATCCTGCAATCCTCGGCCATTTCGCAAAACACCATTGCCCTACCCTTACCCATACCATATCTATCAATCTTTCACAACACTCTTGCTTGTTATTAAAGACAATATTATTCCTCTCAGACCAAAGTGTCCACAACACACTATACAAAACCAGCATCCACACTTTCCTAATCCAATTGCTATTGCACAATTTTGACCATAACTCCACTATATCTACAATACTCCTAGGCACTGCCCAACTAATACCCACTGTTCTCATCACACTATTCCATACTGTCCATGACTTAGTGCAATGTAACAATAGATGAACCACAGTCTCACTTTCTCTGTTACAGAACGGGCACTCACTCTGGTTAGACCTCAGCACACCTCTCTTTACTAACTCCATCCTAGTAGGAATTCTGTTCCAAACTGCTTGCCACACAAATAGACGCACCTTAGGTGGACCCCAGTGCTCCCAGACTTTAGATACTCCGTGAACCCCTTCTTCTTCACTAACCTTGTTTAACAAGCTACCCACTGAGAATTCACCACTACTGTCGAAGATCCATGATATCCTATCCCTTTGATTCTTTCGCAGATACTGGGAATTCAATACATCCATAAACTCGTTATATATCCCTACTTCCCAGTCAAAAACCTTCCTCCTTAAATTGATTACCCATACCCAGCTCGAGCCCCTCCATTCCCCAAAATTGCACACTTTGCCTTCTTTTTTAACTGCTAGCGCATACATTCTAGGAAATCTACTCTTCAACTCTAACCCACCACACCATCTATCTCTCCAAAAATCAAATAAGTCTCCCTTACCTAATTTCGCTACAAAGCCCTCCGTGAGAATACTACCTATCCGCTTATCGGAGCTACTCACTGCCACAATATTCCTCCAGATATTCAACAACTTGTTTTGAGGCAACTCTATTCCCCTATCCCCTAAAGAGAGCTCCCCATACTTACAACTAACTAATCTCTTCCACACATAATCCTCCCCGTTCCAAACCTCCATACCCATTTAGACAGCATCGCACTATTTTTCATCTGCAAATCACCTACCCCTAAACCCCCAAACTTTTTCGGCTTCTGGATCTTATCCCAAGCCACCATACACATTCCTTTCTTCTCCTCCCCTTTTGACCACAAGAACTGCCTTCTCAACTTCTCTAACTCCTTATATACTCCAGCAGGTATGCGAAACAGAGACATATAGTACATAGGTAAGTTGTTTAAGACCGACTTGATCAGTGTGATCTTCCCAGCCTTAGACAAAAATTTTGTTTTCCACATGTCCAGTCTCTTCTTCACCTTCTGAATGACAGGATCCCAGAAAGACAACTTCTTAGGATTTCCGCCGATAGGTAGACCTAGATAAGAACAAGGGAATCTTCCAACCTGATACCCTAGTAACTCGCCTACCCTACTGAGGCTCTCCTCATCCACATTAACCCTATACACCACGCTTTTCCTCATATTTAACCTCATCCCTGACATAAGGTAAAAGACTTTCAGCAAATCACACATGTTCCTAAGTTGATTTATATCCATACTATTTATCAACAGGGTATCATCTGCGAACTGGATATGAGATATCGACAAAGGAGGTTGCCCGACTAGTTTAAAGCCATCGAAGAGACCACGATCAACCCCTATTTTGAATAAGGCATTGGTGTGTGGCGTTTAGGTGCGGACCGGATTTCACAACGGTACAAATGCACACGGCACGGCTGGGCAGAGAACCCATCGCGTGTAGCAAGATGTGCTGGTAAGACCGATGATTTATATCGAACACGAGTAAGCGTAAAAGCTATGGCTACTCTTATTCCAAACTACTGTCTAGTTAGATAGATAGGTGAGGATAAAAATAGACTAAATACTAGGCAGGAAAAGTAAATAAAGCAGAAAAGAAAGTGCCAAGTCACGAATCCTCCAAATCAATATTAATAGTAACGTTAGCTAATCCGGTTATATAATGAATGGAATTATTAAGATGATTTCTAAAGTTGATTCGGTACCAATCGTTTATCAATTTATAACAATCTTAAGATAACTCTGATTTAATCCCTGTATTATTAAAACACTGGTTAGATAAAACCTTGCTTCCCGGGTGTTATCCCGTTTTACTTAAAAGGTCAGTATTTATCTTCTAATAAAATAATAGACAGGATAATTACCATTGTCTGTCAACATCCGGTAAGAAGATATATATTTAGATATTAAGATAATATATCAGTCCAACACCTCAAGTGGGTCTATGAGCAAATGTCCCTGTATACACATACCAGACTTATACGTATCGTACACCTCAAGTGGGTCCATGAGCAAATGCATATAAATATGAGTCTATTTGAATATATATGTATAAAGATACAGATATCCTAAGCAAATGGTTTTTCAACACTTACATTGCCGAATACCCGCATGAACTGATAGTATTATAAAATAGCTAATTATAATGTTTCATTATTTCAGGAATACCAAGTCTTAAATAAAATCATCACAATATAATCCTATGCATAACAACTACATATTTATATCAATTTGGATTCATTATAACGAAGAGAAAATAAAGGAAAGAGAATACCAGTTCGTATTATACAAAGTAGAAATACATCTGGACAGCATCCTGACTCGTACAAACTTGCTGGAACTCGTTTCCGAAGACAGAAAAACTACTACAGCTACGAAAACTACAAATCTACGCTACAAGCTACGTATTTACATGGATAGGAGGCGAGGAAACCTCCAGAGCAGCCCGAAGGTGCCCTGGAGTCACCTGAACTCGCCTGGAGCGGTGTTTGGAAGTATGGGAGGTCTCTGGAGGTGTAAGAGAGGTGTTGGTGTCCGTGTCCTCTTAAATGAGCTGCCAAGAGCTCTTTATATAGGCAAGATCCGGGGGGCTTTGCGATCGCATGGCATACCCATGCGGTTGCATTGACTATTTGTCAAAATATTCTCTGCCAACGTCGAATCTCGAGGTCTGACAAAACCGTTACGCGAATTTTGGTAGGCGGGGTCCCTTGTGGTCGCAAGCAATCCCTTGCGGTCGTAAGGCCCTTTTAACAAATCTCCGCGACGCGGAAGAAGATAAGATACGCGCCGCGTAAATAGCTTTTTCAGAATATCTTCGCCTTTTGCGCGGTGTTTTCTCGTTTTGACGCGTTTTATCCATTTTTCCGTATTGTCTACCTGAAATAGCCTTGAATAAAATAAGAAAGCATTTAAAGCTTATTTTGGCTATATTTTATTTATTTAAAATAGATATTGGCAGATATCAGATATATATTTTATGTATAATTCTGCCAATATCAATTACCCCACACTTAGGATATGCTTGTCCTCAAGCATAACTGTAAATATAATAAAAAACAAATCTTCAAAATTTCAACAAATATAATTATAGAAGAAATATTAACAAAATTTACGTAATTCAGATATTAGCATTTTAAGTTAGGAAAAATATATTTAAAAATTTACACGACTTTTGCATTCTCACCAGGTGGTTCACTCTATTACTCAAGTGTATAAGGTTTATATCAATATAGTGAATCACACAAAATGTCATGAAATGCAATATTACCATATGCTTGTATCTAAATCAAATCTATACCACAAGAGAGTTTAGAACTGTCAAGAGGACTTTTGGGGTTAAAACGTAAAAGGCTATGGGTTAAGGGTAGGAAAAAGAGATTTTTAAAAGTGGCTAAAAACAAGATTCCAGATATTAAGTTAAATTTTTTTTCTAAGCTGCTTTTATTGAACTATTGAACATGAATATCACAATATTTTTGTTGAGATTACAGTTCATCAAGCTGTAATGGAATCCAAATCTTCTGAATGATAGCTATTCACTCAGGCAATACTGAAGAAAAAACTACTACTCAATGTATGACAACCTTAAAAATAGCTGAAGAAAGGTATGTCAAGAAACTGAAATTTCTCATTTTTCTATTGATTTTCTGATTTTTATGGATTTTTGGGTTCAGCTGTATGCAACGGATAGAACAAAGATATTAACTTTTCATGTCCCGCTGATCGGTGCATGAACAACTGAAGAATATAGGAACACAGAATGAAACTTAGCAGCATATAATTGGTTTAATTAATTCTGGAACTCAAAAATAAAATAGACTAAAAATGGGATAAACATGGGTGATGAAACGAAAGGTTAAGGCTCAAAGTGGTTAACTAGGGTATCGAATGCTAAAAATGAGCATTGCGCTGAAAAAAGGGTTAAAAATAAAATAAATTAAATAATCTAAAATTGAGATTATCTAAGTTTGAAAGAAAAAGGTTTAAAACAACAGGTTTCAAAAAGAAAGATGGCCTCTATCAGTGCAATAGTCTAGTTCTCATTTTGGTGGTTTCGATAAGAATTCAGTAACAAGTTCTGAAATATATGCAATTTAGACATTCTCACAGCAAAAAATTCAGTGTTTAATGATAACAACTGATAGGCTCAAACACTCAATTTAAGTACAGGATGTATTTATGCTAAGTTGTAAAATCTCGAATAATGTTCCTTTATTATGTAATCTGAATTCATATAAATTTAATTAAAAAATTTCATACAAATAATCATAAATGCGAAAAAATTTAAATTTGAATTTTGAATTAATTTACAAATTAAAACTATGAGAATTTTGCAAAATTTTTGAAATTTTGGGGATTTTAGACAAATTTAACAAGAAATATGGATATCTCTACCCCACACTTAAAATTGTACAATGTCCTCATTGTACTCAAAAGCATGAATATATAAAAGTGAAGTAGAGAGAACTCCCCTATTTTGCAGATCGAAATTTTGGTATTGTTGCTGAGCTGACTGTCAGCATATGCTTGATTAATCATAATTTCGATCCTGAGACCAAAAATCTCACACATCATTTTATTAAGTTTGAAGCAAAAATAAAACAAAAGAAAAACAAACCATTTATTCGGGTTACATACTATTCGTACGGTATGTAAGCGAACAGAATAACGCTTTGAAATGCGGAATCTTTTATAGTCAGATTTTCAAGACTGCAAAACTAAATAATAGTTAGAATAATTTACCATATTATTACCTTCCCCGGCAACGGCGCCAAAAATCTGGTGTGAGGCGTTTAGGTGCGGACCGGATTTCACAACGGTACAAATGCACATGGCACGGCTGGGCAGAGAACCTATCGCGTGTAGGAAGATGTGCTGGTAAGACCGATGATTTATATCGAACACGAGTAAGCGTAAAAGTTATGGCTACTCTTATTCCAAACTGCTGTCTAGTTAAATAGATAGGTGAGGATAAAAATAGACTAAATACTTGGCATGAAAAGTAAATAAAGCAGGAAAGAAAGTGTCAAGTCACGAATCCTCCAAATCAATATTAATAGTAACGTTAGCTAATCCGGTTATATAATGAATGGAATTATTAAGATGATTTCTAAAGTTGATTCGGTACCAATCGTTTATCAATTTATAACAATCTTAAGATAACTCTGATTTAATCCCTGTATTATTAAAACACTGGTTAGATAAAACCTTGCTTCCCGGGTGTTATCCCGTTTTACTTAAAAGGTCAGTATTTATCTCCTAATGAAATAATAGACAGGATAATTACCATTGTCTGTCAACATCCGGTAAGAAGATATATATTTAGATATTAAGATAATATATCAGTCCAACACCTCAAGTGGGTCTATGAGCAAATGTCCCTATATACACATACCAGACTTATACGTATCGTACACCTCAAGTGGGTCCATGAGAAAATGCATATAAATATGAGTCTATTTGAATATATATGTATAAAGATACAGATATCCTAATCAAATGGTTTTTCAACACTTACATTGCCGAATACCCGCATGAACTGATAGTATTATAAAATAGCTAATTATAATGTTTCATTATTTCAGGAATACCAAGTCTTAAATAAAATCATCACAATATAATCCTATGCATAACAACTACATATTTATATCAATTTGGATTCATTATAACGAAGCGAAAATAAAGGAAAGAGAATACTAGTTCGTATTATACAAAGTAGAAATACATCTGGACAACATCCTGACTCGTACAAACTTGCTGGAACTCGTTTCCGAAGACAGAAAAACTACTACAGCTACGAAAACTACAAATCTACGCTACAAGCTATGTATTTACATGGATAGGAGGTGAGGAAACCTCCAGAGCAGCCTGAAGGCGCCCTGGAGTCACCTGAACTCGCCTTGAGCGGTGTTTGGAAGTATGGGAGGTCTCTAGAGGTGTAAGAGAGGTGTTGGTGTCCGTGTCCTCTTAAATGAGCTGCCAAGAGCTCTTTATATAGGCAAGATCCGGGGGGGCTTTGCGATCGCATGGCATACCCATGCGGTCGCATGGACCATTTGTCAAAATATTCTCTGCCAACGTCGAATCTCGAGGTCTGACAAAACCATTACGCGAATTTTGGTGGGCGGGGTCCCTTGCGGTCGCAAGCAATCCCTTGCGGTCGTAAGGCCCTTTAACAAATCTCCGCGGCGCGGAAGAAGATAGGCATTGATGCCTTCCATAACAATATTAAATAGCAGCGGGGATAACAGGTTACCCTGCTTTAAACCTCTTTTCATGGTAAACCTACGAGTGGGCGATCCATTAACTAGCACAGATAAAGATGATATCCAAGGCAACCAAGTACCCATGATATCCATTTCTCCCCGAAGTTCATTTCTCCCAAGACTCCTGTCAGATAATCCCATTCAATGGAATCATATGCTTTTTCGAAATCCAGCTTCAAGAGAACACCCTCCTCCTTCTTCACCTTCATGGTATGGATGATCTCCTCAACTATCATAACACAATCTAAGATCTGTCTACCTTTCGTGAAAGTGAACCGGTAGTCTCCTAATACCTCCAAGACAACAACACTCAACCTCGTAGCTAGTAATTTGGTGACAATCTTGTAAAGACTACCCACTAGGGATATTGGTGTGAAATCCTTAATAGAGGTAGGAGAATTGACTTTCGGGATAAGTGTTATAAAAGCCTCTCCTAGCTCCTTAGGAAGGAACCCATCCGAGTAGAACCCATCTAACAACTGGAACAGATCATCACCCACCAGATCCCAATGTTCTTTAAAGAAATGCAGGTTAAACCCATCCGGTCCAGGAGCCTTATCACCATTACAGCTCCAAACCGCACGTTTGACTTCATCCTTTTCAAATGCTCTTTTTAGCCACCTCGCGATCTCCTCCGATAATCTCTTGACACCCAAACCCAAGGTCTTAACATAGCACTCTCGCCTATCGAAGTGTTTCTCAAAGAAGTCGGCAATCCCTTCTTTCACTGACAAAGGATCCCTAAGTGACTGACCTTCAATATCTAGCGAGCTAACCAAGTTCCTCCAAACCCTAGATTTAGCCATGATATGAAAGAACCTTGAATTACAATCCCCTTTTTGCAGCCACAGTAATCTTGACTTCTGTCTTGCCTGATCAAATTCCTTTTGCCTCCAGTGCCACAACTTATCCTTCACTTGTTTCCATTGGTTCCATAACTCCATATCATCCGGCTTGACCGCCCTTAAAGCTTCTATACCCACTAATTCCTTCTCACACCTATTAATTCTATCCATTAGGGAATCTTTGTTGAATCTAAACTTCTTTTTAATAGCCACCTTAACGTTCCTTAACCTAACGGCCACGTTACGTGTACCACTATCACTCCAAACCTCTTGCACACACTATCTGAAACCCTCCTCCTTAGCGCACCAGTAAAACATTCTAAACGGTGTGGGACCCCAGTCAGTTACCTTCTCCCCTAACACTACCGGATAATGATCTGATACCCTGTCCATTGTTACCCATTGAACAATCGAGGGGACCATCTCCAACAACTCCGCATCAAACAAAAACCTATCTAACCTACTAGACACCAACTGCTTTTGATTATTGCTCCAGGTGAAGTTCCCATTAGACATAGGGATATTCGCCGGTCCTTCCCATCCTATGAAATCACCGAATTCTCTCATACCTCCATCTCTTCTAGAACACGATGATCTTTCCTCCGTTTCTACTATTTCATTCCAATCCCCATCCAGAACCCAACACACCCTATGTTGTTCTCTATGGTGCTTTAACGCTTCAAATAGTACTCTTCTTTGAGTGCTGTCATTAGATGCGTAGATATTGCATAACACTAACTCAATATTACATGGTTTCCACACACCTCTCAGACACAAACACCATTGACCTTTTATAACACTTTTCACCTCAAAGACATCCCTATCCCATAGAGTTAGAATATTGCATTTACCCATTCGGAACCTACATCAATACCCCTCCACAGACCCTTCCCAATCTTACAGCTATGGTCCACAACCTTTGTTTCTTGCATAAAACTACCCTAGGGTTGATACTACGAATTACCTTAGCAATAGCTCTTTTTTTAGACCCCTTACCCACACCATTAACATTAAAAGACAAAAACATTGGATTAAATAATTAAAAACACAAAAAGAAGAGACATAGTCACGAGGGAACTTACAGACCTTGGACAGCAATCCTTTTTCAGTCTCCTCTTAACCTCCTCTCTCGTGGTTTTCAATTGAAAACCCATGTCAGCAATCAGGCCTAGTATTCGATCTGCCTCATCATCAGATCCTGTCGGTCTGCAAAGATCCCCTGTTGTGTCAGTAGTACGCCCCAACACCTTTTTCTTCGTCTTTCCTTGAGCCGAGCCCCTACCCCTTTTGCCAAGCTTCCGCTTCTGCAAACACTTCCCTTTCCTACCCTTCCTACCATCAAACGCTAAATCAATCCAATCTTCAGTAGACAGACTCTTGTCGTGCAACAATTCTTTCCTACGTAAGTCATAGTCATCATCCGACGACACCACTTCTGGAACAATTTTCTCGTACACCCTCTCATTATCTTCAAACACCTCGTGAATTTGTACATTATAAAGGTGGTCGTTACTATTTATTGCTAGATTAAGGTGACATTTACCCCTCAATATTACACTTGGAAATCATTTATAGCTAGATTTGGAGATTATTGGCTCCAAAATAAGCGTTTGTATCTATAAATAGAAGAACAAACACGAAATACATACTTTATTATACATAGATTAATTTCTTGTAACCCGAGCTATAAAGTATAATAGAATTCCAGAAAAATATAATGTATCCAATTGTTTAATTATCCAAGTTATTATTTCTCCTACTCTACATGCAACAATATATCCTTTAGCATCAAGTCAAAAGTTCAAATGCATCGCAACTCTATGATCCAAGAATTCAATAAATGTTGTTTTCTAAATTGATGGACAACAAGTATTCAACGGTCCTCACAAATGCGAGGGGAAGTCAGGAAGATACTAAAACTAAATAATTTGTCATCATAAATCTCATATTATTTTTCATATAGTAAATAATTATATATTTTTTCCTTTAATTACAATAGTTGCGTTAAATTTAATCCTCTAAACATTTAACTTTAGTTTTGGGACAAAAAATCTTTATATGCATCTTTCATTGAAACTTAAATTTCAAAATTATTATTATTAGTTTAATTATATTAAAAAAAATTATATCTCAAAAGTATTAATTAACATACATCTCAAATGAAATAATAGACAGGATAATTACCATTGTCTGTCAACATCCGGTAAGAAGATATATATTTAGATATTAAGATAATATATCAGTCCAACACCCCAAGTGGGTCTATGAGTAAATGTCCCTGTATACACATACCAGACTTATACGTATCGTACACCTCAAGTGAGTCCATGAGCAAATGCATATAAATATGAGTATGTTTGAATATATATGTATAAAGATACAGATATCATAATCAAATGGTTTTTCAACACTTACATTACCGAATACCCGCATGAACTGATAGTATTATAAAATAGCTAATTATAATGTTTCATTATTTCAGGAATACCAAGTCTTAAATAAAATCATCACAATATAATCCTATGCATAACAACTGTATTTATATCAATTGGATTCATTATAACGAAGCGAAAATAAAGGAAAGAGAATACCAGTTCGTATTATACAAAGTAGAAATACATCTGGACAGCATCCTGACTCGTACAAACTTGCTGGAACTCATTTCCGAAGACAGAAAAACTACTACAGCTACGAAAACTACAAATCTACGCTACAAGCTACGTATTTACATGGATAGGTGGCGAGGAAACCTCCAGAGCAGCCCGAAGGTGCCCTGGAGTCACCTGAACTCGCCTGGAGCGGTGTTTGGAAGTATGGGAGGTCTCTGGAGGTGTAAGAGAGGTGTTGGTGTCCGTGTCCTCTTAAATGAGCTGCCAAGAGCTCTTTATATAGGCAAGATCCGGGGGGGCTTTGCGATCACATGGCATACCCATGCGGTCGCATTGACCATTTGTCAAAATATTCTCTGCCAACGTCGAATCTCGAGGTCTGACAAAACCGTTACGCGAATTTTGGTGGGCGGGGTCCCTTGTGGTCGCAAGCAATCCCTTGCGGTCGTAAGGCCCTTTAGCAAATCTCCACGGCGCGGAAGAAGATAAGGTACGCGCCGCGTAAATAGCTTTTTCAGAATATCTTCGCCTTTTGCGCGGTGTTTTCTCGTTTTGACGCGTTTTATCCATTTTTCCGTATTGTCTACCTGAAATAACCTTGAATAAAATAAGAAAGCATTTAAATCTTATTTTGGCTATATTTTATTTATTTAAAATAGATATTGGCAGATATCAGATATATATTTTATGTATAATTCTGCCAATATCAATTACCCCACACTTAGGATATGCTTGTCCTCAAGCATAACTGTAAATATAATAAAAAACAAATTTTCAAAATTTCAACAAATATAATTATAGAAGAAATATTAACAAAATTTACGTGATTCAGATATTAGCATTTTAAGTTAGGAAAAATATATTCAAATATTTACACGACTTTTGCATTCTCACCAGGTGGTTCACTCTATTACTCAAGTGTATAAGGTTTATATCAATATAGTGAATCACACAAAATGTCATGAAATACAATATTACCATATGCTTGTATCTAAATCAAATCTATACCACAAGAGAGTTTAGAACTGTCAAGATGACTTTTGGGGTTAAAATGTAAAAGGCTATGGGTTAAGGGTAGGAAAAAGGGATTTTTAAAAGTGGCTAAAAATAAGATTCCAGAGATTAAGTTAATTTTTTTTTCTAAGCTGCTTTTATTGAACTATTGAACATGAATATCACAATATTTTTGTTGAGATTACAGTTCATCAAGCTGTAATGGAACCAAAATCTTCTGAATGATAGCTATTCACTCGGGCAATACTGAAGAAAAAACTACTACTCAATGTATGACAACCTTAAAAATAGCTGAAGAAAGGTATGTCAAGAAATTGAAATTTCTCATTTTTCTATTGATTTTCTGATTTTTATGGATTTTTGGGTTCAGCTGTATGCAATGGATAGAACAAAGATATTAACTTTTCATGTCACGCTGATCGGTGCATGAACAACTGAAGAATATAGGAACACAGAATGAAACTTAGCAGCATATAATTGGTTTAATTAATTCTGGAACTCAAAAATAAAATAGACTAAAAATGGGATAAACATGGGTGATGAAACGAAATGTTAAGGCTCAAAGTGGTTAACTAGGGTATCGAATGCTAAAAATGAGCATTGCGCTGAAAAAAGGGTTAAAAATAAAATAAATTAAATAATCTAAAATTGAGATTATCTAAGTTTGAAAGAAAAAGGTTTAAAACAACGGGTTTCAAAAAGAAAGATGGTTTTAACCTGGGTTTGAAGGGTTTTTAACCTGACCAAACCACTTATGACACAAACTGGTCAATCCTGGGTTTGATTCCACTGGTTCAATCTTAAAAGCGGAACTGGATTGAACACAACCCTCTAAACCCCAAAAGGGTTAGGATCTTTAAACTTTAAATGATCAACATAGTTTCTTGCAAAAACAATCCACATAAAAGGTTATAGAAAATATACTTGATCAGACTTGAGATTGCTAAAGAAAGTCCACCACTACTGCACCTCCGATTGAACTGGCTGCTAGACCGCTCCTGGATCACCAAAGCCTTCAACAAAGCTCCAAGCTTGATTGTGTGTGTGTGGTTCTCGTATAACACCAAGTCGCAAAAACACCTTGTGTTTTTGCCTCTTTGGTTTCGTCGAACAAGAAGAGAGTCGAGAGAGAGAGTTGCGAGTTCGAAAGAGAGAGAGTCGAGATCGAGATTGAGAGGGAGAGTGGTGGCTAGGGTTAATCCCTTGTGTCTCATGTCTAATCCTTAAGGCTTAAGGATATTATATATGGATTAACTTGGACCTAAGCCCGTTTAATTAAAAAGCCCAACTGGTTTTGATTAAACTTTCATCTCTTCTCATATTGACCCCTGGACTTTACTAATTAATTAATTTAACTATTAATTAACTTAGTCCGTTGAATATTAAAACTTAATAATCAATTCTCTTTAAATAATAAATAACTATTTATTATTTATTCCTTTCTAATAATTAATCCAAACTAGATAATTTATTTATATCTCTCTTTTCAATAATTAATTCTGACTGATTAGTTATTTACTTTTCTCTTTAATTAATCTAACTGATTAATTACTTCCTTCTTTCTCTTTAATAATTAATCTAACTGATTAATTATTTCCACACAGATTATGGCGAGATCCAACTGTTCTGAATTGGGTGTGTAGCAGTGTGACCCTTTAGTCTCTTATAACATTGGATACAATATGCCCGTTAATTATCTCTACATATAATCCAACCGACTCCCACTTGTGCAAGATAAATAACAGTTACTGCACATTGTTAGCCTAAGGAGGTCCCTAGCTAGACACTTAGGATAACCAGGTTATAAGAACTCTTATACCCCAAAGTAACTTGTGAAAAAACTCATAAGCAACCTGCTTAGAAGTAACCTGTTATAAACTCCCTGTTTATGAATGGGTACATTTTTATATATATACAAACTGTCATATATATAGGTTTGTCCCTTGCAGCGCGATATTTCAATTTTGAGCATGAGCATGGAAAAAGTCAACTCAGAGACTCAAGAATTTGTTCATGACATACTTGATTTCGAAACTGCGTGATAAACGACAAAGAACAGATCAGTTCGTTTGGGCACGGCCGTGCACTTACCAGTTTCTCTTATCAGTCAAGGGGCCCGGGAATATCTCTTCTAAAAAGAAGGTGCAATTACCATCTTGCATATTTGCATTTGGAAATACGGCTCCCACTGAATCTAGACACACCCCTTATAACCACCCTGTTACGGCGTGGCGTTAGAGCTAGCTAAGAAGACAGTAGTTACCGCATCCCAAACCAAATACCTCAGGCTTAAGGATAACCTATGTGATTAATACCTTTGACATGAAACCACGAAGTATTATTCACAGTGGGTCAATCCAATATTCGTAAAATTAACGAATATCCGTCAATTTTGGTCCGCAAATACCTTTTGCAGCTATATTCGATAAACTTTCGAATCTACCCCAAAATTACGATGACTTTATAGCCCTATCATAGTTCCCACCACGATAAGTAGTCACGGATAATATTTTGAATAAACTTAGTTTATTCCTGGATAAACCAAAACATACAAAATTGTGAAGAATAATGAAACTAATTTCTACACCCTTCCATATTCCTCCCTGGAATAAAGATGTATAATTTCTACCATTTCACTGACTCGATTCACGGTGTTTATCTGAATTACTTATTATTTTTACATTGTAACTTATCACGGATTACAAAGAAAATAATATGGTTATAAACCCTAAAACACAAGACTAGTACTTTGGAGTACTCCTTCTTGGTTTTGCTAGAAATCATTCTTGCAACCTAAGAATACTTCTAGGCTTACTTATTTTACAAATTCCTTAAACTTGGAGAACTGGAAATAACTCCTTTGTTTCTGATTTATAAAACAACCTCCCTGTAATTAAATCTTTAATTACATTTGTAGATGTAATAAATCTTACTAGATTTATGTCCTTTTGAAATGATAAATCCTCTTACACCTACTTGTAAGAAACTTGAAAAAAGATTCCCTGTGTATGGAAACACTAATCTAACATCATTACTAAGAACGTTAAAGAACATTCTATTTTATCATTTCTAACGTTAACCAACGAACAATTTTTAATTAAGCTGACTTACTGAACATTTTAGAACATATATAATTTCAGGTCATAACTTGACTCAAAATCTTGCAATGATATCTTTATTGAGTACCTCCCAATAAATCATGCATTCCATGGATTAGTTATTTCTGAAGAACTTACTGTTTTAGATAGCTTAAAATCATCCGATAATTATATACTTTAAAAAGTTCATCCTTATATTTATCACAATGGTTAAAAAACAACCTTTTATTAACTCTAATAAATACATTAGTTAGGTGCTCCCACTATCTATTATGAAAAAGTGCATTCTTTAAATCATTCTTTTAGGCATTAGTCAAAAACTTGACTACCATGCCTAAAACTTGTGTTCCAAACACATGTTTTAAAGAACTTAGTTTTTGCAAGAAATTTGTTTTATGAAACCAAAAACTTGGATCTCCCATATATCCATCTTTCCAATTACAGAAAATGGTTTCATTAAACTTACCATGATCACAAGTATGAAACACTAATAATGACATCTTATATTTCTTTCCTTAAAACATTTAGTATAAAACTTCCTTGATTATAATAAATATTACAATCACTTTTATACTTTCTTAAACATTTTATCAAAAAACTATTTTACTTAGAAATAATAACTATCATTTCTATTTAGTCCAAGACTTTGAACATTCACTTCTCATAAATAACTTAAACACTTGTTAAATTAGGAAAAACTATCTAATTTTATAAACAAAACTTGTTTATTTAAGTGTTAGAAAAAGTGGAGCCAGCATTTATATAACTTCAACAAATCATAGCATAAGATTATTATGAATCACCGATCAAGTCAAGACTTTGACTTATTGGTACTCTTTTAGTCACAACTGGACTAATCATAATTCATAAAATAAGAACACGTGCACGGATATATAACCAAATAAATAAATTTCCATAAACTTAAAAAGTATCCATAAACAATATAAAATTGTTCAAATAAACTTAAGAGTTTAATAAACTAGGAAATATAAATATTAATAATATCCGCATGTTGCACGTGTGATCTCCTTGTAAGTGGCACGCAGGCCTCCCCGAACCAGTACAAAATTACAAATAAGAAAGGGATTGTAATTGGCACGCAGGCCTTCCCAAAAACCAAAATAAAAGAAGAATAAGAAAAACGAGTCCTAAGTCGGCAAAACTATAGTTATCACAACCACGTAATTATATATAAGCACAATATATATAAAAGTCAACCACGCAGTTATAATAAAAGTAAACAATAAACTATGCTGTTAAGCACACAACCTGATTTGTCTAAAACTCTCTCATTTATCCTTTTGATTAATACCTATTAACCAAAATGAGAGTTATGATCTTTTAATTTATTTGACCAATATAATTTTTCAATAATCCTTTGAAAAAACTTGGCCTTATTCAAAACTTGAATGAAAGCCTCTACGTCGAGTTCTTTTACCGGTTTTTTTTTTTTTTATAAAAACTTAAAAACCGACAACTTTGGTCAAATAATACTATCTTATTTGTTTCTCCATTATATAAACTTTATCCCCTTTTAGAATTTATTTAAAACGACTAAACTAGTCATAATAAATAAAAACTAAAAAATATATATTTTAACTTAAACTAATTAAAATATATAACACTAGCTTATACATTATCTTATTAATTTTATAACTTAAAATTAATAATCCTTTTTGTATCAATCCGGAAAAAACAATCTTGGGCCAAAGTCTCTCATCAACCCGAGAGACCCACTGGGCCAAGACCCTATTGGGCCGAGAACCTATTGGACCGAAGTCACCTGGGCCGTAAGCCCTATTGGGCCGAGAACCACCTTGGGCCGAAACCACCTGGGTCGAAACCCTTTGGGCCGTGGCGTCCTGGGTTGTCAGGATCGGATATTACTAAATATCAATAACAAGAATTACCTTTAGAATTAAATCAGAGTTGTTTAAAGATAATCTTTCAGTTTTATCACAATCAATTAAGAAGTTGCGGAATCACACTTAATTGATGTTTAAGGTTTTATCACAAGAACAATTCAAGAATCAACACGAGAAAATACTTTCAAACACCAGATGTTTATTAATAACCAATGATGATTACAATATTCACCAACACCTCTAATCTAACTCTTTTGTTAGACGAAGAACACAGTTTGTTCTTAGGTTTCTATGAAACTTAGAGGCTAACACACTTTCTGAAAACAAGTTAACAATAAACTATGAATGCGTAGAATTACAAAAATTAAGAGTGATCATAAAATGATATTCTATTCCAAGTATTTATAGACTCTTGATCCTCCTTGAATAGTTGACAGTTAGGCAATCTTCTATCTTCCGAGATAATCTTGATAATATTCAAACTTGATCAAGATATACTTCAAATCCACAAAGATAGCATTTTCCATAAATAGCTCAACAGCAACTGTTTGTTGAATAAACAGTTCTGAATTTCTCCTAACAGTCTTCACTTCAAGGTCTTCAAACAGTTGTGTATAATTGAACTAACAGTTTTGAACTTTTGTATTAACAGTTGTAAAACTTGCAACAACCGTTAGTTACAACTGTTTTCACAAATCAATCTAACAGTTTTATCTTTGCATATCCAACAGTTTCAATGACTTAGCAAATTTCCCAACAATCTCCCTCTAACTTAAAGTATTGAACAATACATTTAAGTTGTTTGTTTTATAGGGTTCAACCACAGAAAAATCAACTTAGCAAAGAAAATATTTACATTAAGTATGCAAAGTTAAACTGTTACAATCAAAACATAAAAAGAAAATTACTTTTTACTTGACTGAATGAGCTCCAACCTTTCCTTCAGCCTCTTCATCAGATTCTCCTTCATGTTAGCAGGGCCATAGAACTTTGCTTTCAACATATACAGAAGCTTTGTTTTACCATGATCAACAAATTCAAAATCAAACCACTGAGTTTGTCCCTTTCCCATCACCATATGATAAACTCTTGACTTGTCATATACTTTCATAGAACTTATTGGGAAGGCTTCGTCACTTATCAAAATGGGCATTATTTCCAGTGGATTGCATATACTTGTTAGGTGCCTCATCAAAACTCTGATTTCAATTTCTGCAGCTCCCCCATAGTGACTTATTCCATATGCATACATCTCTTGAATATCCCTTCTAGTCACACTTTCCATCAAATGTAAGAAACTAGAGTAGCTTTCAATCGGTTCTAGTTCTCTGACAATTGTAACCCCTTTCTTTCCAGTCTCTATCCTCAACAATTCAAATCTCCACTCAGTAATGTGGGATTTCTGGCCTAGCTGCTCTGCCACCAATTTATCAATTCTTTCTTCAACCTCCACCCTGAGTTTGTCATGAAGAATAGTTTTTACCATGCCAGCTTTTGCTGTTTGAGGCTGAACTGTTTGTTTTTCCTTCTCAGCTGTTGGCTTGGGAGGTGGAACTGTTTTCTTCTTTTCAACTTTCTTTCTTTTTACTCCCTTACCAGGTTTCTTAGCCCTTTCTTCTTCATCTATCTCCTTTGTAAATTCAGCAGCTAGCTTTTGAGCTAATTCAAGATCTTTCTTTTCTTGTTGTTCAAGCTCAGCATCCAACCTCTGTGCTAATTCATGATCACGCTCCTCTTGCTGTTCTTTGGTAAGTTTTAACTTTGAAATTTCAACAACAATCTCCTTTCCCTTACCTTGCACAGAAGACATCTTCTCATCTTTCTTTGATTCAGTAATATCAATTCCTTTGAATCCTGGCTTTGGTGCAATTGGTTTCAGCTTTGTAGATTTACCATCCAGCCATCCATCTTCTATCTTTTGTTTCATTTTGAGTGCACTTATGTTTAGAGTTTGAGCACCCACTGCAATCAAATGATCTTGCTTTACTTTTGACCATGTTGTGAATACTTTAGTTGTTGGGTAGTCCCCAGACATAATCATCTTATTGATCAGAACTCTGTCAACTGCTGACAACTTTTATACAACTGTTTTGGAACTTGGTGCATCTGTTTGTTGTTGATCCGATGCAATTGTTTTCTTTGAATCTACAACTGTTTGGGCACTTGGTGCAACTGTTACTTGTTTAGTCTGCATAACTGTTTGTGGAATATCAGCAGCTGTTGGTTGAGTTTGCAAAACTGTTTGTTGAATCTCAGCAACTGGCTTCAAAATGGTTTCAACTATTGATGTTTTCTCCCCCTTTTTGATTGGAACTGTTTGTGGAGGGGGTCTAGCAGTGAACTGTTTCATTACTTGATCATGAGCTTGAAGCACATCAGTAGCCTTCTTCAAAGTGTCTGACAAAAATCTGATTTGTTTGTCCTGCTTGATGATGAGCTCATTGTGCTTAGCCAGAAGCTTGTCTTGTAAAGAATTTCTTTTCTTTAAATGTAAGTAAGCCGCAAAGAATGGTACAAAATTGGGATCCGTTAATGCCTTTTGTTTCATACTAGCCTCAATGTCAGGCAGTGTTGCCACTGTGAACATATCACTGGCAGAAATAACTGGTGATTCCACACCAATACCCCTCTGTTCTTGGTACTGGGGATTTCCAGAAGATGTTGGAACAGCTTCTGTTGCCGTGGCTGAGGTCTTAAATATGTTGACACTTTCCTGCTCACCCCTTGCGGATGAAACAGTAGTGTCAGCCTCAAACACCACATGATCACCCTCCTGTGGAGTGATCACCTCCTTAGGGTGCCTGGGAGACAGCACAATGGGTTCCCTTTGTATATTCTGCACAGGAGAATGCTCCTGTGCAGGGCTTACAGTTTGGGTGATAGGTACTGTGGTGGAAGGAGCACCAGCAGTACTTTTTCTTTTTCTGAAAGTTATAAAAGTGGGGGCTTTTGTTGTAGCTTGAGACAAGGTAGCAGATTGAGTTGTTTGAGTATCGTGAGCTGGGGGTTCCAGAGTTGTGGGTTCAGCAATGATGTGGGCCTCTTACTCAACTCTGGCAGCTCTGTTTCTTGACAAAAACTCCACCATTGCAGAGAGTGGAGGATTTATGGCACCAGAAAAATTCTTGCCATTTATCAACAATTTGATCAATGTGGAGGCCACATGAGCAGAGGGAATCAGTACCCTCTTGTGCATTTTGAGATTTGGCAATAAAGAATTTAGAAAAACTTGCACAAATCGGGGATACATAAAAAAGAGACCATATTTGGTCCTAAGATGTTTTACCATTCCATCAAATAGCATTTTAGAGTAGTTAAAAGAACGGTTGTTGGCCAAACAAATTAAGGCCAAAGCAATGTTGCTCCCGAATTCATTCCATCCAGTTCTTTTGGGGCTGATACACTGCTGGATAGTATGAATCACATACTTCCAGTGTGAACAAAATTGCCCTTTATAGAAGGTACCCTTTCCCCTAGGGCCCTCATATCCCAGTTTAACTAACTCACCATGCAGATATTCCAGGGAAACAGAGTCAGAATACTCACCTTCGAGATCATTAAGATGAAGGTGTTGACGTATGATATCCTCAGAAATGGAAACAACAACATTATCAACATTGGAGTCAATCCACTGCACTCCATCTTCTTCTCTGATTGTAGCATTTTTCCAGAATTGATCAATATGTGAAGTGTAAATAGTTGGATTGATGGTGATAGCAGAGCGGAGATTTGACATCAACAGATAGTCAATCATATCATGGAAGACATTTAGATCAGCAGGTTTCGAGAGAAATGCAAGCATGTTGTGTTCCTTAACAAACGGAAGGGGAGCCATGGCGATTTGCAAGTGAAATTCTAGGGTTTTAGCGTTTGCAAGAAGTTCAGTAAGCGTAAAGAAAACTTGAAGGAGGGAATGACTTATATATGTTGCGCATGTTCAATGCAATTCAAATTCCCTCAAAGTCCCTGCAGAGACTAAAATACCTTTAAAGAAACTAACAGTTGAAAGAAACAAAAGAGCTAACAGTTGAGAACTGTTTTATTAATAGACTACAACTGGTATTGAAAAGAAATACTCCCCCTTGAATGAACATTCAGTTTGCCTAACAGTTGTGGATTCCATGTACTAACAGTTGAAAACTGTTAGTTGCATTATGTACAGCTGTTCCCTGAACACTTACACAAACAGTTGTTAGACTTAATACTAACAGTTTCAAACTGTTAGTGAGAGAAAACACAGAAACACAGATAAACAAGCAAACAACTGTTATTCTAAGTTAATCATTCCAATATTGGAGATCAGAAAGTTGAACCTGCTCACATCAAATGCTTTGGTGAACAGATCAGCTAACTGATCATCAGTATGGACTTTCATAACATGGATTAACCTTTTTTCATTGCAATCTCTGATAAAATGAAACCTGATCTCTATGTGTTTTGTTTTAGAATGCTTCACAGGATTGTTAACAATACTAATCGCACTTGTGTTATCCACATAGATAGGTGTATTCAAGAAAGTCATACCATAATCCAGAAGCTGATTCTGGATCCACAAAACTTGTGAACAGCAACTTGAGGCAGCAACATATTCAGCCTCAGATGTTGAAGTGGAAACTGTTGTTTGTTTCTTGCACTGCCAAGATACCAACCTGGAGCCAAAGAATTGACATCCTCCTGAAGTTGATTTCCTGTCCATATTAGCTCCTCCATAGTCACTGTCAGAGTATGCCACCAATTCAAAAGGTGAATCTTTAGGATACCAAAGACCCAGTTTTTGTTGGCCTTTGAGGTATATAAAGATTCTCTTTACAGCAAATAGGTGTGACATCTTTGGACTGCATTGAAACCTGGCACAAACACACACAACAAACATGATATCAGGTCTAGAAGCAGTTAAGTACATTAAAGAACCTATCATAGACCTATACAAGTGTATGTCTATATCCTCCCCCTCAGGATCTGCTCCCAACTGTTTGTGAGTTTCCATTGGAGTACTGGCCAGCTTCATATCTTGATAGCCAAACTTGTCCAAAATGTCCTTGACATACTTTGACTGACTGAGAAATATTCCTGATGGCTTCTGCTTCACCTGTAAACCCAAGAAAAATGTAAGTTCTCCCATGGAACTCATCTGAAATCTCTTTTGCATTATGCCTTCAAACTGCTTGCACAGATTGTCATCAGTGGATCCAAAGATTATATCAATAACATAGATTTGAACAAGAAAAATCTCTGTTTTAACAATCTTTGTAAATAATGTCTTATCAATAGTGCCTCTCTTAAAACCATTCTCAAGCAGATATGATGATAATGTCTCATACCAAGCTCTAGGAGCCTGATGTAATCCATACAAAGCCTTATCCAACCTATATACCCTATCAGGATATTTTGAGTCTTCAAAACCAGGTGGTTGACACACATATACCTCCTCATCAATAGTTCCATAGAGAAATGCTGATTTGACATCCATTTGATACACCTTGAACCCTTTAAAGCTTGCAAAGGCAAGGAACATTCTAATTGCTTCTATCCTTGCAACAGGTGCAAAGACATCATCATAATCTATTCCTTCCTCCTGTGTATAACCCTGTGCAACTAGTCTAGCCTTATTCTTGATTACAATACCTCTTTCATCCTTTTTATTCCTAAACACCCACTTGGTGCCAATAGCTCTCTTGCCTCTTGGAAGTTCAACTAACTTCCAAACTTGCTGAATCTGGAACTGTAAAAGTTCCTCTTGCATTGCTTCCACCCATGAAGGGTCTTTTAATGCCTCTACTGCTTTCTTTGGTTCTATCTGAGATAGAAAGCAGGCATTCACATCAAACTGTTCAAGATCCACACCACTATTGTCACTTTGCATCATACCTCTAGTTCTAACAGGAGTGGTAGGATCACCTATAATATGCTCTATGGGATGGTTCTTGTGAATTCTTAATGTAGGGAAGTTTTCTTCAGTCAGTACATTCCCTAAAATTGACATATCAATTTCAGATTCACTTTCATTCCCAGAAGAATTACATACCTGATCTGCAACTGTTTGATTAACAGATTCATTGTTTTGTTGAAGATCAGGAGATTCCATATCCTTTGAAGGTTCAGCATCATAATTCATTGGACTAACAGCATTGGAAGAGTCATTTTGAAACAAAGGAATCACTACAAAGTCTTCAGTGACTTTGTTTCCACCAACAGTTGTTGGACTTGTGCTAACAGTTTCAGAACTGTTTGAGACAGTTTGTGGAGTTGCACTAACAACTGTAGGAACACCTGCAACTGTTTCTGTAAAATACTCAAAAGAAAGAGATTTAGACAATGCATCAATATCAAATAACCAATCAGGACCATTGCCTGCAATATTGATCCTATTCTCATTGAAGGAGACATTCATACTCTCTTTTATGATCCTAGTGACATTGTTAAAAACTCTATATGCTTTACTCTGAGTGGAATATCCTACAAAGAATCCTTCTTCTGCTTTACTCTCAAATTTGCCTAATTGTGACTTGGTATTAAGGATAGTGCAGGGACATCCAAATGGTTTGAAGAAGTTGATCAAAGGTTTTCTTTTAAGGAACAACTCATAAGGAGTTTTCCCTTTGGACTTGACTACTTGTAGTCTATTCTGAACATAGCAGGCCGTGTTCACTGCTTCTGCCCAGAAAGTCATTGGGAGCCTAGAATCAGCTAACATAGATCTAGCAGCCTCTATCAAAGTCCTATTCCTTCTCTCAGCCACTCCATTCTGTTGTGGAGTCCGAGGTGCACTAAACTGTCTTTCAATCCCTTTTTCCTCACAAAAACTATTTAACTCATAGTTCTTAAACTCAGAACCATTGTCAGATCTAATGACTTTCACTCTCAAATCAGATTGATTTTCTATTCTAAGAATAAGAGACTTAACTAACTCAGCAGTTTCATCCTTAGTTCTAAGAAATTGAACCCAAGTAAATCTGGTGAAGTCATCAACTATGACTAAACAGTAGGCTTTCTTCCCTATACTGAACACAGATGTAGGACCAAAAAGATCCATATGCAACAATTGTAAAGGTGTAGAAATGGAAGAAACTTCTTTGGGCTTATAAGAAGTTTTGTGTTGCTTACCTTTGAGACAAGCCACACAATGATCATCACATGAGAATTCTTTTTGGGGCAAACCTCTTACCAGATTGTTTTTAGCTAACAGATTCATGGTTTTAAAATTCATGTGACACATCCTTCTATGCCAAATAGCAGACTCATCATGAGATGCCTTTGAGAGTAAACAACTTAATACATTCTGTTTAGCTACCTTTTGTGTATCCAGACAGTATATATTATCCTTTCTAGGTGTTCTTAAAAGAACATCCTTTTCATTCAGTTTAAAATCTTTTGACAGGATAATGCATTCAGTGTCTGTGAACAGGACTTTGTTTCCATGGTCACAGATTTGAGATACACTTAACAGACTATAAAAGGCTTATAGTCATCTGACAACGAGTTGAGTATCGTATCCGTTGGTAGCTGCAATGGACCTGGGTGCCCAAGTCTCTCTAGGTGGTCCATGTAACCTTTCATTTTCATGACGTGGTTACTGACAGAGGTCCCCTTAGCCATCTTGCACGAGTTGAATGCCCTGGTGGCATCATAACGCTCAGTGCGAGCTTGCTCCTGGAACATGTCCTTTAGCTGGTGGATCATGTCATAAGCAGGAGTCTCCATCATACTCGACTGCAACTCTAGACTCATAGTTGCGAGCATGAGGCAGCTAACGTCTAGGGCGTCATTGGAGCGCTTCTGAAAAGCCTCCCTGACATCTGCCCTAGCATTGTTGGCAGGAGGATTTTCTAGAGGTTATTCTAGGACATACCACTTTCTCTCGTGCCTAAGCACGATTCGGAGATTTCTCTCCCATGTGAGAAAGTTAGGACTGACAAGCTTGTCCTTCTCAAGAATGGAGCGGAGAGAGAGGTTATTGGTACTAGTAACGTTGGTTGCCATCTACAAATTAAAACCCGGTTTAATTAGTAATTGCAAATAAACTTTCTAATCATATATCATCAAACCCATAAATAATATATATTAGACCTAGGACCCATATTTCACATACTTGACGCAAGGTTTGGGCACTTCCCGCCAAGTCATGCTATTTCTGGTAGGTAACACCCTGTACCAATCGTACCTAACTGATACGACTCCTAGAACCTCGTAGAGCACTTAGACCCAGTCTAATATGTTTAACTCTACTCTAGTGCTTTTTGGGTCGGGACTCCCGATTATCACCAAAATAGATCGCACCACCTAAGACAGCATGAATTCTGGCCGGGACTCCTGATTATCGCAGAACCTTTCATGCCCCTTCCCGCAATGGTTTGAACCCGGATGCCCAAGGTTTGGGCAGTTCCGACACCCGAGTACCGTTTAACAGTTAGGGTGTACCATTAGGTGGGTAGCACACTGATCTAAGATTTTTCTTGGGTTTTATAATTAAGTTAAAAACTTAATTTTCCAGTTTTTGAAAAACCATTTTAAAACTAACTATTTTAAAAATACGATTTATATGTATACCTAAACTAGGTGCACAAAACGGCCTTTATAAGTTCCAAACTTATAACCTTGACAAAAACTTTTAAATTTTAAAAAATTTAATTAACACGACTAACAGTCTGTAGTCGTATTCTAGTTTTTCATAAAGCGCGTGGTTTTTCACTGTTTAATAACAGTCTGTTATTAAATCCCTTTTTTATTTAGCATCATATAAGTGTCGCAAGAATATATGATAAACAGTAAATAAAAGAAACACAACCACACAGATATAAGAGTAAGCATAAAAACCCTATAGTTTTGCCAACTAATCCTAAGGTCAAACCTAAGGACAAAGTGACTTGGATTCACCTTTCTTGACATGCTGCTCCCACTAGCCTTGGCACCTCCCCGAAGTATCCGTGCTTCGCATATAGAACACAATTTACGTCGTCATCTTCTTCGAGTCCATTTTGGTTGAGGGATTAAACTAACACTAGTCTATTACAAATACAATATTGAATGGGGTTGTAAGTGGCACGCAAGCCTCCCCGAACCAGTACAAAATTACAAATAAGAAAGGGATTGTAATTGGCACGCAGGCCTTCCCAAAAACCAAAATAAAAGAAGAATAAGAAAAACGAGTCCTAAGTCGGCAAAACTATAGTTATCACAACCACGTAATTATATATAAGCACAATATATATAAAAGTCAACCACGCAGTTATAATAAAAGTAAACAATAAACTATGCTGTTAAGCACACAACCTGATTTGTCTAAAACTCTCTCATTTATCCTTTTGATTAATACCTATTAACCAAAATGAGAGTTATGATCTTTTAATTTATTTGACCAATATAATTTTTCAATAATCCTTTGAAAAAACTTGGCCTTATTCAAAACTTGAATGAAAGCCTCTACGTCGAGTTCTTTTACCGATTTTTTTTTTTTTTTATAAAAACTTAAAAACCGACAACTTTGGTCAAATAATACTATCTTATTTGTTTCTCCATTATATAAACTTTATCCCCTTTTAGAATTTATTTAAAACGACTAAACTAGTCATAATAAATAAAAACTAAAAAAATATATATTTTAACTTAAACTAATTAAAATATATAACACTAGCTTATACATTATCTTATTAATTTTATAACTTAAAATTAATAATCCTTTTTGTATCAATCCGGAAAAAACAATCTTGGGCCAAAGTCTCTCATCAACCCGAGAGACCCACTGGGCCAAGACCCTATTGGGCCGAGAACCTATTGGACCGAAGTCACCTGGGCCGTAAGCCCTATTGGGCCGAGAACCACCTTGGGCCGAAACCACCTGGGTCGAAACCCTTTGGGCCTTGGCGTCCTGGGTTGTCAGGATTGGATATTACTAAATATCAATAACAAGAATTACCTTTAGAATTAAATCAGAGTTGTTTAAAGATAATCTTTCAGTTTTATCACAATCAACTAAGAAGTTGCGGAATCACACTTAATTGATGTTTAAGGTTTTATCACAAGAACAATTCAAGAATCAACACGAGAAAATACTTTCAAACACCAGATGTTTATTAATAACCAATGATGATTACAATATTCACCAACACCTCTAATATAACTCTTTTGTTAGACAAAGAATACTGTTTGTTCTTAGGTTTCTATGAAACTTAGAGGCTAACACACTTTCTGAAAACAAGTTAACAATAAACTATGAATGCGTAGAATTACAAAAATTAAGAGTGATCATAAAACGATATTCTATTCCAAGTATTTATAGACTCTTGATCCTCCTTGAATAGTTGACAGTTAGGCAATCTTCTATCTTCCGAGATAATCTTGATAATCTTCAAACTTGATCAAGATATACTTCAAATCCACAAAGATAGCATTTTCCATAAGTAGCTCAACAGCAACTGTTTGTTGAATAAATAGTTCTGAATTTCTCCTAACAGTCTTCACTTCAAGGTCTTCAAACAGTTGTGTATAATTGAACTAACAGTTTTGAACTTTTGTATTAACAGTTGTAAAACTTGCAACAACTGTTAGTTACAACTGTTTTCACAAATCAATCTAGCAGTTTTACCTTTGCATATCCAACAGTTTCAATGACTTAGCAAATTTTCTAACAAGGGTCGAAATCACTTGGGCCGAAGCCCATCCTGACCCTTAGCGCCGCTAACGGTTGCCGCTAGGCCCAACTGGCCTTAGCACTGCTAACAGCCATCACCCGACACAGTGATGATCTCGGTTCCCATTTTCCGATTAATAAAATTAATGTAAATCCTTTTAACCTATTAAAAACTAACTGTTTTAATATACTGATTAAAAACTGGATTTAATTCAAAAACCAAAAAACTATTAATTATTAATTTCAACAAAAATTTGTTTTATTAATAATTAATTATCCTAAAACTTGATTTCAACCTTTTTAAACAAAAGTTCAAAACTTGTTAAAATCTTGTTTTAGATAAAAGGTTTATCATTTTTAACCGTTTAAACACAAACCTGGTTTAAACCTAACTGGTCAAAAACAAACCTTTTATGATCTGGATAAAAACAGAAAACTTGTTTGTATCCTTATGGTTTTCGAAAACTTGTGGAGAAAGAAACAAGATGAAGTAGATCATACAACTATCAAACAAACCAACTAACTAGATTATCTAGGTTTAATTTTGATCAAAATTATCCTTATCAAAAATCATAAACCTTTTAACCATTGAAACTAACTGTTTGAACATTCTGATTAATAGGATTTAATCCTGGTAACAAAAACAAACTGTTTTGTTACCTACTTAATTTTTGAAATTACCAAGAACAAGTAGAAGATCAAGAACAAACCTTAAACCTAGCACAGATAAAAACTAGAAACTATGGATCATAGAGCCGAGGCTCTGATACCACTGAAGGGTTTTTAACTTGACCAAACCACTTATGACACAAACTGGTCAATCCTGGGTTTGATTCCACTGGTTCAATCCTAAAATCGGAACTGGATTGAACACAACCCTCTAAACCCAAAAGGGTTAGGATCTTTAAACTATAAATGATCAACATAGTTTCTTGCAAAAACAATCCACATAAAAGGTTATAGAAAATATACCTGATCAGACTTGGGATTGCTAAAGAAAGTCCACCACTACTGCACCTCCGATTGAACTGGCTGCTAGACCGCTCCTGGATCACCAAAGCCTTCAACAAAGCTCCAAGCTTGATTGTGTGTGTGTGTGGTTCTCGTATAACACCAAGTTGCAAAAACACCTTGTGTTTTTGCCTCTTTGGTTTCGTCGAACAAGAAGAGAGCCGAGAGAGAGAGTTGCGAGTTCGAAAGAGAGAGAGTCGAGATCGAGATTGAGAGGGAGAGTGGTGGCTAGGGTTAATCCCTTGTGTCTCATGTCTAATCCTTAAGGCTTAAGGATATTATATATGGATTAACTTGGGCCTAAGCCCGTTTAATTAAAAAGCCCAACTGGTTTTAATTAAACTTTCATCTCTTCTCATATTGACCCCCTGGACTTTACTAATTAATTAATTTAACTATTAATTAACTTAGTCCGTTGAATATTAAAACTTAATATTCAATTCTCTTTAAATAATAAATAACTATTTATTATTTATTCCTTTCTAATAATTAATCCAAACTGGATAATTTATTTATATCTCTCTTTTCAATAATTAATTCTGACTGATTAATTATTTACTTTTCTCTTTAATTAATCTAACTGATTAATTACTTTCTTTTTTCTCTTTAATAATTAATTTAACTGATTAATTATTTCCACACAGATTATGGTGAGATCCAACTGTTCTGAATTGGGTGTGTAGCAGTGTGACCCTTTAGTCTCTTATAACATTGGATACAATATGCCGGTTAATTATCTCTGCACATAATCCAACATGTTGGTCCCTTGGTGAGAATAACAACAAGGAACAAATGTGTAGAAGGGGGGTTGAATATACTTTCTGCGAAAATTGAACAAATCAAAATAAAGAATTACACAAAGTAAATCTAACCACAATAGAATGCTTTGCTTTTCATTAAGAAGATGATTACATACTCTATCAAGTAAGCAACTCTTGATATGTAAACACCTAATATAAATCTCTCAATCTTTCAAACTTAGCTATCTATAATCAACTTATGATTATAGATACTGACGACTCTCTACACAAGATTTAATCACAGATTGAATACTTACCAATCTCACAACTAATGTGAGTATTCGAACACACGAACAAATTGGCAATCTGTGAATATCTTGATCATGTTGAACTGACAAATAGTGATTCAAGAATCGTAACACATACGGTTGAGGTGAGGCCTTTGGCTCTGCAACACTTAGTTGTAATTGTTTCAGAATCGTACCTCTAAACTTATCAGGGAGATAAGTATTTATAATCCTGTTCCTACGGTTCCTAACAAACTGAACTAATCCTAATTTGCTAACTAACTACCGGATAACTCGGAATCTTGAATCTTTTTATCTTGAGTCTTCAATCTTCAATCTTGATTCTGAAGTCTTCTTATCCTTCTCGTAGATATAGAGAGTTAAAAAGATAAGTTTAAAACATATTTAAACTTTATTTAGGATGACTTCTTACTCGGACTGAGTTACTCAGCTTGAAACTCATCAAGCTGAGTTCTTCGAGAACAAACTCGAAAACCAACATGAACTAACACGTATATTAATAAACTCATCCTTAGAAGTCATAAGAGTTAGCTAGAACTTATTTAGCAACTCTATTGAGCTGACTCGGTATATACGCTGAGTCACTCAGCTTGAAACACATCAAGCTGAAAGCTCAATATATCTTAGGTGACATACACAGCTTATCACACATAGTGATAACATTACTAAGATACAGTATAAGCTGATCGAACATATTTACTGCTTATACTCAGCTTATACTCAGTCTGAATCACTGTGAGTGTTCAGTCTGATTAAGCTTCATAATTTTGTTTAAGTTATATGTAGAACACATCTTACAAACTTAACTTTGTCTCATCAAATCTAAGCTGATGAGATCATTTTCCCAACAAACTCCCTGTTGGGAAATTAACTAAGGCATTAAGACTGTTTAACATGCAAAGTTGAAATTGTTAGAAGAGTTTATGGAAAACAGTTCAAAACTGTTAGAAGAAGTGTTGAAGAAACAGTTTAGAACTGTTAGTTGAAATTGTGAAGACAGTTGTAACCAACAGTTGCTGTGAACTTTAAAGCTGTTATATAGAGTTCAGAACTTTTAGTACAAACTACTACAACTATTTGAAGACCTTGAAGCTGAAGACTGTTAGAAGAACCAAGAACTGTTGTATTCATTAAACAGTTTCTGTTGAGCTAAATATGGAAAAACCCTATCTTTGAAGATATCTCGAAATACTTTGAAGATCATCAAGATTATCTCAGAAGATAGAAGATTACCTAACTGTCAGAAAATCAAGGAAGATCAAGGAGTATATATATGCTAGATTAGAATTCATAACTCGTACTTACTCATTGATTATATTTTTGCATTCGTTATTCAAGTTGTAATTTACTTTCTGAATAGTGCTAAGCCTCTAAGTTTCTCGTTGAAACCTAAGAACAATCTGTGTTCTTCGTCTAACATAATAAGTTAGATTGGGGGTGAAGTTTGCTATTGTAATCGTTCTCATTGATTAATAAAATTACTGTTTGATTGAATCTCTTTGTGATCAAAATCTTCTTTAATCAATTAAGTGTGATTCCACAACTTCTTAGTTGATTGTGATCATAGTTAAAGATTAACTTTTATTCAACTTTGATTGGTTATTCGAAAGTTAGTTCTTGTTATTTGATATAAACTATATCCGATCCTGACAAGTGGTATCAGAGCCTTATCATTAAGGTTCTTTTGATCACCAGTTGAAGGTTTTTGCATTACTTTGCTTTATTTTTTTTCAAAACTGTTTTTCAATCAATTTGTTTCAATGGATTCGGGAGGTTCTTCTGATAACAATGGGTCAGGGTCCAACATTCGTGTTCCCATGCTCAAACCATCTGATTTTGAGATGTGGAAACTAAGAATTAAACAGCATGTCCAACTAATGGACTATGCTGTTTGGCAAATCATTGAAACTGTTCCCACTAATCCCATTGAACTGGATGAGAATGGAAAACCAAAGAAGAAACCACCACCAAAGACAGATGCTGAAAAGAAGGATAGAATGATTGAGATGAAAGCCCTCAGCATCCTCCAGATTGCAATTCCCAATGAGTATCAACATCAATTCAAGAAATTTGATGATGCTCATGAACTTTGGAATGCTCTGGAGAAGAGGTTTGCTGGGAATGCTAGTTCTAAGAGAAACCAAAGAGATCTTCTTAAACAAGCCTATGAGAACTTCACCAGTGGGAAGAATGAGAGTATCACCCAAATCTTTGATAGGTTTTACAAACTGGTGAGCCAACTGGAGAGTGCTAAGGTTAGGCTTGATGAAGATGAGATAAATAGAATGTTTCTTAGGTCTCTAGGTGATGAATGGACTGTGTTTGCTGCACAATGGAGGACTAAGGATTCTCTTGAAGACATAGAGTTAGATGATCTCTATAATAGTTTGATAGTGTTTGAGGGAGAGATAGAGGGAAAAAGAAAAACTGTTGTTTCTAGCCACAATGCTGCTCTCCTGTCATCCTCAGGTATGGAATCAAACCATTCTTTAACTAACTCTTTTGAAAATTGTGCAGGTACTAGTTCTGCTGTTGTACTAGATGTGAACACTCCAGATGCTGTTCTTGAAGCTTTTCTTGCCAGCCATGCACATTCAACCCTTACCAATGAGGATCTTGAACAAGTGCACCCTGATGATCTTGAGGAGATGGATCTCAAATGGCAGATGGCCATGCTTACTGTTCGAGCCAAGAGGTTCATCAAAAGGACTGGAAGGCAAAACATGAATTTCAGAGCTGATGGCAAGGCTGGATTTGACAAGTCAAAGGTGAGATGCTTCAAATGTCAACAGCTTGGCCACTTTGCAAGAGAATGCAGATCTGGTGGACAAGTCCAGACTCAAGGTCAGAGGCTAACTCAGAATCAAACCTCCTCAGCATTGGTCTCACAAGAAGGCCATGGGTTTGATTGGAGTGATCAAGCAGAAGAGGCTACAAACAATAAAGCTTTGATGGCATTGACTGACTCCTCCATCAAGATAGATTCATCAGAATCTGAGGACATACAGGTATCTTCTAAACTATGTCCTGGTGAATATAGAGCTATTGTTAAGAGGTTTAGAGAGCACAATAAGAAAGTATGTGCTGCTCTAAGTAAAATGGAGGAGAGAAGGTATGAGTATACTGCTGTGATAGAAGATCTTGAAAAGAAAATTAAAGACTATCAGGCTAATGAACTACAAATGGACTATGATAGAAAATATCATAAGTGGGAGAAAGAGCAGTTTCAAGATGAGATTGATAGTCTGAAAAAGAAATTGGTGGAAAAAGAAAGCAAGGTGGATGAACTCACAAAGAAATTGGAGGGTGTGGACATTGATCTTGGTATGTTCAAGGCCGCAAACCTTAAGCTTGAAACTCTGCTACAATCTCAAGTGAGAGACAAGGTAAAAACCAGACTTGGATATAAGGAAACCCCACCTTCATATAATCACAACTACATAACTCCCATGTCCGATGTAGCTGATAGGTATGTTAATGAATCATTACCAGAGGAACTGAAGTCAGCTAATCCATCATTTGAAAGTGATGAGGAAGGATTTGTGGAGGAAGTAAGTGATGATGAGGGAGTTGTGAAGGAAGATGAGGTGATTCCATATGAAAATCACATCTGTTGTGAACCCATACCCACTAAACCATCTTTCAAGCCTGTGGTGTTTGTAAAAGCATCCACAGAACCCTTCACCACTGAGCCAACACCTTCAAAAGCTATCCAAACCATAAAAAGTTTCACAACTGTTGCCAATAATCCCCATCTTTACACTAACAGTTCTAAAAAGAACCCAAACAGTTCTAAGCCAAAAGGCCCAACTGTTAGTACAAAAGCCAAAGGAAAGGAGAAAGTTGGTGAGATTGTGTATGCAAGGAAGAAGATGGAAGCTTCAAAATCTCAGGCTAAACCCAAGTCTAAGAACAGGCTTACTGAAATGTCTGCATGCACATGCCAAAAGCATGGTGTCCAAAAGTTTCCTCAATCTGCAGCTGTTAGAGGAAATCAAAGAAATAGGAACCAATTCTGGTCACAAAGAACTGGTTTACCTATTGTGAAAACCAAAAAGTGCTACATCTGTGGGAGATCTAATCATTTAGTTCAAGATTGTTACTATAACCCACAGACCAATGGCACTCAATACAAAAGTCCCAAAAGACAAAATAACAGTACTAAAACTGTTAAGTCAAAGCAAAACAGCAGTTCTAAAACTGTTAAATCAAAATAGGCAAACAGTTCTACAACTGTTACATCCAAACCAACTAACAGTTCCAAAACTGTTTTAACAAAACCAAAAATTGTTGGTTTGGCTTGGATGAAAATTCAAAAACAAACTGATTCTGGAGAGGGTAAAACTGTTTTTCAAACTGAAAATCAAAAGGAATCACAAGTTGATTCATCTGTTTTACCAACTCCACCAGCTGTTTGTTCAAAGGTATCCACTGTTAATCACAACAGCTGGGAACCACATGTTCTTACAAAGTATTCCTCACACAAATTAGAGAAATCTAATTTGGATGAAATAAAAAAGAACCAAACTCTGTTTAAGTACTATGACTTAAATGGTGTACCCAAGACCTGCATGGCCTGGGTACTTCCTGCTACTAACTGATTTTATTTATGCAGAGCATTCATAGGGCCAATCATGGATCTATCTGGCATGTGGATAGTGGATGCTCAAGGCACATGACTGGAAATCCACACTGTTTGAAGGATTTCAGAAGCATCAATGGTGGATTTGTAGCATTTGGAGGAAATGCTAAGGGAGGAAAAATCACAGGTAAAGGAGCTGTTGAGGCAGGTACACTTACATTTAATGATGCTTTCTTTGTTGAACAACTTAAGTACAATCTGTTAAGTGTATCTCAAATCTGTGACAATGGAAACAAAGTTTTGTTTACAGATTCAGAATGCATTATTCTTTCAAAAGATTTTAAACTAAATGAGAAGGATGTTCTTTTAAGAACACCTAGAAAAGATAATGTATACTGTCTAGATACACAAAAGATTGCTAAACAGAATGTGTTAAGCTGTTTACTCTCAAAGGCATCTCTTGATGAGTCTGCCATTTGGCATAGAAGGATGTGTCACATGAATTTTAAAACCATGAACTTGTTAGCTAAAAATAGTTTGGTAAGAGGTTTGCCCCAAAAAGAATTCTCCTGTGATGATCATTGTGTAGCTTGTCTCAAAGGTAAGCAACACAAAACTTCTTATAAGACCAAAGAAGTTTCTTCTATTACTGCACCTTTACAATTGTTACATATGGATCTTTTTGGTCCTACATCTGTGGTAAGTATAGGGAAGAAAGCATATTGTTTAGTCATAGTTGATGATTTCACCAGGTTCACATGGGTTCAATTTCTTAGAACTAAGGATGAAACTGCTGAGTTAGTTAAATCTCTTATTCTTAAAATTGAAAATCAATCTGATTTGAAGGTGAAAGCCATTAGATCTGACAACGGTTCTGAATTTAAGAACTATGAGCTAAACAGTTTTTGTGAAAGTAAAGGTATTGAAAGACAGTTTAGTGCCCCTAGGACTCCCCAACAGAATGGAGTTGCTGAGAGAAGGAATAGGACTTTGATAGAGGCTGCTAGATCCATGTTAGCTGATTCTAGGCTCCCAATGACATTCTGGGTAGAAGCAGTGAACACTGCCTGCTATGTTCAGAATAGAGTATAAGTAGTCAAGTCCAAAGGGAAAACTCCTTATGAGTTGTTCCTCAAGAGAAAACCTTTAATCAACTTCTTCAAACCATTTGGTTGTCCTTGCACTATTCTTAATACCAAATCACAATTAGGCAAGTTTGAGAGTAAGGCTGAAGAAGGTTTCTTTGTAGGATACTCCACTCAAAGTAAAGCTTATAGAGTATTTAACAATGTCACTAGAATCATAGAAGAGAGTATGAATGTCTCTTTCAATGAGAATAGGATCAATATTGCAGGTAATGGACCTGATTGGTTATTTGATATTGATGCATTGTCTAAATCTCTTTCTTTTGAGTATTCTACTGAAACAGCTGCAGGTACCCCAACAACTGTTGGTGAAAATCAACAAACAGTTTCCAACAGCCCAAACAGTTCTGAAACTGTCAGCACAAAACCAACAACTGTTGGTTCATACAAAGTTACTGAACACTTTTTTGTGATTCCTATGCTTCAACAAGAGTTCTCCAATGCTGTTGATCCATTGATTGATGCTGAATCTTCAAAGGACATGGAATTCCATGTTCCTCAACAACACACTGACTCTGCATCTCAAAAAGTTGCTGATCAAGTGTGTGATACTGCTGAAAATTCAAGTGCATGTGAGTTTGATCTGTCTAATCTAGGGAATGAACTGACTGAAGAAAACATTCCTACATCAAGAGTTCACAAGAATCATCCAATGTCACAAATAATTGGTGATCCAACCACTCCTATCAGAACAAGGAATATGCTGCAAAATGAAAATAGTGGTGTGGATCTTGCCCAATTTGATGTGAATGCTTGCTTTCTATCTCAAATAGAACCAAAGAAAGCAATTGATGCATTGAAAGACCCTTCCTGGGTGGAAGTAATGCAAGAGGAACTCTTACAATTTCAAATTCAGCAAGTTTGGAAGTTGGTTGAGCTTCCAAGAGGCAAAAGAGTCATTGGCACCAAGTGGGTGTTCAGAAACAAGAAAGATGAAAGAGGGATTGTAATCAAGAATAAAGCAAGACTGGTTGCACAAGGTTATACACAAGAGGAAGGAATAGACTATGATGATGTATTTGCACCTGTTGCAAGGATTGAAGCCATTAGACTATTTCTTGCCTTTGCAAGCTTCAAAGGATTTAAGGTGTATCAAATGGATGTCAAGTCGGCTTTTCTCTATGGAACTATTGATGAGGAGGTATATGTGTGTCAACCTCCTGGCTTTGAAGACTCAAAGTACCCTGACAGGGTATATAGGTTGGATAAAGCTCTATATGGACTACATCAGGCTCCTAGAGCTTTGTATGAGACATTATCATCCTACCTTCTTGAGAATGGTTTTAAGAGAGGCACAATTGACAAAACATTGTTTACAAAGATTGTTAAAACAGAGATTTTGCTTGTTCAAATCTATGTTGATGATATAATCTTTGGATCCACTGATGACAGCTTGTGCAAAGAATTCGAAGTCATTATGCACAAAAGGTTTCAGATGAGTTCAATGGGTGAACTCACATTTTTCTTGGGATTAAAAGTTAAACAGAAGCCCACTGGTATTTTTTTAAGCCAATCTAAGTATGTCAAAGACATATTGGACAAGTTTGGCTATCAAGATGTGAAGCTGGCAAGTACTCCAATGGAGACACACAAACAGTTGAGAGCAGATGTTGAGGGGGAGGATGTAGATATACACCTCTATAGGTCAATGATTGGTTCACTAATGTACTTAACTGCTTCTAGACCTGATATAATGTTTGCTGTTTGTGTTTGTGCCAGGTTTCAATGCAGTCCAAAGATGTCACACCTGTTTGCTGTAAAGAGGATCTTTAGATACCTCAAAGGCCAACCAAAATTGGGACTTTGGTATCCTAAAGATTCACCTTTTGATTTGGTGGCATATTCTGATAGTGACTACGGTGGAGCAAATGTGGACAGAAAATCAACCTCTGGAGGATGTCAATTCTTTGGATCAAAGCTGGTTTCATGGCAATGCAAGAAACAAACAACAATTTCAACCTAAACAGCTGAGGCTGAATATATTGCTGCATCAAGCTGCTGTTCACAGGTTTTATGGATCCAAAATCAGCTTCTGGATTATGGTTTGTCTTTCTTGAATACTCCAATTTATGTTGATAACACCAGTGCTATTAGCATAGTTAATAATCCAGTGAAGCATTCTAAAACCAAGCACATTGAAATCAGATTTCACTTCATAAGAGACTGCAATTAAAAGAAATTAATCCAAGTTATGAAAGTCCATACTGATGATCAATTAGCTGATCTGTTTACTAAAGCATTTGATGTGAGCAGATTCAACTTTTTGATCTCAAACATTGGAATGATTAACTTGGACTAACAGTTGTTCATTACTCCATGTTTTTCACGCTAACAGTTTGAAACTGTTAATATTGTTATCTAACAACTGTTGATTTTAAGTGTTCAGGAAAAAGCAAAAGTGAAATTTCCAACACAGTTTTGGACATACATGGTTACCTATTCTACAAACAGTTTTTCAACCCCGTGAATGTCCTTGCTCTGTGGTAAAGGTAAATACTTTATTGAGAACAGTTCCAGACTGATAAAGGTGAGTCACTCTATTTTGTAGTGTTGTGAATTTGATATGACAAGTCACTGCATGCCATTAATAGAAATTACTGGACATTAATGGTCATTAATGGTTATTAATGGACATTCATGCTCCCCAGTTTATCTATAAATAGCCTTGCATCCATTCTTCACAAATCACACCTACATTTGCCCAAACTTCTCTCTGCAAATGGCTACTAACTTCTTTCTCATCAACTTCAAAGAAATTAATGTTAGACAAAGTTATGTAACCATTCCTGCCCCATTTGTAAGAATGCATGAGCTTTGGCAATACTCATCATGTGTTCTTGAGATGCATGATGATCGAGATAGGTTCACCTTGACACAGCATCCTGATCCACGTAGGCCAAATAAACCAATTGATCATATTCGTATAAGAGGTGATTTTAAAATTTTCACTCTCTTCCATGAATTGCCTACACCATGTTGTCTAAGATTCGTCTTGAACCTGGCAGGCACTACAAACTCCGTAGTGTGGTTCAATGTTCGAAGAAATAATACTCATAACCACCAGAGGGCCTCGGATGATGAGGCAGTGGAAGTCATTGTAATAGATGACTAGTTCCACTGATGTTGAATTGGTATCATTCACCATCTTCCAACGAGGCAAATTATGACAATCGTCTCTGGTGATGCATATGATGAGAAGGTCTACTGCACACCCATTGGTGGGTTTTATGTTTTGAAAATTGTTTAAGGCATGTCAACTGTTAACGGAGAAAGTTGTCTACACTTACGGTGTAGATCATTGTTCTCCCACACCTACGAGACGGCCTTGCACAATTAGATAAGCAGTACCAACAATGGCTTGTGCATTACATGACCATTCTTTGAAGACAGGCTTCTCCGTAAGGCTATGGCGGCACTGTAGAGGCTATTCTGAACTCGATTCTTAAATAATGAAGACATTCACGAGCAAGAATGTGATGATGATTGTCTTTCCTTAAAGTTCAGATTTGATGATACAAAATGTTAACGATAATTTGTCAAATGTAGATCTCGGAGTTAAGACAGTTAATATAAGCTGTGTTTAGATCTATAGCAAAAGACAGTATTGTTTTCTCAAAATTATTGTAGCTCAATTGTGATTATCATGAATAAAATACATCTTATGTTGATGACTGTGTTCACTAATGGTTTGTTATTGTTGCTTCAGCATTTGACATATATGAGCTAAAGTTTGTTTGACAGTTGCACAATTCTGTTTCAATCAATACTAACAGTTTTCAACTGTTAGTATATGGCTTCCACAACTGTTAGGCAAAGTCCATGTGCAACTGAGGGGGAGAAATTCGTCAACTAAGGGGGAGAAATGAGAACAGTTGTAAACACTAAACTGTTAATCCAAATAAATGATCAAACAAAAGGGAGTTAACTTTTGAATAACAGTTGTTACATCTTATGAAAACAGTTCTTCAACTGTTAGTTCATTTACATCTTATGAAAACAGTTCTTCAACTGTTAGTTCATTTTGTCCGTCAACTGTTAAGCTATTAAAGGGTGTTTTGGTCTTTGCAGAATTTTGGAAACTTTGGATTGCATTCAACAGTCGAAACATATATAAGGCAATTCCCTCCTTACCAAACAACTCACACGTCCAAAACGAACTTTGATAAGAAACAAACCCTAATCTCTCAACAACTCTCAGCGATCGAAATCAAAATGTCTCCCCTTCCATTCGTAAAGGAACACAACATGCTCGCATATTTTTCCAAACCCGATCATCTCGGTGCTTTCCATGATGTGATTGACTATCTCTCACTCTCCACTCTCCACCATGCTCTTACGGTCAACCCCACCATTTATCTCTCTCATATTGATCAGTTCTGGAAAAATGCCTCACTAAGGGAAGAAAATGGAGTGAAATGGATCGACTCTATGGTGGATGATATCACTGTCTCCATCTCTGAAAGCATAATAAGCCAACAACTACAACTGAATGATCAGGATGGTGAGTATTTTGATTCTGTATCACTTGAGTTTATTTATGCTGAACTCGTAAAGTTGGGATATGAGGGCCCTAGGGGAAAGGGCACCTTCTACAAAGGGCAATTTTGCTCACACTGGAAATACATTATCCATACTCTCCAGCAGTGCATGAGCCCTAAGAGAACTGGCTGGAATGAATTTGGGAGCAACATTGCTCTCGCACTCATTTGTTTAGCCAACAACAAAGCTTTTAATTTCTCAAAAATGATCTTTAATGGAATGGTAAAGCATCTAGAAACCAAATATGGTCTCTTTTTGATGTACCCGCGATTTGTGCAAGTTTTGCTAAACTCTTTTATGCCAAATCTTAAAGCACACAAGAGGGTCCTAATTCCCTCTGCTCATGTGGCCTCCACATTGAGCAAGTTGATGGTTAATGGGAAGAATTTCTCAGGTGCCATAACTCCACCACTCTCTGCAATGATGGAGTTTCTTTCAAGAAACAGAGCTGCTAGGGGTGAGCATGAAGCCCAACTTATTGCTACACCACCACCTCTGGAACCCACAGCTCACGATACTCAAATAATCCCTTCTGCTTCCTTTGAACGAGCTACAACACAAGCCCCTGCACTAAAAATATTTCAAAAGAAAAGGAAAAGAACTGTTGGTGCTCCTTCCACCAAAGTTCATGAAACTGAAACTGTTAACCCTGCACAGGTGCATTCACCTATGCAGAATATCGAAAGGGAACCCCTTGTGCTGTCTCCCAGGCACAATGAGGAGGTGATCACTCCATTAGAGGGTGCTCATGTGGTATGTGAGGCTGATCCTACTGTTTTACCCACAAGGGGTATACACGACAGGGTTAACATAACTAAGACCTCAGCCACGGCAACAGAGGCTGGTCAAACAGTTTCTGGAAATCCCCAGTACCAAGAAAAGAGGGGTACTGGTGTGGAATCTCAAATGAGTGAACCACCAGTTTTATCTGTCAATGATATGTTAACAGTGGCAACACTGGCTGACATTGAGGCTAGAATGCAACACCAAGCAATGACGGATTCCAACATTGCACCTTTCTTTGCTGCATATATACAACTCAAAAAGAAGATTGCCTTACAAAACAAAAGGATTCTTCAACAAGACCAGCAAATTAAGGTTTTGACCAACAGTTTGAAGCATGCTAATGAGGTGCTAAAGCTGCATGATCAAGTACTACAACAGTTGACAGTTGTTGCAAGACCTCCTTCAACTGTTCCAATCAAAGAGGGAGAGAGTTCATTACCAACAGTTGCTGAAGTGCCAGAATAAACAGCTGCAGTGGATGAACTAACAGTTGCATCTTGTACACAAACAGTTGCAGCTGAAGACAAAACAGTTGCACCAAGTGAACAAACAGTTGCAAGTGTCCAAACTGTTCATGAAGAAGAAGAAGAACAGCTCTCAAACGCTGATAGGGTACTAATCAACAGGATGGTATCAACTGCAAATGTTCCAAGCACTGAGATTTTCAAATCTTGGTCAAAAGTTAAGCAGAACTACTTGGTTGATATAAGTGCTCAATATATGGGAATAAGTTCTTCTAGAATGGCACAGAAAATAGATGATGGATGGCTTGATGGAAAGGTTGCTACGTTAGAATCTTTACCACCAAAGAAAGGGTTTAAAGGCATAGTCATCCTGGAAGGAAAGAAAGAATCCAAGTTGCCTCCTGTTGTAGGCAAAGGTAAGGAAGTTGTTGTTGCTTGTCCTAAGCTCAAGCTTTCAAAACAACAACAAGAAGAGCGTGATCATGAATTTGCATTAAGGCTAGCAGCTGAGCAAAGGGAACAAGAATTGAAAGATTTTGAAATAGCAAAGAAGCTAGCCGATGAGTTCACAAAAGAGATTGATGAGGAAGAGAAAGCAAAGAAAGCTAATAAGGGAGTGAAAAGAAAAAGAATTGTAAAGAAGAAAACTGTTTTACCTCCTCCCAAGCCACAAGTTGAAAAGGAAAAGGCTCAAATGGTTCAAACAATTCTCCAAGACCGACTAAGATTTGAGCTTGAAACAGGGATTGAAAAGTTGGTAAAAGAACAGTTGGGTCAAAAATCTCATATCACAGAATGGAGATTTGAGGTGTTAAGAGAGGACACTGGAAAGTCAGGAGTAACTGTGGTTAGAGAAGGGTTGATTGAAAGTTACTCTAATTTCTTTCAATTAGTGAATAATTGTACAAGGAGAGATCTTGATGAAATGTATATATATGGGGTTAATCATTTTGCTAATACTGAGGAGATTGCTATAAAAGTTTTGATGAGGCATCTAACAAGCATATGTCGTCCAAATGAGATTATGCAAGTTTTGATTGCTGATGAAGCTTTTCCTATCAAGTCAGTAAGAGTGTATGCTAAAGCTGGAGTGTACCATATGGTGATGGCTAACACTAAACAACAATGGTTTGCTTTGGAGTTCATAGAGCACAATCAAGTCAAGCTTCAGTATATGCTAAAAGCAAAATTCTATGGATCAGATAGAATAAAAGATGATTTGTTCGAGAGATTGAAAGAAAGACTGGCATGAGTCAAGTCTATGTAAGTTTTCTCTCAATTTTGATTGTAACAGTTTACTTTGCATAAATATATGGAATTCATTCTTTGCTTATGCTTAATTTGTCTGTGATTGAACCCTATGATCGAAAGAACTTAAAGAGTTTGATAAATTCTTTAAGTTAGGGGGAGATTGTTGGGAAATTAACTAAGGCATTAAGACTGTTTAACATGCAAAGTTGAAATTGTTAGAAGAGTTTATGGAAAACAGTTCAAAACTGTTAGAAGAAGTGTTGAAGAAACAGTTTAGAACTGTTAGTTGAAATTGTGAAGACAGTTGTAACCAACAGTTGCTGTGAACTTTAAAGCTGTTATATAGAGTTCAGAACTTTTAGTACAAACTACTACAACTATTTGAAGACCTTGAAGTTGAAGACTGTTAGAAGAACCAAGAACTGTTGTATTCATTAAACAGTTTCTGTTGAGCTAAATATGGAAAAACCCTATCTTTGAAGATATCTCGAAATACTTTGAAGATCATCAAGATTATCTCAGAAGATAGAAGATTACCTAACTGTCAGAAAATCAAGGAAGATCAAGGAGTATATATATGCTAGATTAGAATTCATAACTCGTACTTACTCATTGATTATATTTTTGCATTCGTTATTCAAGTTGTAATTTGCTTTCTGAATAGTGCTAAGCCTCTAAGTTTCTCGTTGAAACCTAAGAACAATCTGTGTTCTTCGTCTAACATAATAAGTTAGATTGGGGGTGAAGTTTGCTATTGTAATCGTTCTCATTGATTAATAAAATTACTGTTTGATTGAATCTCTTTGTGATCAAAATCTTCTTTAATCAATTAAGTGTGATTCCGCAACTTCTTAGTTGATTGTGATCATAGTTAAAGATTAACTTTTATTCAACTTTGATTGGTTATTCGAAAGTTAGTTCTTGTTATTTGATATAAACTATATCCGATCCTGACACTCCCCCTATTTGATGATGACAAAACCATCAAACAGTTATTAAGTTTGTTTAACAGAATTATGTTTTAAATCTTAAACTTATCAAGATTTTACATTTGAACTAATCAAATATCAATTGAACTTATCAATTTTAATTGAACTTATCAATTATAAGTGGAACACACCAACTTTTAGTTGAACACACCAACCATATATATCAATGAATAAGAACTAATCATTTATTCATTCAAGCTGAACTTATCACACTACTAATTATGAACATATCATAACACAGTTGAACATATCATACTCATACTTGTATTAATTGAACATATCATAATACAAAATTTTTGATCACTCAGATCATGCACACTTAGTGCTTACAAAATTAGAACTAATCTAATATTACAATAGAACTAATCTATTATCTTTTGAACTCAGAATGTAGAACCTCCCGAAAAATGATTTCTCTGCTGATTTCTTCTAGAAGGCTTTCAGCTTCTGCATCCCCTCTGAGTTCTCTCTGTTGCATTCTGATGATCTTATTCACCTTATACTTTACAAAATGATTTGAGCTATCACCACAGCAACTTCTTATATGTATGGCATCCCTAGCTTTTAGATAACATATGTCACTCAGCTTGACAAAGCTGGGATTGCCTACCTGATCCTTAAGCATGAATCCCTGAGCAGGTGTATCAATACCTTGGTTTTCTTTAAACTCTACACCTTTAGGTATTTCGAATAAGCTTTCCCACTGCAGACCAGGAACTGGAACATATCTCAGCTCCTCAGCTCTATTAGTCAGCTTGTAAACTTCAACAAAGATCTCTTGCTTGATTTGACTTTTAACTCAGCTAGAGAGATCTTAAGCTCATCTGCTTCTTCTTGCTCGAGCATCTGTTGGGGAGATAACAATATCAAACCTAAATCAAACCTGTCTATTAAGTAAAATAGGATTTGATGTTAACAAAACCACATATTCAGTTTAGACATAGATAAATGAAAAACATGTGTTGTTTTTCATGTTAGACTTAAAGAAAATTGTAAGTAAGAAGTGTCAGCTGAACACTGAGTATCAGCTAAAGGACAAGCTTCAGGAAGATCAGCTGAGAGGAAAAGATCAGTTAAAAAGCATCAGCTGAGGATCTACAATGGATCAGCTGATGGTCCAAAACCATCAGCTGAGGAAAGTTTCAAGATCAGCTGAGCTATCAAGGATCAGCTGACAAAATCACATTGATCAGCTGATGCCTCTCATCTGTCAGATAAGGTATTTATTACTTATTCGATCTTTACTTTATAAGTGGATCATACACAAATGGTTAGTTGAGCCTCTGGGATCAGCTGATTATTTAGTTTGACTAGTTTATTAGCTTTACTATGATTTGTGTTATTAGCTGAGCAATTCGATCAGCTGAGTAAATCTAGTCAGCTGAGTCTTTCACTTTTACCTTAGCTGAGCAAAATTACATTTGCAGTTCAGTGTCTGTTAGCTGAGTTATTATTCTATATCTAAGTTAATATCTTTTCTATGTAATATTTTCTTAAGTCAAAGGCAGAACATGTTTTGTTCTATTATGCCTTAGATCTCTCATTGTAAAAGTACATAACACTTTTTGGATCTGCAAAGAAACAAAAAGGATAGATCTTTATCCTCTGGAAAAGGAGAAAGATACTTTAGAAGAGAAGATCTCGAAGATTTGCTTCAACAACTAAGTATGGCTGGCAACTCTATACTTGGTTAAGTCAAATCTTCAGAAAGCATGGTGTTGATTAAAGCACAAGCATGGAAGGAGAAGTTTACTTTCTCAAGACATAAATGTAGTACTTTAATAATATAATAATAGATAGTGGGTAAACCCCTTACTGAAAAGTATGTTCACTTTACACACTTTGTGTATAAAGTTAACTTACTTTTCACCCACTAACTTTATCTATTATAATATTATTAAACCAAATACCTTTGTGTCATTCTCTTTTCATCAACCCGGACACCTTTGCTTATATATACTCATGCATGGAAACATGCTAAGTATGCGAATAGATAGAGTTGAACACTAAAATCTCATCTGTTGAGAATTAGAAGAGTTAGCAATTTTACTTTCAGTGTAACAAACTTGTTCATGTGTTGAACATCTTAAACATAAGTTGTTTAGAATTAGCTTAGTCTATGTGTTAGAAAAATTTAGTTGCCACCTTTTATTGAACTTAGATTTTCCGCATCTAGTTCATGTAATTCTTGATTTACATCAATAAGAATTATATAAAAGTAAACCGTGTGTCACTTAAATTTTAATTTGCTAAAGTTTGTATTCAACCCCCCTTCTACAAACATTTGTTGTTGTAGTATCCATTCGGGACCAACAACTGGTATCAGAGCAGGCTAGATAACTCATATCTAAGATCTGTTTTGCTTACTCTTCAACTGCTTCTACCCCACATTACAAAATGGCCACTCTCGTTGCTGCTTCTAACGGTTCTTCCAACAATGGCTCACTCACAAGGTGTCCAACGTTTGATGGAGAAAACTTTTCTCTCTGGAAAAGTAAAGTTCTTCTCTATATGTCAAGCCTTGATGATGAGATGCTCAAAACTATTACTGAAGGTCCTTATGTTCCTTCCTCTACAATTCAAGTTACTGAAGCAACTGATGAAGTTCCTACTGTTGAAAGACTGATCATCAAGCCTATAAATCAGTGGTCTGATGAAGACAAAAGGCTTGTTAATCTTGATGTTAAAGCAAGAACAACCTTAGTCTCTGCACTACCAAATGATGTCTATCATCAAGTACTAAACTGCAAATTTGCAAAAGAGATGCTAGACACTCTCACTGTGGCTTATGAAGGTACAGAGGAAGTTCAAGAAAACAAGAAAACTCTTTTGGTTAGAGAATATGAGTTTTTCTTTACTCATAAAGGTGAAAGTCTCACTCAGATCTACACCAGGTTCAATTGCCTTATTAATGATCTACGTAGGGTAGATGTTCCCAAGAGCAACAAGGAACTTGTTAACAAATTCCTGGACTCTCTCCCAGAATATTGGGATCATTTTATCACTGTATTAAAACATGGTGAAAAAATTAAGGGTCTTTCACTGGTTGGTCTTTATGGAAATCTTATGAATCATGAACAATCAGTGAAGCAAAGGAAGATTTCTACCAAAGAGATGAAGGAAGTTGCTAAGACTCCCACTACAGCTCTTGTGTCCAAGGACAACAGATCAAGAAGCTTTGTTGCAGTGGTGGTTGAGTCAAGTGAAGAGGAAAGGGAGGAGTCTTCTGATGAGGAGCAAGTGGCTGATGGGGATGAAGAGCTGGAGGACATGGACAGCATTGAAGCTGCTGTTGAGTAGGCTGCCATGTTAGTAAAAAGGTTCAAGCCTTTCTTAAAAATAAAGGGTGTCAAGAGGCTTGAGAAGAAACCCTTCAAAGGAGAAAAAGCCAAGTTTGAACCAAAGGCTTCTGAAAATTGCTTCTCCTGTGGCAAGACTGGTCACTATGCCAGTGAATGTAAGTCCAGAGGAAGCACAGGCTTCAAGGGTTCCTCAAGCTCAAACAACAAGACTGATTATGAAGCCAAGTATAAGAAGCTTCTTGTTGCTGTCCTTGACAAGAAGAAGAAGGAAGCTCAGAACTGGGTGTTGGTGGTTGAAGAAGAAGATTGGGCTGAGGAAGATCTCTCAAGTGATGAAAAAGAGGTCCTCACTGCTCAGCTCAGCTTGATGGCCAACACACGGAGTACAAGTTCCTTTGATGAGGACATGAAGAAAGCTGCCAAAGCTTGCACTTCTCCTGACTGTGATCCTTCTTCTATGTATCAGGTTGGAAAATTTATTAACTATGAAGATAATGAAAAGAACACTATGTTTGATTATCTGTGTGTTGAGTTTCAGTTAAATATTCAAAGAGAAAAGAAGCTAAAATTAGAAATAGAATCATTAAAAGAGAGATTAAGTCTTAAAGATGAGAAATTGAAACTAATGACAAAACTGGAAGATGATTTAGTCAATCAAAAGATACTTAATCAGATTTTGGTAAAAGAAACCAATGAAGCAACAATAAAGTTTAATGACCTTCAAAAAGTAGTTAAATCTTGGTGTGTGTCTGCTGAAAAGACCACTCAGTGTGTCAATGAGCAGATTCTAAAACAAGTTCAAGCTATTATTGGTGGAAATTATTCCCAAGCTGCTAACTGTGTTTATTTTAGCAAGAATATAAATATCTCTGAAAAGGCTGATATTTTACCTCTTACTTTTCAAAAGACTGTAAAAGGAAAAAGTATTATCACTAACATATTTGTCAAAAGTAAAAGTACTAAGCTGAAAGACTCAACCACTTCAAAAGTTGGTTCAAGTTCTATTGTTTTGACAGAAAGCAAAAGTACTGAAAATTTAATAGTAAAGAAAGTGAGTAAAGGAATGGAATCATTTGTTGATACCAAAGAGACATTATGTTGTCAAACCTTGAAAGCTGATACATTAAATATAAGTGCTCAGCTGACTGACATTTCATTAGCTGATGATTCTCAATCAGCTGATCAGAAAACATATGATAGTTGCTCAGCTGATACCCTGTCAGCTGATCAAAAATCCTCTGTAAACTGTTTAGCTGATCCAGTATCACTTCAAACTCTTTTAATAGGAGAAACAAAGGGAAAAGGACCTTTTGTTTACAAAAAGTCTAAGTCTGCCACACCTAAAGTTGATCAAAAACTCATTTTAACTAAGGGTCAACCTAAGGTGACTATAAACAAAGACCTTATCAGTTTACAGAATCAGTTGCAATAGCTGAATGGTGAAATATGTCAGCTGATGACCCATAGTCATCAGAAAACAGCTAAGACATCTCTTAGGCAATTACCAAAACATGTTAAAGGCTCCAAAAATCTAAAATGTTATAAATGTGGGAGCAAATAACATAAGGCAAGTGATTGTTCTCTTGAAGGTAACTCAAGACAGCGGACTGATTTTGATAACACAGTTGTTTCTCTCATTCATAAACAACCTAATATAAAGTGGATGGCTAGGTGCAATCCACTAGGGTCCACTTAATTGTGGATGCCCAAGTGTCACTAACATTCTTTCAATCTAATCTTTGCAGGGTCTTAACACATGGTATCTTGACAGTGGATGTTCAAGGACCATGACAGCTTATAAAGCTTTGCTTAGTAACTACAAGAAGGAAAAGGGTCCAAGAGTGACCTTTGGTGATAACAATTGTTGGCAAACTAAAGGCTACGGTGAACTTCATAATGAGAACTTAACTCTGTCTAAAGTTTCATATGTTAAAGGACTCAAGTACAATCTCATCAGCATAAGTCAATTATGTGATGGTGATCACAAAGTCCTCTTTACAAAGATAGGTGGTTCCATTTTAGATCAAGAGGGTAAAACAATAATTTGTGCAAAGAAAACCAAGGATGTATATACTCTTGATATGTCTTCTGGTGATCCATCAAAGTTAACCTGTTTGTATACCAAGTCTGTAACTGACACAAACTGGTTATGGCACAAAAGGCTTTCCCATTTAAACTTCAAAAACATAAACAAGCTGAGCAAGGGTGATCTAGTGTCAGGACTACCTTCACTGACTTATGTTAAGCCTAAACCTTGCTCTGCCTGTGAGAAGGGAAAGCAGCACAAGACATCTTTTCCATCTAAGCAAGCCTTCTCCATTACTGAACCTTTCTACATGTTGCACATGGATCTATTTGGTCCTGTTGCTATTGCTAGTATTGGTGGAAGTAAGTATGCATTGGTGATGGTTGATGAATTCTCAAGATACACTTGGGTCATCTTTCTAAAAGAAAAGAGTGAAGCTGCTGAAGAGATAATTAGCTTTATCAAAAAGATGGAAGTGCTAAATGAAAATCTGGTAAGGATGCTCAAAAGTGATCATGGAATTGAGTTTAGAAATCAAACTCTAGAAGGGTTCTGTGATGATAAAGGCATATCACAAAACTTCTTTGCACCAAGGACTCCACAACAAAATGGTATAGCTGAAAGAAGAAACAGAACATTAATAGAAGCTGCAAGAACCATGTTGTGTGAGAGTGGGTTAGGATTCAATTTTTGGGCTGAAGCTGTCAGCTGTTCATGTTTCACTCAGAACAGATCCCTAGTCATCAAGAGACACAACAAGACTCCTTATGAAGTGCTCAAGGGAAGAAAGCCAAACATCTGTTTTCTGCATATCTTTGGGTGTCAGTGTTTCATTCTGAACCAGAGAGATCAATTGCAAAAGTTTGCACCAAAAGCTGATGAAGGTGTGTTTGTTGGATACTCTGTGATCTCCAAAGCTTACAGAATATACAACATCAGAACAAAGGTCATAGAAGAATCAATCAATGTAAGTTTTAATGAAAATGACTTTGTTACTTCCTGTGCTACTAATCCATCTACAGGTGAGGAATTCAATGATCAGCTGCATACTGAAGATAACATTCTAGTGTCATCTGATCTGACTCCATCAGCTGATGTAGAGGATTTAGATGAAACTGTTCCAAATATACTTCAAACCAATGCACATCTTATCTTAAACCAACCCACACTTTTACTGAATGATGAGAATCATGATTCAACATCATTGGATTCTAATTCCATATCAAACATTCCCTCTTCAGTAGAAGTCTCCTCAGACTGCAACAATGAAATTCTGTCAGCTGATCAACTAGAGATATCATCAGCTGATCAAATTCAAGGAAGTTCAACTCCCCAAATCCAAAGAAATCCAAACACTCCCTTAATCCAAAATACCTACAAAGACCTCAAAGATCATCCTAAAAATCAGGTAATAGGTAACATAGAAGCACCTGTACTAACAAGGTCAAAAGCCTGTAATTTCTGTTTATACACATGTTTTGTTTCTATGATTGAACCAAAGAAGGTAGATGAAGCTCTCAGTGATTCCCACTGGATAAATGCAATGCAAGAAGAATTGGCTGAATTTACTAGAAACAATGTATGGACTCTGGTGCCAAGACCAAAGGACAAATCCATCATTGGTACTAAGTGGGTGTTCAGAAACAAAATGGATGAACAAGGGCTGATCATCAGAAACAAGGCAAGACTAGTTGCTCAGGGATATTGTCAAGAAGAAGGAATTGACTTTGGTGAAACCTTTGCCCCTGTTGCAAGACTTGAAGCCATAAGACTGTTTCTAGCATATGTTGCTTTCAAATACTTCAAAGTGTTTCAAACGGATGTTAAGAGTGCTTTCTTCAATGGTGAATTGAAGGAAGAGGTGTATGTCAAACAACCTCCAGGTTTTGAGGATGCAAGCAAGCCAGACCATGTATACTTCTTGAACAAAGTTTTGGATGGTCTAAAGCAAGCTCCAAGAGCATGGTATGATACCCTCTCTTCTTTTTCTAACCACAAAAGGATTTACTAGAGGAAGCATAGATAGCACATTATTCATAAGAAAATTCAAAGGTGATGTGATACTAGTGCAAATATATGTAGATGATATAATATTTGGGTCTACAAATGTTGATCTTTGCAAAAAGTTTTCTAAACTCATGTTTGATAATTATCAAATAAGCATGATGGGTGAATTAAACTATTTTCTAGGTCTTCAAATCAAACAAGAGGTTGATGGAATTTTCATTCATCAAACAAAGTATGTAAATGACTTACTTAAGAAATTTGAGTTTGAAAATTGTTCCTCAATGAAAACACCCATGTCCAATGCCTTAAAGCTTGGAAAGGACACTGATGGCAAATCAGTGAACATTACAGCTTACAGAGGTATGATAGGGTCACTTTTATACCTCACTGCAAGTAGACCAGATATTATGTTTTCAACATGTCTCTGTGCTAGATATTAAGCAGATCCCAAAGAATCTCACTTAGCCGCAGTTAAAAGGATTTTCAGGTATCTCAAAGGAACTCCTAATCTAGGTCTTTGGTACCCCAAAGATTCTGACTTTGAGTTAGTTGGATACACTGATTCTGACTTTGCAGGTTGCACACTAGACAGAAAGAGTACATCTGGTGGTTGTCAATTATTAGGTGGAAGATTAGTCAGCTGGTCAAGCAAGAAACAAAACTCTGTTTCAACTTCAACAGTTGAAGCATAATACATTGCTGCTGGAAGCTGCTGTGCTCAATTGTTATGGCTGCAAAATCAACTACTTGATTATGACATACAGTTTGAAAACTCACCAATTCTGTGTGACAACACTAGTGCCATCTCTATTTCTAACAATCCTGTTTTGCATTCTAAAACTAAGCACATTGAAATCAGACATCATTTTCTAAGAGATAATGTGCAGAAAAAGAAAGTTTCTATGCACTACATAAACACTGATGTTCAATTAGCAGATATCTTTACAAAACCTTTGGATGAGTCTCGGTTCAACTTCTGTGACAGTTTAGGTTTCCAAGGAAGATATAAAGATGTTTTGAGCGGTTTTTCATTTCTTACCCTTTCAAAATTCTCAAAACTCTCATTCTCCGAAACCCTTCTCTTTCACTACTTTCAAGTAAATGTATCGTTGTGTTCTCAAGCTCTGCAACAATGGTGATGTTCAACCCTACTGAGGTTCCCACTGCTATTTCAGGTGAGAATGTTAGTCCTAACTCTCTCTTCGCCATTACCCCAAATAATATCATAATCAACACCGACATACCTCAATCCAAGGCAAATCAGGGATTTGAACCCATTGTTAACTTCATAAAAGCACATCCCCTGTTTCCCTGCCTTTATGCTCATCCTCTGTTTATCTTCCCTCGTATTATTAGGGAGATGTGGTACACTGCCAGATACCACCCAAACAATCAAACCATTACTTGCACTATCTTAAACAACCAAACACCCATTGTCATCTTTGTTAAAACCCTCAGACAAGCATTATCCATACCCAACTTTGCACCATTCCAACCCTTTGCTACTGCTGAACAAACTTTAGAGGTTTTGCCACTGATTGGCTACAATGAACCTATCTCTCATGGTAGATACAAGTTGTCAGTTTTAGGTCACCCTTGGAAGTACTTGGCTGGTGTCATCATTAGATGTTTTGGTCATAAATCAGGAAGCCATGATCTACTAAATCAGACTAAGCTTATGGTTCTTCATGCTCTGGTGACTGGAAGGAATGTAGATTTTGCTCAGATTATCTTTACTGAGATGGTGGATAAGATAACTTTGGGAACTGTCAAAAAGACAACAAGGACCCATGTGCCTTATATCAGATTTCTTAGTTTGATTGCTCTACAAACTTTGCAGTGGGAGACATATACACATCTGAATGTTACACATAACACAATGCCAATCCCACAGATGGGTCAAAAAGTGTTTCACTTGATAAGAGATGATGCTGGTCCTGTAATCACTCCTGATATGCAGGAGTTAATTGATGATGCAGAGGATGTTGTATTGAAAGATGTGGCTGATGATTCTGAGTCTCCTGATATAATCACTGAGCATTCTGAAGAGTCTATGACTCATGCTCCAGATGAAGCCTTAGTGGAAGAAGAAAGGATGGATGAAGAGTTGATGGATACTGCTGATCATGAAATGATGTTTAGAGAAGATATGTTTGATGAACCAGCACAGGATGACCCTGTTAATCCTGATGCTGAGGATGTAGCTGACAGTAGTGGAAGTGAAAATGATGAAGGAGATGATGACTTTTGTTAGATTATGTGCAGAGATAGATAACATGTATCATCATGTCTAATACTATGTGACACTAAAGGATCACACTGCTGCACACCCAAATAGAACCTTTTGGATTTTACCTTTTGTGTAGACAATAATTAAGAGTTTAATTAATTATTGAGAAAAGAGAAAAATAATAAAAGATATTTATTATTTAAAAGGAGAAGTTAATATTTAGTTTAAATATTAACGGGACCAATTAATTAATAGTTATTAATTAATTAGAAAGGTCGAGAGTACTTTCTGTAATTGATTAATAGTTTAATTAAAGTTGTGCTTTAATTAAACGGGCTTAGGCCTAATAAGGGTTTATTATATAAACCTTATTAAGCCTCATTAATCACAAAAAAACAAGTCAATTACAAGTCAAAAGAAGATAACCCTAAACTCTCCTTCCCTCTCTCTCTTTCTCGATGGCGGCGCAAAGGAAAAACCGAACCACCGTGGGCGGTGGCCGGCGGCGACGCGGAAACACACACACACACGCGGGTCTCGATTTTGATCCAAGGTTTAATCCTTAGGCGGTCTAGCAGCCAGTTCAAGGTGGTGCAGTAGCGGTGGATAACCTGCAGCTGTCTAGAGGATTGAAGAAAAATTTGGGTTTCATCAAGGTATAACTTTTCTAATCCTTTTTCCCCTTTAGTTTCTGTACGAGTTAGATGAGATCACTGGAGGGGGTTTTATTCCGCTGTGCATGTTTTTATACCCTACAAAACCCTTCAGTGGTATCAGAGCCACTTCTAACCTCGTAGGAGACTAGGTAGGTTTCTTTTATTCTGATGAAAAGGGTTTATCTTTTATTAAGAAAAAAGTTTATAAAAATCAAGTTTTGGTTTTTATTGGATAAACCTTTGATAAAAGATTATTAGATTTAATTATTAGTTAAATCTGTTTTTTTTATTTTTTGTTATTTGCGAAAAACCGAACCACCACCATCATCGGCGGCGGCCTCAGGCGGTGGCTGCGGTCGATCGACGGCGTCCCAGTCCGTGGGCGCTGTTTTGGTCGACGGCGGTTCCAGGCAGGGGCGGTGTCTGCCGGTGATGTTCGACGACAGCCAAGTCGGCTGCTAGGCTGCAGCGGCAGTCTTCGGCGGAAGTCGGCGGTGGTAGCGACGGCGGTTTAGCGGCGCTAAACCCGTGGTGGGCTACGGCCCAGAAGCCACGGCCCAAATAGCCAGCGGCCTAGTTAGGGTTTAGCGGCTAGGGTTAGCGGCGCTAAAGGAGTTGATGGGCCTCGGTCCAGTTTTTGTCTCTCGGTCCGTTTTACAATTCTTGACCCAGTTTAATTATTTGGCCCAACCTGCGGTTCAGATATTTGTGGTCAATATTAAATTAAGATACAGTTGTTATTTTAATTTAAAGTCTAAATATTATTTTGAGTTTTTGATCAATTATCAAGTATGAAACTTGAAATATATATTTATTGCAAATAACTGAAAAACAATATAGTGGTTTTAACAAGTTGTTAAAATCAGTAATTTTTCATCAAGGTGAATAATTATAAATCAGTTGCTGTTTTACTTTCATGTATTAGTTTAATACATGTTTGGGATGTCATAGCCGAGCCCTAGACCATGTGGATTGTTTAATTTACTGCACTTGTGGTTGTGTTTTGGTTTTATTTATTCTATGGTGTGGGGAGGCCTGCGTGCCACTTACAACCCCTATTCTAAAATGTAAAAGTACTAGAATTAGCGGGCCTGCGTGCCTTTGATCATCTTGTAATTTTTTATTTCTAGTTTTTAGATAATAGAATAAAATAATATCATTAGAATAAATATGAAGCTGATACAAGAACCAAGGACAAAGGAGCAGGGAGCAGGATTGGATGCTGGAGCCAGTGGGAGCTTTAGAATGTCATGCCATGTGTATTGTGTATTTCCACTTAGGTTTTGACCATCGGGTTTTTCGTATGGCTCACGAAACCGACATTAGTTAAGGGCAAGGCTAAGGCATAGATGTTTGTGGTTGTTTTATTTCTTTACATATTTTATATATGCGTGGTTGTGATTAACAAGATGAAATAAAACAAGAGTTTTAAAAATAGGTAATTATTAAACAGATGTTTTAAAAAGAAAACTGGCATTAAAGTTTTTCTCGTCAAAAACTTGGAAATCCTTTTTAGAAAAATCTTAGATCAGTGTGCTACCCACCTAATGGTACACATTTCCTGTTAAACGGTACTCGGGTGTCGGAAGTGACCAAACCTTGGGCATTCGGGTTCAAACCATTGCTGGGGAGGGTCTAAAAGACTCTGCGATAATCGGGAGTCCCGGCCAGAGTTCACACTGTCTTAGGTGGTGCGATCTATTTTGGTGATAATCGGGAGTCCCGGCCCAAAATGCACTAGAGGGACTAAACATGAACGGTTCTCGTAATCGATGTCCCACGGATCTAGGAGTCGTGTCCAGCTAGGATACGATTGGTATAGTTTTTACCTACCAGAAATAGCATTGTCCCGGTGGGAAGTGCCCAAACCTTGCATCGGGAAATGTGAAATATGGATCCTAGTCTAATAATTTTTGTAAAAAGGTAATAATTATTAGAAGATATAATCAATACAGAATCGGTTTTATCTTTTTCTTTTTCTGTAGATGTCTATTATATATGTTATTCCGTTTTATTCACCAAGAGAATCTCTAAGTCTCATCACTAGCAAGTGGAAGCTTTCGGGTCCAAACTTTGCTGTTTAGAAGATGCATCTGAAAAATGTTTTGGATGCACAGGGAAAGCTTCACATCATTGAGGCATTGCCTCCAAAGCGACCAGGAGTAGATTCCCAGGATAGTGAGTATGACACTTACTATCAGTATCTGGCTGACGAATCTGATGTTATGTCGATTCTCGTTCTCACCGCATCATCCGAGTTTACGGACGATCTCCGTGAGAAGTCATCTTATGAAGTTGTTCAAGGACTGGAGCAGAAGTTCAAGTTTATTGAACGAATATGTCGTATGCTATTGATGAGGGAAATCCTTTCAGCCAAGATGAAAAAAAGTCAGCCTATTAGCGATCATCTTATTAATATGAGAAGGATCTTAGATTGCTATGAGAGCTTGGGGTCAAAATCAAAACCACATGAGCTAGTTATGCTCTTGTTCGGTTCCTTGTCGGACTATTACCAGAAAGGAGTAATGTATGTCCTCGGTGATTTTGAGATGATTGTCGCAAGGTTGCACGAAATCCTCATGTGCATTAGCGACGAGTTGAACCCAAAGCAGCTAGAATCAACAGTTGTGTACCCTATGTAGGAGGATGACTGGCTGGAAGAACTTGGAGAAATTTGTTGCCCAGACTGTGGTAGCAAGGATTCATGCGAGCACTCACTCGACAAAGATCAGCTGGACATTGGTTCGCCCAATGATACAGGTATCTTTATGATAGATTGTCTTATTACTTCTTATGAATCATGGGTATTGGATACCGGATGTGGTCATCACATATGCAATCATTTGCAGGGATTGAAAAGAAGTAAGAAACTGAGACAGGGAGATATGGACCTGCGGGTAGGCGAAGGCTCCATGGTTGGTGCTGAAGCTGTAGGGACATATTGTCTTAGTTTGCCCTCGAGCATGGTCTTAGAACTAGAACCTTGTTATTATGTTCCAAGACTAATTAAAAATGTTATCTCATTCAAATTGTTGATAGACTGTGGATTTGCTTATGTTTTTAATGAAAAGGCTATTTCATGTTTTAAAAATGATGTTTTCTTTTTCAAAGCTACTGCAGAAAACGGTCTATATACGCTAAATTTAGATAACAATGACATCTATCATATAAGTAAAAGATCCAAGAGTAACTTGAATCAAACTTACCTCTGGCATTGTCGTTTAGGACACATAAACGTGAAACGCATAGAGAAGCTCCGAGATGACGGAATTCTAGAACCATTTGACTTGGAGTCATATGATGTTTGCGAATCTTGTTTATCTGGTAAAATGACAAAGCAGCCTTTCAATAGTGAGAATGAAAGGGTCAGCGAGTTATTAGGGATTATACACACAAATGTGTGCGGACCCTTTACTCCAGAAGCTAGAGGAGGATACCGGTATTTCATAACCTTTACTGACGACTTCAGTAGGTTCGGTTATGTCTACCTCATGAGACTTAAATCCGAAAGTTTTGACAAGTTCAAACTGTTAGATTTTGTACAGAGATAGATAACATGTATCATCGTGTCCAATACTATGTGACACTAAAGGATCACACCGCTGCACACCCAATTAGAACCTTTTAGATTTTACCTGTTTGTGTATGACAATAATTAATAGTTTAATTAATTATTGAGAAAAGAAAAAAATAATAAAAGTTATTTATTATTTAAAAGGAGAAGTTGATATTTAGTTTTAAATATTAACGTGACCAATTAATTAATAGTTATTAATTAATTAGAAAGGTCAAGGGTATTTTCTGTAATTGATTAATAGTTTAATTAAAGCTGTGATTTAATTAAACGGGCTTGGGCCTATTAAAGGTTTGTTATATATAAACCTTATTTAAGCCTTATTAATCATAAGGTTAATCACATTTAGAAAAGATAACCCTAAACTCTCCTTCCCTCTCTCTCTCTTTCTCAGCGGCGGTGCAAGAAGCAAATCCGAACCACCGAGGGCGGTGGCCGGCGGCGACGCATACACACACGCACGTGGGTCTCGATTTTGATCCAAGGTTTAATCCTTAGGCGGTCTAGCAGCCAGTTCGAGGTGGTGCAGTAGCGGTGGATAACCTGCACCTGTCTAGAGGCTTGAAGAAAGTTTTTGTTTTGACATCAAAGGTATAACTTTCTAACCCTCTTCCTCTTTTAGTTTCTGTACGAGTTAGATGAGATCACTGGAGGGGGTTTTATTCCGCTGTGGATGTTTTTATACCCTACAAAACCCTTCAGTGGTATCAGAGCCACTTCTAACCTCGTAGGAGACTAGGTAGGTTTCTTTTTATTCTGATGAAATATGATTCTGTTTTATCCAGAAAGAAAATTTTTTGATCATCCAAGTAAATAGAATTCAAGTTTATGATTTCTATTGGATTAGATTAATTAGTTTTTGGATAAATAGATTGTTAGATTTAATTTTTAATTAAATCTGGTTTTTTATTTATTGTTGTTATTTGCGATAACCGAGAGCATCAACACCACCCTAATCGGCGGCGGTCTCAAGTCTGGGACGGCAGTCGCTGGCTGCCGATGATCGGCGGCGGTCTGTGGTGGTTGTGGGGGTACGCGGCGCGGAGAGCGACGCGTTAGCAACGCGGTTAGCAGCCCTGTTAGCGGCGCTAACTGTGTGGTGGGCTTCGGCGAGAACCACGGCCCAGGAGGCCTGCGGCCCAGTTTGGGTTTAGCGGCTAGGGTTAGCGGCGCTAAAGGCTCTTTTGGGCCTCGGCCCAGTTTTTGTTTCCCGGACCGATTATAATCAATGACCAAGTTTAAATTTTTTGGCCCAGCTCGCGGTTCAGATATTTGTGGTCAATATTAAATTGAAATACAGTTGTTATTTTAATTTAAGGTTTAAATATTATATTTGAATTTTTTGATTAATTATCAAAGTATAAAACTTGAAATATATATTTATTGCAAATAAAGGAAAAACAATATAGGGGTTTTAACAGGTTGTTAAAATCAGTAATTTTCATCAAGATGAATAATTAGAAATTAGTTGCTTTACTTTCAGGTATTAGTTTAGTACATGTTTGGGATGTCATAGCCGAGCCCTAGACCTTGTGGATTGTTTTATTTTCTCGCACTTGTGGTTGTGATTGGTTTTATTATTCTATGGTGTGGGGAGGCCTGCGTGCCACTTACAACCCCTATTCTATTTTGTAAAAGTACTAGAATTAGCGGGCCTGCGGGCCTTTGATCATCTTGTAATTTTATATTTTTTAGTTTTTAGAATAGAATAAATTATTATAATAAATATGAAGCTGATACAAGAACCAAGAACCAAGGAGCAGAGAGCAGGATTGGATGCTGGAGTCAGTAGGAGCTTCAGAACGCCATGCCATGTGTGTTGTGTATTTCCACTTAGGTTTTGACCGTCGGGTTTTTCGTGTGGCTCACGAAACCGACATTAGTTAAGGGCAAGGCTAATACATAGTTGTTTGTGGTTGTTTTATTTCTTTACATATTATATATATGCGTAGTTGTGATTAACACGATGAAATAAAACAAGGGTTTTAATAATAGTTAATTATTAAACAGATGTTTTAAAAAGAAAACTGGCACTAAAGTTTTTCTCGTCAAAAACTTGGAAATCCTTTTTAGAAAAATCATAGATCAGTGTGCTACCCACCTAATGGTACACCCTTGCTGCTAAACGGTACTCGGGTGTCGGAAGTGCCCAAACCTTGGGCATCCAGGTTCAAACCATTGCGGGAAGGGGCATGAAAGATTCTACGATAATCGGGAGTCCCGGCCAGAATTCATGATGTCTTAGGTGGTGCGATCTATTTTGGTGATAATCGGGAGTCCCGGCCCAAAATGCACTAGAGGGACTAAACATGCACGGTTCTCGTAATCGATTTCCCGCGGATCTAGGAGTCGTGTCCAGCTAGGATACGATTGGTATAGTTTTTACCTACCAGAAATTGCATTGTCCCGGTGGGAAGTGCCCAAACCTTGCATCGGGAAATTTGAAATATGGATCCTAGTCTAATAATTTTTGTTAAAAGGTAATGATTATTAGAAGGTATAATCAATACTGAATCGGTTTTATCTTTTTCTTTTTCTGTAGATGTCTATTATATCTGTTATTCCGTTTTATTCACCAAGAGAATCTCTAAGTCTCATCACTAGCAAGTCGAAGCTTTCGGGTCCAAACTTTGCTGTTTGAAAGATGCATCTGAAAAATGTTTTGGATGCACAGGGAAAGCTTCACATCATTGAGACATTGCCTCCAGAACGACCAGGAGTAGATGCCCAGGATAGTGAGTATGACACTTACTATCAGTATCTGGCTGACGAATCTGATGTTATGTAGATTCTCGTTCTCACCGCATCATCCGAGTTTACGGACGATCTCCGTGAGAAGTCATCTTATGAAGTTGTTCAAGGACTGGAGCAAAAGTTCAAATTTAGTGAACGGATATGTCGTATGCTATTAATGAGGGAAATCCTTTCAGCCAAGATGAAAGAAAGTCAGCCTATTAGCGATCATCTCATTAATATGAGAAGGCTCTTGGATTGCTATGAGAGCTTGGGGTCAAAATCAAAACCACATGAGCTAGTGATGCTCTTGTTCGGTTCCTTGTCGGACTTCTACCAGAAAATAGTAATGTATGTCCTCGGTGATTTTGAGATGACTGTCGCAGGGTTGCACGAAATCCTAATGTGCATTAGCGACGAGTTGAACCCAAAGCAGCTAGAGTCACCAGTTGTGGACCCTATGCAGGAGAATGACTGGCTGGAAGAACTTGGAGAATATTGTTGCCCAGACTGTGGTAGCAAGGATTCATGCGAGCACTCACTCGACATAGATCAGCTGGACATTGGTTCGCCCAATGATACAGGTATCTTTATGATAGATTGTCTTATTACTTCTTATGAATCATGGGTATTGGATACCGGATGTGGTCATCACATATGCAATCATTTGCAGGGATTCAAGAGAAGTAAGAAACTGAGACAAGGAGATATGGACCTGCGGGTAGGCGAAAGCTCCATGGTTGGTGCTGAAGCTGTAGGGACATATTGTCTTAGTTTGCCCTCGGGCATGGTCTTAGAACTAGAACCTTGTTATTATGTTCCAAGACTAATTAAAAATATTATCTCGTTCAATTTGCTAATAGACTGTGGATTTTCTTATGTTTTTAATGAAAAGTCTATTTCTTGTTTTAAAAATGATGTTTTCTATTTTAAAGCTACTACAGAAAATGGTCTATATACGCTAAATTTAGATAACAATGACATCTATCATATAAGTAAGAGATCCAAGAGTAACTTGAATCAAACTTACCTCTGGCATTGTCGTTTAGGACACATAAACGAGAAACGCATAGAGAAGCTCCGAGATGACGGAATTCTAGAACCATTTGACTTGGAGTCATATGATGTTTGCGAATCTTGTTTATCTGGTAAAATGACAAAGCAGCCTTTCAACAGTGAGAATGAAAGGGCCAGCAAGTTATTAGGGATTATACACACAGATGTGTGCGGACTCTTTACTCCGGAGGCTAGAGGAGGATACCGGTATTTCATAACCTTTACTGACGACTTCAGTAGGTTCGGTTATGTCTACCTCATGAGACTTAAATCTGAAAGTTTTGACAAGTTCAAACAGTTTCAGAATGAGGTACAAAATCAGCTGGACAAGAAGATAAAGTTGCTTTGGTCGGATCGAGGTGGCGAATATCTGAGTCAGGAATTCGACGTTCATTTGAAGGAATGTGGGATTGTTTCATAACTCACACCTCCGTATACACCTCAGATGAATGGTGTATCAGAAAGGAGGAATCGTACACTGCTTGACATGGTACGATCAATGATGAGTCGAAGTTCACTACCATTGTCGTTTTGGGGACACGCACTCGAGACAGCAGCGTTCATCCTGAACCCGGTTCCAACCAAATCGGTTGAAAAGACACCGTTCGAGGTATGGACGGGGAAAAAGCCCAAAATGTCTTTTCTAAAGGTTTGGGGATGTGAGGTGTACGTTAAGAGAACATTCACGGATAAACCCAGATGAGAACAAAGTTTTTGTTGCTCGTAAAGGAGTATTCTTGGAGGAGAAGTTTCTAAACTCAGAGACTCCAAGAAAAGAAATAGAGCTTCAAGAAATTGAAGAGGAGGAGATTACACCACCACCGATAGTTGAACCTGTAGTTCAACAGAGAATTGTTGAACCTCAACCCGAGTCTTTGGTTGAGGAAGAGGTGCAAACACAAGACCTTCGCAGGTCTAGTAGGCCTCGTATTGAGCCAGATTGGTATCTGGGATTCCTAGTTGCTCAGGACGAAGGGGATCTTTTAGAACCCACTACCTACCAAGACGCTGCCTCAGGTTTAGAATCTGAGAAATGGCTAGAAGCCATGAAGACAGAGATGCAATCCATGTATGACAACCAAGTTTGGGAGTTAGTAGATTTGCCTCAACACAGTAAAGCTGTTGGGTGCAAATGAGTCTTCAAGAAGAAGACAGACATGGATGGAAAGGTGCATACTTTTAAAGCAAGGCTAGTGGCAAAAGGTTTCACGCAAACTCATGGCGTTGATTATGATGAAACTTTTTCCCCAGTGGAAATGCTTAAGACTATTAGGATTCTAATGGCTATATCAGCATATTTTGACTACGAGATATGGCAGATGGATGTCAAAACCGCTTTCCTTAACAAGAAACTGACAGAGGATGTATATATGATACAACCGGATGGTTTTGCGGATCCAAAGAACCCTAATAAAGTATGCAAGTTGCTTAAATCCATTTATGGACTAAAGCAAGCATCTAGGAGCTGGAACTTAAACTTTGATGAGCGCATCAAAGAGTTTGGTTTTACCAAAACTGAGTTCGAGTCGTGTGTTTACACCAAATTCAGTGGGAGCGCGGTAACCTTCCTAGTCTTGTATGTAGACGACATACTGTTAATAGGAAACAATATACCAGTATTACAAGGAGTAAAATCCTGGTTAGGTAAATGTTTCCAGATGAAAGACTTGGGAGAAGCTTCTTATATACTGGGTATAAAGATCTATAGGAATAGATCTAAGCGGCTTATCGGACTTAGTCAAAGTACTTATATTGACAAAGTCGTGAAAAGATTCAAGATGGATGGATCCAAGAAAGGATTTATTCCTAAGCAATCTGGCGCGATTTTGAGCAAGGCTCAGTGTCCTATGTCTAGTCAAGATCAGGACAAGATGAAATTGATACCATATGCCTCGGCAGTTGGTTCGATTATGTATGCCATGCTATGTACTAGACCCGATGTTTCCTATTCTATCAGTGTCACGAGTAGATATCAGCAAAATCCTGGTGAAGCTCATTCGGTGGCCGTCAAGAATATTCTTAAGTATCTGAGAAGGACGAAAGACATTTTCCTAGTATATGGAGGTTCGATGGATGAGCTCAGTGTAACTGGTTACACTGATGCTAGTTTCCAGACCGACAGAGACGACTTCAGGTCGCAGTCAGGATTTGTCTTTACCCTAAACGGAGGAGCCATATCTTGGAAGAGTCAGAAGCAAGATACATTAGCAGATTCTACTATAGAGGCAGAGTATATTACGGCAAGTGATGCAGCAAAGGAAGCTGTCTGGCTGAAGAATTTTATCTCGGATCTTAGAGTTGTTGCCAGTATCTCTAGACCGATCGATATATTATGTGACAACTCAGGGGCTGTAGCGCAAGCTGAAGAGCCTAGAGATCATCAGCGGACAAGGCACGTACTCAGGAAATATCACCTCATCCGAGAGATAATTGGAAGAGATGATATTAGATTGCAAAAGATACTGACGGACGACAACGTTGCTGACCCGTTGACGAAGCCGCTAGCTAGGGCTAAGCATGAGAGGCATGCAAGTTCTATAGGAATGCAGTACTTGGAACATAGCAGCTAGTTCGTGTTTTTTATTATTACTATGGATGTAACTTGAAACCTTTTATTATGTATTTACATTTCATGGGATTGAAATAGGAGGTATTTGCATAATGTTTCGTAGTTGTCCATTTTTAGCATGTTTAACCTATCCTTGACAAGTCAAGTTATGAATTGTCTAAATGCCCGTAGCTACTTAATGTAGTGGGAGCTACATTAGGGAGGTAACGCTATTATGAATATTTGATGATTTATTCGGGTATGAGTAAAAGCACAAAGTTGTGACCAAATATTCATAGATATTTATCAGGGGATAAATATTGGGGTGATCCGCATCGAGTTTACTTCATGGAGCGTTAACATAAGTAAACTTGATAGGTTGTCCTTAGACCTGAGATATTTGGTTTAGGGTGTGGTAACCTCTGTACTTTAGCATGTTCTAACGTCACGCCGTAACAGGGTGATCATAAGGGGCTTGTCTAGGTGCAGCAGAAGCCATGTGCTTAAATTGCAAATAGTCAAGATGGGATTTGCACCTCCTTTTTAGGAGAGATATTTTCTGAGCTCCTCGACGATTAATACTACTGAAAATGCGTGGCCGCGCTCGGTTAGAATGATAGTTATTCATTCAGGAAACTGTAACTGCAAAGTGTCGAAATCAGAGTCGAGAAAATATGAGTATTTGATGAGATCCCTGCTCCAAGTCAAATACTCACATTACGAAATATCGCGATGCAAAAGTAAAAGCCTAGATAATCCAAGGTGTGGATTATATCTCTAGATGTAAGAGATCTCATAGTCTGGTTAACCTAAGTGTCTGGCTAGGGACCTCCTTAGGCCAACGATGTACAAGGAGTGTTACTTATCTTGCACAAGTGGGAGTCTGTTAAATTATGTGCAGAGATAGATAACATGTATCATCGTGTCCAATACTATGTGACACTAAAGGATCACACCGCTGCACACCCAAATAGAACCTTTTGGATTTTACCTTTTGTGTATGACAATAATTAATAGTTTAATTAATTATTGAGAAAAGAGAAAAATAATAAAAGATATTTATTATTTAAAAGGAGAAGTTAATATTTAGTTTAAATATTAACGGAACCAATTAATTAATAGTTATTAATTAATTAGAAAGGTCGAGAGTACTTTCTGTAATTGATTAATAGTTTAATTAAAGCTGGGCTTTAATTAAACGGGCTTAGGCCTAATAAGGGTTTATTATATAAACCTTATTAAGCCTCATTAATCACAAAAAAAACAAGTCAATTACAAGTCAAAAGAAGATAACCCTAAACTCTCCTTCCCTCTCTCTCTTTCTCGACGGCGGCGCAAAGGAAAAACCGAACCACCGTGGTCGGTGGCCGGTGGCGACGCGGAAACACACACACACGCGGGTCTCAATTTTGATCCAAGGTTTAATTCTTAGGCGGTCTAGCAGCCAGTTCAAGGTGGTGCAGTAGCGGTGGATAACCTGGAGCTGTGTAGAGGATTGAAGAAAAATTTGGGTTTCATCAAGGTATAACTTTTCTAATCCTTTTTCCCCTTTAGTTTCTGTACGAGTTAGATGAGATCACTGGAGGGGGTTTTATTCCGCTGTGCATGTTTTTATACCCTACAAAACCCTTCAACTTTCATGGTGGTGATGCTGGCTATGTTCATGCTGAAAATGTACAAGATACCACCACCTCATCTTCTCAAATTAGGATGCCAATTACTGAATTCCCTGTCAGTTCCAGTTCTAGCACACCACATAATCAACAAAGTGGAGGTGTAGCTGATGGTGATGATGCTGAAGAGGATACAATATCTGAAAATCTCATTCAACTGATTGAGATCAGCAAGACTCAGCACATCTCAGGTATAATTTCTGCCACTCTTGAGGATACTCATTTGGTAAATCCAACCAGTGAGAACCCAACCTCTCCTCCAGTTGTAACACCCCCACAACAGCCAAGCTCTAGTATACTCCCAACAGTCACTAGTTCTACTCTATCCTACACCCATACTGAATCAAGGTCACAAGAGCTTGTGCCTTTTTCACAAGTCTCTAAGGTAGTGTTATCCACACCTCTGACCTCAACTTCTATAGCTACCTCTTATGTTGAGGGGGAGCTTATGGATGTTGCATTAACCCAACTACTAGTGGATGTGCCCTCACAAAAGGTCACATTCGTAAATATGGGACTCCTGCAATCTGGATCACCCTCCCAACAGGGTGATGCCATTGAAAGACAGACCTCCTCCCAAGGTCATACTGTGTCTACACCTACATTGAGTCTATCTATACCCTTAGTAAGTTAACAACAGCTTACTACTGTAATAAGGGATACCCCAATGAGTGCAACCCTCACTCACACTCACATACTTGCACCTATGTATGATTCACTTCTAACACATACTATTGCACTACCTGTCAATACTAGTGGCATACACCAGCCATTGGTACATGGTACAATTTCTGCTCCCAGTAATCTTAGGCCTATACACCAAGGTCTAAGTGAGGGACATCAATCTATTCCTGTTATAAGCACCATATCTCAATCAACTTCCATTCAACCCCTTCCCTCTATCTCTTCTGAACCCTTCCCTCAATTACTTCAAAGCCTTCTATCCATCTCTCAAAAGATGGATAGTCTTCAAGCCTCCTTCACCTCTTTCCAAACCCAAACAGAAATTCAACTCTCTCATTTAACTCAAGAGGTTGAGTCACTTAAAGCCACTCAATCCCAACCCCAACTCACCCCTGCCGCAGTTGATCTATCTCCAATTCTAACCAAATTGGATCAACTGCAATCTCAATCCTCTATCCCTTGTCCTACTCTCTCACCTCCTATATCCAACCACACCATATCTTCTCTAAACCAAACAATTTCCAATCTTCTTTCTCAACTTCAAACATTAATACCTTCCCCTCCTAACATTTCTGTAACCATCCCTGACTCTCTTCTTAGAGTCCTTTCCCTTCTAAAAACCATCGCTGATGAGGTCACAGACTTAAGCCACTACTCTAGACAAAAGCACAGTGAAACCCTTCAAGAATTCACAAATATCACTGATGCTATCGTAAGGCTAAGACAACCTCCATCCTTCACCCAACCTCCTATCCCTACTGCCTCTCCTTCACCTTCAAGTATCCCTCCATCTACCTCCACTCCTTCTCCATCTCCTTTTTCCTTTTTCCCACCTTCTGCACCTGCTGAGCCTGCCAAGCCTTCTCATAACTTTCCTTTCCCTTTTGTTGATGACAAAAAGAGGGAGAAGTCCGACTCGGATTCTACTACTAGTTCAAGCTTATCACCAGATCATACTCAAGCAGTAGAAGCTGATAAGGCAGCAGTGGATCAAGAAGCCCCCAATGAAACATAAACTCAAAGGAAATCAAATGTTGAGGGGGATAATTTATCTGAGAGGGAGCAACCTGCTCAAGATGAGCAGAGGCCAAAAAGAAGGCTAAAATAAATGGCAAGAAGGAAGAAAGCCAAAAAGCCTAGACAAGGTAAATCTTGTGCACCAATCAATGTGTCATCAGAAGAATCTGATGATGATGATGATGATGATAGGCTGCCCTCTGTCCTATCTGCTAAACTTGAAAAAGCAGAGCCTCTCTACTCAAGCTCCAACAGTCCAAGCTTCCTCTCCAGCTCAATCAAGTCAACCAACTCCCATCAGTACTTCAAGGAGAAAAGGAAAGAAAATCATATCTGTTGAGGAGATTGAAGCAGAAGAAAGAAGAGTGGAAGAACTTCATAAAGAAGATGAGAGTCTCAGAGAGATTAGTGACTTAGCTGCTGCACTTGGTACATCTATTGAAGAAGTGTTGAAAACCAAGGAAAGGCATCAGGATTTCACTATTCCTGAAGATCTTGCTGCAATTATTGGTGTTACTAATGATGAACTGAGAGAATTACAAGAAGAAGAACTAATCATGCTGTCCTCTCAAACACATCTAGTACAAGCTGCACCACAGCAAGATAACCCTTCCACCAAGAAAGTACTTAAAAGAGGAAAGACTCACAAGGAAGCCATTCAAGCTTTGCTTAACTTCAACTTTGGAAGCACTGCTCAGCAAACTGAAAGGCAATCCAATGAGTTCTTGGAAAATAGAGAAAACTTGGTGAATAGAAGATGTGCAGACATCATTTCTAGGGTTACTCCTTACAAAGGTACAGATGAAGGTCCTTATCTCAGAGTAGTGAGAAGAGTTGAAAGAAACACTTATGAAGATACCTATCTACATCACTGCAAACTTCTATCCTTCTTTGAGATGATTGAGATCATGTACCATCTCCTTAAGTCCAACAGTGAGATAGTCCAAAGGTTCATTGCTAAATTTGAATATTGGATCAGAATGTCAGTATACAACAGACTATTCACTCATGATCAATTTGTTGCTCATATTCAAGCAATTGAGGATGCCTTCAAGAAGACTTCAAAAGCCTTTGTTGCTGCTGAACAAATCATTCTCAATCCTGATCATCCCTATCTTCCTGCTTATGAGAATCTGAATACTGCTCATCCTCCCAATACCCATCCTGAAATGTTCAGGTATATAACTGAACCTGAAAGAGGAATGTTCTTCATGAACAGAGCTGGTAATTGGAGATTTCTGAGAGAATCTGAGATAGGGAAAGCTCAAAAAGAACTGATATTTCATGTTGCAATAGCTACTAGAGATTTGACAGGAAATGAGCACTTTGAACAATTGATAAGATCAAGAGCTGATCAACTTCTAGCTGAAAATCCACAGATCAGAACTCTTGAAGTCAAAGAAGAACCCTGGTGGGAATGAAGACCACACTGCATAACTAGACTAGTTGTATTTTTCAATTCCTAGAATAGTTCAACTTCTGTAGTTAGTTTAACTCTTAGTTAGATTACTCTGTACAAACTCTCTGTAAATATTTGTTTTGTAATCAAGCTTGAAACTCTGATCATGAACTACTTAGCTAAAATGCTAGTATAGATGACTCTTAGTAGATAGCTCACATAGTGTAAATATAGAAAATCAAAAATCCTAAAAACAGAAAAAGGATAGAAAGATACCACAAAAACAGAACAATGGTACTTCATAAATGAAAAGATTCCCAAAAACAGAATATCATGGAACATATATTAAAGAGTTACCAAAAACAGATAGCTAGGTAACCAAATTGCACTTAAAAGTTTTATCTTTACAAATCCGAGTCAAACTGATTCTTCTTAAATCAGATAAGGTTTTGTCATCATCAAATAGGGGGAGATTGTTGGGGAGATAGCAATATCAAACCTAAATCAAACCCGTCTATTAAGTAAAATAGGATTTGATGTTAACAAAACCACATATTCAGTTTAGACTTAGATAAATGAAAAACATGTGTTGTTTTTCATGTTATACTTAAAGAAAATTGTAAGTAAGAAGTGTCAGCTGAAGAAAACAAGTGTCAGCTGAACACTGAGTATCAGCTAAAGGACAAGCTTCAGGAAGATCAGCTGAGAGGAAAAGATCAGTTAAAAAGCATCAGCTAAGGATCTACAATGGATCAGCTGATGGTCCAAAACCATCAGCTGAGGAAAGTTTCAAGATCAGCTGAGCTATAAAGGATCAGCTGACATAATCACATTGATCAGTTGATGCCTCTCATCTGTCAGATAAGGTAGTTATTACTTATTCGATCTTTACTTTATAAGCTGATCATACACAAATGGTTAGCTGAGCCCCTGGGATCAGCTGATTATTTAGTTTGACTAGTTTATTAGCTTTACTATGATTTGTGTTATCAGCTGAGCAATTCGATCAGCTGAGCAAATCTAGTCAGCTGAGTCTTTCACTTTTATCCATAGCTGAGCAAAATTACATTTGCAGTTCAGTGTCTGTTAGCTGAGTTATTATTCTATATCTCAGTTAATATCTTTTCTATGTAATATTTTCTTAAGTCAAAGGCAGAACATGTGTTGTTCTATTATGCCTTAGATCTCTCATTGTAAAAGTACATAGCACTTTATGGATCTGCAAAGAAACAAAAAGGATAGATATTTATCCTCTGGAAAAGAAGAAAGATACTTTAGAAGAGAAGATCTCGAAGATATGCTTCAACAACTAAGTATGGCTGGCAACTCTATACTTGGTTAAGCCAAATCTTCAGAAAGCATGGTGTTGATTAAAGCACAAGCATGGAAGGAGAAGTTTACTTTCTCAAGACATAAAGGTAGTACTTTAATAATATAATAATAGATAGTGGGTAAACCCCTTACTGAAAAGTATGTTCACTTTACACACTTTGTGTATAAAGTTAACTTACTTTTCACCCACTAACTTTATCTATTATAATATTATTAAACCAAATACCTTTGTGTCCTTCTCTTTTCATCAACCCGGACACCTTTGCGTATATATACTCATGCATGGAAACATGCTAAGTATGCGAATAGATAGAGTTGAACACTGAAATCTCATCTATTGAGAATTAGAAGAGTTAGCAATTTTACTTTCAGTGTAACAAACTTCTTCATTTTACTTTTAGTGTAACCAATAAGAATTATATAAAAGTAAACCGTGTGTCACTTAAATTTTAATTTGCTAACGTTTGTATTCAACCCCCCCTTCTACAAACATTTCTTGTTGTAGTATCCATTCGGGACCAACAACATCTCTATCAGTTCTCTTGTAGATTTCTCTTCTTCTGTTTCCTGCTCAGTTCCAGAAACCCTGTCAGCTTCAGACTCAGATTCTATCACTTTTTGCTTCTTGGTTGCAGGTTCCTCTTCTTCTAGTTCCAGCTCCCCCTCAAGCTGAGCTTGCCTCTCTGCTCCTTTTGACAGTGCTAGTAGAGTTTCAGCTTGAACTAACTCAGCATCAGCTTCAGCTTGAGACTTCTCCCCCTTTTTGTCATCATCAATAGGGTTTGAAGTCCTCTGTTGTTGGAGTGCAGCAACTGCAGAGGCAATCTCTTGAACATCCTTTGTCAGTTTCTCAAGCCGTTGATAAAATTGGCGCTTGTGCTTTTTCTGCTTGAGATGGAACAAACCAAACTGAGCAACAAAATATTGCTTCAGTTGTTCAATGCCTGAGGAGGCAGATGCTTATGGAAGAGACTAGCTTTTGTTATTGGACTCAGTATGAATATCTAGTGAATTGTGAGAGTCAAAAACATGAAGAGGTGAGTGAATGGGTGCATCATCCAAGGGTTGGTGTGTACCCTCAAACTCATTTGCACCAGAGTTTGGACCCTATGAATCACCTTGGTGTGTAGATGAAATATTGACAGGTCGTGCTTGTGGGTGTGAGATGTGAAGAGAAGTAATGGGGCTCGAAACGTGAAGTGTATGGGTAGGGGTTGGCTAATTTGTTTGGAGGAGGGTGATTGACCCTGGGGATTGGTAACTTCTTCAATGTTACCTAAGTGTGTCTGCTTAGGCACAGTAGTGGGCTCTCCTATGGCACTAGAGAGTGTGGGCTGAGCAGACACCACACCCGGTTTAGGCTGTTGGGTTGTAATGAGCCTCGAGGTTGACACCTTAAGAGTAGAAATCTCCCCCTCAACTCCTGCCGGTGGAGGGATCAGTGTGATCTCAGCTCCAGTGATGCCTTTAGGAATGGCACCACCTATGGCAGTTTTTCTAGTATAGGTTCGGATATTCTCCCTAGCAGCAATGAACATACTAGGGGTGGCTTCAGAGTGGGATTGTAGATGGAATGAAGGTGGAGGATATGGGTTAGACTGGGTTGGGTTTACCACAGCCTTATCTCCAAATGTGGATGGAGAAAAATGAGAAAAAAGAGAAAGTAGAGAGGTCTTACCAGAAGCAGCTTCAGTGTTTGCTGGTTCAGCTTGTGCAGAGTGCTCAGCTTGAACCTTGGTGTCAGCTTGGGAAGCTCCCCCTTGATTGGATCCCTCTTCTTCACTTTCTGATGAAGCTGCCTCAGCTATCAGTAGCATGGGCTCACTAAGACCCTCTTGCTCTGGGAAGATGTCATTGTTGAACATCTTGGGGATGAGTATAGGAAACAGGAACACATCCTGATCAGCTTCATATAGTGTTGTCCCCAGCTCGGCTTCAAATGCCAAGGACAGGTACCTAATGAAAGGTGCATGAAGATCCCTTGTGGTCTTCATCACTTGGACCCTTAGTTCGTTGAAGATAAGCAGAGCATAGTCCAGATTTCGGGCAAAGTATATGTTGTATAGCAGCTGCATCTCGAACTCGTTAACCTGGTCCAATCCTCCAACCTTGGTACCAAGTGAATGGATCACTGTGGACACCATGAAACCCCAACTGGTTGGAAAGGTGGCCTTTTTTATTACACCCTCTGTCTGCGGGTGTCCAATTTTGGGTACGACCGACCTAGTCCCCTGTCTCGTCACAGCAGGCTCGAACTCATCAGATTGAGGAAGTTAAAGAACCTCCCTTAGCGTGTGTACTGTGAAAGTAATGGTCCTCTCTCCGTTCAGCACTGTGCCCCGGATTTCGTCATTGTTTTGGTCGTAGACACACGTATACCAAAACTCGAGCAGATGCTGAGGAACCACATGTAAAAGTGCTCCAGTGAAAGCAAAAGCCAATGGGCATTTACGAATATAGTTTACCCATGGTTCGTATCCTTTTGTTAATTTTGCGTTGAGGGATTGCAAGGCAGGCACGCTGATTGTTGATTTTGATCAGCGGCAATCCGTTGTTGTAGAACGCATCACCCCTTACCATTTTGTCACTGAGATTCAGAACGGTTCCGTCCATCGTTGAATTTAGAAGATTACACTAAGTAACTGTTCTATTCACACTGAGCAATTTATGTCGCACTGAGCGATATTGGATTCGCACTGAGCAATTTAGGGTTTCGTGAGCGATGAAACGAGGAATTGCACTGAGCAATTTGTGGTTGTTTGCGAAAGGTATTTTAGAAGGTGAGAAGTCAGAGTTGTAAGTGTAAACTTCTCTAAACCGGTTATGATCGGTATATATACCTTTCTAAGGAGAGAGAAAAGTTACCGTTAGAATCCCTTTTTATCCGTTACGCCGGAAAAATTACGGCTTGCTGTAACAGAGAGAGGGTAGAAACATATCATCTTCCAACGGATACAAGTGTAAAATAATATTATTAACGCATAATAAGATTATAAACACTATTAAATTATACCAATACACAATTGATATTCGATGAGATTTGAGACTGACTCAAATACACATTGACATATGAATTAATGACACGTAGTAATCAAATCATAGTTTGGACACACCAAGCTGAGTAAACTTATTACTCAGCCTAAGTCAAGCACTCAGCTTGAACTGAGCACTCAGCTTGAGTAGAGCACTCAGCTCAGGCTCAATGACACTTAGTCATTATTGTTTGAGACTTACGCAAACTAACACTTATAACTACACTGAGTAGTTAATGTAGGTTTGGAACTTACCAAACATGTGAACCAATCACACAGCATGAGTTAAGCACATAGCTCAGACTCTATGACACTCAGTCATTTATGTTTAAGACTGACTCAAACTATATATCTTAACTACACTAAGCAGTTAATGTTTGTTTGGAACTTACCAAACGTGTGAACTGATCATTCAGCTTGACATGTTATTCAGTTTATGAAAACTTATTTATAAACTGTGCACTCAGCTTAAGACACTTAGTCTTTGTCAAACTGAAAACTCAGATTCTAGACACTTAGCTAGGGGTTGAGCATACCCAATTCACTTAGCAGATACATAAACCTCTTTTCATCAAGGGGTTTAGTAAAGATATCTGCTAATTGGTCATCAGTGGAGATAAATTTTATGTCAACTTTACCTTTTTCCACGATGTCCCTGATGAAGTGATGCCTAATTTCAATGTGCTTGGATCTTGAGTGGAAGACTGGATTGTAAGTTATGGCTATAACACTTTGGTTATCATAGAAGATAGAAGTTTTCTTGAAACTCATACCAAAGTCTTGAAGCTGATGCTGCATCCATAGGATTTGAGCACAACAGCTTCCTGCTGCAACATACTCAGCTTCAGCAGTTGAAGTAGCCACTGAGTTATGTTTCTTACTAGTCTAGCTGACTAACTTCCCTCCAAGTATTTAACATCCTCCAGTAGTTGATTTCCTATCTAACTTGCACCCAGCATAGTCAGCATCTGAAAAACCAACTAACTCAAATCCAGAATCCTTTGGATACCAAAGGCCTAGATTTAGTGTACCGTTAAGGTACCTAAAGATCATTTTCACAGCTTGAAGATGTGATTCTTTAGGATCTGACTGATATCTTGCACAAACACATGTAGCAAACATGATATCAGGTCTACTAGCTGTCAGATAGAGCAATGAACCTATCATTCCTCTATAGGCAGACTGACACACAGACTTACCATCTGAGTCTTTACTCAGCTTGACAGCTGGTGACTGGGTGTTTTCATGGTTGAACTAGAATCAAAACCATATTTCTTTATCAAATCAAGAACATACTTGCTTTGATCGATGAATATTCCATCAGGCTTTTGTTGAATTTGTAAACCCAGGAAATATGTCATCTCACCCATCATACTCATCTTGTACTTTTGTGACATTATTTTGGAGAACCATTCACACAGAGATTCATTAGTAAAACCAATGATAATGTCATCCACATAGATCTGTACAAAAATCACCTGTCATTTACTCTTTTTAATAAAGAGTGTCTTATCTATACTACCTCTGGTGAAATCCATTGATAATAGATAAGTGGATAGTGTATCATACCAAGCTCTTGGAGCTTGTTTAAGACCATACAAAGTCTTGTCTAACTTATAGACATGATGTGGAAACTTTGAACTGATAAAACCAGGAGGTTGTTTCACATAGACTTCCTTCTGAAGTTTTCCATTTAGGAAAGCACTTTTTACATTCGTTTGATAGACTTTGAAGTCTTTATATGCTGCATAAGCTAAGAACAACCTTATGGCTTCAATTCTAGCAACAGGGGCAAAGGTCTCATCATAATCGATTCCTTCTTCTTGCTTATACCCTTGTGCTACCAGCCTGGATTTGTTCCTAACTATCACTACATCCTTGTCCATTTTATTTCTATAGACCCGCTTAGTGCCTATAATTAAATGATCTTTGGGGGCAGGGACAAGGCTCTAGACCTTATTTCTCTCAAATTCATTCAATTCCTCTTGCATAGCTTCAATCCAATCCTCATCCTCTTAGGCTTCTTCAGTCTTCTTTGGTTCCATTTGAGATAGAAAACCAAAGTAGGCAGCATAGTTAGCTGTAGCCTTAGATCTGTTCATTACCCTTTCTTGGACATTTCCAATGATCTGATCTTGAGGATGATCTTTGAGGAATTTAAATTTTGTAGTTGGAGAATCTGGTTCTGGATCTGAGTGATGTTGAGAGCCCTGAGGGGAACTTATCTCCTCAGTCTCAATAACAGCATTGCCAACAAACTGATGATCACTGAGATCCTCAATCTGAGTGACTTCAGCTCCAAAGGGGTTGATGAACTCATCATCCTTCTCAGCTTGAGAATTCCTTGGAGCTTGTGATGATTTCTTTGATGAACACACATCATCATCACTATCATCTCCTATGACATACATAGGATTTGACATATTGGTTTCCTCTGGCTTTTCAAGCTCACTCAGACTAACCAAGTCAGCTTGTCTTTTCTCAGCTTGATCAAGACTGTCTTCATCAAATGAGACATGAATTGATTCTTCTATGGCCTTTCTCCTAGTGTTATACACTTTGTATGATTTGGAGATTGAGGAATAACCAACGAATATTCCAGGATCAGCTTTGGGTTCCAACTTATGGAGCTGATCTCTTTGATTTAGCACATAGCATTTTGAACCAAAGACATGGAAATAACCTATATTGGGCTTTCTAGACTTATACATCTCATATGATGTTTTACCATGTCTTTTGACAATGATTGTTCTATTTTGAGTATAACAGGCTGTACTGACAGCTTCATCCCAAAAATAGAGTTTCAATCCTGCCTCACACAACATTCTTCTAGCAGCCTCAATTAGGGTTCTATTTCTCCTCTCAGCAACTCTATTTTGTTGGGGAGTTCTGACAGATGAGAAATTTTGTAATATTCTCTTTTGTTCACAGAATCTTTCAAGGGTAGAGTTTCTGAACTCAGTCCCATGATCACTTCTGAGTTGCTTTACAGACTTACCTTTCTGTAACTCTTCCTGTTTGATAAAACTTATTATCTCCAGGGCAGCCTCACTTTTGGCTTTAAGGAATATTACCCAGGTGAATCGTGAGAACTCGTCTACTATCACCAGTGTGTACTTCTTGCCACTTAGGCTTGGAGTACTTATAGGTCCAAATAGATCCATATGCAACATATGCAGTGGGTCTGTTATTGAAAAATTTTGCTTTGATTTAAATGACCCTTTGTGGTGTTTCCCTTGTTCACAAGTTGAACACAATTTGTCCTTGACAAATGTGATCTTTGGTAATCCAGAGACTAACTCTTTATTGGATAGCATATTTATATTTTTAAAATTCAAATGTGATAACCGTTTATGCCACAACCAACTCAGCTTAGGAACATATTGGGGATACAAGCACGTTTCAGTATAGGGATCAGCAGAATTAAGATCAAGTAGATACACATCTCTTTCTCTTTTAGCAATTAGTACAGACTTTCTCTTAGCATTATATATAGTTCCTGCTTTCTTCCTAAAAGTAACAATGTTGTCTTCATCACACAATTGGCTGATACTAATCATATTGTGCTTAAGACCCTTGACATATGCAACCTTCTGGAAAGTAACTTTGCCAGCATGCATCTTCCCATAGCCTTTAGCTCTTTCATAGGAATTGTCTTCAAAAGTTACTTTAGGACCTTCGTTTTCCTGGAAATCACTAAGAAGTCCTTTCCACCCGGTCATGTGTCTTGAGAATACACTATTCAAGTACCATTTACTTGAACCCTGCACATGATATAAAAACTAAACATATTAGTTTTGTTTAGGTACCCACTTCTTGGTGGGTTCAGACGAGGAGCACTTAGCATCTCCTTCTTATTGAACTGACTGTTCAGCTTGAGCAGGAGCTGAGTCCTGTGTAGACTGATCAACCTGTTCTTGTTCAGGCCTTGAGATTTCAACATCACAGTCCTTAGCCTCATGACCTCTACTTCTACACTTGTAGCATCTCCTTCTTCCAATGATTACAGGAGGTAGAGTGTCTAATAATCCTTGTGAGAACTTGCTCTCAGTCTTAGGATTATATGTGGTGGATAACTTTTCAACTTTCTTTGCAAGTTTATTCACTTGATGATCACTGACCTTGGACTTACCTTTATCAGATCTTTGTTTGTTATCCCTTTTATTAGAAGTTTGACCAACAAACTTCTTTTCCATGACCTTGGACTTACCTTTGTCATGCTTACTAGACTTACCAGTTTCAACAGATTTGGACTTACCACTGTTGATCTTCTTGGACTTACCAAGATCTACAACTTTGGACTTACAATTGTTGTGATTTGACCTCTGACTTACAGTGGTCTTCCTATTCTTGTAACTTCTCTCCGAGCCAGATAGAGAATGTTGTCTTTTGAAAGGATTTGGGTTAAGCCTTTCCACAACTGAAGTTCTTTGAATAGGCTGAGTGCCTAATCTGTCATGTTGAACACTCATTTCCATTATCTTTAGCTTTTACAAACATATTGTATTTCAAGTTTAGATCATGTCTTTTCTCTGAGGCTGACTTTTGAGACTCAATCAGTTGTCTATCCTCCTCAGAGTCTGTACTTGCTATCTCATCATCAGCTACATAAGCTGCTGTTTGATAGTCACCTCCAAGTACAGCTTGTACCTGTTTAGGAATTTGTTGGTTTATGAACTTTTCAGTAAGCTTTGATGACTTACACCAAGACTCAGTGACCTTTTGAAGTTGGTCAGCTTTGACTTTAGCTTCCTGAAGTTCTTCACTTAGAAGTTTATTAATGTGTCTTTGACATTTAAGATCACACTTTGCTTTCTTACCAACATCAATGAGAGATTGTTTTTCCTTGATCTTATCTTTGAGTTTAGCTATTTCAACTTTGAGGTCATTTTGAGATTTAAGGCTGGTCTTGAAATCATTCAACAAATAATCAAACGCAAGACCTTTTTCTTCATCGGTGTAAGAGTAGAAATTACTGACCTTGTACATGGAAGCAGAATCCCAATTGCTAAGTTTGATGTTTTCCTCAGCTTCCTTCATGTCAGCTTCAAAGATTGATTCGGACTGACCATAATCAACCTCATCTAATTCTAACTCTTCATTTTCTTGAGCCATTAGACATACATCATCATCTGAGGTAGATGATTCAGTATCCCAAGTTTCAGCATATAATCCTTTTGCACTGGGTTTGTCTTCTGGCTTTCCTTTCTTGAGTTGAGTATATTTCTTCTTGTATTTATCAGCTCTGTAAGCATTCTTATCAACAACTGATGCTGATTCTCCCTTCTTTAATCTGCACTTAGCAGCAATATGTCCCTTCTTCTGACAGTTGAAGCACACAACATTCTTGGGATCAAAGGAACTCTTCCCTTTGCCCCTGTCAGATCTTCCTCTTCCTCATTGACCTCTTCTCAAACGTCTGGCTAACATTGCCATTTGCTTAGTGATTATCTGAACATCATCAGTATCACCTGAGTCTGAGTCTGAGTGGTCAACTTGAGATTCTGACTTAGTCTCAGATTCAACAACTAGTGCCTTGGAACTTTTCTTCTTTTTCTGTGCAACCCAATGCAACTTCAGCTTTATCCAAAGACTCCTTGAGTTGTTGTTGAGAAGTTCTTTTGTGTTCAGTGATCTGTTCATGATTTAGCAAGAACCCATAAATGGACTGTAGGCTATACAAATGCAATGTTCCTCCAGCCTTTAGTGTTGTGGTTACTTCATTGAACCTTTCTGGTAACACATCCAGAAACTTCATCACGAGTTCAGCCTCTTCTTTCTTAATGCCTACACTTAGCAGGTCATTAATCAAGCAATGAAACCTGGTAAACACATCAACCAGGGTTTCATTCTTCTTCGAGAAGAAGTTCTCATATGATCTGTTTAAATGATTCTTCTTCTGCTGTTTGACCAGATATGTGCCCTCATATGTAACACTCAGAGTATCCCAGATCTCTTTTGCAGACTGACACCCAGTCACGGTATGCAAGCTCTCGTTGGTCAGGTCATTTGCCAGAACACTTTTTGCCTTGTCATCCAGATTGTATAGTTTCCGATCTTCATAAGTCCAGGATGCAGCAGGATTTATCATATCCTTTTCAGTTCTGCCAGGAGACATATCACTGACAGTAGCAGGTATCTTAGGGATGATAGGTCCTTTTGTAATGACATCGTACATACGATTGTCAATGGACTTGAGGAACATCATGGCTCTGAACTTCCACATAGGATAGTCAGATCCATCAAATACGGGACAGCCTTTGGCAGACATCTGTGGAAAGTTTGAAGAATTATTACTTGTAGACATTGTAAACTTTCTCAGAATCTTGAACTTTCAACTTATGAAATCATTCAGCCTGCTCTGATACCAGTTGTTGGTCCCTTGGTGAGAATAACAACAAGCAACAAATGTGTAGAAGGGGGGTTGAATACACTTTCTGCGGAAATTGAACGAATCAAAATAAAGTGTTACACAAAGTAAATCAAACCACAATCGAATGCTTTGCTTTTCATTAAGAAGATGATTACAGACTCTATCAAGTAAGCAACTCTTGATATGTAAACACCTAATATAAATCTCTTAATCTTTCAAACTTAGCTATTTATAATCAACTTATGATTATAGATACTGACGACTCTCTAAACAGGATTTAATCACAGATTGAATACTTACCAATCTCACAACTAATGTGAGTATTCGAACACACGAACAAATTGGCAATCTGTGAATATCTTGATCACGTTGAACTGACAAACAGTGATTCAAGAATCGTAACACATACGGTTGAGGTGAATTATTTGGCTCTGCAACACTTAGTTGTAATCGTTTCAGAATCGTACCTCTAAACTTATCAAGGAGATAAGTATTTATAATCCTGTTCCTACGGTTCCTAACAAACTGGACTAATCCTAATTTGCTAACTAACTACCGGATAACTCGGAATCTTGAATCTTGAATCTTCTTATCTTGAGTCTTCAATCTTCAATCTTGATTCTGAAGTCTTCTTATCCTTCCCATAGATAATGAGAGTTAAAAAGATAAGTTTAAAACATATTTAAACTTTCTTTAGGCTGACTTCTTACTCGGACTGAGTTACTCAGCTTGAAACTCATCAAGCTGAGTTCTTCGAGAACAAACTCGAAAACCAACATGAACTAACACGTATATTAATAAAGTCATCCTTAGAAGTCCTAAGAGTTAGCTAGAACTTATTTAGCAACTCTTTTGAGCTGCCTCAGTATATACGATGTGTCACTCAACTTGAAACACATCAAGCTGAAAGCTCAATATATCTTAGGTGACATACACAGCTTATCACACATAGTGATAACATTACTAAGATACAATATAAGCTGATCGAATATATTTACAACTTATACTCAGTCTGAATCACTGTGAGTGTTCAGTCTTATTAAGCTTCATAATTCTGTTTAATGTAGAACACATCTTACAAACTTAACTTTGTCTCATCAAATCTAAACTGATGAGATCATTTTCCCAACAGCCTATTAATTTGATTGGGAGCTATTACAAGATCGTTGCGAAAGTGTTGGCAAATAGAATAAAAAAGGTGATCGATGGGATTATTGGAGAATCACAAACTGCATTCATTCAAGGGAGGTCCATTTTAGATGGGATCTTAGCTGCGGGTGAAATTCTAGAAGATCTTAAGAAAAGAAAAAAGAAGAGTTTTTTGTTCAAGATCGACTTTGAGAAGGCATATGATAGTTTGGAATGGGATTTTGTGTTCGATCAATGTGATGAATCAAATGGGGTTTGGTGCGAGATGGATGATGTGGATGAAAGCTTGTTACTCGTCCATGTATATGTCAGTCTTGATCAACGGGTCCCCTTCGAGGGAGTTCAGGGTAGAAAGGGGGGCGAGACAAGGTGATCCACTATCACCATATATTTTTTAATCGCGGTTGAGGGTTTAAATGTCATGCTTCATGAAGTTTGTAAAAAGAATATTTTTGAATGAGTTAAAGTCGGATAAGAAAACTTACCGGTATCCCACTTAGAATTTGCTGATGATACTATGTTATTTGGTAAGTGGGGATTGAAAAATATTAAAAATATAATGGCTTTACTAAAAAATTGGCAAGAGGCTTCCGGGTTGAAAATAATTGGAAGAAAAGTAGTTTGATGGGTGTGGGTATAGAAAAGATGGTAGTAGAGGAGTTTGCTAGTAGGTTCGGTTGTAAATGTGGTAAGGGGGTAGTTCAATATCTCGGGGTACCGTTAAATGTGAACATGGGGAAAATAGTACATTGAAAAAAAGTGATAGAGAAATTTGAAGGAAAGATAGGGGGATGGAAGAGAAATATGTTATCTTTTGGTGGAAGGTTGACTCTAATCAAATCGGCTCTTTTGGGTATTTCATTGTATTACTTCTCATTATTCCGTGCTCCATCTTATATTCTCCGTATACTAGAGAGGTTGAGATATTCATTCTTTTGGGGTAGGCATGGGTGTACAAAGAAAATGGTGAGGGTTAAATGGGATGATACGATCTCGTCTTTTGAGAGAGGGGGACTTAACATTGGGGATTTAAAGTCCTTTAATATGAGTTTACTTGGGAAATGGTTGTGTAAATTTAAAACAAATGGTGGGGATCTTTGGGTTCGAGTGGTCAAAAGTATTCATGGTATGTCGGGGGGCCTTGAGTCTTAGGGGTCTATTAGTAGTTCGTCTATTTGGGGTGGGATTGTAAAGTCGATCTTTGAGTTTGAGTCTTTGGGGGTTTCATTATGGTCGTTCGTAAAAGTTAAGCTGGGTAATGAGATGAGTTTGCGTTTTTGGCTAGATAATTGGTCCGGGTTGGGAGTGTTTGCGTCTTTGTTCCCTCGAGTCTTTTATAGAGTCAGAAATAAGGAGTCTAAAGTGGGGGAGATGGGGGTGTGGGTTGAGTCAAAATGGGGTTGGAATTTTGATATATTGGGAGTCGGTTATGGTCGTGGTCGAGTCGGCTCAGAAGTCCGTGCTCTTAAGTCTTTGGTAGAGCAATTTTCTTTAAATCCTCTTGCAGATGACAAATGGTCCTGGAATCTAAATAACAACTCGCAATATTGAGTGAAAGAGATGAGAAAGCTGCTGGAAGTTAAGAGACTGGAGATGCAACACCAAAGCCAACCGAGTACGAAATGGATCAAGTGGGTACCGAAGAAAATCAACATTTTCAGGTGGAGGGCTAACAGAGGACGACTCCCGGTGCTGGTCAAACTTAGTGAGAGAGAGCTGGACATTTCATCTATCTTATGTCCCCGTTGCTCGCAAGAAAAGGAAGATGTTCTACATGCTTTAATAAATTGTACATTTGTTAAGGGGCTGTGGAAAGAATGATTTAAATGGTGGGGGTTGATTTTAGAGATGCTGTAAATTTGGACGAGCTGGGTAATATGGGTAATTCATCTTGGTCTTCGAATCAGAAGTTGGTTTGGGAAGGTGCGATTTCTGTTTTATCATATATATGTGGAAATGGCGCGATGAATTGTTGTTCAAAGAGAAGAAAAGAAAAGGGGATGAAGTTTTCTTTGAGGCACAACTTCGTACTTTTGCTGTTCTAAAAGAAAAATTCAAGAAAAAGAGAGAGCTTAGATGGGAGGATTGGATTTGAACCCTGCTGCAGTAAATTTTTCAAGTTAATGTTCATGTTAGTCTTAATGTTGCATGGATATTTGGATAGTTCAAGCATGTAGATGGAGTACTTTGTTTCCTGCAGTGGAGATATGATAGATTGATTGGTGCATTGAACTATAGATATCTCTATCCCTTGTAGAGATTATCTTTTATTAATAAATTTGTTGTTTTTCAAAAAAAAAGAAACTTTAATACAAACAATAATATAATTTTTGAAAGTTAAATACACATAATAATATTTTTAAAAGATGGATACACAGATTAATATTTGAAGTATAGTTTAATACATTTATGAAAAATAAACCCTTTTTTAAAATAAAAATAGTGTATAGACGATTATTGTTGTATACAAATCTCTCTTCCAAAAACCATATGAAAGTTTATCCGTCTCCGAACAATTGAGAAATCTGATGGGCGTGAAGTTGAATGTTTAGCCTTCAAACAGCTTCCACAATCCTCGATGCTTCTGCCCCTGAATCCACCACAATGCTGTTGAAACCCACTTTCAATCTATCACCCTACTTACTCAAAACCCTCATCACTAACAAATCCCCATTTTTGTTGCTCAATTGCTCTTCATGCCGCTCTCGCTCAATAAAACCCTTAAACCCCATAACCCAATTCGCATTCCGCTCACGCAAACTGTGCGCCGCCGCCGCCGCCGCTGTTGCGGCTGCCGATGACGGAGCAACTTTGATTAGAAAAGGGCGTTTTTACATAAGTAATCAGCAACAAGAATTGCAAATGAGCGGCAAGGCAGAGAAAAGAGCTCGTCGCGAATCCCCATCTGGTAAGCTTCTTTTTCTCCTTGGGCGTTGCTCTAGAGATAATAATATCAAAGAAGCTCTTCGTTTATACGACGACGCAGTAATCAACAATGTTCCACTCAACGTCGAACATTACAATAAATTGTTGTATTTGTGCTCTTCTGATAATACTGATTTAGGTTTAACAAGGGGTTTTGAGATATATAAACAAATGGGGAGTGGTAATAGTGATAATAAAGTAGTTCCAAATGAAGCAACTTTCACCACCATGGCTAGATTAGCTGCTTCCAAAGAAGACCCTGAAATGGCTTTCGATTTGGTAAAAAGAATGAAAGAGGGTTGTGGGATTTCACCTAAATTGAGGTCTTATGTGCCGGCTTTATCGGGTTTTTGCAAGAAGGAGATGGCTGATAAAGCTTATGAGGTTGATTCTTACATGATTGAGAACGGGGTTGCAGCCGAAGAGGCAGAACTTGCAATGCTTTTGCGGATTAGTTTCGAATCAAAAAGACCAGATAAAGTATATGAAATGTTACAGAGGTTAAGGAGTACTGTGAGGCAGGTGAGTGAAGATACAGCAGCATTAATTGAAGATTGGTTCAGGTCAGATAGTGCTACAGGTGTTGGGGAGGTGAATTGGGATGTGGGTAATGTTAAAGAAGCGATTGTGAAAGGTGGGGGTGGGTGGCATGGTCAAGGGTGGCTAGGGAATGGGAAATGGCTAGTGATGAGAACAGAAATGAACGAGACGGGTGTTTGTAGATCTTGTGGTGAGAAGCTGGTTAGTGTTGATATTGATCCTTTAGAAACAGAAAACTTTGCTAGTTCTTTGAGTACTTTGGCTTGCCAAAGAGAGACTAGGGCCGATTTTTTGCAGTTTCAGGTAAGATCACAACTTTCTTCTTTTCACTGAATTTTTAGTTTTTTTTTTGTTAATTATGTAATTTACTTCGTCTTGTTCTACTTTAGGGGGTTTTAGATGTGAGGTTATAAAGTTATCGAGTAAATTATAGTCAAATAAACAAGTGTAACAAAACATGTGCAGTCGTGTAGGAGATAGTATCTGGATGCGTGAAATACTGAAGTTGAGTATTGATAATCAGATAATCAGCTTGTTGAGTGTCAAACTGTCAAAGGTGTGATAAAATTCTAATAATTTATAGCGAATTTAGTAAGGGGAAGGTTCAAACAAGAATTGCTTTTTGTGTGAGAACTGCTAGAACCAATCTTGGCCCTTTGATTAAATAAATCAATGGCTAAGAATTCTAATGGCTCATTAAAGGCTCATGGAGCTCATCAATGACTCATTAATGAGGAATATTTTGGGAAAATCAAGTCAATCTAGTTACGACTCATCCACCCGGACTAGGCCTGTAAACGAACCGAACGAACACGAATGGGGCTTGTTCGTGTTCGTTTGTTTAACTTTAGTCGAACAAATAAACGAACACGAACGGATAAACGAATGGAAATCTGTGTTCATGTTCGTTCGTTTAACTTTAGCCGAACAAATAAACGAACACGAACGATAAACGAACGAGCATGTGTGTTCGATTGTTTAAGGATTTGTTAGTTCGTGTACATTTTTGTCCGTTCATTTATGTGATAAACAAACGTAAACGGATGAACACACACTAAAATACAAATCCAATATTATTAAACACAAATAAACACTATATTTAAACACACACATATATATAATATAAACGCATATATTTATATAAAATATAAACGAACATAAACGAACGGATAACCGAACGTTCACGAACATAAATGAACGAACGAGAGCTCTGTTCGTGTTTGTTCGTTTAATTAAACGAACGGTAAATATTGTTCATGTTCGTTCGTTTATTAAATAAACGAACATAAACGAACTTCCCGCCGAACAATTTCACGAACGGTTCACGAACGTTCTGTTCATTTACAGCCCTAACCCGGACGCAATTCATGGTTGGGTAAATATATAATTGACCAAAATACCCCTATAAACGAGTCATTAATGGTGATAGAAACAGTTCTTGAAGTTCTCGCACGAAAAGCAGTTCTCGTTTAAACTTTTCCCTATTTAGTAAAGTCACCAAATATACATTCTTATATATTGTTGAAAGATTTGAGTTGATATGTGATAGTTTAATTTTTATCATTGATTATTAATATTTGTTAATGCTAATTAATATTAAAACATTTGTTGTCTATTATTCTAACCTTTTATTTAATAATATAATTATTAACAAGAAGAAAGGTGGGTGAGAAATATATAAAGATAGAGTCAAATGGAGGGGTAAATAACTAATTCTAATTTTACCTTGAGCATTCAGTTCTCTTGCAGTTGGTTTGAAGCTTCTTTATTATTACCAACATTAATTGCCGCTTTAAACAATGGGATAATGATGATATTTAACTTTATCAGACCAAAAGTCACAATAATAATAAGAAAATTAGTTCCATATCACAAATCCAAATGCTTGTTTTTATACTTAGCATAATCATTTAAGCAAACTCATGCAGGAATGGCTTCAAAAGCATGGTCCATTTGATGCAGTTGTGGATGGTGCAAATGTAGGTCATATAAAGCAGAATTATTTCGACTTCAATCAGGTAGAAATTCGAACAAAGGTTTAAAACAAGCCCATTCTTAATTACTTGCGTTATTAAAAACACAAGTCACAACGTGTATTTACTCTATTCGTAATAATAACTTGAATTTTTTTGTAGCTTAAATCAGCAGTGAACTCAACACGCAGACTGAGTCCATCAAATAAGTTACCACTTGTAATTCTGCATAGTGGGCGTGTGAAAGGCCAACAGAGTTGGAATCCAAAAAATAAAATGACATTGAAGCATTGGAAAGAATCTGGGGCACTTTATGTTACTCCACAAGGATCAAATGATGATTGGTATGGTTACGAAAATCAAATCATGACTAATAATCTAACACTTTTCAATCAACTTATTTCAAAGGTTTTGTGCTTAGCAAATATCTTTGTTTTTTTTACTTGATTCATTTGATCTGTTTCTTTCAAAGCTTAAGTTCAGCCTCAGCTCTCTTTAGGCTTGAGGCTTGGCTTAGCTAGTATAGGCTTAATTTTAATGGGATTGTGAAGGTTCATGTATTATAAAAAGTAGAACTTTAAAAAATGAAACTGTAAATAAAGTATCTATAAACTTAAGCTATACTTGGGTTACAACTTGGTTGGTTTTCCAGGTATTGGTTATATGCTGCTATAAGTAGCAAATGTTTGCTGGTGACAAATGATGAGATGAGAGATCACTTGTTTGAATTGCTAGGCACGAGCTTCTTCCCAAGATGGAAAGAAAAGCATCAGGTATGCAATGTTTGTTACTTCAATATCTGTGTACATTTCCTTCTTTTTCGCCTTTTCTTTTTAAACAAAAAGGTCTTCTAAGTTTTAGACAAAGAGAGAGTTGATTGTGAATTAGCATTCCAGTTTTAAGACTGGTTCTGAGCCACTAAATTGCATAATCATGTTTACTTAATTGAGCTCAAAACTGTCCGTATAGATTGTTAGGAAACTGGTCCTAAATCTTAAAGTGGACTTTCAAGTTTCATGAATCATGACTGCTATTTCTCATAGTTAGGCTGCAAATATGGTTTGATAAAAGTGCTACTCTAGTTTAGTTTCCTCTGCAAAAAGGTTAGTTTATTAATTATTAAAGTAGAGGCACTTAATTGGCTCGTAATGGATGTCATGTTTATCGTTTGACTGAGCTCCTAGCTAACTAAAAGTGATTGAATATTTGTCAAAATGTGTTAAATGTTTGAGAAATAAACGCAGCAATGATAAGATAGGGAGATTCTTTAAACCAAAGTTAGCTTCATCAATGAGTTGTAACAATGACATGAGCAAATAAATAACTTTAGCTTGAAAACTTGCTAAAAACCGAGACGGTGCAGTTATGGAAATACTCTGCAACTTTTGTGAAATAAATACTAGATTAAATCCAAGGTGACTCGGTAAAAATAATCTAAAACACAGCATTGGTCAACATTTTTGTCAACCACTTTTTAGTTTTTAGTATTGACTCTCACTTATAAGACAATATGATACAAAAACTATGTAGTTAGAGGTGGCAATTTAGACCCATCTAGTCATCTACTATGAATTGGGTTGATTTGGGCTATGTTTTATTTCTAACGAGTCAAATAAATTTTAAGTTAGCTAAACAGTAAACGGGTCAACTAGTTTTCAAAGTACATTTTAGATTTATAGTGCATAAAACCTCATGAAGATTTATTTCTAAAATAGGTTAATCTTTAAATGATAAGGTTTCTGTAGTCATATATGATTCACTAGGAAGAAGTTCATTTGAAAACCATTCTTAGTGCGAGAACCGCGAGAACCAATCTGAGCCGTCCAATTCCCCCTCCTTCAATGTCATTGCCCACCCATGAATTCCTTACATGCACCCTCCCACACTCTATCCCTCCACGCTCTCCATCCATGAAACTTCCCATATCCAAGGAACGGCTGAGATTGGTTCTCGCGGTTCTTGCATTAACAACGGTTCTCGAATGAACCCTCCCCTGATTCAGTAAATATATCAAAGAGAAACTTATCAATTTGGGAAAAAAACTTGGGTCAAAACCATCCTCATTTTGACCCGAACCCATTTTGCAACCTACTTGATCCGCCCATTTTGCCACCTCTAACTCTATTTATGGTTACTTTGACAAAGATAGTGGTAGCAATTAGCGTAAAGAGGTGAAACCCAACAAACAACATAAAGAGGCCTATCTCCAAAGTTATGGGAGAAGAATACCATCCTTTCACACGCATGTAATTTTTTTTCTCCATACATTGCCGTTATTATTATCAAGTAACTTCTCATCATTTTACTGTTTTTATGTTGGTTTTCTGTTTTCAGGTTCGATTGTCGGTTACAAGAGATGGACTTAAATTTCACATGCCTCCACCATACTCCATTGTTATTCAGGTGAATGACTTCTTATTGTGGACTAATATTTTCTTGCAATCCCCATAGAAAAATGATAAACCCTAAAAAACAGAAACGCAAATGCATCAACGTGTTAAATATCTTAGGGAAAAATATATTTACTTAGAATTAATTACAAGAATCTTGTCCATGTGGTTTGGGTCCGGCTTTACATTCAGTCCTTTCACTTTCAAAATCAAACTGGTGGCCATTGTGGTTTTCAATTCGTTTCACATTCGGTCCTTATATGCTAAAAGAGTTAACTTTTACAGTTAGAACTTAGATCCCCGTGTGCTTTCATAGAATTAAATGATTTGGGTATTAATCATCAATCAATGTGTATTCAAGTTTGTTTTTTATTAGGAGCAATTCATGTTTATGTATCGGTTTTTCTATTGATTGTTTGTATTTGTTGCCATGTGTGTTTGAAATTGTTTGGATTAGTTCAAAAATACCTGTGTATGTGTGTTCGATTATTTCTCGGTTCAAGAATGACATTGGTAATTAAAGACTTCTTGTTGTGTTTACTTTAATATATAAATTAGATTGTTTAATTGTGTAGTAATAATTAGAATTAAAGGTAATTAAATCGAAAGATGTTTGGTAACAAGGATAGTGGCTAAAATGACCAAAGCACCCTCATGTGGAAGGCATATCAGACTCTAAAGATAGAATTTAACATCTGTAAGCATAAAGGACTAAATGTGAAACGAATAGAAAACAGCAATGACCATCTGTGTAGTTTGAAAGTTAAAAGTTAAAGGACTAAATGTGAAACTAGACCCAAACTAGAGGGACGAATTTTGTAATTAACTCGTATACTTATGCTTATTATTCACTTTCTTTTTTCTAATATAATCCGACATACCTTCACTTGCATTTCAAAAAACCATTTTTTTATAAGTTTATTTTACAGAATAGTAACCAAGTTGAAATCTTTGATTGCAGGAGTCAGAACAAGGCAGCTGGCACATACCGACTGTGACCGGAGATGACTTTGAGACCCGTAGGCAATGGGTTTGTGCCAATCGCACCAAACGTTAGTTTTTTTTTTCCATTGCTGATTAGTTATCCATTCACAGATCTGTTGGCTCTATGCGTGCACCAACCGCACCATCCTCCTTGTGTCATCGCGTCCCGTGTATAAGAATGTTTCTCGGGTTTTACACGAAAGAGAGGAGTATGCATGGAGAAGAAAAGAGGGGAAATTGGGTTGGCTTTCAAACTTTATTTATTACTATAACTTTCTTAGCTGAAACTAAAATGTTTGGTTTCATTATTAGTTTTGTTGTAAACTAATAATATATATACGATTTAAATTGAAAATTTGAATATATATTTAATTAGCAATTATAACATATGTTGTATTGTCATTATATGTTTGACTGTCAAACATTATCAACAACTACAACAACAATATCCAATTTTGACACAGCGGTGATGTTGATTGTCAAACGATGTAATAAATAAGAGTCGATTCGGAAGAAATTAATTTATTTAATGAGAATGGATGCTTTATTAACTTGGGAGATAGCTTCAATGGTTTTCTACTTTATGAGAAAGAATAAATTTCTTTCGTGGAGAAATATTATCTGACATAGAGACCTGTTTGGACACAGGTACAAAGACACCAGTAAAATTCTATGTTGTATCCAAAGGTGTGATGATTTGTTTTTACGTGATCATTCAAATTCCTATTCTTTTGACTTTTTAAACGAACGAAAGTGTCAAGCAAGATGATTTGATTCCATCAAATATCTTGTGCTCATTCTTAAGGAGAAAGAAAGAGTGTATGTACATTGTTATATTTTTTTTTTATTTTGAAATAAAAAAAAGACCTGTAAAGATGTGTATTTTCTTGAAACGATGTAAGACACATCACTTTCTTCTCGAGCAAAGTCTGGACTTCTAGGGTGTGCGCCTATGCACATATTTAAAAAGAGCATTGTTATATCTGGGTGCTTTGAAATCATATGCAAGTCTGGACTACTCGAAGGGTCGTGTAGATACTATCGGAATCTGATATCTTGACTCTATGCCTGAGTTACACGAAATCTAGATTATGAGGATAACCTTCAAGGAACAGCTCGAAGCAAGACATTGATATGAGACCACGAACTAGGATTTATATAGAATTTGAATCTTCTGATTATCAAAAATAAGATCAATCAATATTTTCAAATACTAATTCTATCCACCCCGCAAGGGGGTGCAACCCCTTGACCCCCCGTCATTAGGTCGAAGCAAAATCAAACTCGTTTTATACAAGTATGCACTCTGCACTTCCTAACTTGTCTAGAATTAAGATTTGTACTCCCTTGGTAATCTTTAAACTCAATTACATTAAAATGATCCGGTGACAGTTAAATCACCAACAATTTACTCACTAGATTAACGATCATAATCAAAAGATAAAAGATGAAAAAAGAGGAGTGGATTTCAAGTTATATCATGTAGCCAATACAAGAATGCAATATTAAAGATTTATTTTTTTAAAAAGTTTAAGACTTTAATAAAATCTCTTGAAAAAGAAATTCTTATGATAATACATACACTAATATAAAACATGCACTTTCCAAGCCACACAAGTGGTCATGCACTTTCCAAGCCACACAAGTGGTGTTGACTTTTGTGTTGACCTTCTTTTAGTATAATTAGCCTTACTCAAAAGCTATACATGCTTTGCTCCATCCATGATTTCCTTTTGGTAGTTCGGTCTTTTACCAATGTTACAAGAAACAAAAAAGCATTTGTGTGACTTTCATCATGTTTAGTGCTTTTAAGACACTCATCTTCATCTCATAACATAAAGAATATATTGGCATTCATGTCTATTTTCTTCTTTTTGTTATTTATATATTCATACACTTTGGAATTCGCATCAATATCTTATTATACCCTTTGTAAGAATATGCTCACTCATATGTTCTTCCTTTTTATGTGTTTGTTTTCATTTTATTTCGTTATTACTAGGGTTATAAACGAGTCAAACTTCTTGCGATTGACCCGAACTCATATTGTTAAAAATTTGAAACCAGCTGAAGTCTAGATTAAAGTTTATTTAATAAACAAGCTCGAGTCTGAGCCTTAAAATTGTGTTTATTTAAGTTCGCGAGTGTAAAAAAGCTTTATATATAATATCATTTATATTTTATATATGTTTAATATATATATATTTATATATTTTTTTTCAATTTTTTTAAAATATGTGGGTTTGATACCCAATTTTAAAACCCAAATCCTTTAACCAAACATCCATATATTTGGGAATGAAAGCCATTCTTTCATTCTCTTTCCTATAAAACAAGAATGCCTTTATGATTTGTACACAAATTTCTATCACATACAATAATTAGTGGTTGTTTAAACAATTATTTTCTTGAATACGTGAAATTATAGAGACATAAAAGTCACAACTATTATGTATGAAGAAAACTTGTTATCTATAAATCATCTTCCTTATATATATATATATATATATATATATATATATATATATATATATATATATATATATATATATATATATATATAACTATTCATTTCTTACAATCTACAATGAAAATATATACATAAAATACTCTTTATTTTTCTTATCAATCATGCTATATAACTTTTTATCACAAACCAAAACCACCTTCACAATTATGCCACCATATAGGGTTTAGTGTAGTAGAATTGGCAATATTATCTAGATCTTCTTACAATACATCAGAAGTATAATCATAATGATTGATAAAACATAGAATTCATCATTTTTTTATACTATATGATCAAGAAACTATAATGTTTGGGATTGATGGTTTAGAACAGTTGATTTGACAAAACCTTACTAGATCTTTTACATATATGATGCTTTAAGAGATGGTTAGTGCTACCTAAATTATCTTTTGAATAACAAAAAAAGTTTATTACTTACCATTAAGAAGTAGCTAAATGGCCTAAAAAAATCTACAACCACCTATCAAAGTTTATTACTTACATTATTTATTTTATGCTAAAATTTTAATCTTCTTAAATTGGCATGGCATATTTGATGGGTAACTCGATGCGATTGTAGTATTGTTAGAAGACTATTTGCTACATCTTAAGTTAAATACTTGAGTGGTTTATACATTTTCTATCTTTATATAAATAAATAAATATGATATCAAAAAATATAATAAATAAATAGATAATGGTTTTATCTATGAATATTTTGGTATATTAACTTGCCATAACTCATTCATTTCGCTGTATCTAAGTTGTAAATATTCTATTTTGGTTCATTACATTAATCATTTATATTTTTTTTTAAAGAAAGTAATTAGGCTTAAAAAACGTTAATATTTATAATCATCATACTTAATCTATAGCTCATTAAAAGCCATTCTTAAAGAAAAAAAGTTTGTAAATATTTATATATTTTAATGTTAATTATGTTTTAGGAACTATTGTAGCTTTCCGAAAGTAAAAACCAAGCATAATCATTACAATTTTTATTTTTGTTCTTATTTATTTAAAGGATCTTCTAAATAAACTTTGGTTTCCCTCTATTTAATCATGTAACTTAAGTTCCAAATTTGTGTTTATAGTTTAAAATTGCTAGCGTCTTGATTTAAAATTGGAGCTAGGATACATGCTTCTATTAACACCTATTTTATATGTTTTTACACTCACAAACACTTTAAATAAGGATATGTTAGTCATTTAATCGTTTGCTTATTTGAGTGTTTGTGAGTATGGAAACACATATCATCATTTGCATATGTGGAAACACTTATATAGTAAAAAGTTCATTTGAGAACCATTCTTAGTGCGAGAATAACAAGAACCAATCTGAGCCGTCCAGTTCCCCCTACTTTAATGTTATTGCCCACCCATGAATTCCTCACATGCATAATGTCACACTCTATCCCTCCACGCTCTCCATCCATGATCTTCCCATATCCAAGGAACGACTGAGATTGGTTATCGTAGTTCTCGCGCTAACAACCGTTCTCGAATGAGCTCTCCTCCACTTATATATATATATATATATATATATATATATATATTTCCACCCACAAACATTTTAAATGAACAATATATTAGTCATTTTATTATTTATTCATTTAAATTTATAAGTATAAAAACATATCATAAGTAGTTATAATTGTACACATACTTTTTCGTTTAAAATTACATTGATAGTTTCTTGTTTGATTGGTATTAAAGGACCTTCACGATTTTTCTTAGTTTGGCCCAAATTTTAATATGTAAAAGAAGAAAAAAGTATTCAATGTTTTAATAGTATTAGAAAGGGTTAAAGCCATAAAATAACGGTCTACTTTCCTCATTTTTTCATTGTGGCACGTCATGCTTTTTTTTTTACACTTTTAGCCAGTAAACTTATTAAAACCGGTTGATATGGCCATTTAGGTTATTTTGACCTGCTATAGCAGGTCACATTTCCCCCTTTTCTTCTTCACCTTAAAATCGAAACTTTAAACCCGAAATTCTTCATTTATACTTGATTAAAATCAATAATTCTTGAGTCTATAGAAAGGTAATCGAGTTGTCTATCAAGTAGTACAAAAAAAACGAATAAGAACGAGTTTAAAATGTGTCAATTTATCGAAATACCGTAAGGGTGTCGAATAGGGTCATTATCGACTTTAATTAGCAATAACTTGGCCTACACTTGATGATTTTTCATGAATTTAGTGTCCATTGAAAGGTAAAAATATTATCTATGACAATCTATAAAAAGAATTATGTAAAATGATCAAGAATCAAGCTAAAAACACATCTTTTTTTCTGCCCTGTTTTCGAACCCATTAACACAAAAAAATGAAACTTTGAGCTCGAAATTCTCCCTCAATACTTGACGAAAATTCATGAATTTGGTGTCATTTGAAAGGTATAATGATAAATTACAAGATTCTACAAAAAAAAAATACACAAAACGATAAAAAATCGACCCAAAAATCGCAAAAAACGGGCTGAAAAGGTTGCAGGTCACGAAATGGCCATATCAACCGGTTTTGATAAGTTTACTTGCCAAATGTGTAAAAAAAAATATGACGTACCACAATGGGAAAATAAGAAAAGTAGACCGTTATTTTATGGTTTTAACCCTAGAAATTTTTATTTTCAAATAATGGTTTTAATTTTTCTTATCTTTGGTATTCAATAATACATTTTGATCATCTATTAACACAAGTATTAAGTTACGTAATTCAATATTTCATGCATGTATTATATATAATCTTTAAATAATTATTTTTCAAGCTGTAAATTAATAAACTTTTGAGATATTGATCGGTTACAGAATGAAATTTACTTACAATGTAGAGTGTAGAATGATAATTAATCGTTAAACTCGGCGACTCATGAATATGAACTCATTTGATTATAAAGTGAAGGAACAAACATCTATTTTCTGTATAACTGTATAACTTTACATTAGATAAAAAATAAAACCCGTTTAAATAATATGTGATACACTGTCGTATAGCATGAGTAAAATACCAGTAGACAAAAAGAAGAGAAAATTATGGAAAAAATTAAACCTAGAATTTAGTGTACACACCTATAACTTATACCATTATGTTCTTAATATAAAAAGAAAACAAAACGAAGTTGAAAAATTAATTATAATACACATTATATTATGTGGATAAGATAAGATATATGTTATCAGTAGAATCTGTTATGAGCACTACTAAACACTTACAATAAGACGATTTTATCATTTTAACGCTTACTCATTTGAAATGTATATAGGAATAATAATACTCTTAGCTACATTTATTTCTCCCCTTATGTAATAACTAAAATCATAGTCTTTTCTTACACAAGTTTTATATATATATATATATATATCTTGTATTTCCTGAAGAATAATGATATATTAAGTTAAAACTTAATAAAAATGGAAAATAATAAAACGTTATCTTTGTGATTTTTTTAAGCACCAATTACGTGTAAACACTAGTAATCCTAGAGACTAGAAAAGAAACCCTTTCTTTTATGATTCTTGCTTTTCTTTTAATTTTTCCTCTTTTTTATCATCAAAATATAAAGATTAGGGTGACAATGACAATTTTCTAACTAATGTTGATGCCTTAGTTGTTATATATCATGTTTTTGAAAAGGATTGTGATCAAGAATGAATACATATCCCAAAGAAATAGAGATTCGTTTTGCGGTTTTACTTTTAAATATGTTACTTTTATTCGTTATCCGATAATGATATGACTGATCCTAAAATTATCGTTGATTTCTACATCAATAAATCCAGAAAATTTTACAACTAGTAAGACACTAAAGTATTATCCGTTTGATTAACACGAAAGAAGCACACATGTCTTAAATTTTTGTGTGACGTGATTGAACAGTAGAGGTTTATTATGATGTTTAAGTTACGACTTGTATGATAAAAGAAAATTTTAACAGAACATCAAAAGACAGAGTAATCAAGTAATAACGCTATTCATTTAAGATGGTTCGAATAGATATATTTCTTGAACCCATTAACATCAAACTAATAGTTTTATTTTAAATTAAAGAGAACCAAACATGCTTTTGCCAACCAATTTTGTGTACAAGTCATGTTTGATTATCAATGTAAGACATGACATATGAAAAATAATTGAAGTACACTTATTCTTAGTCATGTGAAGTGCTTGCATCACATATGACACATGCTACACTAAGCAACCACCCAAAATATATTATCTTTAAAATCTATTAAAAATTGGAAAATATGCTCCAATGCTTTATGACACAAGACAACTAACAAAAAAGGGCCTCTGCAGTAGAAGTTGAAAGGACCGGGGCCCACCAAATAAGCCCATTTCGTCTGTTGGGCCCCACATCTTCCTCACGTGAACATATCCTCCCAAAAAAATATGACAAATCATTCCTTCCATAAAAAGAAAGTTTTATATTCTCATTTTTCCATAAACACCAACGGGGTCTTCATCAACAAAATCAGAAAATCAAACATATATTAAGTTGGATCTTTGTTTCTAAAACCAAGGCTTAGTTGGTTTTTCTGCTTTTGAGCAATTAGGGTTAATTTGACTTTTAGGGTAACCAAATATGTACATGTATTTCGCCTTTGGTATAAAGCTTATCATACTGTTATGAAAATGGTCAAGGTTTGGGTATAAAGCATGGCGCATATCAATGTTTGGCTATGTGTGATTTTATCTGTTAATAGTCGGGTTTTAGGTGTATTAATAATGTTATATATGGCTCGATATATGGGCTAACTGAATGGTTATTCAATTACGATGTATGAGTGGACATATCGAATATTTTAAACATAATGATAACTCTTTTTGGAATGTTTGCTTTTATAAAGATAACACCTTTTGTAAACTTGATATATATGAATTTTGATATAAATATATAACATGCATTTTGTTTTTTACGTATAATAGTATATATGTAACTATAGATTATATACGAAATTTTTGCGATAAATCACATCTTACGAACATGACCTGGCCAGTCCTAAGACTTGAGTCTTGACTATATCCCACTGCAATGCCCCATGTTGTTTGAAACATTGAATTCAACAAATAACTTGTAAGACTGAAATCTTACGTGTATGTATTAAATCCCTTTTGATACCTAAGAGGCAAACCGAGATCGTTAGACTGGACTTCTTGGTTGGCAAACTCATAGTTTTGGTAATATTTATAAGTGGATGAAATCATTCAGTCTCGAATTCGGTTTTTGAAATCTGCTTCAATAACAACATAGCTTAGATCTTGCTATGTTGTATGTCGTCTGTGATCGCAAAATGAACATTAGCAACGATTTTTTTTAGCATTAGCGACGACATTTGTTGTCGAAAAATGCCTTTTTTTGTATTGTCTATTGTTTGTGCAGTTATTTCATATGCTTCTTATTAATTTGTTTGATGTAGTATTGTTGGTCAGGTTCTTCCTTGCGGTTTGCTACTTGCAATATGTAGGAGGAATGCGGGTGTACTTATTTTGAGTTATTGTAATAATTTGGCTTTTTAAAAAGATTAAATAAAATTCTAACACTTACATTACAAAAGGGAAAATTTTAAACGAGAAATGTTTTCATACTATAACTGTTTATTACATCATTGATGACTCATTAATAAGGGTATATTGGTCATTTATATATTTATCCAACTCTGAATTGCATCCAGATGGATCGTCATTAATGAATGAAACTTGATTTTTCATAGTAACCCTTATTAATGAGCCGTCAAAAATCTTAGCCATTGTTTAGTTTTAAAAAAAGTTCAAGATTGGTTCTATAGTTTTTACATAAAAAACAGTTCTCATTTAAACCTTCCTCATATAAAATAAATTAAAAACATTAAAATAAGTTTGTGTGATCAACTAATGTAAAAATATAAGTAGCTAATAGATTATTAATCAAGTACTCGTGTAATTAATTAACAACAATTGAATAAAGCTCTCTTTTGTCGAAGATCTTCCTCGGCGGTTGTTCATGCTAGGGCAACACCGATCGGTACTTCTCAACAACAATCATCAAATGAAATTTTATCCAGTGATGTTACGAGTGGAAAAGAAGTTCAGGATACAATAAACTTGGGAAACGACCTCGGTTTCAAGATGAATGCGTTCGAAGATGTAGTAAGAATTGAGATCGCAAACAGTCAAGAGAAGATGAAGGTGATCCAATAAATTAGAATTGGGGGAAAGCATTAAGCATATTGGGTTAGGAGTATTCAAAAAAGGCAAAACATCATAATTATGGCAAACCAGGAAAGCCAATTCTTAAATCCAAGTATATTCGAATTAATAGTTATTGGAACAATACTCTCATTGATTTTGATTCAATTGAGCTCATGGAAGGTCTAGGGTTTTGTTTTTAGTGTTTGGGATGTTACCATTTTTTCTAAATTACATACTACCTCCGTCTCAATTTTATTGTCCAGTTTTGACTTTTCAAAGTCTTTCTTTTTCAATTTAACCTTAAATATTTTTGTTTATGTTATATAATACTTAATAAAAATTATATCAATGAAAATACATTTAAAACACAATGCATTCACATATTTTGTATTAAATATTATATAACACAAACAAAAATATTAAAGGTTAAAGTTAAAAAAGAAAGACTTTAAAAAGTCAAAAGGTTCAAATTTTTTATTACCGTTGGGAAAGTTAAGGGTGTGAACTCCGTAATATTAGTAGCAAATGTCTATGCTCCAGGAAAACTATCAATTAGACAACAATTATGGGTTAATATTGTTGGGATTTCGTGGGCTCACAGCGGAAGCAAGGTACAAACAAAATAGCCCAATGTACAAGTCAACAAAGCAAGAAAACAGAAATCCCAAAAATGTACCAAACTCTATGTTAAAGAAATGCAACTTGAGAGAAGGAGGTGTTATACCTTTCTCCTTAGCTCCAGAAATGGTGGGTGTTGAGGTGGTTATCCTCCAAGAACGAAAACCGCGCATCTTCTATTGAGGTATACCCCGGTAACACGCCAACCTCGAGTGCTAGCTCGCCATTAGTGATACTTCACCATGAACATCACTTCTGGAACAACAATCTAATGAGACCAATCTGGAACAACCCTCTTCTAGACCTTCTCTTGATCTTTTGTAGCATCAAAGAAGGTAATATGTGTTTTTGAGAGAGAAAAGCAAAAGAACTTCAACAAAATGAAGTTTTCCTCTATCAACTTCTGCCTCCAGATTCGTTTTTAACCCCTATGACCGGCCAAAGTGCGTTTCTTAGTGTTACCCATCGATTGGCCAGCTTGGGAGGTAATTTGACATAAAGCCCATGCAGCCGTAGCGACGCTAACTCTTAGGGTTTAGCGACCCTAACCCCTTAAAGTTAGCGGCGCTAACGCGGCCTGTCAGGGATGTGACACAAAGTACATGCAGCCGTAGCGGCGCTAACCTTTAGGACTTAGCGGCGCTAACCCTTTAGAGTTAGCGGCGCTAACGAGGCCTGCAATGTCAACTTTTGTCTTTTGTCATATTTGGTCCCTTAACTTAAGTTGCTGTCAGGTTAGACCCCGGTGTATGACCCAATAAATCTGTCTACTATTTTTCTATCAAATCACTAGGGTGGGTTATAATGGGGGATTTTAATGAATTAAGAAATAGAGAAGAAAGGGTCGGTTCATCATTCTCTCATTCGATCAGGGGCTGCAAAATTTAACGCTTTCATTAGGAATTGTCATCTCTTTAAAATTAATATCTTTAAGTAAACTTGATAGGTTATTCATTTCCTTAGAATTTCTTAAAACTTGAAAGGTTCTTCCTATTGAGTATTCAGATCATTGCGGATTGTTTTGTCATGTTTGAGAAACAGTTTTGCTCCTTATTCCTTTCTACCTTTAAATTCGTGGTTGCACCATAAAGATTTATTAGAGATTATTAGTGTGGCTTGGAGTTCTATTTTATGCAGGAGGAAAGCAGATAAAGTGTTAGCTTTGAAGTTAAAAACTGTGACATTTTTAATTAATGCTTGAAGACATGGGATTATGGATAAGGACTGAAGTTACGTGCTAAGCAACCCTTACGACTTGTGCAATGGAATATAGGAAACAATGGCATATGAGATAAAAGACATGTAATTCGCGAGAAATTTGGATCTCAAACAAAAAGCACAATTGAGATGGTCACGGATGGTGAGGACAACGTACTTTTTCATGGAATTGTGAATTCAAACATGAATTGACATCGGATCTACAGTCTTACTATCAATGGAGATTGGGAAACTTATCCAGTGAAGATTAAAGCAAGTATTCTCAACTTCTTTTTTCCAACAAATTCACAGAACCTTTACCCTTTAGTCTTAAGTTCATAAGCCCGTTATTTAAAAAAACTATAAATAGATGATAACAATGGCCTATAAAAGTGCTCACTTTTGTCAATAAAATCGCTAGTTTGTCTTGTGGGGGAGAAAAAGCCCCGGGATTTGCTGGGGTTTCATTCAAATGTATTAAAGAATTTTAGGAGATTGTTTTAGATGATGTAGTGAAAATGGCGAGAGATTTTGAAAGAAGTGGGTCATTCTTACCAGGTTGTAACTCGTCCTTTATCTCTCTCCTCTCAAAGTGAATTATCCTCTTTTTCTTAAGGAATGCTATTCAATGTGTCTTATAGGCTGCATTTACAAAATCCTTGCAAAAATACTTATCGTAGATAAAAAGAGTGGTGGACAGGTTGTTAGTCAAGAACAACTGGTTTGAGAGAGAGAGAGAGAGAGAGAGAGCTTATGCATGAACATAATCCTCTTTTAAGATAATCAAAATATATAACTAGTTAATTCTGTATGTTTGGACATTGGAGAATCACCATTGGGCCTTCCACGCTATTGTGCCGAAGTCCTCCTACCTTATTGTGTTGCTCATCACTCGTCAAAGCCTTTTTTGGGCGGCCTCATTCATTGGAAATACGCCAAATTGCTGATGGCTAAGCTTGTGGGCATTATTTTAACAAATTAAAAATAAAAAATCAGAAAATACCCCGTTGATAACTTAGAGTGGGAAAATTCTATCTAAATTGGTGAAATAACCAACTAAATCATTCCCTCCATGATTACCGACAATATTACGAATGAACCTCCCTTTTATAAAATGTAAAAACATATTAAAGTGTTTTCCATTAATAATTCTGTAAGTAATACACCAATTTACCAACAGATTTGTGCCTCTTGATAAAATTTTGTTGGATTAACAACTTTTCTAGTAGCGGATGAAAACTTCATTCCGTATACTTTCACTCTGTTTTTAGTTTTGGTGAAAGATCTTTATGATAACGTTATCTTTTACTTCTTTTAGTTTCCGTACAAGTTAAATTTTAATTGACTTTCCAATAAAGATCGAAAATAATGTTTGAAATATAAGGTTTCTTAATTAAAGTTTCTTACCTCTCATCAAGCATCGTTATATTACTTCATATATATATATATATATATATATATATATATATATATATATATATATATATATATATATATATATATATATGGTACGGTTCAACGATAACTGTTTTTTGTATGAAAACTACAAGAACCAATTATAGTTATCCATCAAAAAGAGAGTTTTTAACCAAATGAGTGTAGTTTTAAAACTTATTTCCCAAATGGGTGTAGTTTCAAACATAATTACCAAATAAGTGCAGTTTCTTTTTATTATTATTTTTTATTGTTTTGACTATTTTTTAAAAATATTTTACTGTTTTTCTTACTTTTTTTCACTACTCTTTTAAACTGTGTTTTACTACTATTTTTAACTATTTTTTACTGCTTTTTGTAACTTTTGTACTCCTTTTTTTACTATTTTTTTACAGTTTTTTAACAGTTTTTATATCTTCTACTACAATCATAAAAAAGATAATACTAAACAATGCTAACAATCATAAACTAAAACTAACATCATTACATATTTAATGTTTTCTTTTGGTACTAAACCAACTATGGTTGACGAAAAGACAAAAAAATATTTACAAATATTTTTCGAATATATTGAGCCGATAACCAATCTTTATCTGCAAAAAAAAAAAAAAAAAAAGCACAAAGAAATGAAATATATAGTCATACTAATTAACCATATATATATTTTTTGAATTCGTCTTTATGTACCGTGTCTTTATATGGTCACAACTCACAACCGAAAAGGTTTTTCGTCTAAAAGACAGTATATAAAGACAAATTAAAAAATATAAATTCGGTTAATTGGTATGATTATATCTCTTATTTCTTTGTGTTTTTTTCTCTTTTTTGCTGATAATGATTGGTTACTTGCTCAATATATTCGAAAAATATGTGTAAATGTAGGGCTGTAAACGAACCGAACGTTCATGAACCGTTCGTGAAATTGTTTGGCGGGAAGTTCGTTTTTGTTCGTTTGTTTATTAAACGAACGACTTGAACAAGATTTTCCGTTCGTTTAATTAGACGGATGAACATGAACAAAGCTCTCGTTCGTTCATTAATCGTCGTGAATGTTCGTTTATATTTTATATAAGTATATATATTTATATTATATGTGTGTGTTTAGATATAGTGTTTATTTGTGTTTAATAATGTTGGATTTGTATTATAGCGTGTGTTCCTTTATTTACGTTTTTTTATCATTTAAATAAACGAACAAAAATGTACACGAACTAACCAATCTTTTAAACAATCGAACACACATGCTCGTTCGTTTATCGTTCGTGTTCGTTTATTTGTTCGGCTAAAGTTAAACGAACAAACATGAACACAAAAATCTGTTCGTTTATCGGTTCGTGTTCGTTTATTTGTTCAGCTAAAGTTAAACGAACGAACACGAACACAAAAATCCGTTCGTTTATCCGTTCGTGTTCGTTTATTTGTTCGGCTAAAGTTAAACGAACGAAAACGAACAAGCCCTGTTCATGTTCGTTCGGTTCGTTATACAGCCCTATGTAAATGCTTTGTTTGTCTTTTCGTTTTTGTATGAATCCATAGTTGGTTTAGGAACAAAAAAATAATTTTATGTGTGATGATGTTGGTTTTAATTTATGGATTGTTAGCATTGTTTAAAAATTTGTTGTGATTGTGATTTAAGATATAAAAAACAGTAAAAAAGTTACAAAAGCAATAAAAAAATTAAAAATAGCAGTAAAAAACAACAGTAAAAACAGTAAAAACAGTAAAAAAAAAGTTAAAAATAACAGTAAAAAAAGAAGTAAAAAACAGTTAAAAATAATAGTAAATACATTTAAAATTAATAGTAAAAACATTAAAAAGAATAAGTTTAAAACAGTAAAAATTAATATGAAAAAGAAACTACACTCCTTTGGTAATTATATTTAAAACTACACCTATTTGGTAAATAAGTTTTGAAACTCCACCTATTTTGTCAAAAACTCTCAAAAAGATGGATTGTCTAGATTAAAGAGTTGTTAATGAATAACCGTAAAGTATCCAATTATAGTTATCCAAAAAAGATGGATGGTCTAATTAATTAAGGACAAAATGGACTTTTTCACATTACCTCCACTTTTTTTAAACTAATATATTCATCACAGGGAAAAGTGTTAAATTACAAAAATTATACCAAATTAACGAGAAAATTTTGCCTTTTGTTTTGAGACCAATCTTGCTATATTTTTTCAGCATTCTTTTTTGTGTTTGCTGGGTATTTTTTAGTACAGGTCTCAACATGTGAAAAGGTGCATATGCACATACTCACCTATTTTTTTCAGCACAGATGTAGATATGCATTTGTGCAAATAGATGCACATGTGCATATGTCGAGATTTGTGTTAAAAAAACCCCGTAAACGCGATTTTTTCCCGAAAAAATATAGCAAGATTGGTCCCAAATTAAATATCATAATTTTCTCGTTAATTTGATATAATTTTAGTAATCTAACACCTTTCGTTTGATGAATATATTAGTTTAAAAAGCGTGGATAACGTAAAATGTTCATACTACACTTTCCTTTTTAAAATAAATAAAAAAAGACAGTAAATTAAATGATTGGCCAGAAATGATGATCGAGATTCTCGTACGAAAAATAATTCTTGTTTGAATCGAACCATATATACACACACACACACACACACACACACACACACACACATATATATATATATATATATATATATATATATATATATATGAAGTAGTGAGAATAATTCTTAAATGAAGAACAGTGAAAACACTTGTGAAACAATAATTTTATTAAACATTAAAGCGTAAAATGGGAAGATTACAGAATTATTAATTATCCTTCTAGTTCTCTTTTCTCTTAATAAATTTCCCCAAATAAACATTTTACCCTATTAACTTTAAAATTTATAGATCTTTCACATATGTAATTATTAAATAAAAAAGAATCATACCATTACATTTATCTTTTTATCTTATTTAATTTGATATAGGTTTTGATACGTTTCTATATATACAAATCAGATGCGGTTGTTGGATGCGAATGTAAATTAGATACGATCGTTAGATGCGGATGCAATCTTTGGATGCGGGTACAATCTCTTCTTATAAGTTATGAATGTAAACCTTTAGATACAGATGCAATCTCATCAAATTCAAATGAAAACGCAAAACCATTGTAAACAAAAAATCTTGTTTGCATCAAAATCATATATATATACTCATTTAGGTGATGTTAACATTACGCAACTTAGGTGATGTTACACTCACAATCTACTTTAATGAATGGGAGTTTAGTCATTTTAGTATATACTCATTTAAATGATTTGTGAGTGTAACATCACCTAAGTTAGGTGATGTTAATATTACGGATCATTTTTCATATATATATATATACATATATATATATATATATATACATATATATATATATATATATACATATATATATATATATATATATATATATATATATATATATATATATATATATATATATATATATATATATATATGTGTGTGTGTGTGTGTGTGTGTGTGTGTGTGTGTGTGTGTGTGTATAGGATTAGGATCAAATAAGATATAAATATTTGTAAGATGTGTAAGATGTGTAAGATGTATTGTAGAAGTGACAAGTGACATTATTAACAAAAGGGTATATTTGGTATTACATAATATAACTGGATATTTATTGTTCATTCTCTCTCGTATGTCTACCTTTTAAACCCTAATCTCACAATCCACTGACGACTCGTCCGTCGAACCTAACGCACCCACGCCCTTCCTTCAACAGATCCACCGTCGCGACATCGTTGCCCTAGTCGGGGACAATACCCATCGCAATCAGACCTGTTAAAGTTGTTGATTTGAAGATCGATCTGTTTCTCGTTGCACTACCCGTCGTATGTAGTGGGCCACAATCGTTCTTGTTGTCATAGTCGGTGACTTTGTTATCCATTTTAGTTGCCGGTGATATATAGTATGTGGATATGCAGACCATGGTATGTGAGATCGTACATTTATTTGGTTTTATTTTAGATCTACCGCCAGTGTTGGATCCTTCAAATCACATCAAGGGAGGGTAACAATTTTGGCTTTCAAGATTTAATTATTGGTTTGGAAATCTCATTGCCTCCAAGAAATTATTCATCTGTTTCATCGATTTTCTTTTCTTTGTTTTCTAATTTATATTATTCACCAAATCTGAATGATCGAGGTTCAATTTTGTCGTTGAAACCTGATTGTTCAAGTTCATCAATTTTTGTTTTTATTCATCAATTTTATACTTCAGATTTTGAGAGAAGGTTATGTAAATATGATGAAGAAGACGATATAAATCTTATTTGGGTTAAAGTTTGCTTAATGGTCGTCGAGTTTTGTTTTGTTTTTATCAATTGTCATGAATACTTAGCAATTTCCAAGTGTTGTGGGGGCCTAAACCAAGATACAAATGGCGATGGAGCGAAGATTAGGGTGCGTCGGTGAGGGGAAAGAGGTGGTGTTGCAGTGTTTTAAACCAAGTGCGGGTTGTATTCATCAATTTTGTTGATGAGCAGTAGGTTTTTTTTGTTAAGTTTTGTTCTAGCAGTAGACTCTGCAAAGACATACTTAGTTCATAGTCAATATTTATAAAGTTTTTACAGTTTTTGTTTTGTTTATTATGTTGGTTTATTATTTATGTAGCAAGTTCTGAATTAAATGATTCTTGTTGTTTATCAATGGTTGAATGAGATGGTGTATTGTTTATCAATGGACTTTCAAAGCATGATAATATATGATCAGCTATACTCATCAAAAGTTCTATCATCAAAAGATTTTTTGTTTTTAGTTTTTCTTCTGTTTTTGTTTGTGATTTTTTTGTTGTAAGATCATATGTGCATCAGATGCTTTGTTTATTAAATACAATTACTCATAAAATATAAAGAAGGATGAAGGTATATGCATAAGATGCTTTATTCATCAAATTCATCAAATACAATTAGTCATCATGTTTAAAGAAGGGAAGACGGTCTGTAAATAATGTTTATTTTAGTAGGTATTTGAGCAGATCAAACTTTGTAGGCCCTTCTCAAAGTAAAAAGGAAAGAAATATGTTTATGTTTTTAAGATCAAAATCTGATTAATCCAACCGCTAGGATTACATCTTATCCTTCTTATCTTAAAATCCATCTTACATTAACCTTACTCTCTCTCTCTCTCTATATATATATATACATATATATATATATATATATATATATATATATATACATATATATATATATATATATATATAATAACAAGCTATTTATAGTAAAAACCTTACTTTTAAATACCAACATAAATATACTGCAAAGAGAAAACTTTTAATTTGCCTAAAATACCTACCTAATTTCCTTAAATGTGATTTAAATTAATAAAGAACTAATGAATAATTATGAGCCTTAGATGGGAAGCATTCAATGGCCACAAATTGTTTTTACCATTCTCACCTTAATATATATATATATATATATAGATATATATATATATATATATATATATATATATATATATATATAACATAGAACCTAAAGAACCTCATCTGGTGATGACACGTGGCACATAGTTTAGGGGCAAAAAAGAAAAATTAAAAAAAATAAAGTTCATCGTCGCCTCCATAGCCCTCTCCAGGCTCCAGCAACTTTCAACATTTAAAAAAAACCCCCACTTACTTTAAATGATCATAACTCGTTCGTTTTTAACAATTTTAACAAAAATATTAGACTGTTAGATTCAGTTTTTCGTCCTCTTTTAAACAAGACCGGGCTTGATATATTTCAGAAACTTTTTTTTTCAAAATGCAAAATTTGCATTTAGAGACGTGTTCATACTAAATGCAAAATGCAAAAAACATGCAGAATGAAGAATGCAGAATGCAAAAAACATGCAGAATGCAGAAATGCAAAAAATATGCAAAATACAGAATACAGAATGCAAAATCCGTAGAACGTAAACCCATAGAATGCAAAAAACATGCAGAATGAAGAATGCAGAATGCAAAACATGCAGAATGCAGAATGCAGAAATACAAAAAACATGCAGAATACATAATACAGAATACAGAATGCAAAATGCAAAAAACATGCAGAATGAAAGAACGCAAAATGCAAAAAATATGCAGAATGCAGAAATGCAAAAAAATGCAGAATACAGAATACAGAATGCAAAATCCGTAGAACGTAAACTCGTAGAATGCAAAAAACATGCAGAATGCAGAAATACAAAAAAAACATGTAAAATACAGAATGCAGAATGCAGAATCCGTATAACGTAAACCCGTAGAATGCAAAAAACATACAGAATGCAAAAAACGTAAATCTGTATAAACATGCAGAATGCAAAAAACGAAAAACGCAAAGTATAAACATGCAGAATGCAAAAATACACATTCAAAAACCCCAAATGCAAAATCTGTACACAGAAACACTACATGCTGCCAAAATGCAAACAAAAATTTCTTTTTCAAAAAAAATTTAGAAAAATATGGGAAGAGTGATCTTGTTTGAAAGAGAATTAAAAAACTAAAAGATTGGTATAATTTTTTTGATTAAATTCACAAAACTTAAAAAGTTATGGCAATTTAAATTTTTTGGTGGTTTTTTTTAAATCATGGGTTTGGGGTGGGGGGAGAATTACATTTTTGCTCTATTTTTCCTAAATTAATACATTATAATTACAGTTTTGCCATCGTTCAATCTTATCCATTGATTTTGATAATCTAAAGGTCCAGATTGATTCTTTAGGTTCTTTGTTTAAGGAGGGGTTCTTTGTTGATGCAATTTATATATATATATATATATATATATATATATATATATATATATATATATATATATATATATATATATATATATATATATTGTTAGTGCAATCAAGAGACTAAAATATTTAATGTTTTGATGATGCAATTTTAATAATAAAATAAAAAGGAAATGTCATTATGAAATCCAAGTTAATATGAAAATAATAAGTTTAGCAAAATAATAATTTATATTTAAATTTGCTCTGATCACAACACTAATTAATAAATCACGAAACAAAAAGTTGCAAAATTTATATATTGCCAAACTATGAAGATGGGTGAAAATAAAAATGACTTACAATCGTAATTGGAATATTTATTTATAAGTCATTTGTTTTACAATAATATATTTTCACTTATAAAATTGTTTCATACTGACTTAAAAGACATTTATCTGTGGAACAAAGTTTTTATAACAATTTGCCAACTGATTTGAATAAGAATATTTTTATATATTGGCAAAAGTGAAAAATACGTATTTTGGATTACAAGATAAATATCTATAAAAGGTATTATTATACTGTGTATTAAATGATTTGGAAAAGAGAGATTTGGTGGGATTCTATGACACCTCAAGTACAATGAGGTGTCACCACCACAATTAAACATGTGCTCAGTTGATTTAAAAGTAAGTCAAAATACATAGTGTAACGATAATTATATCGGGTTTTCTTGTATCCAAATTACTAGCTTAAAAGAGAAGGCCGAAAAATAACAAAAATATTTTTTTAACGGCTCGAGAATTGGGCAGAACAGGCCACGGTCGAATGGGTCGACTGTGGGATCGACCGTCCGGCCCAAGACCTTTGGCTCACTTCTCTTTCTATAAATAACACCCTCTTCACATTCATTCATACCTTTTTGCAATCTGAACATTTTCTTTCCTTTACACACTCACACACTTGTAATTTTACAAATTTGTATATTTAGTGTGTGTGATTCTTGAAGTTGTTTACACACTTTCATATATTCAACCTACACTTCAAGATCTAGCAAAAGGGAAGCAAAAAAAGTCCATTGAGTGTTTTTCATACTGTTCATACTTTTCTTATTTGAGAGATTAGAGATTTTACACCATTGTTGGTTGTTTGTGAGTTTGGTAAGTTTGTTCCTGAGTAAAGAACATGGTTGTTCTTGGGGGTTTGACTATTCCACATCTTGTTATTGTGTTTTCATAAGTTCTTGTTGAAGAACTTGGTGTATTTCTTCTGGTTGAAGAAACTTGGTGTTCTTGGTGAAGAATACTTTTGAGTTCTTGGATTAGAGCTCTTGGTGGTTGTCATCTACCCTTAAAGGTGATTGTATTCTGTGATCTCTTCCGGGCAAAGAGATATTTGCACGTGATGCTAGTGGAAATCTTGACGGAGGTCAAGGCATGGACGTAGGTTGGAGTGCAACCGAACCACGATAAAATATCAGTTGTCATCTCTCTAAACCCTTAACCTTTTTCATACTTGCATTTGCATATTCTTGCATCTTTATATTTCTGCAACTTTACTTTCTTGTTTTTTTACTTTCTTGCATTTTTATTTATTTACTTTAAAGTCATTTACATTTCTGTCAATACTATACATATATACATATATATATATATATATATATATATATATATATATATATATATATATATATATATACACACACCTACATTATTATATATATTTATATATACTTTCAGCAACTTTACATTTCACACATTTTATTACCATCGCTTTTATTTATATTTGTACTCATAATTATTGTTATTTGAAAAAGTGGACATAGAAACTATTCAACCCCTCTTCTAGTTTCTACAAATATATATATATATATATATATATATATATATATATTACATTATAAAGCATTTAATTTCTCTTTCTTAAAAATTTTAAGACTACTTAATTTTAAGTAGTACAAATTTTTTTGCTTAATACAAACACTTAAAGCAATATACTAACCAATTATTCCTTTGATTATCTCAACTAATTTAAGACAATTATTACTTTAATAAATCATTAAACATCAAAAAAAATTATTTAATTCATTTTATTATGGCTAAATTACTTACATCAATACAATTTTAAAGCTATAATATATTTTTCTCTAATTATTCAATAATAATATTTTTTTTGTTGATTTTCAAAAACTATTTTAATAACTAATAAAATGGTTGATTGTAAAAAAAAGTAAAGAAATCAGAAAAAGTAGAAAATACATGGATATGTTGACTAACATTGCATTTCACACACCATACCCTACTTTTTAAATCAAACATGATATCGAGCACAAACTATTGTCATCGCCGCCGCATTACGCGGGTGCAATGCTAGTATGTGTGTGTGTGTGTATATATATATATATATATATATATATATATATAGGGTGCGGTTCAAACGAGAACTGTTTTTCGTACGAGAACTGCGAGAACCATTTATGGCCAATCATTTAATTTCTTGTCTTTTTTAATTATATTAAATAGGAAAGTGTAGTATGGGTATTGTTACATTACCCCCTCTTTTTTAAAACTAATATATCTATCAAACGAGAATGTGTTAAATTACGAAAAATATACCAAATTAACGAGAAAATTATTCTCTTTAATTTGAGACAGGTCTTGACATATTTTTTTGAAAGAAAAAAAAAGTCGTTTTTGCTGGGTTTTTTCCAGCACAGCTCGACTGTGCACAAGTGTAAATTTTGCACTAGTGCAAATTTTATATTTTGCACTTGTGCATATTTACATATGTGCTGAAAAACTAGGTGAATCTGTGCATCATGTGCAAATTTTGCACTAGTGCAAAATTTGATTTTGCACTAGTGCAAATTTCGAGCTGTATTGAAAAAAACCCAGCAAGCACAAAAAAAAAATTTTTGAAAAAAATATATCAAGACTAGTCTTAAATTAAAGACAATAATTTTCTCGTTAATTTGGTATAATTTTCGTAATGTAACACCTTTCCGTTTGATGTATATATTAGTTTAAAATATGAGGGAGTAATGTAAAAATGTCCAAACTACCCTTAGTTAATTAAGGATAAGTTAGATTAGTTTAAGGTTATCCATTAACAACTCTTTAATCTCAACCCTCCATCTATTTGATCAATGGTTGTAATTGGTTCTCGCAGTTCTCGTACGAAAAACGGTTCTCGTTTGAACCATCCCCTATATATATATATATATATATATATGTGTGTGTGTGTGTGTGTGTGTGTGTGTGGGAGAATTCATTCGAGAACCGTTGTTAGTGCGAGAACCAATCCGATCCGTTCCTTGGATATGGAAAGTTCATGGAGGGAGAGCGTGGAGGGGTAGCATGTGGCAGGGTGCATGTAAGGAATTCATGGGTGGGCAATGACATTGAAGGATGGGGAATTTGACGGCTCAGATTGGTTATTGCGGTTTTCGCACTAACAACAGTTCTCGTATGAACTTCTCTCTCTCTCTCTCTCTCTCTCTCTCTCTATATATATATATATATATATATATATATATATATATATATATATATATATAGGTAAAAGTTCAAACGAGAACTGTTTCTCGCACGAGAACTGCGAGAACCAATCTGAGCCGTCTAATTCCCCCTCCTTTAATGTCATTGTCCACCCATGAATTCCTCACATGCACCCTGTCACACTTGATCCCCTTCACGCTCTCCATCCATGAACTTCCCATATCCAAGGAACGGCTGAGATTGGTTTTCGCAATTCTCGTACGAAAAACAGTTCTCGTTTGAATCCTCCCCTATATATATATATATATATATATATATATATATATATATATATATATATATAGAATCAGGATAAAATAAAAAGAGTTTTAGAGTAAAAAGGGTAGGGAGAAACATAAGCCTGACACGTGTCATAACCAACAAAATTCAAAAGAAGGTTAAAATGGGAAGTTTAAAAAAATTCTCTCCCCTCATTTTCCCATTACCCCACGTCTGTCGTCATTTGCACGCCCATTCTCAATCAAAAATCCTAATCCCATCGAGTATAATCCTAGGCTGCTCATGAGTCGCCGCATGCGCATCCGACCCGCTACGCTGTCGACTGACCGCCGCTGCATCATCCGCTGTCCATGAAGTCGAAGTCCCCACCGCCATCAATTTAGGGCTGCGCATCCACCTTTTTCGTTCGCCACTGCAAACCCACGTTTACCGTTTGCATCAGCGCCTCTTTCCCGCACAAAACCCTAATCATAGACGTTGCCATGAGCCGCTCAACCTGGTCGTCGGCTGCTACCGTGTTGCGAAACCGTAATTGTCGCAGGAAACCCACGTCGGCTTCTTCACGAAACCATAATCATCGCCGTCATTTTCCTCTGTCACGAGCCGCTTAACCTGGTCGTCCGCAGCTTTCCCAGATGCACAGCCCCTGTTCGCCGGTCGTCGTTCATCGCTGGTCAATGCACAACCCCTTTTCGCTGGTCGTCGTTCGTTGCTGGTCGATGCACACCGACGATGCACAACAGCCATCTATTTTTCACGACCACAACTTCTTCCGATGCACACCGATGATGCACACTTCCATCAATTTTGTAAGTATGAGTTTCGTATGTATCAGGGGATTGATCAATTTTGTATGTATAGTTTCAAAATTGTTCTATCAACTTCGTATGTATCAGTTTTAAATTTGTTTTTCAATTTTTATACATCAGTTATTGAATTCTTTGAATTCAATTTTGTATATCTCTGTTAAAGTTGTTCATCAATTGTTGTTTTCTGTAAATTGGGGCATCAAATCGTTATCAATTGGTTATATTGTTGATGCATCATATTTGGTAGAAATAAGTTTCTAGTTTTATTAATTATTGAAAAAACGTGAATTATTTAACTGATTTAATTTTTTCTATTCCAAAATTGCCCTTAACTGTAACGTTTTTGGCAGTTACCAATCCCCAGGTTTGACTGGTTTTTATTGACTTTTGATGAAAATGGATGGCTGAGATTTCTCCTTATCTTTTGTACCTTTATTCTCTTTTTACAATATCCCTCCCATATATATATATATATATATATATATATATATATATATATATATATATATATATATATCACCGAACCAGAGAGATGATGAAAACAGAAGTCATCAACAATGAAGAAAATGTTGATTTTTCTTTAGAAGATGATACGGCTACAGTACCATCCATCGACGAAACACACCGAGACTTCTAGAGAATCTTCAACAACACACAATAATGTAGATCGGATGTATGCAGTGACGCACATACACAAAAGACAAAATAAAAAAAAATAATAATAATAATAAAAAAAAATAAAAAAATAAAAAATCAACAAACTTCTGACAAGAGTTATGACACTTTGAAAATTTCACATCTTTGTACGTAGCTTTTTTTACTTCCTTGTTAATGTAAATTATTAGAGTAGGAAGGTTAGTTAATGTATTTTGTCATATTGTAACTCGATCGTCTATATAAACGATCAAATGCTCATTTGTAAATACGCAGAGAACTCTCAATATAATTACGAGTTTATTCAGAAAACCCATGGCAGCCTAAACACTCTCTCTTCTACTCTCTTAGCATACTCCTTAATCCTTTATACTTCATATTATATCCCTTAGTATTATCAAAAAACCAAAAATATTCAAGAGAAGAATATTTTTGGTTTTTTGATAATACTAAGGGATATAATATGAAGTATAAAGGATTAAGGATTAAGGATTATGATAAGAGAGTAGAAGAGAGAGTGTTTAGGCTGCCATGGGTTTTCTGAATAAACTCGTAATTTTATTGAGAGTTCTCTGTGTCTTTACAAATGAGCATTTGATCGTTTATATAGACGATCGAGTTACAATATGACAAAATACATTAACTAACCTTCCTACTCTAATAATTTACATTAACAAGGAAGTCAAAAAAGCTACGTACAAAGATGTGAAATTTTCAAAGTGTCATAACTCTTGTCAGAAGTTTGTTGATTTTTTATTTTTTATTTTTTATTTTTTTATTTTTTATTTTTTTTTATTTTTTGTCTTTTGTGTATGTGCGTCACTGCATACGTCTAATGTGCATTATTGTCGATGTTGTTGCGTCACTGCTTACGTCCAATCTACATTATTGTGTGTTGTTGAAGATTCTCTAGAAGTCTCGGTGTGTTTCGTCGATGGATGGTACTGTAGCCGTATCATCTTCTAAAGAAAAATCAACATTTTCTTCATTGTTGATGTCTTCTGTTTTCATCATCTCTCCTTCCCCTGAAAAAGGAAGAAGCATGTTCCAGTTTTTGTGTGACCAAATTTGCACATAGTGGCCTTTTGCTAGTAACTTGAAACTCTCCCAGAAAAAGTCTTGTGGTAGATTTGGTGTTTGCTGAAAGAGCGTTAATTGTTGAATAAAGTTCTCACATGCTTCAAAATTTATTTCTGTAGATGCTTCGAGCTGCTTGAACATATTTTGTGTAGCCAGTCTGTGAGTAATGAATATTCTCTTTTTTGCAGGTCTATATGTGTAATCATCCGCTTCTGGAAGGGATGCGAATATTTTGCATCCAATTACAGGAAAAGAGCTGTAGGATGCTATGTTGTCTGCTGTTAGTAAAAACTTTTCGCCAAACTTGTTAAGGATGGCTTCAATCTTGGGATTTAATTTGAATTCGAGATAATCAATCATCCCATTGTGATAGAACTGAAGAATCTCGTCCTCAGTGAGTGTAGTAGTGTTTAAATTTATTTGTAAACATAGTAGCCCTGCTACATTATGTGTATCAGTGTTGCCAACTCCAAGCTCGCTGGTGTGGCTTCTTTGTATAACTGTTATTCCCTTGTACTTGTCTTCGTGAAAAGCAATGTCCATGATTTTTTGTTGCAAGTTGTGTAAAATAATAGGGAATTTTGTACAAATTTTGTCTGAAACTATTTGTTCAAACTCTTTGAACTGCTGTATAACAGGTTCTAGAGTTTGTCTCCAAGGAAGATCTAACATTCTTGCCTTGAAACTATCATAGTTTCTGTGTGTAACTGTATCTGTTTTCTTTTCTTTCTTCTCGATATCTTTTTGAAGCTGTGTATTTTTTGCTTCGAGAAGTGCTACTTTTTGTTTTAACATGATATTTTCAATCTGGGTTTGTATATGTTGTGTATCTTTTCCAGATTGCATCAACTGTTTTTGCAAAGTAGCTATTATTTCTTCTTGAGATTTTATAAATTGTTCAGGATTCATTTTTGCCATGTCTGAAAATGTTTTCACTTCTTCAGGTTCTATATAAAAATTAGTCACCCCAAAGTGTTGTCGTGCTACTTGCATGGCTTCTGAAAAACTATAAAATCCTTTGTAAATGGGACTAGGGCATTGTATATATTTTGCAACTGTCTCCCATTTGTTGAAAATACCAATTTTTGTTCCCCTAAAAATTATATAATGAGAAAATTTTTGTTTCTTTGTTTCAGGGGTTTTTTTGACTTTGTTCAATAAAGTAAATACTTAAAGCATTTAAAACTTGTGCTTTGAAAGACGACGCTTGTGGCATAGTTTGCACATGCCAAAGGTTGTCTAACAAACACTGTTGTTTTTCATTTAGTTGCATACCTATGATGGGTCGAAATTTTTTGGCCTCATCATGGCATACTTGTAAAGCATAATTTCCTAATATAATAACCGAACTAGCCGGTTTTTGTATAGCTTGTATATTTTTTGTACCATGTTGTAAAACATAGGGATTGGTAGGACGAATTTTATTCATCTCCAATCGTGGCCTCATTGAAGAATTGTAAGTTTGTAAAAACTGTGTTTGTGTGATGTCTTCAAGTCCTTGTTCAGAGAGTTGTTGAGGAAGACTTTGACCTTTGGATTCTTCTTCTGCTGAATATGATCCTTTTTAAATTGTGTAGGATATATAAGTTTCTTTTTTCCTTTGTCTTTACTAGCCATCTGCAACAAATAATTTGTTAATGTTCCTAGAAAGCATATCTGCTATACCATTATTTTTTCCTTTAATATGTTCAAAGTTTATTTTATAACCACTGCCTTGTATAACATTTTGTAAATTTACCCACCTAGTTCTATTTACTTTTTTACTTTGATCATTTTTAATAAAACGAACTGTGGCTTCACAGTCTGTTCTGACTGTAAATTCTTTATGTAAAAATATCTTAAATTTTTCTAAAGCATTGATTAATGCTTGAATTTCAAAATCCAGACTTGTCCAGTTTGTTCCTGCTTTGTTAAAATTTCTACTTGCATAAGAACATATTTTATCAGTATCTTTAGGACTATATTTATCTGGTTTACAAAGTAGGACCGCTCCCCATCCTTCTTTACAACCATCTAGTTCAATAATTATGTAATCTGTCACTAATGGTAATTCTAATGGCTTAATATTTTTAACTGCTTCTTTTATAGTTTTTATTAACTTTATATCTTCCGTATTAAAATGTCTTTGCCCATTTTTTGTTGTTTTACTATATAATGGTCCAACTAACTTTGAAAGATTGGGTATGAATTTTCGAGCATAGTTAATTAATCCCAAAAATGCTTTTTCTGGAAATTCCAAAATTATTGTAGAAATATGTGCTTGTAATTCTATTTTCCCATTGCCTATTTCAAGACCAAGAAAAGAGATTTTTCTTTTAAACAATTCCATTTTTCTTTTAGAAACTACTATACCGTTCTTTTTAATTTCTTCAAATATCGTCTGTAAATGTTTCTCGTGTTCCTGCACTGTTTCACTAGCAACTAAAATGTCATCAATATATACTAAGCATAAATCATATTTAAGAAATATATTATCCATAAATCTTTGAAATATTGATGGTGCGTTCTTTAACCCAAAGCTAAGAACGTTCCATTCATATTGTCCTTCTGAACATGTAAATGCTGTCCAAGGTTTGAAACTTTCTTCAAGTTGTAACTGATTATATCCTGATTTTAAATCAAATTTTGAAAATACCTTTTTCTTTTGTATAAGATTTAATAAGTTATCTTTATTTGGAATATTGTAACCATCATCTTCTGTATTATCATTTAAACGTTTATAATTGTAAACTATTCTAACCTTTCCTCTTTTAATTTCACTATGATTTCTTACTATAAAAGCTGCTGATCTGTGAGGGCTTTCTGATTTTCTAATTAATCCTTGTTCTAACATTTCTGGTATTTGCTTTCTAAATTCTTCTTTGTCTAAAGGACTGTATTCTATATTAGCTGTTCTAATTTTAATATCTGGATTTTTGATTTTAAACTTACATACATATTTTACCTTTGATTTTTTAATATCTTCTCCTATTAATCCTATTTTTTCTAAATGTAAAATTATAGGATAATTTTGGCTTTTTGTAATATCTTTTCCTTTTTCTAATTCATGTGTTAAGAAATCTGTAAGTAATTTAACCGTTTCATTTTCTATATAAGATTTGTTGTTTTGACTTTGGTATTTTAAAAATTCTAAATTCCCTTGTCCACCACGCTTTCGTGCAAACTCTGATGTATTAATATAGCGAGATGTTGGGAAGCTATATATTTGTTTACTAAGTGTTACAACATTACGTGTTAGTGTAATAGCTCCATTTAATCCAAAAATAAAGTTTAAACCAAGAACGAAATCTTTTGATTTAATATTTTGTGGATTAATATTAACCTGTGGTATGTCATATTTTATACTAAAATTTCCTGAAAAATCAAGAAATTGTATACCCGTAGGTTCTATATAATGTGTAATTGAAATTAAACGATCTTCTATTGTTCTAGTAACTAATTTATAAGGTAACTCCTTATGATATTGTTGTGGTACTAAACTGTAAGATATTACACTTTTTGTGGCTCCTGTGTCTACTAAGGCTGTTAAATCTAAAAATTTATTGTTACTTAACCATAATCTGCATTGTACGTTGATCATATTTGCAGATCCCTGTGTTTTGTATATATATGGTTTCTTCAGACATTTTTGCTATATCTAGATTTTCTATATCAAAGGTTTCTTGTTTTTGTTTTTTCTTATCAACTAAATCTTCTATGTACTTTATTTTTTCTTCTATATTTTTTATTTTTAATTTATGTAATTCAGCTGTTATTTCTAATTTTTCTAATTTTTCTTTATATATGCTTGGTTCTTCCGTTGTTTGTTTTGCATTTTTTATTTCGGCTATTTCTATATCGAATACCCTTTTAAGACATAAACAACAAATTTCTTTAAAACAAATGTTACATTGTAATCTTTTTTCAATGTTAGGATAATATCCACAATTATAACATTTTATGTAGTTGTTACCCCTGTTTTTAATCCAATTATGTTCACATTCCTCTTGTTCTGTATTAACATATGTGTAAGTAACCTTTGTTAATGAGTTTTCTGTCTCATTATCACTGTATATACTATATATTGAGTCATTATCTGAATTATCTGTTTCTACTAATTCTATTTCATATTCTCCTATTTGTTCTACTAGATTGCTTCTTTCTATGTTTTTATTTCTGTTGGGACATTTATTTGCTAAATGTTTTATGTCTCCACAAATAAATCATTTACAATTTCTTGTTTGTGGTTTCTTAACATATCTTTTATTGTAAGGTTTATATCCCTTTCTGTATGTAGTACTTTTTCTAAGTTTTTTCCTATTATTGTTATAATAACCATATGCTTGAGGTGTATAAATTGCTGTTTTACAAAATGCGTAGGCATTCTTCTTTAACTGTTCTTGTAAGGCTACCTCTTTACATCTTTCTTCTAATATTGAGAATGTATGAGTTATTCTAGGTCCTATTGTTATTGATAAACAAGCGGTAGAATGAAGGATTGCTAAGATAACTATGAAGAGGTAGAGAGAGAATCTCATTTCACCTTCAAAACACACATAGTTTATTTCATGTAAGTGTGGCAATCCTTACATTTCCTTGTGTATCACAAGGGTTATATACCTATAAGGTATATTTACAATAAGCACCCTCAACTATTGTTGAACTCCTATTCTATTACAATAATACAGTTCTAACACCTATTCCTAAATTTTTATAAGTTCCATAATTAATTTTCAATACTTCGTGTATATTTTTTCCTAAATCTCCTGGTAGTTTTATAAAATACTTATCACATAAATTGTCATCCATAGCTTGTCCTGTTTGTGATAATAATCGTGTAAAGTCTAAAGTAAATTCATTAATATATTTCATATCTGCTATGCTTAATTGTTCTAATTTTCTAATTGCTGTATCCTGTAATAAACTACTGTTTTTTGCTGGATCTACTCCTAATATAAGAGTTCTAATTTGTGATGTAAAATTGTATGGATTATCTCCTAAGGCTTTTAATCTATTTACTTCATCTGGGTCTTGGGCTTTTTTACTTTGCCAAATACCTAGTGCTATTGGTCCTAGGGTTGTTTCCATGTATGCAAACATATCCATGCTATCTTTTTTGTTTGTTTCCCACATTCTTACTACTGTTTGTTCCCATGTTAAAATTTCATCTGTCCATAACTGAGGTTTTTGTTTTTCTAATAATAACATACTTCCACTGTATATATTTCCTATAGGTAGTCTACTTCATTTTCCTCTTATATTTGATTCTTGTTGATATGTTGTCATAGGTTGTGTCCATAATTCTCGTCCTATTGTTTCTTGTGTAGATGTTCCTGGTTCTCCCCATTCTATTTTTATTCTTTTATTTGCATTTGGTATATATGTATCCATAAAATTTTGATCATGTTTATAAAAATTTGATAACATAGTTTTTCCTTGTAAAATATTTTCTACTAATGGTAAATTATAATATTCCTGTAGTTTTTTGTAACTTACCTCATATGTCATTCCTAACTCTGTTATACATTCTATAATCATATCATCTACTTCTTCTTGAATGTTTAACTCTGTGAACTTTCTATTAATTATCTGTTCTAATGTTTTATTTGTTTCTTCAGTTTTAAATCCTGTAATAGTTTCTTCTTCTAAGTAGTCTATTAAACTGTAATCAAATTCTTCTTCTTCGAATTTATCAAAACCAATATTTATAATATCTTCTTCTATTTCTTTTTCATTTTTTGTATCATAGACTGATTCTGTGTCATATTCTATGTTCATAAAATTATATTCTGCTTCTTCTTCTTCTTCTTTAGGTGTTTCTTTTTTAAAGTCTACAAATCTTAAACTTTGTTTTCCACTTAAATCTTCATATATATAACTTCTTTTAGGTATTAATATTTCTTTTTCTTTTTCTTTTAAATCGTCCAACTGCCATTCTAATCCTGCTAATTCTTCAGGATCTATTTTAATTGGATCTATCATTTGTATTGATTTTGAAGCTATAGTGTTAACTATTCCTTCAATATTTACTTTGTATTTCATACCTGATCTGTTACTTGCTTTTCCTAGTACTCCTATACTTATTACTATATTATTTCCTTCATAATTTTCATATCCTTTCGTTTGTAAAGCTATTTTTACTTTTTGTAAATCATTTATGTCTTTTAAAATTCCTGGTGTACAATAAAATAAAGCTGTATTTTGGCTAAGATCAAACTCCATTCCAGAGATTATTGCTTTATTTAATTCTGTTTTCCAACTTTTGTCTAGCAATAATGCTAATAGTTTAGTTCCTAAATTTTTTCTTCCTAGTGCTTTAATTCCTATGACTACTAATCCTATATGTGCAAAATGTTTTCCTGATTGTTTAATTTTTTGTATTGTTTCTGGTGAAAATAAGTCTATAGTTACTGTTTTGTCAATTACTCTAAGACTTTCTTCTCTACTGCTTCGAATTAATACTGTGTTTATATTTAAAACTCCTGTTTGATATAATGTTTTGGGATTTAAAATATCAAGTTGATGTTGATTATATAAATTTATATTTCTATCAACATCAATTTCTTGTTCTAACTGTATTATTTGTTCATTGCTGTTTGATCCTGATCCTCTTCTAAGTATTCTATTTATAAGTGAATCGGATGTAACGATATCTTGTATATTACTTGTTGAATTTTTTACTTCTTGCATTGATCTATTTTGATTATTCATTTTCTTGGTAACCAGTGTTTATAGGGTTTAGGTTTTCTATTAATTTTAATATCTTCTATGTTTAACTTATTTATTGCTTCTGTAATTTTATCTATATCACTTACCGTATTTATATCTGTTTCTTTTTTATCTTCTAAGATATTAATTATTTTGTTTAATTTTTCAATAATTTGTAATAGTAAACTAATAATAAAGTTAAAAAATATAGGATACTGTTTATCACTTTTTCCTGTCCTGAATATTTAGTAAACCCTGTTACTTCTTCTTTGTTTTCTTCTGGTTTATACTTACTAGCGTTTTCTAATGCTTTTTTATATTCTTTTGATAACTCCAGTTTATCCTTCTACTATCTTTTTAACTGTATCTACTAATTTTTCTAAGTTTGTAATTTGTGTTTCTACTTTAGTTAACAAACTTTTGTTTTCAATATATTTAGGCTTAATGTTTTCTAATAAATAATTTAACTGTTGAATTTCTTGTTTACTAGGAATATTTTTTCTAATATCTTTTAATTCCTTTATAATTTGATTATTTTGATCTTTAATATATCCTAGATTTTCTGCTAACTTGTTTATTGTTTCAAATTTTTTATATATATATTGTGTTAAACGTTCCGTAGTAGTGTAATTATTTTCTAAATTTATTCCTAAATTAATAAGTAAATCCGTTATACCGTTTAAGTGTATATTTTCTGTATGTAAACTATGTTTATATCTAGTGCTAAATTTGCAATTAAGATGCTTACGATCTAAATAACTATCGTTGACTTCTAAATTTAAAAACTCAAGCTTTTTGAAAATCGTAATTGAAGATGAGGAATCAATAATTATATAAATTTCTACTCTCCTAGTTTTCTTCTTATTCCATTTTTCCTTATAAGATTTTCTTATATCCCTTCTAAAATATATAATTTACAGATAATAAACAAGATAAACAGATAACAACGTTACCCTAAAATTTACCATATCCTTCTTTATAATATCATAAGCACAAAATAATTCTTCAATCTTCACCTAAGCGGGTTCTCGATAATAAAATGTGGACTTAAGATGCCACCAATAATTCGAGCCTGTCTTAGTCTTTTAGATCTCAGAACCACTTCATGCTCTGATACCAACAAGGGGGGTATGGCGGATTTTTTGGGTTTCCGTTAAGCCACTGAAATTGAAAATAAATCATGAAATAAATAAGATTAAAAACAAGAGAAAAGATATATATATATATATATATATATATATATATATATACTAAAGAGTAAATAAATGTAAGCTCCAAAAATTAATTAAGTATAATATCTAACTACCAAATAATTTGAATATTGAAACGACTATATATCATCTCAGAGTAAACGAAAACGATAATGTACGTTAAGTAGCATAGTCCAGTACTTTTTATGGGTTATGTGGAATCCGTGACATTTAACCAATTATAGATGAACCGACTCTGATACAATATAAGTTTGTGAGGTTTAAATTCAAAACCAACTAAAAGTAAGATAATCTGAAACTCTCAATTTAATCAAACATATTATAAAATCATTTTTTGTACGATATGCTATGCAGATAAGAATTAATATTGCGTGTAACCATCGATAAAATGCAAGAAAATTCGAAGCAATAGAGGCCACAAAAGCCTCAATCTGTGGACTTTGTGGGGTTTTGGCACAAGGGATTCTCTTTTTTCACATTTTTATGTGCCATTATTAACACTCATTTGCAACTAAATTTCACATCACCACCACTAATTAATTAATTAGTTTTTTCTTCACAAGTTGCTCAAATATCCAATTGAATAAAATAACTTTATATTTAGTTTTCACTCTTTAACTTTAATCTTTTTCACTACAATATTGTAATTAAGAAAATTTTACATCCATAACTCGGCTTGTAATTTTTGTTTACTCTTAATTACTAATTTTTCCTAATTAGGGAAACTAATATCGTCGAAATCATCTAATGACATAAAAACTTCATCTAAACAAGAGAGCTCCATCCCGTCATCATCATTGTCGTTATCATAGTTCTGCTCATACACTCGGCATATGACCCAATCCTGAATAACACATATATAACAAACATTATAGAATATAAAGATACCATATATATATATATATATATATATATATATATATATATATATATATAATAAAGGGTAATTATATCATTCAACTGTTTAATATTAATTTATAAGTGTAACAACTATTGTATTAATCATTTTCCTTATAAAAAAACTAAAATTCTCTTTAGTAAGGCCAACATGACAATAACTTCCATAGTTACCAATTTCAAGTAATATTAATACTTCAAACAATAAAACTATTTTCTTTCAGTTAAATATTCATATTTTATCATTCTACTTACGCACAAAACTATATTAAGTGAAATCTATAAAAACTATTAGCTCTTTTTTATCTTATCTTTTAATATTGACACCTATATATGATAACATGTCTATTTCAAATTAAAGTTTGTAATTTAAGTTTAAGATAAATGGCATTCAAATTATCTTAGTTTTAACCAAAGTTGGTATTGGAACAAAAAAACTTTAAAAAGGAAGAAAAAGACTAAGAGATGTTGATGATGGCTTACAGTCTTGGAGTTGTCTCTTCTTCTTGATCTAGAGGAATTAGCAGTACCATCAGAAACCCTAAATTCCTGCATTATCCAATCAGTTTTCACACCTTGATCAGGAGCTTCACCAACATGAAACACATAATACTTCTTCACACCAATTCTTTTGCTACCATTTGAACTCATGATTTGTTCATCTCCACCACATGATTTCCAGTACCCATTAGCCGTTACTCGATTAGGTGATCTTCTACTGAAATAATACCATTTCTTCCCTTCCACCATAGCTTTACCTGCAACCCAAAACCATGCAATATATAATCACACACACACACGCACACACACACACACACACACACACACACACACACACACACACACACATATATATATATATATATATACTCATCATAAACTTGACAACCTCAATTAACTTGAGAATTTCTCGACCAAGCCATACAATATTATTGAGAAAGAAAGAGTATAATTAACTAAATTAGTTACCATCTAAGTCCCATGGATCATAAGGATAGAGATCAAGATCAGGGATTATGTCTGGATGGTACGGCAAGAGAGAAGATTTACGTTGAAGAAAATGGACGATTAGCTCTTCATCGGTAGGACGAAATCGAAAACCAGGTGGGAGATTCACATTCTTGTTGTCACCCATGATCGATCGATGATGATCTTAGTTAATTTCTAGGCTTCTTCTAAGGAATCTAGCTGTATATATATATATGATGTGAGGATGTAAGTGTGTTCCAAAAGTCTATGGATGTAGGGATTTTATAGGGTTTGAATGGAAGAATATATATATATATTATACATATATAATATACACAGATATACATATACATATAGTGTGTGTATGTGTGTGTGAGAGAGAGAGAGAGAGAGGGTGGGGGGTTGACGTGAGGTAGAAGTTTCGTATCTGTGTTTAAGGCGGCTGTATATGTAGTTGAAGTGGGAAACGGAAGGCTTAAAAAGTAAAGATCGAGCCGTGGGCTTTCTTTCTTGATGTTGAATGGAAGTAAATTAATTATTATTCATCACCTAGTAATGTGTGCAACAGCTACTTGTACTTTACGCATTGTTACTTGTACTAAGGATGCGCTAAGACTATCAGTATCTCCATCACATGCTTCACATACTTTTTTGTCTGTCACGTCAGCGCCACATCATTCCCCCATCATTCACTCATCCCATCACACAAACCCTGCATCCATCACATGTAGGGCCGTCAATGGGTCGGATCATGATCTAGATCCGATCTGATCTGCTCCATTTAAATGATCCAATGGGTCAAAAAATCTGATCCATTGATCCAATAAGAGATCCAATGAGTCGATCCATTTAATTAGATCACTACATGGGTCGATCCAAGATCTGTCTAGGTCGATCCATTTAATATTAAACTACAATTTAATTTTAACAACCACAAACTATAATCAATTTATCAGTCATCACCTGCCGCTGCACCACCGCTGCCACCCGTTATCGGTCTCACCACCAGCCGCTGCCACCGCCACCGTCACCACCGTCCGTTACCGCTCCCACCACCAGCTGCCGCCGCCACCGCCGCCGACCACCACCAATCGCTGCCGCTAACACCGTCACGGCCACCATCACCACCGCCCGTTACTGCTCCTACCACCAACCGCCGCCACAACTGCCGCCATTGTTACCGCTACCACCGCAGCTGACCACCTCCCACCGCTGCCGCCAACATCGTCACGACCGTCAACTTGCCCACACCGGAGTCGGATGTAGGGCCGGCGAGGGCTTCGTCCCAAAAATTACGAAAGAAGCTCATGATTGTACGTACTTTATAATTAGTTAATATAATATATATTGTGGCTAATAATTAATTATCAACAAAACTAAATTAACTAGTTGTGAATTTTTTTCTTTTGTTTTTTTTGTTATCGTTTCTTTCATGTAACAACCGGAATCAGCATGTGGTTTGAATATAAGCGGATGCGTCACTCGAATGCGACTGTTACGACTGGAATGATTAGAGCATTTAATTAACAAACAAAATTGGAGGGTTAGTATATATATAACGCGACTTATGTGGGAACGTGGAGTTATGGAGATAATTTTGGAGATATACACTCAGACTTTGAAATCGCATGGCTGCAAGCAAATTAGGGTGCTTTTGGTTTGATTTTTGTTTGGTACGAACTACGAAGATAATTTTGGAGATAATAATGAATTGAAGAGAACAGATCGATCCATATGGCATATATGTGTTACTTGTCGTTGCCTTGCTGCTGACTATATATATATATATATATATATATATATATATATATATATATATATATATATATATATATATATATATATATATATATATATATATATATATAAGAGGGGGAGGGGTGGGGGTGGGGGTAGGGTCGGGTGGGGTGGTGGTGAGGTAGGGTAGTATGGGGTAGGTAGGGGGTAGGAGTGTAGGGTGGGGGGTGGGGGTGGGAGAATTATTTGATATATTTATTACATAAATTAAAATAAATTAGTAATATTAAATATAATAATATTAAATGGGTCGCTCCGGGTCATTATCCATTAATTATTGATCCGATCCAAATCCAATTAAACGGATCTCCATAATATGGATCATGATCCAAATCCAATTAAATGGGTCAACGGGTCAGGTCAGATCTTTAACCGATCCGATCCGATCCAACCCATTGACAACCCTAATCACATGCTTCACATTACAAGGAAAAAAAAGGAAAATCAAAAAGAAAAAAAAATAGGCTGCTCACCCTCGCGATGGTGGTCATAGCCGTGACCGTGAGTCCCCCCTCACGAAAAGGGGCGATGGTGGTCGCGCATGTGGCCGGCTCTCACAGGCTCCATCTCGTGATGGATGCGCCTGACCTAAGAATTTGAACAGGGTGGGTGGTAGGAGGGTGTGGGGTGGGGTGGAATCACTGTTTGCAGGGCGATATTGTAAGAGTTAGGAGTAATAAGGCACAAGTCAATTACAGCTGTACAAGTACTTCTGAAGTTCACAACATTCAAAGTACAAGACCTCATGGAATGCATAGCACAAGAGTTCTACATACTCAAAGTATGGTTAATTGTGACAGAATGTAATTAACTCAATTAGTTAGTAGCTAGTTGTTAGTGTGTTATTAGTTAGTTACTTTCCTCTCACTGTAGCTCCTTCTATATATATGTACAGTTCTCTCCAGAAATTATAATTCAATTCATTTCATCAAATTCATCTTCTCTCAAATCACTTTATGGTATCAGAGCAAATGACTGATTCTCATCAGTTCCTTTGCTCGATCCTTCATTGATCTGCATCAGATCCAAAAATCAATTCTCTGAAAATCATATCGGTAGCAACTCAACATTAAGCTACTCAAATTAAGCTTCAGATCTGCAAATTCAAGTCATTATGTCAACAAACATAGATCCAACACTCGAAGATATCAGTTCAGTCAATCATCCGCTCCACTTTCACCAAAATGATCATCCAGGAATGGTGTTAATAGCAAAGAAACTAACCGGATCTGAAAACTATAGCTCGTGGAAGAGATCCATGACTATTGCACTAAGTGCAAAGAACAAACTCAAGATTGTTAATGGATAAATTGAAGAACCAGATCAAAATTCTAATCTCAAAGGTTATTGGGATAGGGCAAACGACATGCTCATCTCATGGATATTAAATACTGTCTCAGACTAGATAGGTAATAACCTCAGCTTTGTTAACTCTGCTTCAAGTCTATGGAAAGAATTACATGAGCACTACTCGCAACTTGATGGTCATAAGATATATCATGTTACGAATGAAATAATACAGCTGTACAAGGAAATGGTAACATTGAATAATATTACCATAAACTTAAAGGTTTATGGGATGAGTTGGATGCTCTTGAAGCTCCTTATGGATGCACATGTACTTGTAACTGTGAAAATGGAAAAATTAATGGAGAGAGAGACCAAAGGAAAAGACTAGTGCGATTTTTAATGGGGATAGATGAGAGTTACACCAACATCAGGGGGAAATTTTACTGTTACAGCCACTTCCTCTTGTCTCTAAAGCCTATAGCATGATTAGACAAGAGGAAAAGCAAAGGGAAATTCAAAAGCAGCCACAAATTACTCCAATAGCATTGAATACTACATTCACAAACAACACACGTGGCTTTGGGAATCAAAAGTCAGTTGAATCTTTTCAACATGACACGAAACCAAAATTCAAAAAAGGAAAAATCTGTACATATTGCAACAAAGAAGGCCATTTAAGAACTGAATGCTATAAGGTTGTGGGATATCCACCAACCAATCCATTGCACAACAAATACATTCCACTAAATCAAAGGCAAACACAATGCAACAGAATGAATGAAAAGACTATTAACATGGTTGAAACAGACACATCACTGGATGACAATTCCACTGCAAAATCAGAAAATGATGAAGCACAAGTTCATTCCAGAATGGATTTCTTACAGAACCAACTCAACCAAGTCTTGCTTCTGTTACAGAACAAAGAAACTTCATAGATCAATCTCAATCAAATGGCAGGTATATATTCTTTTGTTGCTTCATGCATCTATAATTCAAAAGAAGCTTGGATAATCGATAGTGGTGCTACTGACCAAATCTACACTTCCCACTCACTTATGCATAACACACAAAAGTATCATCCACCCATCTTTGTCAAACTACCAAATGGTCAAACCATTCAAGTCAACACCACTGGATCTGTCCATATCACACCAACACTGACACTTCACGATGTCTTACTTGTACCATCATTCACATATAATTTAGTCTCCATAAGTAAAATCCTACAATCATCTCACTCATCCATCATCTTTACTCACAACAAATGCATGTTTCAGGACCATAATGGCCACACTACATAAGGGACTCACTGTGGTGGACTTTATATACTGAAATCCAACTCAACTCCACCACCAAATCCACACATTATCCTCACAAGCTCAAGCGAATCTCAACTGTAGCACTCAAGATTGGGTCATCCCTCATTCAAAATAATTCAAAAGATCAAATCCTTTTCTCCTTTCATTACATGTAATTCTGATTTTCAATGTACTGTTTGTACTTTAGCAAAACAACATGTTTTACCATTTGATCTTAGTCAATCACATGCTACACAATTGTTTGAACTTCTTCATTGGGATGTTTGGGGACCCTATAAACACCCCACAATCAATAAGTGCAAATACTTTCTGACCATAGTTGATGATTACTCACGTGCTGTATGGACTTTTCTAATTCCAAGTAAACATCATGTTCCAACAACTCTAAAAACCTTCCATGCATATGTTCAAACTCATTTCAATACTCAAATCAAAAAGGTTAGGAGTGATAATGGAACTGAGTTCCTTAATTCATCTTTAACTGAGTTCTTTCAAAATCATGGTATCATACACAAGACCTCGCGTCCATACACACCTCAACAAAACTCAAGAGTTGAAAGAAAGCACAAACAGTTACTTGAAATGGCAAGGTCTTTATACTTTCAAGCAAATTTCCCAAAACATTTGTGGGACCATTGCATTCTTACCTCTACCTATCTGATAAATAGATTACCCTCTAAACTGTAACACCGTACGTTTTAAACATAATATTTACTGCACGCGGAAGCTAATTACATATAATTATCTTAATTACAATATAGATACAAAAGATTTCACTTGTTTGATGTACAAAGACTGATACAGTGTTAATACAAAAACAGGCTCTTTCAAAAACATTACATCAGAGTTTGGTCTGTCCATTTTCCCAGCCCAAAGCATCAAGCTCACCATAGAGAATCTGCAAAACAATCTAGTGGGAATTAGCACAAAGCTAAGTGAGAGAATAAATATCTAAACATACACAAGGCAAATTGCCCAAACCAAATAGCTCATGAATCCCAAGAGAACCGGCGGTGTTGCAAGCACCTACAACCAAGGTCGACCAAAACCAAGGTTTACCGATAGCCTAGCTAACAGTGATAACAACACCAGTCTTCTTGAGTACAATAAATGCACCCCGAGATCTGATAAGTTACACCCCCAAGCAAAGGCCCAGACTAAACTGGTCTCCAAATAACATGTATATACAATCCAAACAAGAGCATTCCAAACAGGATATTAAATCCTGTATATCCGAAGATATAAATCCACTCACCAAAGTCTTCAAAACCTTGGCACACTCAGATGACTAAATTCACCGAGTCTTCTCAATTCCTGAGATTGAAGTAACCCAAGTCAGTATTCAATTCATAATACTGATCCAATAATAAATATCATATTTATCCATGTAAATCATGTAGGTACACAATTTCATATATATATATATATATATATATATATATATCATACATAAACCCAATAGATATACAATTCATGTTTATCTATAAATAATCAAATCTGATAATGTCCAAATCCGATTACACCAAATCCGATCATCTCAAATCCGATAAAATCATTACCCAAATCCGAGCATAGGCACAATCCGAGTAAAATCACAATCCGATAAAGTCACAATCCGATCAAATGTTTAAATCCGATAATCCAAGATTCCGATAAAAGAGTTAGGGCCAAATCCGATATTAAGTTATCGGATTCCGAGTAAATGGTAATTCCGAGAAATTTGTTAAGGCAACACTGAATTCAATCGGATTCCGATACTTCTATCGGATTCCGAGTCATTCAAACTTCAAATCCGACAGAATCATAACTTCATGCATAAAATCTATTTCTAGCTTGAATATTACTGATTTCATGCATACAAGTTATATATGTTTCCAGAAATCATTCTAAACATATAATGAACATAATCTGTCATCAAAATCTAACATACATTCATCCTATGATCATCAAATCATCAAAAACAATCGGTATTCATATATATATATATATATATATATATATATATATATATATCAAACCCGAATGCATATAACATATAACATATAACATATGAATCCAGAATTCTAACCTTAAAATGATATGAACTTCACAACAATTAAGAAGCAAGATGAAATAACAATTTGCTCTTCTTTCTTACTTCTTCTTCTTCGGCCGAGAGCAACAAGAACACATACACACATTCCTTGTTCAACTTTACAAGCAAATAAGGTATGGGTGGTGAAGTTGGTGACTAAGTGGCGTGGAAGACTAGGCCAAAAGGACACTCATCATCATTTATTTGTTTTTATCATTTTCTAACTAAAATAATAAAAACAATAAACAAATAATACAACCAATTAATAAATATCGCATAATAGCAAGTAATACCCAAATTAAATATAACTCCCAAGATTAATTAACTTAATTACCTTAATTAATCTAGGCCGGTAAAGAGGGTGTTACAAATCTTCCCTCCTTAAGAAGATTCCGTCCTCGTAATCTCATCGCTCTCAAACAAAGAAGGATACCGGCTTCTCATATCAGCTTCAGTCTCCCAAGTCAAGTCTGAACCCAAACTATGCTTCCACTTAACCAAAACCATTGGTATCTGTTTCTTTCTCAATTTTGTGACTTTACGATCCAGCAGTTCAACTGGTTTCTCAATAAGTTTCTGATTCAAATCCACACGAAGATCCTGAATCGGAAGAACCTGCGTCTGATCCTCTACATTACACTTTCGCAGATAACATACATTGAATGTATCATGAATACCTGCTAATTCATCCGGAAGATCCAAAGCAACAGCCTGATCGTTAACCACACATCTGATTCTGAAAGGACTAATGTAAAGGGGAGCCAACTTCCCGCGTTTTCCAAAACGAATCACACCCTTCCAAGGAGATACTTTTAAGTAAACCATTTCTCCTTCAACAAATGATACTGGTCGACGACGTGGATCAGCATACATTTTCTGTCTATCCCTTGCAGCTTTTAATTTCTCACGAGCAATAGCAACCTTATCAGCTGTCATCTGAACAATATCAGGCCCTGCAAATTGCTTTTCCCCAGCTTCTAACCAACAAGTCGGAGTTCTACAAGGGCGCCCATACAACATTTCATACGGCGGCATACCGATACTACTGTGATAGGAATTGTTATAAGCAAACTCAACCAAAGGCAAATGGAAATCCCATGAACCCCCAAATTCTAACACACATGCCCGCAGCATATCTTCTAAAGTCTGAATGGTTCTTTCTGATTGACCATCTGTTTGAGGATGATAAGCTGTACTCAAATTCACCCGGGACCCCAATTCCTGTTGCAGTCTATTCCAGAAGTTAGATACAAACCTCGAATCTCTATCCGATACAATGGACAATGGAACTCCATGTCTAGATACTATCTCATCAATGTACAATTGAGCCAGTTTACTTAAAGGTGCAGTTTCAGCAGTAGCAAGAAAGTGAGCACTCTTGGTTAACCTGTCAACTATAACCCAAATCATATCATGACCTCGTTGAGTTCGTGGAAGTTTAGTTACAAAATCCATCGTGATGTGATCCCACTTCCACTCAGGTATATCCAATTGTTTCAATGATCCGTACGGCTTCTGATGTTCAGCTTTAACTTGAGCACAAATATGACACATCCCAAAAAACTTAGCTATATATGTTTTCATAGTTGGCCACCAATACCGAGTCTTTAAATCAAGGTACATCTTTGTACTACCCGGATGTATCGACAACCTAGACTTATGAGCCTCATTTAGAATTAATTCCCTCAAGCTACCAAATTTCGGTACCCACACGCGCGTATGATAAACCTTCAAACCATGCGAATCAGAAGTTAACTCATGTTGTCGTTTGATCATTAGTTCATCCTTCAAGTTCTCATCTTTCAAAGCTTCAAGCTGAGCAGCCAAAAGTTGATCCACTAAATCATACTTGATTTCCAATCGCATAAATTTTACAGTATTCGAAGATCCCTTTCTGCTGAGTGCATCTGCAACTACATTAGCCTTTCCAGGATGATACTGAATATCGCAATCATAATCGTTGATCAATTCCAACCAACGACGCTGTCTCATATTCAATTCCTTCTGCGTAAACACATACTGAAGACTCTTGTGATCAGTGCAGATAATACATTTGGTTCCATACAGATAATGTCTCCACAGTTTTAAAGCAAATACCACGGCTGCCAACTCCAAATCATGAATCGGGTAATTTCTTTCATTCGGTTTCAACTGCCTCGAAGCATACGCAATTACTTTACCTCTCTGCATCAAAACACAACCCAGCCCGGCGTGAGAAGCATCACAATACACAACAAAATCTTCTGAACCCTCTGGCAATGAAAGAACAGGAGCTTGACACAACAACTGTTTTAACATCTGGAAAGCATCTTCCTGAGATGAACCCCACTGAAAAGGAACATCTTTACGAGTCAACTTAGTCAACGGACCGGCAAGCTTAGAAAAATCTTTAATAAACCTGCGATAATAACCCGCCAATCCAAGAAAACTCTTTATCTCAGTTGGTGTTTTCGGAGCACTCCAATTCATCACTGCCTCAATCTTGGACGGATCTACCTTGATACCTCCTTGACAAATCACATGCCCTAGAAATTGAACTTCTCGCAACCAAAATTCACATTTTGAAAACTTGGCATATAATTTGTTTTGTTTTAGAATCTCCAAAACCTGTCTCAGGTGCTGATCATGTTCATCCTCTGTTTTCGAATACACCAGAATATCGTCGGTGAACACAATGACAAACTTATCCAGAAAGGGTCTGCACACACGATTCATCAAATCCATAAATATGGCAGGAGCATTCGTCAAACTAAATGGCATCACCAAGAACTCGTAATGACCATATCGAGTACGGAAAACAGTCTTAGGTATATCCTCCTCTGCTACCCTGACCTGATGATAACCAGATCGTAGATCAATCTTTGAAAAGTAGGAAGCCCCTTGCAACTGATCAAACAAATCATCGATTCTGGGCAACGGGTACTTGTTCTTGATGGTTCTCTTGTTCAGATCCCTGTAATCAATACACATACGAAGAGTTCCATCTTTCTTCTTCACAAACAATACTGGTGCACCCCACGGCGAAGAACTCGGATGGATAAACCCCTTATCAAGCAAGTCTTGTATCTGAGTCATCATCTCCCGGATCTCAGATGGAGCCAAACGATACGGAGCTTTAGCAATCGGTGTGGTACCCGGTACCAATTCTATCTTATACTCAACATCCCGTATAGGTGGTAACCCTGGTAGATCATCTGGAAATACCTCTGGATATTCGGAGACAACACGAACATCGATAACAGGTCGTTTCTCTTTCTTCACATTAATAGCGTAAGCCAGAAAAGACGTACACCCTTTGGCTTGAGATTTTCTAGCCTTCATAAACGAGATGATTGGAAAAGAAGATTGAGATCTATCCCCACGAGCCACGACATGCGACCCGTCAGCCAAAGGAATAGTAATCAGTTTCTTATGACACTGGATACTAGCCCTATGGTGACTTAACCAATCCATGCCTAATACTAAGTCAAACCCTGGAATAGGCATCAGCAAACAGTCTACAGGCAAACTAGTACCATCAATGTCTATAGATACCCCAGTCACAAAAGAAGTTACCGGCACTAACTTACCATCAGCTACTTCTACTTCTAAAGGAGAAGCAATAACAGTAACAGGTAGTTTCAGTTTGCCACATAAAGATACAGACATGAAAGATCTATTGGCACCAGAATCAAATAACACACGGGCAGGCACAGAGTTTACAATAAACATTCCCGTGATCACATCACTGTCATCAGCAGCCTCTGTAACAGTCATCTTAAAGGCTCTCCCTTCCGCAGAAGGTGCAACCTTTCTCTTCTGACCTGCAGAAGACGATCCCCCGACATTGGTTACCCCCTGCCCCGTCCCCTTTGACCTCGGTTTAATGCAAGCTTCAGCTCTATGACCTTCTTCGTGACAATTCCAGCACACATTTGTATTAAACCGACAAACTGATGGTTCGTGGCCAAATCCACCACAACGCAAACATCGCTTCGTCTGTGATGTGCACGGACCAGTATGACTAGCATTGCAGGGTTTACACCACGGCTTGTTCTGATATGACCCCGAACCTTTTGATTTTTGATCACCCCGGTTCTGGTTATTCTGCCACTTGCCCTTGCTCCCACTCTGGTTTCCACCGGACCTGTGAGACGCCCCTTTCTCTCGATTAATTCTCTCCCGGGCTTTCGCATCACCTTCAACAGCTCGTGCAACAGTAAACACCTGTACCAACGATGTTGCCATCCGGGTGTTACCCCGATATTCCGCCAACAGTGCTTGAACGAAATGATCTATTTGTGATGGTTCATCGGGTACCCACTGCTTAGCAAACCTCAGCTTCTCGTTAAACTTTACAATTAGCTCATCCACTGACATCTTGTCATCCTGAGCTAGATCCATGAACTCCCACTTCACCTTGGCTAAATCATAGGTATTACAGAATTGCTCGCAGAACTTGGTTTGAAATTGTTCCCAAGTAACAGAATTCATAACTTCCCTTGATAGATGAGCAATTAAAGAATCCCACCAGGTTGCAGCTTGACCCTTCAACCTCCGAGTTACAAAAATAAGCCTATCAGATTCCTCACAATTGCAGCCATCTAAAGCCTTCACCATCTCCCTTAACCAGCTCAAAGTATCACTTGGGTTTGAGCTTCCAGAATACTCAGGTGGTTGGCAACCCATGAAATCCTTGTATTGCCCTTTCGGTTTAGAGCCTCCTTGAGTTGGGTACCATGGAATGAAGAAGTTCTGTTGTTGTGGTTGGTGCTGCTGTTGGGGTTGTGATACAGGTGGTATTGTAACGAATGGTAAAGAACCAAATGGTGTTGACACTGTATTAAATGGTGCAGCAGAGAAAACAGGAGGTGGTATTGACTGGGTAAATACAGGTGACTCTCTGGGAAAATGAGTGGTCTGAGTTTGATAAGAGAACTGAGTCTGATGTTGCTGCTGTTCCAACTCCTGAACCCGATCTCTCAAACTTTGCAGAGTATCTTCCAATTGCAACACATAATCTTGTTGATCAGATTCATCATTGTGGGAAGTACCGGCTCTGTGGTGCTGCTCATTGACTTCCGTAGAGGACTAGTGATTTCTTCCGGGAGACGCAGGGGTAGTTGTCTGGTTCACGTTATCAGCCATTTGCTATGCTATACACAGCATCTCACCAATTGTTAGATATAATCCGTTAGTATAAACACTAACCACCCTCAAAGCTACACTACTAATCACCCACCCTGGAAAACTGGACTGACCAGAGCCTCGGTTCAAGTATTGAACAAATCATTTATGCAAATCCTCAAACTAGGGCTCTGATACCAACTTGTAACACCGTACGTTTTAAACATAATATTTACTGCACGCGGAAGCTAATTACATATAATTATCTTAATTACAATATAGATACAAAAGATTTCACTTGTTTGATGTACAAAGACCGATACAGTGTTAATACAAAAACAGGCTCTTTCAAAAACTTGACATCAGAGTTTGGTCTGTCCATTTTCCCAGCCCAAAGCATCAAGCTCACCATAGAGAATCTGCAAAACAATCTAGTGGGAAATTAGCACAAAGCTAAGTGAGAGAATAAATATCTAAACATACACAAGGCAAATATGCCCAAACCAAATAGCTAATGAATCCCAGGAGAACCGGCGGTGTTGCAAGCACCTACAACCAAGGTCGGCTAAAACCAAGGTTTACCGATAGCCCAGCTAACAGTGATAACAACACCAGTCTTCTTGAGTACAATAAATGCACCCCAAGATCTGATAAGTTACACCCCCAAGCAAAGGCCCAGACTAAACTGGTCTCCAAATAACATGTATATACAATCCAAACAAGAGCATTCTAAACAGGATATTAAATCCTGTATATCCGAAGATATAAATCCACTCACCAAAGTCTTCAAAACCTTGGCACACTCAGATGACTAAATTCACCGAGTCTTCTCAATTCCTGAGATTGAAGTAACCCAAGTCAGTATTCAATTCATAATACTGATCCAATAATAAATATCATATTTATCCATGTAAATCATGTAGGTACACAATTTCATATATATATATATATATATATATATATATATATATATATATATATATATATATATATATATATATATATATATATATATATATATATATATATATATATATATATATATATATATATATATATATATCATACATAAACCCAATAGATATACAATTCATGTTTATCTATAAATAATCAAATCTGATAATGTCCAAATCCGATTACACCAAATCCGATCATCTCAAATCCGATAAAATCATTACCCAAATCCGAGCATAGGCACAATCCGAGTAAAATCACAATCCGATAAAGTCACAATCCGATCAAATGTTTAAATCCGATAATCCAAGATTCCGATAAAAGAGTTAGGGCCAAATCCGATATTAAGTTATCGGATTCCGAGTAAATGGTAATTCCGAGAAATTTGTTAAGGCAACACTGAATTCAATCGGATTCCGATACTTCTATCGGATTCCGAGTCATTCAAACTTCAAATCCGACAGAATCATAACTTCATGCATAAAATCTATTTCTAGCTTGAATATTACTGATTTCATGCATACAAGTTATATATGTTTCCAGAAATCATTCTAAACATATAATGAACATAATCTGTCATCAAAATCTAACATACATTCATCCTATGATCATCAAATCATCAAAAACAATCGGTATTCATTTATATATATATATATATATATATATATATATATATATTTATATATATATATCAAACCCGAATGCATATAACATATAACATATGAATCCAGAATTCTAACCTTAAAATGATATGAACTTCAGAACAATTAATAAGCAAGATGAAATAACAATTTGCTCTTCTTTCTTACTTCTTCTTCTTCTGCCGAGAGCAACAAGAACACATACACACATTCCTTGTTCAACTTTACAAGCAAATAAGGTATGGGTGGTGAAGTTGGTGACTAAGTGGCGTGGAAGACTAGGCCAAAAGGACACTCATCATCATTTATTTGTTTTTATCATTTTCTAACTAAAATAATAAAAACAATAAACAAATAATACAACCAATTAATAAATATCGCATAATAGCAAGTAATACCCAAATTAAATATAACTCCCAAGATTAATTAACTTAATTACCTTAATTAATCTAGGCCGGTAAAGAGGGTGTTACATAAACCACTAAACTACAAAACACCTTATGAAATGATACACCACAAGCCCCAAACCCTTCAATACCTACGGGCATAGGCTGCAGGGCCTTTGTTCATACTCAAACGAAAGACAAATTCGAGCCAAGATTAACACCTATGGTCCTTCTCGGTTATCCACCACATCAGAAAGGATATGTACTTTATGGCCCCATCACACAAAAGACCACTACTTCCAGAAATGTGACATTTCATGAATTTACTTTTCCATTCAAAGACAACTCCCTTATTACCACTAGACAATACCCATCCCCCCTTTCATCCACTACTCACATCGAAAACAACATCCCATCATCCATACCCACTCACATTGATGACAGTTATCATCATTACCCTCATCCTCCTAGTCCTGATAACCACTCCACCAACTCTGACCCTACTAATGACCATTCCACAGTGGATAAAGCCACCTCTCCTTCACATGACACTCCTCTACTAGTCCCATCACTGCCCTCACTAACCATACTCACTCACCACCAACTGATATTCATGCCTCCTCTTCACACACTCCAACTCAATCTCATGAAGATACTCCATCTCCATTACACCCTACTCCTACACCTCCTATTACCCATGTCCCACGAAAGTCCACCAGAATTAAAAATCCACCATCAAAACTTAGTGACTACCATTGTCATTTTTCCAGTCACTCTACACACTCTGTTAGTACTAAATACCATCACTCCAACTATCTGCACTACACGCATCTTTCTCCACAAACATTTACCTTCATTAACTCTGTAGACAAGTCAGTTGAACCACATTCTTTTTTACAAGATTCTAAGGATTCTATATGGCTTGAAGCCATGCAAAAAGAAATATCCGCCCTTGAAACAAATAAGACATGGTCTCTAACACAACTTCCTGCAAACAAACAACCTATAGGTTGCAAGTGGGTTTATCGCATCAAATACAATGCTGATGGAACTGTTGAGAGGATCAAGGCCAGACTTGTTGCTAAAGGATTTCATCAGAAAGAAGGTATAGATTATGAAGAAACTTTTGCTCCTGTGGCTAAAATGAGCACAGTTCAAACCCTTCTTTCAATTGGAGTTCACAATCAATGGGCAATTGAACAGCTAGACATCAACAATGCCTTCCTTCATGGTGATTTACATGAAGAGGTCTATATGACTGTTCCTCAGGGCTATCCTAAACCTCTTCAACCTAACACTATATGCAAACTACAGAAATCTCTATATGGCCTTAAACAGGCAAACAGACAGTGGTTCGATAAACTCACATCATCTCTTCTTTCCATTGGTTTTAAGCAGAGTTACATGGACACATCTTTGTTCATTTATCATCAAAATGCCTGTTTCACAGCTTTGTTAGTGTACGTGGATGACATAATCATCACTGGCAGTCAACCTTCACATATAGCATCAGTCAAATCATATCTGCACAGCACTTTTAGCATCAAGGACTTGGGTCCTCTTCATTACTATTTAGGAATTGAAATCCTTCAAGACTCCAAATAGCAATGTCTCAACGCAAATATGCTCTGGATCTATTTGAACAAGCTGGGGTCTTAGACTCTAAACCAGCAGCTACACCACTTGACCCCAACATCAAACTTAACAATTCAGATGATGAACCACTTGATGATCCCTCAACCTATCGAACACTTGTGGGTAAACTCATCTACTTTACCCTTACACGACCTGATATAGCCTACACAGCTCAAACTCTAAGCCAATTTCTTCAATCACCAAGAACACCACACATGAAAGCCTTACTCAGATGCCTAAGATACATTAAATTGTCCCCAGGTCAAGGTCTCTTCTTTTCCTCTTCCACTAACCTTACCCTCACTGCTTACTGTGACAGTGACTGGGCAAGCTGCCCAGATTCTCGCATATCAGTTTCAGGCTATGCAATCTTCTTAGGTTCCAATATGATATCATGACAATCAAAGAAATAGTATGTTGTTTCCAGATCATCCACCGAAGCATAATATAGAGCTCTTGCTGACAACACTTGTGAATTAACCTGGCTCAAATGCTTACTACAAGACTTCAATATTCAAGTTCAAACTCCTATTCGTGTCATGTGTGACAATGCTTCCGCAATAGCCTTGGCTTCTAATCCTGTTCAACATGCTCGTACAAAGCACATTGAAATAGATTGCCACTTTGTGCGAGATAAAATCAAGAAGGGTGATATTCAACCAACATTTATTCCTTCAAAAGATCAAACAACTGATATTTTAACAAAACCTTTACACAAGCCTTTACACTATGCATGTTTATCCAAGTTGAGCATGTGTAACCCGTACACACTGCCAACTTGTGGGGTGATAATAAGGCACAAGTCAATTATAGTTGTACAAGTACTTCTGAAGTTCACAACATTCAAAGTACAAGACCTCGTAGAATGCATAGCACAAGAGTTCTACATACTCAAAGTATGGTTAATTGCGACAGAATGTAATTAACTCAATTAGTTAGTTAGCTAGTTGTTAGTCTATTATTAGTTAGTTACTTTCCTCTCACTATAGCTCCTTCTATATATATGTACAGTTCTCTCCAGAAATGATAATTCAATTCATTTCATCAAATTCATCTTCTCTCAAATCACTTTAGGAGTAGAGTCAGGTGAACGTGAAAAAGGGGTGGAGACTATACGCGGTAAAAGTATAGGAAGTAAATCAAACATGAGAGTTGGTCTCTTATTTTAGTTAAGAATTGGACTCTTTTGTAGATCCACTCTTATATTTATAAAAAATACATGATATATCATGTTTGATTCTAACGCTAGATCTTAACCTGGATGGGAAAAAGGTAGACCCAAGTTAGTTTTCTCTTCTTCTATTTTTTTTTAAATTATAATTTAACAGTTAGGCGAGTCTTGAAATATAATAAAATTAAGTGGTGAAGTATGTGGAAAAAACTCAAAAAGTGACTTGTGAAAGGAGAATCTCTAATTGAGTAATCGAGGAGTATTATCTAATATTTGTGGGTCACCATCACGTATATGTATAGTCGTTTAGAGAACCACATGTGTAGTACAACACTCCTTTTTAATTCCGTAGCTTGCAAATGAGAACGTGATATATTTTTTTATTATCTTTTTTATTTATTCTATTACTTATCAAATTAACACAAGTATCAAAATAAATAAATAAAATGTAGAAAAAAAATATCATTAGATTTTTACATGATTTGTTATTGTAAATAGGAAAATAAGGTAAGAATGGATAGCAAAAGGATATATATTTTCGTGTGTATATATATATGGTTGTGATCTCCTCTATGCATCAATAGTTTGTATAGTATTTTAGTTGAAATTTTGGGAAGTGACAATTTGTGGTGGTGATCAGAGCAATATCAATATCAGTATATCACGTGGTTCACCAGACTCACTTTCTCTACGCACGACTTGTACTATACGCTTGTAGAATTGTACACTGATGTTTGTGACATGAGGGAATACCATATATAGTTATACTGTTGTAGGGTACACTGATTTTTAGAGTACAGTGGTAACCTGCCAAGCCTCATGGATAGGTCATCAACCATTCAACTTCTTTAGGAAGTATCTTGTGTGAAGGCGTGGTGGTCATACCACTGTACACCACCAGTTTGTGGTGGTTGTTTTCCCTGGTTTTTGTGTGTTCCATGTTAAGTGTGTAAAACACACATACTTAACATAGAACACGCAACTCTAAGAATACTTGTAATGACTCGTCATGACCTACCATGATGAGCCTGTCACCATGTCGTGTCCTCGTCATAGATTACAGTGGGTTCGTTGTGATGACGAGCTTAGTTGCTCATTGATTAATTTTTTATTTTTAAAATTTTTAATCAATTATATTAATCTAAATTAATATTATGTGGGTCCTGATAGTAATGGTGATGTAGCGATGTCATGACTAGAACCGTTTAATCATGAGTTAGTTATAAACAAGAAAAGTTGATGTGATATTCAGTCATATATATCATGATTACTAATAGTCTAAATACTTAATTTAGTCGTTTCATGCTTTCAGGAATTCAAAAAGAATATGGTAAAGGCAAAGAAAAAACTCTAATTGATCGGCTTAGAAGTAAATTCTTTTGAAAAATTAGAAGCATAACACAAAATATAGTAACATTCTGAATTTTAATACTTCAATGATTTGGATAGTTGAGATGAAAGTAGAAATTTTTTTGTTATAAATCGTTGATTTGAATAAATTGTGGTAAAAGTATTAAATTGGAAGAACTATAATGGGTGTACTCTTATAAGTGGATAAGTTGATTTTGGTTGTTGCATAATTTTGTACAAATTTGGCAAGCTTTGAGTACAAATTAAGGACGCCTTCATCATCTCTTAACTTTAGGGTATAAAACCTTTTTGGTATTGGAATTTCAATTCTTTTTGTGGTCTTTTTCTCCACTAAAATTGATGGGAGGGTAGGGGAAGAGATGGACTCCTTAATCTTTGAAGACTATGGAGAATGCTTGACCAAAATTGAAGATTTGGGTAAGAGGCTTAGATGGTGATGAGGCATCATCTTTGAACATGAAAAAGATGTGTTCATATTCGTTTGATTCATTTACAACTCTAATTGTTTTTTTTTCCTCTAGGATAATATTTTATTGGATGTAAATGAGTTACAAAATCAAGAACAAGTATGATGGCACGGTTAATGGGTGTAAAGCATGTTATGTGCACCTCTTGTGGCAAAGGGGTTTAACCATGAGTATGGGATTGACTACGTGAAAGTCCTTTGAACCTGTGACTCAAGTAAACTAATTGTCTTTAAATTTCTAGTCTAGTTTTCATGATTTTGTATTGTTTACTCATACTACTACGACATGATCCATTTTCTTATATTTTTTGATGACATGATTATTACTAAGTGTAATGGTGTCAATATTACTGATCTCAAACAATCTCTCAACTTATCTTTGTGAGATTAAGGATCTTGGTACTCTTATAAATCCTTAAGCATTTATCTCTGTCAAGCCAAGTGCATCTTTGACCTTATAAAAAACGTGTATCATGGGTGTCAAGGTTAAACACTTTCATCTAGCATGTATTGCGGTCTATTACTCAACCGGATATTGCTTATGTTGTCCACATTGATAGTATGTCCATGGATGCCCCTTGTTCTGATCACTGTATAGTCATTCGTTATATACATTTCACATAACAATTTTATAAACAGTAACAATTTTGTAAACAGTAACAATTTTATAAACTTGTGGGTTTCAATCTTATTATATACATTTCACATATCAATTTTATAAACAGTAACAATTTTGTCTTTATGTGAAATGTATATAATATAAGATTGAAACCCACAAGTTTACCTATTTTTTTATATTTTATTTTTAATTGTTTATTATAAATTTAAAGCTTAATAATGTAACGTTTAAAACTCCGAAGTCTTTTTTATTACTTTCAAACTTGCTGCTATTGAATTTCAAAGATACGATCATATCAGATTATATGGAGAAAAAAAACAAACATTTTATTTGCTATTGAATTATATTTGTAGAGTCGTTTAAGTGTATTTTATTGCAAAATAAAGTAAATGATACATATTTTAAACAAACAAAAATTTTATCAGATTATATTGAAAGAAAAAAAACAAACATTTTATTTGCTATTCAATTATTATTTGTAGAGCCGTTTATATGCATTTTATAGCAAAATAAAGTAAATGATACATATTTTAAACAAACAAAATATAAACTCATCCCGAAACGCAGATACTATCTACTCGTTAAGAATATTTTTATGGACAAATATGCACCTTTAGAATTTAAAAGTAAACTTACTATTATTAATCACACCGATTAAAAAGTTTCACCGTAAATTGTGTTGAAATATATATGATTTTGTTAGCATGCAATAAGATGAAATTAGTGAAGTCAAACATTTCAGTGATGGGTTTTAAGGAGACAGCCAATTATATTTAATATTATATACAAAGTGTGTTGAGACATTTTAATATCATTTGTGCTTCTTAAAGTCAAATGTAAAACACAAATGACTTGGATTTTAACAACACAATGAGTAGGGTAAGAAAAAAAAAAATTTTGACCACTCCTACCTTCTAACATATATACGTAATTAAGCTACTTTTATTTATAAGTTGAATGTTATAAGTTTATAATTTTGTATATTACCAAATGCTACATGTTATTAAGTGTTAGACCTTGTATATTTACATATATTTTAAATAAAATATATCTTAACATCTTTATTTCATTTAAATAAATTTTTGATCTCTGTGATTTGATATTGGTCCCTATTTGATGGATCTGACTATCCTATGTGGAAGTTCAGAGCCATGCTCTTCCTAAAGTCCATTGACAACCGTATGTCGGAAGTCATCACAAAAGGACCAATCATTCCCAAAATTCCTTCTACTGTCAGTGATACGTCTCCTGGCAAAACTGAAAAGGAAACAAGAAAGCCTACTGCATCCTGGACTGAAGAAGACCGGAAACTCTTCAATCTAGATGACAAGGCAAAGAGTGTTCTAGCGAATTCCCTAACTAATGAAATCCTATGTACTGTGACTGGGTGTCAAACCACAAAGGATATCTGGGATACGCTGAGTGTCACTTATGAGGGCACAGATCTGGTCAAGCAGCAAAAGAAGAATAACTTGAATAGATCGTATGAAAACTTCTTTTCAAAGAAGAATGAAACCTTGGCAGATTTTTTCACAAGGTTTCACTGCTTGATAAATGACCTACTTAGTGTGGGTGTAAAGAGAGATGAAGCTGAGCTCGTGCTGAAATTTCTGGATGTGTTACCGGAAAGGTTCAATGAAGTAACCACTGCACTAAGGGCTGGAGGAACATTACACATGTATAACCTACAGTCCATCTATGGGTTCTTGCTGAATCATGAACAGATCATAGAACACAAAAGAGCTTCTCAACAACAACTAAAAGAATCTTTGGACAAAACAGAAGTTGCATTAGTTGCACAGAAGAAGAAGAAAGGTTCAAAAGCTATGGTTGTTGAATCTGAGACTGAGTCAGAATCTCAAGCTAACCACTCGGACTCAGACTCAAGTGATACTGATGATGTTCAGACCATCACTGAGCAAATGGCCATGTTAGCCAGACGTTTGAGAAAAGCTCAAAAGGGAAGAGGAAGATCTGACAGGGGCAAAGGGAAGAGTTCCTTTGATCCCAAGAATGTTGTGTGCTTCAACTGTCAGAAAAAGGGACATATAGCTGCTGAGTGCAGATCTAAGAAGGTAGAATCAACATCTGTTGTTGATAAGAATGCTTATAGAGCTGATAAGTACAAAAATAAGTACACTCAGCTCAAGAAATCAAAGCCTGAAGACAAACCCAGTGGAAAAGGTTTATATGCTGAAACCTGGGATACAGAATCATCCACCTCAGATGATGATGTATGTCTAATGGCTCAAGAAGATGAAGAGCTAGAATTGGATGAGGTTGATTATGGTCAGTCCGAATCAATCTTTGAAGCTGACATGAAGGAAGCTGAGGAAAACAGCAAACTGAGTGGTTGGGATCCTGCTTCCATGTACAAGGGTTCAAGTAAATGGTACTTGGATAGTGGATGTTCAAGACACATGACCGGGTGGAAAGGACTTCTCAGTGATTTCCAAGAAGATGAAGGTCCTAAAGTAACATTTGGTGACAACTCCCATGGAAGGACCAAAGGCTATGGGAAGATGCAAGCTGGTAAAGTCACTTTCCAGAGAGTTGCATATGTCAAAGGCCTCAAACACAACCTGATTAGTATCAGTCAATTATGTGATGAGGACAATGTTGTTACTTTTAGGAAGAAAGCAGGAACAATTTATAATGCTAAGGGAAAGCCTGTATTAATAGCTAAAAGAGAGAGAGATGTGTATCTACTTGATCTTAATTCTGCTGATCCCAATAATGAAACCTGCTTGTATTCCCATTATGTTCCTGAGCTGAGTTGGTTATGGCATAAACGTTTGTCTCATTTGAACTTTAAAAATATAAATATGCTGTCCAATAAAGAGTTACTCTCTGGATTACCAAAAATCACATTTGTCAAAGACAAATTGTGTTCAGCTTGTGAACAAGGGAAACACCATAAAGGGTCCTTTAAATCAAAGCAAAATTTTTCAATAACAGACCCATTGCATATGTTGCATATGGATCTGTTTGGACCCATAAGTACTCCAAGCCTAAGTGGCAAGAAGTACACTCTGGTGATAGTAGATGAGTTCTCACGTTTCACCTGGGTAATATTCCTAAAAGCCAAAAGTGAGGCTGCCCTGGAGATAATAAGTTTCATCAAAAGGGAAGAGTTGCAGAAAGGTTTGTCTGTAAAGCAACTAAGAAGTGATCATGGGACTGAGTTCAGGAACTCAACCCTTGAAAGCTTCTGTGAACAAAAAGGAATATTACAAAATTTCTCATCTGTCAGAACTCCATAACAAAATGGAGTTGCTGAAAGGAGAAATAGAACCTTAATTGAGGCTGTAAGGACAATGCTATGTGAGGCAGGATTGAAACTCTATTTCTGGGATGAAGCTGTTAGTACAGCCTGCTATACTCAGAATAGATCAATCATTGTCAAAAGACATGGAAAGACTTCATATGAAATGTATAAGTCTAGAAAGCCCAATATAGGTTATTTCCATATCTTTGGTTCAAAATGCTATGTGCTGAATCAAAGAGATCAGCTCCATAAGTTGGAACCTAAAGCTGATCTTGGAATATTCGTTGGTTATTCCTCAATCTCCAAGTCTTATAGAATAAATAATACAAGGAGAAAGGCAATAGAAGAATCAATTCATGTCTCTTTTGATGAAGACTGTTTTGATCAAGCTGATAAAAGTCAAGCTGACTTGGTTAGTCTGAGTGAGCTTGAAAGGCCTAAGGAAACCAACTTATCAAATCCTATGTATGTCAGGAGATGATAGTGATGATGATGTGTGTTCATCAATGAAATCATCACAAGCTTCAAAGGATTCTCAAGTTGAGAGAGATGATGAGTTCGTCAACCCCTTTGGAGCTGATGTCACTCAGACTGAGAATCTCAGTGATAATCAGTTTGTTGACAATGCTGCTGTTGAGACTGAGGAGATAAGTTCACCTCAACGTTCTCAACATCACTCAGATTCAGAACCTGACTCTCCAACTACAGCATTTAATTTCCTCAAAGATCATCCTCAAGATCAAATAATTGGAAATGTCCAAGAGAAAGTCATGACCAGATCTAAGGCTACAGCTAACTATGCTGCTCACTTTGGTTTTCTGTCTCAGATGGAACCAAAGAAGACTGAGGAAGTCTTAGCATATGAGGATTGGATTGATGTTATGCAAAAGGAATTAAATGAGTTTGAGAGGAATAAAGTCTGGACCCTTGTCCCTGCCCCTAAAGATCATTAAATTATAGGCACTAAGTGGGTCTATAGAAATAAAATGGACAAGGATGGAGTGATAGTTAGGAACAAAGCCAGGCTGGTAGCACAAGGGTATAAGCAAAAGGAAGGAATCGATTATGATGAGACCTTTGCCCCTATTGCTAGAATTGAAGCTATAAGGCTGTTCCTGGCTTATGCAGCATATAAAGACTTCAAAGTCTATCAAATGGATGTGAAGAGTGCTTTCCTAAATGGAAAACTTCAGGAGGAATTCTATGTGAAACAACCTCCTGGCTTTGTAAGTTCAAAGTTTCCACATCATGTCTATAAGTTGGACAAGGCTTTGTATGGTCTTAAACAATCTCCAAGAGCTTGGTATGATACACTGTCCACTTATCTACTATCCATGGACTTCACCAGAGGTAGTATAGATAAGACACTCTTTATTAAAAAGAGCAAAGGACAGGTGATTCTTGTACAAATCTATGTGGATGATATTATTTTTGGTTCAACCAATGCATCTCTGTGTGAGTGGTTCTCCAAAATAATGTCACAAAAGTACAAGATGAGTATGATGGGTGAGATGACATATTTCCTAGGCCTACAAATTCAACAAAAGCCTGATGGAATTTTCATCAATCAAAGCAAATATGTTTTGGATTTGATAAAGAAATATGGTTTTGATTCAAGTTCAACCATGAAAACACCCATGTCACCAGCTGTCAAGCTGAGTAAAGACTCCGATGGTAAGTCTGTGTGTCAGTCTACCTATAGAGGAATGATAGGTTCATTACTTTATTTGACAGCTAGTAGACTTGATATCATGTTTCCTACATGTGTTTGTGCAAGATATCAGGCTGATCCTAAAGAATCACATCTTCAAGCTGTGAAAAGAATCTTTCGGTACCTAAAAGGTACACCAAATCTAGGACTTTGGTATCCAAAGGACTCCGGATTTGAGTTAGTTGGTTTTTCTGATGCTGACTATGCTGGGTGCAAGTTAGATAGAAAATCAACCACTGGAGGATGTCAATTGCTTGGAGGTAAATTAGTAAGCTGGACTAGTAAGAAACAGAACTCAGTAGCTACTTCAACTGCTGAAGCTGAGTATGTTGCAGCAGGGAGCTGTTGTGCTCAAATCTTGTGGATGCAGCATCAGCTTCAGGACTTTGGGATGAGTTTCAAGAAAACTCTTATCCTCTGTGATAACCAAAGTGCAATAGCCATCACTTACAATCCAGTATTCACTCAAGAACCTAGCATATTGAAATTAGACATCACTTCATAAGGGACATCGTGGAAAAAGGTAAAGTTGACATTAAATTTATCTCCACTGATGACCAATTAGCAGATATCTTTACTAAGCCCCTTGATGAAAAGAGGTTTATGTATCTGCTAAGTAAATTGGGTATGCTCAACCCCTAGCTAAGTGTCTAAAATTTGAGTTCTCAGTTTGACAGAGACTAAGTGTCTTAAGCTGGGTGCACAGTTTATAAATAAGTTTTCATAAACTGATCTAAATGTCAAACTGAATAATGAGTTCACACGTTTGGTCAGTTCCAAACATAATTCAACTACTCAGTGTGGTTGAAATGTTAGTTTGAGTTAGTCTCGAACAAAATGACTAAGTGTCATTGAGTCTGAGCTATGTGCTTAACTCACACTGTGTGATTGGTTCACACGTTTGGTAAGTTCCAAACATATTTTACCTACTTAGTGTGGCTAAAATTACATGTTTAAGTCAGTCTTAAACATAAATGACTAAGTGTCATTGAGCCTGAGCTGTGTGCTCTACTCAAGCTGAGTATCAATCTCAAGCTGAGTTCTTCACTCAAGCTGAGTGCTTGAATCAAGCTGAGTGCTTGACTTAGACTGAGTAATATGTTTACTCAGCTTGGTGTGTCCAATCTATGAATTAACTACTACGTGTTATAAATTTTTCTGTCCATACGAATTTGAATCAGTTTCAATTCGTATCGTATATCAGTTGTGTATTGATATATTTAGAAAGTGTTTGTAATCTTAGTATTTGTTAATATTATTATTTTACACTTGTATCCGTTGGAGAATGATGTGTTTCTACCCTCTAACTGTTACGTCAAACCGTAATTTTTCGGCGTAACGGATTAAAAAGGGATTCCAACAGTAATTTTTCTCTCTCCTCGAAAAGGTATATATAACGACCTTAACAACATTTTAGAGGTTTACGCTTCAACTTCTCATCTCTACACCTCTCATCTGCCTATATACCTTTCAACAAATATGCTACGTGCGATTCTCAGTTCCATCGATTTTGAAACCCTAACTCGCTCAGTGCGACGCTCATTGCTCAGTGCAAGTAAAGTAGTTACTCAGTGTAATCTGCAATTACATCGATGGAAGGAACCACTCTCATTCTCAGTGATCGAATGGTTCGTGGTGCTGCGTTGAAAAACAACGGATTGCCGCTGATCAAAATCAACAATCAGCGTGCATGTCTTGATATCCCTGCGAGGAAACAGGGGAGAGGATATGAAGCATGGGTTGCTTATATTCGGAAATGCCCTTTGGCATTTGCTTTCATTGGAGCGCCTGTTCACATCGTTCCACAACACCTGTTGGAGTTCTGGTTTACATGCACCTTCAATCAGAACAGAGGCGAGATAACCGGCACTGTTCGTAATGGCGATAGAACAGTGGCCCTCACGGTTCAACGGCTAAGGGATGTTCTTCAACTCCCTGTTCAAGATGTGTTCGAGCCAACCGTGACTAGACAAGTGGCGAGGTCAGTTCTACCTCAAATGGGTCACCCTTAAACTGAAGGGGTGATTAGGAAGGCCACTTTCCCAACCAGCTGGGGCTTCATGGTTTCCACAGTGGTACGTTCACTGGGGACCAAGGTTGGAGGCTTGGACCAAGTTAACGAGTTCGAAATGCAGCTGCTATACAACATGTTCTTTGATAGGCGTATCGATTATGCACAGCTCATATTCAACGAGCTCAAAGTCCAAGTAATGAAGACCACTAGGGACCTCCATGTACCATTCATAAGATATTTTTCCTTGGTGCTTGAATCTGAGTTGGGGGATTTATATGAAACTGGATGGGATGTGTTCCCTGTTCCAACTCTCAGTCCAAAGATGTTTAACAATGACATCTTCCCAGAGCAAGAGGGTCTAAGTGGTCCAATGCTCTTGGTAGCTGAGGGAGTTTCATTTGCAAGTGGAGATGAGGGATCGAATCAAGGGGGAGCTTCTCAAGCTGACACCGAAGTTCAAGCTAAGCACTCTGCTCAGGCTGACACAGTTTACACTGCAGCTACCTCTGGTAAGACCTCTCCACTTTCTCTTTCTTCTCACTTTCTCCATCCACTTTTGGAGATAAGACTGCAGTAGAACCAACTCAGTCTCCTCCACTGTCATTCCATCTACAATTCCAATCTGAAGCCACCCCTAGTATGCCCACTACTGCTAGGGAGAATATCCAAACCTACCAACGAAAAACTGGCAAAGGTGGTGCCACTCCTAAAGGCATCACTGGAGCTGAGATCATATTGATCCCTCCGGCAGGATTTGAGGGGGAGACACCTACTCTCAAGGTGTCAACCTCACGGCTCATTCAAACCCAACAGCCTAAACCGGGTGTGGTGTCTACTCAGCCCACACTTATTCGTGCCATGGGAGAGCTTACTTCTGTGCCTGAACAGACACATTCAGGTTACATTGAACATATGACCAATCCCCAGGGTCAATCACCCCCCTCTTTACCCAAAATCCAACCACCAACCCATACACTTCACGTATCGAGCCCTATTCGTTCTATTCATTTCTCACACTCTAGTGCATGGCCTGTCAATGTTTCATCCTCAAGCCAGGATGAATCATAGGGTCAAGACTCGGGTGCAAATGAGTTTGAAGGTATACACCAACCTTTGGATGATGCACCCAAATTCCAACCTACTCAAGCTGACTTGGATGATTTGCTAACATTCTTCAAAGGTCAGTTTGATACATTGCACCTCAAAAGAAAGAAAGCAAAGAAAGATATGCTGATGATCCTTGATAATCTGGATGAGGAGGTGTTGATGTTAAAATCTGCTGTTGCTGCCTTACAAAAACAAAAGACTTCAACCCCTATTGATGATGACAAAAAGGGGGAGAAGGTTCAAGAAGCTAAAGCTGAGTCAGTCAAAGCTGAAGCTATACTATTATTGGCAGAGGGAGCAGATCAGATTGAGGGGGAGAAAGAAACGGAGAAAGAACCTGAGCTGACTGAGAAAGCAAAAGGCAAAAGACCAGTAGTGGTCAGCTCAGATGAATCAGAAGCCCCTCAACAGAAGAAAAGGAAAATGATTCTTAGTGAATCATCAGCCTCAGATGAAGACTCGGCTGACAAAATGACACTTCAAGAAAGAGCTTCACTGATGGCTGCTAGGAGAATGGAAAGGGAGGATGCTGACCAGCTTGGGATCTCGGTCGAAGAACTGAGAAGAAGACAATTAGATGCTCAAGCTGTGTTAGCTAGAGAAAAAGAAATAAGAGAACAAAACTGGGCTAAGCTGATCAGAAAGCAGAATGAGGAATTGACAAAACTCAGACTGCCTATCGTGCCCAAGGAAGAAGAAGAAGAGGAACTTCCTATCCAAGATCAAACTGAGGAAGAAGATATATCTCACTGTTATGAAAAGCTGCACTTCTTTTCTCAGATTGATTCTCTAAAGTTGAGCTCATCTCAAGGGATAATAATAATGGAATTCTCTTTAAAGAATGGTGAGACACTTTCTCTGGAGATGAATCAACTGCACAAGTTGGGTTATGAGGAATGGAAGCAAGTGGCAGTGCTAATTAAGCAGATGAAAAAGTCCTCTAAAAGAAATCAAGTTAAAGATGAGTTCCTGAGGCTACTTGCAAGAGCTGATTCAATGAAACTCATACCCAGGTCTGAGATAGCTACCCTACTAACTTCTTTTCATAAAGTTGGAAAAAGAGGCAAACAAAGCCAGCTGGACTAGCAAATTTAGATAAGTACAGTCTTGCTCTTCCTGAAGGCATGTAGTTTCAAGAGAATACACATGTTGAAAAGCCTCAGAAAGGGTTCATGTACTTGGACAGAAATGGTGAAAAATGCTTCCAGGCTGATGCTAACATTTATACTTGTGGGGTATCTCAAGTGTTTGCTCTGAGACAACTAGTTGAGAAAACTGAACAGACTGCAAGATTCAGATACAGAATCAACAGAGCAATCAGATCACAAAAGGATCATCTTCAACATATACCTAATCTGCAAGAAATCCTTGAAGAAATAAATAAAGAGATTAAGGAGTTTGAAGAGCTGCATCCAGAATAGATTAGTTCTACTGTTGTAAATATTAGATTAGTTCTAATATTTTTGTAAGCACTATGTGTGCATGATCTAAGTGATCAACAACTTTTGTATTATGATCATTATTATTAATACAAATATAAAGTTTGATATGTTCAACTATATTATGATATGTTCATAGCTATAAGTCTGATAAGTTCAGCTTAATGAATAAATAATAAGTTCTTATTCATTAACATAATTAGTTGGTATGTTCAACTAAAAATTGGTGTGTTCCAATTTAAATTGATAAGTTCAATTAATATTGATATGTTCAATAAATATTTGATCAGTTCAAATAATAAAATCTTAATAAGTTTAAGATTTAAAACATAATTCTGTTAAACAAACTTAAGAACTGTTTGATGGTTTTGTCATCATCAAATAGGGGGAGTTTGTTGGGAAAATGATCTAATCAGTTTGAATTTGATGAGACAAAGTTAAGTTTGTAAGATGAGTTCTACATATAACTTAAACAGAATTATGAAGCTTAGTCAGACTGAACACTTAGAGTGATTCAGACTGAGTATAAGCTGAATATAAGCTGAGCATATGTTGATCAGTTTATATTATACCTTAGTTTGTTTATTAATATGTTTAATAATCTGTGTATGTCACATAAGGTATATATCGAGTAATCAGCTTGATGTGTTTCAAGCTGAGTGACTCAGCTCAGAAGCAGAGTCAGCTCGACAGAGTTAACAAATATGTTTTATTTAACTCTTTAGACTTCTAAGGATGAGTTAATAATTGTACATGTTAGTTCATGTTTGAATTCGGGTTTGTTCTCGAAGAACTCAGCTTGATGAGTTTCAAGCTGAGTAACTCAGCCTGAATAAAGAAGTCAGTCCAAGAGAATTTAAATGTGTTTTAAATTCTGTTTTAACTTTCTATATCTACGGCGCGGATAAGAAGACTCCAGAATCAATATTGAAGATTGAAGACTCAAGATAAGAAGATTCAAGATTCAAGATTCCGAGTTATCCGATAGTTAGTTAGCAAATTAGGATTAGTCCAGTTTGTTAGGAACCGTAGGAACAGGATTATAAATACTTATCTCCTGATAAGTTTAGAGGTACGACTACGACTCAAGAAAACAACTAAGTGTTGCAGAGCCAAAACTCACCTCACCGTATGTGTTACGATTCTTGAATCATTGTTTGTCAGTTCAACGTGATCAAGAAACTCACAGATTGCCAGATCATTCGTGTGTTCGAATTAATCACATCAGTTGTGATATTGGTAAGTAATCATGTGTTGATTCAATCTGTGAAAATCTTGTTTAGAGAGTCGTCGGTATCTATAATTATATGTTAATTATAGATATCTAAGTTTGAGAGAATTGAGAGATTTATATTAGGTGATTATATATCAAGAGTTGCTTACTTGATAGTCATTGTAATCATCTTCTTATTCAAAGCATTGTAATCATCTTCTGATTAATAAAAGCATTTGATTGATTGTGGTTTGATTTACTGTGTGTGACGCTTTTCTTTGATTTGTTCAATTTCCGCAGAAAATGTATTCAACCCCCCTTCTACACACTGTTGTTTGTTGTTACTCTCTCGTACAAGGGACCAACAATTCCATCTTCTTCTCTCCCTTAACAATAAATGTTTTAATTAGGACTAATTATAACTTCTTTTTCTCTAAAAACATACATTTCAATTTTTTGTAAAGAGTACTTATAATCTTCAAATTCAACATATAATATTAATATTATTTAACTGTGTCCTAGGTTTTTAAGTAAAGTGTATAAACAATATTACCCACTATTAAATAAAACTTTTATAAAACATAAATTCGATGAATAATACTATCTAAATTATTTCAATTTTATTGTAAAATTCAAACTTCATTCGTAAGCATCGTTGCCTCCTCCGTACTCACCACCACAAGAATTCACCATCATTTTCTTTAATCGCCGCCGCCACATTGCGCGGGCACCTTACTAGTAGATTTAGATGCTTATATATTTTTTTGTTTCTTTATTTAAAAATGAAGAAAAAGAATATAAAAAAGGACAGGGGCATATTGGTTATTTTAGTATGAGCAGAGACCAAATTTGTAAGAGATTTGGTTATTTTGAGGCCAAAACCATAAAATCTAAAAGTTAGGAACCAAAACCAAAAAACTATCAAATCACGGGGACCAAAAATATAATTAACTCTTCTTATTATTTTTTTCTTGTTCAGAATGTTATGCGAATGTGCAGTTTATACTTTGTATAGGATAAAGATCTACATAATCACACTCTTAAAACATAGAACCCAAAGACCAATTCTCAGGCATTCATTTAAAAGGTCAAAATAGAAAATGCAAATTATACCAATCTACTCATTTTTTAATTCACTTTCAAACAAGAGCACTCTTCTTATATTTTTAATAATTTTAATTTGAAAATGCAAACCAAATGAAAATAATACCAAAATGTTACCATTTTAAAACATGTGAGTTTTTATTAATTTCGGCAGTAAGCATGTGTTTATATTTTTTTCGGTTGGGAAGAGTGTATTTATATCATTTTCGGCTAGAAACATGTTTTATTACATCATTTTTGGCTAAAACATTTGTATTGATATCATTTTCGGCCAAAATTGAGTCTATTTCTATCATTTTCATTTGAAAAATGTTATCATTTTGAATCTTGTATTTTTTTTTATTATTTTCATCTAGAAAATGATATCATATTCAACTAGAAAATGATATCATTTTCAACTGCAATTTTTATCATTTTAGCCTAGAAACTTATCATTTTCGGTGGCTGAAAATTTTTATCATTTTCAACTGGATTTGTTATCATTTTCGGCTGGAAATTTTCATTTTTGATGGCTGGAAAATATCATTTCGGTGTTGGAAGATCATTTTTCGCTCAAATCATCATTTTCGGGGCTGGAAGGGAATAAGAAAGGAAGGAGCGAAATTTATAGGGTGTTTTGAGTGGCGACTTAGGGAGGTAGTTTTGAGAAGCGGCGATGGGGACGTCAGCTAGCCCTAGGAGTCCACAAAAAATAGTAATATAGGATAGGTAATTAGAGAAAGCTCTTATATCATGTTAGGCAGAATAATTTTTCATAAAAAAAATATTCTCATTAACTCAATATAAATACAAGATAATTAATTTATAAATGGATTTATACAAAATACTTGGACCAAAAGGCCTAATACAATGATATACACTAACACTCTTGATGGTCCCGTATTGTATACGGATGAAGCAATGCTAGATGATAATATTGTTAGTGTGTGTTTGTGTGTGTATTTGGTTAGATAGAAAGAGAGCCGAGAGCATTTGAGAGAGTAAGCACAAACACAAGTAAGAGAATGCAAAGCTTAATTGATAATGTGGGGGAAATGCCTTTATATAGCATTTCCCCAACTTTGAGTAATTACATATTACACCCCTCACTTTAATATTTCTAACAATCTCCCCCTAAGTGAGGTGTGTAATCATTCACAACAAATAAATACATAAATCATTCATAGGTTGATTTGTTGCGAATCCCGAATGCCACTTGCCACTTCCTTACTTGCCTTCTGTTTGACAATGTAGTCTTCATCTGTTCTACAGCTTGATAGGCTTGGACATGTTGATCATAAGTGTAGGCATCACGGTTATCTCATACCTTCTGATGTATCTTGTGATGAAGGATTTTCAAAGTGCCGTCTGAGTAGGACATAAGCTCATTAAGTCTTATGAAGATCATTTTACCTTTGGTGTTCTTGGAGACGACTCCTCGTTCACCCTTGAAGCTTTCATGTCCTTCATCAATCACAATCAACTCTTCAAGTTTTTCTAAGTCTGGATGGCTCTGGTTAGGCTTTAAGAGATTGATTTTCCTGTAATTGTTCTCGGCTCCAAGTTGCAGGTCATGCTCCCCTTTGAATTCCATCAGATTTCTTAAATATCTCATCAAAGCAGCTCTCCCAAATTCTTCTTCTGGCCACTTTCCTCTCTTCTGAGAAAGAGTGTCAAAGATAAAGCTAATGTCTTCAACTTCAACAAACCTAAGATCTGCTTCAGTGAGGAAGTATGTTAGGTTGTTTGCTCTCTTGACGTGAAAGATGGCATTCTTTATTCTGAAGGTGGTTTGAGTGTAGACATTGATGAGTTCAATGATTGGATATTCTGATTTGTTCTCTTTTGGATTAGACATAGACTGAGTGAGGATGTGTTCATATCTTCTTCTTTGCTTATCATCTATGTTCCGCAACTCGGGTGGGATAACCTGTATTTGTTCACTACTAAAGATGTCTGAGATTCTTTCTTCAAGATTGGCAGCATTGATGAAATATGGTTTCCATATAGGTTGTTGCCCAACACTTCTAGTAAACATGTTGCCTGCATCAAGTCCTGGATCCCCACGATACACTGGTGGAGCAGGTGGCACTGTGAATCTCTGTGGCAAGGGCCATTCTGATTCTCTTCTGAATTTTTTAGCTGCTTTTGTTTGTCTGTTTCTCTCCAAAATATCAGTAGCTGATTCTTGAAATTGACCAGAAAGAGGAGGGAATTGTTGATGAACTTAAAAGTTTAATCCACTGAGAACCCTGTACACGTCAAAGGTTGGTTTCTTCTTTTTAGGCTTTCTCCTAGAAATTGCTAACCTTTCTTTCTTTCTGAGTGCAAGCTCCCTTTCACTGGGGATATCATAGAATCTGTCAACAACTCTAGGTGAAGCTGGACTTGTAACAACCCCAACGTATTCATCAATATCCTTGAAGAGTACTTCCATCTCAGGATCCTCAGCTACCTCCTCTGGCCGAGCAGAACTACTTTCTCCCATATGCCTTGCTGATGATGTATGCATAGACTCATATAATTCCTCCGTTTCACCTTCAGAGTCTGAGAATCCCTCAAATATCTCGGCATGGGACTGCTCATAAGGTATTTCACCTTCTTCAAGATCTAGTGGCCTCTGTTCAGTTTGTTGCTGGGGTACATACAGTACAATTTGCTTTTCAGCATTTTCACTTTGTTCTGGAACTTCATCGGCCACTTGTTGTGTAGTTTGTTGTTGTTGTTGACTCCCGGGCCCAACTGAACTTATACCTGCATATAGATATGAACTCAAACGCGGAACAGGTACGGTAGGAACCTGAGAGGGAGATGTCTCCTGAACAGGTACAATAGCAACCATAGAGGGAGATGTCATATACATTCTTCTCCTCTTCTCCCCCTCGGGTTGATCATCAGGATCTTGATCATCCCGTGTCCTTTTGCTTCCCTGAGCCTGAGCCTGACAGGTTTGTTCAAGCAGTTTCAACCTGTCAGTAACCTTTGAAAGTGAAGTATAGAAACCTCTTGTGATCACATCTATCTTGTTGTTTACATCTTCATGAAACTCTTGAAAGTCATCCATGGAGATTCCCTGTGGACGCTGTTCATTACGAAGAGTTGTCAGAAGGTCTTGGTCATGAGCTGATTGTGGCTGTTGTTCTAGAAGTCTTACATACAGCAAGCTCTTTAGGGCATCAACTGACATAGATGATAGATCAGGTTGTGGCTGTGGTTCTCGCACTGCAGGGCGAGCAGCAAGAAGTGTTTCAATTCTGTTCAGCTGCTCGGCTTGAGCCTTGGAGGCCTGTTTGATCCTTTCCAACGTTTGATTTGTCATTTGCAGTTGTTGGTGGATTAGTGACACGGCTTGTTGAATATGTTGTTAAAGTTCTACACGTGTAACAAACCCGGAATCACTAAGATGTCCGGTTGAGGTACCAGCCACAGAGGCAGGACTACCTACTGGAGCAGCAGGGATGTTGGCTCCAGTAGGATTTCCTTCCAATCCTCGAATGGGACCTTGAAAGGTACCACCTATGGAAGTTGAGGAGACTTGTTGAGTTAACAAGCTCAGTGCATCAATGGTGACTCTGTGTTGTTCAAGATATACGGAGATCCGCGGTATATCAATTTGTGCACGAAAATGAGTCGAGGACGAGGGAGGCAGTCCTCTTTGTTCAATAGGTTCAACACCCAATTGGGGTTGACCCAGTGTATGTGCTATAGCCCTGTGCAATAAAGACGGTGCCTGTTGAGAGACACCAAAGTAGCTAGGTGGGGCAAAAACTTGCACGGGTGGGATCACCGCGACTTGTTCAATATGAGGCCCAACAATATCAGGCCCCATAGTGGATGTGGCTTCCCGGCTTTCTTGGTGTGGGGGACCCTCAGCACTTACATTTTCTTGTCTCACCTCAACTCGTTCACTCAAACTCCTATCTTCTTCTTCACCACTACCAATACCATATTCGGCATACTGATTGGGATCGAGTAAGGAATCAGGAGTGATAGAGCCAGCTTCAACAGATACATCAGGAGAATGGGAAACAACTAGGTTGTCATGGTCAGGAGAAATTATGGCGTTGCGAATGATAGGAATGGTAGTAGTTTGGGTAGGTGAAATTAACGGGATGACCAGACCACCAGGTTGAGGGATGGGAGTTGTTTGAACGGGGTGAGTCTGATCGGGAGAGGTAGTATGTGGGTCAGTAATTTCATGAAGGAGGGTGTGCTATCTGCTGGTTGTTCAATGGGTAGCTCAGGGGTGCCCAATGGAGATATAACAGATTCAAAAGCAGGGACACCTCCTGGATGAGAAGCAAACTCATCATGAGAAGATTCAGAAATGGATGACTCAGAAATGTCGATACCAAGTTCTTCTAGTACAGCTTGGGTGCGAGTGGACTGAGAGAGAGATTGAACAATGGCTTGAATGGTGGCGGGATCATATGCATCCCCTCCCTCTCTAGTTTCATCATCTTCACCCTCTTCTCCACCCCTCTCAACATTTTCTCTCTGCTCTTCCCTCTCAGCATCTCCCATAGATGGCTGAGACCTAACCTCTAAATCCTCACTGGGTGCTACTCCTCCCTGGGCAGGTATGGCCGGTTCTGGCACAACCATGGGAGGTATTCCTACACTCTCCCTATAACTCTTAACACTATCATTATGCTCACAAAGGTCTAAGAGAGAAATAGGAAATGGTTGAGGAATTGGCATGTTAGCTGGGGTAGCAGGTTTAATGAATGTAAAAAGTTTAGGAGATACAGAGGGTAAACCTGCCCGACGAGGAATGTCCGGATATCAATCCATGAGGTGTTGGACTATCATGGGAATGAACCTTTGATGAGGCAAAAAGTTGCCCTCCTTCTTCTTTGCTGAGTTCTTCTTTAGTATAGTTGCTTTGAAATCTTGGAAGAACAGAAAGGCATAGTTTACATGAAGATGAGTTGCAGCAGCGACAAAGATTTGTAGTTGATGTTCAGTAGGATACTCATAGCCTGGATGCTTTGGAGTGAGACATCTTTGAAGTACAGTCATTAAGGTGTTGTACTTTGGATGTAAGTTTGTCCTTCAAAACTGATTCTTTCTTGTCAGCTCACCAGTATACCCCATTCCCCTAATAGCTGCTAGACATGCTTCCTCATCGGGAATATCAACGAAGGTTGTAGCTGGTGGTCTGCTGTTCGCCCTTGGGAGCCTGAAGATGTTCCGGAGACGGCTGACAGATATTTCAATGGTATATTCGTCTATTTCTGCATGGATCACCTCCTGATTATCAGCATTGGTCTGGATTTCACAAGTCTTCCAGAATTGCTGGACATAAAGTTCAGGTACATGGGTGCCAGTAGTAGCAGGGTTAAAGGTCAACATATGGTTCAGAGGATGGATTTTCAAAATCTCTGTGACTATAGGGTAAGTGGGATTTCTCAGTTTGGTGAGGTCCGTATAGTGGTTTTTTTCATGTGATTTGGAATTTAGGTACTCAGACCGAGGCATGATCTCCTCTGGTTCAACAATAGCTTGAGCCATCTTATCTGAACAGATAGGTAAAACAGTTAAGTCATAGATAAAGAGATATATCAGTTGACCTCACTTAACTTTGAAATTGATTGGGAATGTGGTCAAAGTTAAGTGAATGAGTCAAGGTTGACTGACATTGACCAAACTTATAGAGTTGAGAAAATTTGTTAACTCCCAAGTATGAAAGCCCCATTGTGCACACGATGATTTTGTGTATAAAAAATTTGTTTTAACACTTTGAAAATGTCAATTAGATAAGTACAAACAACTTTGCAATACTTGGGTGTTATCCAAAAATCATCATAACACCTCTTTTTAGACCAAAAATAGAATTTATAGTGAAAACTCATACACCCCAAGAACACGAAGAACACTTTTTGATATTTGTGAAATATTTTTGTACCAAAGTGTTCCCCATATGGTCAATAGTCCCATCGCAAACTTGGATAGATCAATCAAGTATGTTTCATGTCCCAAAAGTTCAACTAAAGTCTCGAAAACCCTTATCGCATTCAGATGTTCTAGGGCCAAAAATCACCTTTTTAACTCAAAATTTTCAAAATGTAAACCGTACAAGTTGTTACCTATATGATCACGAGTATTTTGAGATAAAATTTGTAAATTTTGGCAGCGTAACAAGAGAGTTCGTGATTTCAAGTAACCAAAACGAGAGAAAACTTAAGTGATTTTTGAATTTTGATTGCATAACTGATCTGATGGGGGGATGGGACGGTTATAAAGTGAGAGGACACGTGTCGCGTGTTGATTGGATTACCCAACGGTGAAAAACGCGGATGATAGATGAATCGCATGGTAAAAACATGCGGCTGATAGGATTTTCGAATCGCATGCGATTCACCCATTGGTGTGTCAATCGCATGCGATTAAGCCTGTTGGTCCAATGTTTCAATTTGTTCGTATCGCATGCGATTCATTGTATTGATGTCAATCGCATGCGATTCAACCTTTGTTGAATTTTCCTAATTCAATCGCATGCGAATCACCTTTTTTTTTTAATCTAATCGCATGCGATTAAGCCTTGGAATTCTATCAATTTACTTGAATCGCATGCGATTGGTCATTGATTCAAAATAAGTTAATAATCATGCAATTGATGACCAATGCGATTGATGACCCATGCGATTGAACCAATTCTTCAAAAAATTAATTTTGTTGGGTTTCAAGTGATTCTATGCGATTGAAGCATAGGATGCGATTGTTTGAATCAAAACCCAACACTTGGACAATTTTTGAAAAATCAAGATATCTGAATTTTGAGATTTGAAGAAATATTAAATTTTCAGATATGGTTGATTTGAATGTTTGTCTGACACACTCCCCCTAGACTCTTGCATCTGTTTAGGAAATATGTCAGTTGTATATTTCTCCCCCTACACATGTGCATTATGTGTATGATTTTTCTCCCCCTACACATATGATACATGTGTAGCACCAGAAACTCACTCCCCCTTGAGTGTTGCATCATGAAGCTGCACAAAGAACAAACAGTGTAACACCTACTCTAAACAAAACAAGAAAGAAAGGAAAAAATAGAGCCACAGTATGTTATATTTTCAAGTTTAGCATGCCTAACTTGGAAACCAACTCAGTGAAGCGACTTTTGTCTAATGGTTTGGTAAACAAGTCAGCAAGCTGATTTTCAGTAGGAACATATTGGAGCTCAATAAGACCTTTCTCTACGTTATCTTTTATGAAGTGATAACGGATATCAATATGTTTAGTTTTAGAGTGGTGTACCGGATTGCAGGAGATGGCGATGGCAGACTGAGAGTCGCTTAAAAGTAGAATGTTGTCATACCTGAGACCAAAGTCTGATAGTTGTGTACGTATCCATAGACTCTGTGAACAGCACATTGCATTTATTTTACACTCCTCATTTCCAGGCTTCTTCACATCTGCAGTAGAGGGTAAAAGATTAGAATTAAGTGGTGGTCGACTAGCTGCAGCACATGATGATTCAGGTACGTCTAAGTACATACGAGAAATGTGATTGGAAGTGGAGAGTTGCTTTGGTTTGTAAATCTGTTTAAGCTTAAGATTTGTTACATCAGTTTTATTAACAGATTTTGCTTGTGTATTACAGATTGAAGACTTGGTGGATGCATGAGTGGAATCATCAAGTTGTGAACCGTAGAGAAAAAATGTGAATGGAGTAGGGGGTTGCATCTCTTCTTGGATCTTCTTAATTCTTTCTTTTAGGACAAACTGTTTCTTGCAAAGTTCGTCTATGATCTTTTCATCATAAGCAAAGGAAGCCTTACTGCGCTGTTGGAGGATGTTGGTTTCTTACACCAAAGAAGATGTATCGGAGATAGGAGATTTTAATTCATCTTGAATGGCTTTGGCAAGGTCTTGTTGAACAATATGGGTAAAACAAAATTCCTGCAAGGTGTTGAATCTGTCTTGTAATTCTTTGTGAGGAATGTATTCAATAGTGGGCTTTGGTGAAACAGGAGAGTAGAGTTCGTCATCAGTGTAGACAGAAGATGAAACATCAGTATCAGATGATGACGTGAGGCAGGTAAGGTATGAGTCATTAAGATCAGAGTAGTTAAATGGAATTTCAGTTCGGAGATTAAGAGTTCGTTTGACGTCTTCTTCAATACGTTCCTCTTCTTGACCAATAAAAACCATACGTTTGGTGAGGCCTTCTCCAAACAGATCAGCATTGTATATTTGTTTGGACGTAACTTTGCTCAATGCATTTGGGTGTTTGAAGCCAAGCCCATCGAATTTCCATCTGGAGAAAGGACGTTCCTTTTCTTTGTATTGAGAGATGATCTTGTCACTTTGATCGCGTTTAGACAAAAGATATTCAAGTTCATAGATTCTGGAGTAAAGAGTACTTAGTTCATTCCTAAGTTCATTTTTGAGAATTTCTGAATCCCTTTAAGCACATACACATTCTGCTTTGAGGTCTAATATTGTGCTATTCGTTCTATCTGTTAACTCTAGGAATTCAGATTCTTTTACAGCTAATTGAGTCTTAAGGATAATTAACTCATTATCTAATTGTTTAATTACAGTTTGTGACTCTATATCTTTGCATCGTGAAACGTCTTCTAATACTTGATTTCTAGTGGTTAATTCTATTATCTGTTTTTCTAACTCTTTTATTCGGATTAATATGGTTTGTATGTGTTCATGTTTAAAACCCATATTATAGTTAGAGTTAGAAGATAACTTCTCGCTTTCCAGGCTCTCCTCATCTGAGTCAGAGAGATCATCACCATCATCATCCTCTCTACTACCTCCATCTTTATGGGCCATCAGACAGAACTGAGCATGATCCTCACCATCCAGATCACTGCCAGATTCCGTATCATCCAGAAACTGATATTCTTCTACTAACAGTGCGTTCCCAGCATGTCTTTGCTTGAACAAACGGTACTTCTGCCGATAATATTCAGCATCTTTAGTTTTCTTCATTGGGCAGTTCCGGATTAAATGCCCTGATCTTCCACAGTTGTAGCACTTGGTGTCATTCTTCTTATCCTCTTTCTTCTCCTCCCTATGGTATCTTGGTTTGTCCAAAGGAGCAGCTCTTTCAGGTCTTCTAGAGCCTGATGTGAATCGCTGTCTGTTGTTTGTCTTGTTGAAGCGGTTCTTGAAGTTCTTGTTGGCCATTGTAAGAGCTTGAAAGGCAGCTTCTATCGAATCATCATCATCATCATCATGGTCTGATTCACTGAGAACCACATGTTTAAGTTTCATGGATCTTGATAATGTTTCCCTAGAGGTCTTGTCAGATACAACCAAGGCTAGAGGGTCAACAGTTGGTTGTTTAGGATGAGACTGGGAGATTTCATCTTGATACTGGTTCAGATCTTCAAAGATGTTATGGAAGGTAACAGATGTGCGATCTTTGTTTACCTGTTTGTACAGCATCGCATAGCCTTTCCATTCAAGACCTAGAGAATTAAGAAAGACACAGTTCAAATCAAGGTCGGTTAAGATAATCTGGTTAGATCTCATTTCATTCTGCAGTTTACAGAATCTGCCATATGTTTTAGAGAGCAGTTCATTTTCTCGAGCCTTGAAGTCATGATAGCTGTTGACTAGCTGAGTTCGTTTAATGTACTCTCCTTGCTCAGTGCCCTGAAGTTTTTTCTTGATCTCATCCTAAATTTCCTTCGCTGTGCCCAAGCTATCTATCTTGAGATAGATTTCAGATGAGAGGCCCTGCTTGAGGTAGTATTTGGCAAGTTTCTCATCTTTCTTAATTTCTCTTTCGGTAGTGGTCATCTCATCATGAGTCTTTTCTCTTTCATGTCTGGCAATGGCGGGATTGTTATCTGAATATGCTTCAACTACCCTCATGAATTTGGTGTTTCCGTTGTTGATGCATTCAATCATCTTGTCACCAAAGAGGTCGTTGCGTTCGAGGAAGTCCATGAACCTTCCTTTCCAGACATTGTATTCCCCTCGAAACAAAACAGGAGGTTTTGTATCGGTACCAATGGACATCATTTCGTTTGTACTTGACATGTTTAGAAATGATCGTTTACTTGTAGAGTGGTTTGATTGTTCGAAAACTTTACCTAAAAAGTGTGACTATTCAAGCTTGATTTTAGAGTGACTTGAAAATTGATTAAAGAACTAAGTCTTTTGAATTTCAATTTTGAATTAGACCTTATAGAGATTAAATTCAACTTTGAACTAGATAGACTTAAGGTAATTTAATTCACCTTTGAATTAGATCCGATTTAGATTAAATTCAATTATGAATTAGATTGTTTGATTAAGTTCAATTATCCTCGAGTTCTTCTTTAAGTCAAATCCAAAAGAGTCAATCACTTGTCCAAGTATAAGGAATGTATGTTTGGAATTGGTCTTATCGAATGCGAATTGATCAATCGAATGCGATTGGGTGAGTGATTTTCCTTGAAAACACAAGCAGAATGACTTACTATTGATAGATAATCGAATGCGAATAGACCCTGTTTCATCAAACACTTAGGAAATAAAACTGTTAGTCCTGAAAATCGAATGCGATTGCCTAATAGAGAACCAATAAGTCCTTTGGATAGCACTGAAATGGTTTGAGAGATGTATCAAATGCGATTTCAACAGTTTGGATCGGCTGATAGTTTAAGTGTCAATCGCGTGCGATTGCCTGTGTACTTAGGCTGATAGAGTATCCAATTGCATGAGATTCACACTTAGTCTACTGACTAATGTATCAACAGGCTCTATAAGCCGCATGATCCAATCGCATGCGATTGAGGATCCGGCTGATAGAGTTTGATGTGACCTTTTCAAATCAGATTGTCATACCCTGAATAGTGTCTAACCACTAGTACTTGATTGGTATGACAAGTACTTGATTTTCCTTGTACAACACTCAATGTTATTTATAATTTATAATTAAATAAATTACAAAAACCGATTTCTTCTTCTTCAAGTTGTACTTTTCAGATCAAGAATACCATAAATGCTTAAATACCCAGAAAATTTAATGTTTGAAAAGTGGGTATTTAATAACTTTCTTGACTAAGGGTGTATAAATTCTTTTTCGGTTTATGTTCTTTTTCAAAGAAAGTTTTTATAAGCTTTGTAAAACCGAAGTAACAACACAAAGGCAAGTTAAAGAAGATGAAATTTATACCTTTACCGAGTTCTACCTTTAGGAGTCGTTTAAGCTAGAGTTTCCTTGAAGAAAGTTGAAGTTCTTGAACTTGTGTGAAACCGAGAATCTTTTCTTCTTGTAAGCTTGAACTTTTTGAGACTTTGTAGTTTTCTTTTCGAACAATCACGAGCCAAAAACAAGTTTGGCTCTGATACTAATTGATGGTCCCGTATTGTATACGGATGAAGCAATGCTAGATGATAATCTTGTTAGTGTGTGTTTGTGTGTGTATTCGGTTAGATAGAGAGAGAGCCGAGAGCATTTGAGAGAGTAAGCACAAACACAAGTAAGAGAATGCAAAGCTTAATTGATAATGTGGGGGAAATGCCTATATATAGCATTTCCCCAACTTTGAGTAATTACATATTACACCCCTCACTTTAACAACTCTAACAATATACTCTATCATATCATTTTAATCTATCAAATGTACAAGAATGTTGTTAAGGAGGATATATATATATATATATATATATATATATATATAGGGGAGGGTTCAAACGAAAACTGTTTTTCATACGAGAATCGCGAAAACCAATCTTAGCCATTGATTTGATAAGTGGAATTCATGGATGTAGAGAGTGGTGGGGATCAAGTGTGGCAGGGTGCATGTGAGGAAGTCATGGGTGGGTGATGACATCAAAGAAGGGGGAATTAGACAGCTCAGATTGGTTCTCGCAGTTCTCGTACGAAAAACGGTTCTCGTTTGAACTTTTGCCTATATATATATATATATATATATATATATATATATATATATATATATATATATATATATATATATATATATATATACACTCAATATGAGTGGTATCTTACAACCATATACAACTACCATATGTATAACTAACACCAGAACCTATGGACATGTATAGTAGTGGAAGATGTATTATGAGATAGAGGATTAACGAACAATAGATGGTATAGAAAATGTTATATCATAAAACACTACATGGATGACAAGAAATATACGTACGAGAAGTGGTAGGTTTGTATGTTTGTAATTATATCAAGTATTAATGGTTATTGAAGCAAATCTACAATGATGAGTATGATCTTAGTATGAATTTTTTAGAGAGAACTAAGAACACACACATTGATTTGAAAAGAAATGCTTAAATGAATTAGGGTTAGTTACATTGTTTATATACATATCCGGTATTCTAGAAAATACAACTAAAACCAAAACTTAACTAAAATGATAAAATGAACACAACTTGGGTCTAACATTCTCCCCCTTTGTGCTCATCCTAAAAATAAAGCATAATAAACGAAGAATGTCTTCTTCGCTGGAGCATTTGATCTTGAGCATAAACAGAGAATGAATGTTGAGGGAATCTTTAGTTTTAGCATCCTAGTTATTTTTCATCAAACGAAAAAATATACTCTCCTCGAATGTAGCTCTTGATTTTCAAAAATGACTTGAAAACTTTTTATTACCTTGTTCCCCCTCGTTCTTTCGAATGTATATGTGCTTATGGTAGACAACCGGTGAAAAGTTATGTGGTTTTATGCAAATCTTCTCTCTAAAAAGTCTTAAGAGATGTTTGACGGAGCGAGTCACAAATGGATATTTAAGCTTTGCAATGTGAAAAGACATGCATTCGTGTTAGCATTCAGGAATGGTCTTGTTTGACTAACAAGCATATATGGATGAGTAACATGACGAGCAATAGAATGAAATACATAACCACAATTGTTTTGTGGAAGACGTTGTTGTTTCATTTCTTCAAAATTATCTTTAAATTCATTTCAAAGCTTTCTCCGAAGTTTGGCCTTTTTTATGAATTTCTTTGTGTATGGCTTGAGTGTAGTATGATCATCCTTAGAATGAGTGGTCTTCAGATGCACAACACTTTTTGAAAATTCACCTGCATGTACTGTTACGGGAACCACCTTGATTTCTTTTATTTTAAAAGACTTACACTTTTGAACTTTTTCAAATGTCGTGCCTTTTTCTACACAATTTTTTAAATCTTGTTCCAATCTTTGAATTTTAAGCACAAACCGATTCCTTTCAGTCTTAAAATTTACACTTTGTGGATGTGATTTGCTCCAAATATCCAACAATTGTTGCTCAAGATTTCCTATCTACACATTCTTCAATCTCAAACTTGTGATATTTGTTTTCTTCTTCTTTGGCACGAAGCATGGTTGATATGTTGACACAAAACATATTGATACTTGACAATGGATATTTGAATGGAATGATAAAGGTGATAATTGTGACTGAATGGAATGCAATTGATTAATCACAATTGATGGGGATTGCGATTGTGAATTGCGATGTGAGTGTGGAATTACGATTCGAAATTGCGATTGTTGAATTGCAATTCAGAATTACGATTGGAAACTACGATTGAGGAATTGTGATTTAGAATTGCAATTGCGAATTACAATTACTGAAATGTGATTCTGAAATACGAGTCTAAAAATACGATTCTAAAATACGATTGTGAATTTCACTTGCTGAAATGCGATTGTGAATTACCATTGAAATATCAAATACGATTGAGATGCCAAATACAATTGCAACCAAATGCAATTTAGTTGGGGAAGAACAAATACGGTTATTAAGTCCTTGCCGAACCAAATAACAAAAAAATAACCTACCTGATCCCAAAAATTAAACTCTTTTCCACTTAATTTTCAATCGAAATGAAATTGTTTCAATCCAAATCTTCAAATAAACATCAAACTAAGGAATCTCAATGATCAATTTAAATTAAATACTCAAACTAAAAAAAATTAGGGTTCAAAGCGTAAGGCCGAAAAGTAAATTATAATCAGGCTAGCAAGCAGGAGAATTAATTTAAACAGACAAGCACGCAGAATAATTAATCAAAGCAGGCTAGCAAGCATGTGATTTAATTCAACCAAGAAGGCAGATAGATGAAAAATGATTTCATGATGTCCCGCTCTAAAAAACTTCGATTCTTTTTCTTTTAATCAATTTGATTACAAACCATCATTTTGATCCACTCTCTGCTCTGATATCAATTGTATGTTCGCAATTATGTCAAATATCAATAGTTATTGAAGCAAATCCACAATGATGAGTATAATTCTAGTATGAATTATTTAGAGAGAACTAAGAACACCCACGTTGATTTGAAATATTGAAATGCTTAAATAAATTAGGGTTAGTTACATTGTTTATATACCAATCATGTATTTTCACAATATATTTTATACTTCTACAAAATACAACTATGCAAAACTTAATGAATATGATAAAATGAACGCAACTTGGGTCTAACAAGGGTTCATAACATAGATAGCCTCCATTATAGGCTACAAATTAACTGGGTATAATTAGAATGGCATTATAGTGTTGAATAATGAACACCCCGTGGGTATAATGTATTACGATGAAGCCTATTTATATAGGGTAGAAACCCTAATGAGCTAAGCTCAACTATACTAAACCCTAATTACATTATTCTCTAATACTCCCCCGCAGTAAGAGCGGTAGGAGATCGGACGCTCACGCTGGAGAAAAAAATACAATAAAAGAGATAAATAAAATTAATTACATAAGATAAAAAGAAAAGAAAAGTGGCAAGAGAAGGCGCGGCGGCGGCAGGAAGCGCGGCTGCGAGAGAAGGTGCGGCTGCGGCAGGAGGCGCATCGGCAAGAGGATGAGCGGCGACGACAGGAGGCACGGCGGCAAGAGGGGAGAGCGGCGGCTACGGCAGGAGGCGCAGTGGCGGCGGAAGAGGATGTGTGGTGGTGGTATGAGGGAGTGCGGCTGTGGCGGCAGGAGGCGCGGTGGCGGCAAGAGGTGCGGGGCGGTAGGAGCTACGAGCTACGACTACGGCAACAAGGGAGGAAGTGCGGCGGCGGCGGCAGGAGGGACTGCTGCAGCAAAGGAGGAGGTCTGGCAGCGGCGATAAGGGGAAAGAGGAATTTATGTACAATGCGTCCCATGGGCAGGACGAGAGGATAAGGGAAAGAAAGAAAGTCGTCACACAAGAGGGACGACGGAGAGAAGGGAGGCGGCGGCGGCGGAGAAGAGGAAGCGGAAGTGAAAGGAGATGATATGGTCAGAACGCTAAGGCTCTGATACCATGTTGAATAATGAAAAACCCCGTAGTTTTATTTTATTACAATGATAACTATTTATAGAATACAAGTGTAGGGTAGAAACTCTAATGTGAAATCCTAATGGGCCAAACCCAACTATACTAAACTCTAATTACATTATTCTCTAATAGATAGTATTCGATCGGTATCTAATACGTTGGAAGATATAGTATCAAATGATATATGTGATGGCATGCAGCATGTGTTATATATAGTTGTAGCTTTTAGGAATTATATGGATTGAGATTAAGTTATCAATTAGGGGTTCCAAGCTGATGTGGTTGAAAATGGACACTTGAAGACCTTTGCTTGGACCTTGAAAGTTTAGTAGATCAATCACACAAACAAGTTAATATATCATTAAGACCCCAACCTTCTTCCAAAGATGACATTTTCTTGAATTTTAGGAAGACATTATCACAACAATACGATCTTACGTTGACGTGCATTGTCTTGATGTCGCGTTAAGTGAAATTGGTTCATGGAAATTTCAAACGTAATACACCTTACATAGATACTAAAATATTTACGTCTGTGGCAAAATAATATTGTGTATGTATGCATGCATGTATGTATGTAAGTATGTATGTATGTATGTATGTATGTATGTGTATATGTATGTATGCATGCATGCATGCATGCATGTATATACGTATGTACGTATGTACGTATTTATGTATCAACAAATTAAAGACACATGATATATAGGTTGAAATGAGTAGCATATATAGACTTTAGAGCCATTGTTGTGACAATAATTAATTATGAAGAATATATATAATACCTCATGTTTTTATAAAAGTCAATTAGAACTTGCTTGATTCTTTTGAAAGTATCTAGAATAAACTAAAACCAACTTAATGTGGATAAAAGAAGGGTCAAAGGTAACAAATTTAGGCAAAAATCATGGTTAGGTAAAAGATCAATCCAAAATAGTGAGTGATAATGAGTGATGAAGGTGTGAACAGAAGAAGTAATAATTACCTTTAAATTTGAATCATCTCTCAAAAAGGAATTTAATTCATCTTCAATCCATGCTTATCATCAACCATTTTCACACTTTAACACAACCTTATCCCATTTAATTTAGAGTCGTGCTACACTTGAAGGAAACTGTGTTGTCTATTTAATATGTAGGGTAATATAAAATATGCATGCTTAATTCTAATATTATATTTCTCCTTTTACATGAGTTATATTTTTCACGTAAATTTCAAGAGTACCCCGAATGGGTATTAACGAGTGTTAAATACCCGCGTTTTGCTGCGGGTTTGTTACTATTAGAGTTTACTTCATCAAAATAAATTTAAATTTACATGTTTTGCTATTTTATATTTCTAATTATTTAACTCTCAAAACTTACCATTTTATTTATCTAGTTTGAAAATTTGATACATAAGATATTTTAAAATCCTTTTGCTTTATATAAAACGTCAAAACTACATAATGAAATGAATAAGAATTAAAAAATGTAAAAGGACGAGAATAAAAATCAGAAAATAAACTTAAAGAAAATACGTAAAGGTGAAAAAGAAAATAATTAAAGGTATTGATAAATGAAAAAGGAATATAAAAATAGAGACACAAAAGAATAAAATAAACATAATTCTACATACATAAAAAAGAGAATGGAAAGAAAATTTGAAAATGAATTAAAAAAAAGGCGGATATGGTAAATGAAAAAGAATGGAGGAAGATTAAAATTAAAATTTAATTAAAAAGGGTGAGGAAGTGGAGGTTTTAAAAAAAGTAGAAGTAAAGATTTGAAAACGCGACCTAAGCTTTGTTGAGAATTGAGCGTACAGTGATAGCCAACCCATCCAAGAGTAGTTTGCTTTCATATCTAATAAACATTGCTTATATATATGATAAACGCCCAAGTTAGTAAAATCCTATAATAAACAGTAAATGGCTCAAGATAAGAGTCTGTAATTGTTATATATATATATATATATATATATATATTCTTCTAGTGAGCCCACAATGAAGCAGAGAAGGAGCATGCCCATTTTAAGACGGTGTGGTATGTAGCTCTGATATGTGTGGTGTATATGAGTGTGGCCCGATATCTCATTTTACTTTATTTAATTTTAATTAGATAGCGAGTATTATGTAAGTCTTAGAATTTGATATGGTAGAGTATTCACTATATGACTATCGAGTGTTGGATTCATAGTGATGGAAGAAAAAGAATATGATGTAACGGTACTGTAAAAATATAACAAAATATTAAAGTTGCTAGCACAATTTTTAATCTAGAGGTGTCTTGAATCTTGGATATTTGATGTCTTACTTTACCTTTTCTTATTGTTTTTTATTCTTTTTAATTCTTGATAGCACAAAGATTAAAAAACTAATTTTGAATGGGAGTTTAAGATATAGAGTAATTGGTGGATTAGTCTCTTTCTTTTTTCCCTTTCATTCTTAGTGGCAAAGAACTCAAACTTCATCCTCACCTTTTTCCATTATTTGATTTCACTGTCACTTTTAGCCTAACCATTTCCTTTGTTTACATTCTAACTCTGACAATGGTTTTTCCTATCCTTCACTCTTGAAGCATTAAAAAACATTATGAATTATTAATCTATGTAGCACTAGCATGATCATTTGTATATGAAGAGAGTTCTAAAAGGCTTACAAGAAGAAATAGTACATGTCAGCATGTGTATAACCTCACTAATTAAGACATAGGCCAATTTTATTAGTAGGGTTCCAACTGTTAAAATATAAGGTTCGGTATTCTAAGACTTGATATAAAGTCTTGTACTTTGATTAATTACTTGTAGGATCCCACTTGGAATTGAAACTCAGGAACACACATACACATATGTATGCTGAGCAGACCGAAGGACCAAAGTACTGTGTACGTAGTAGTGTATGGAGAAGAGTACGAAGCACGAAATAGAACAACTGCTTAGTGGACGGAGCAAAGGCTCTGTGCGTAGGAGTATTTCCCCGTCGGTCGTGATTTTGAACCAACACACACAATCCGCAACCAAAAATCCAAAAATCGGTTCTAACCATTCCAAATCACAAATATGACAAACCCTAATCAACTAATTGAATTAAAACACAAAAATAAAAAATCAGGGTTTGTTTGTGTATGGCACGAGAATTAATTTAAGCAAGCTAGTAATTAAGCAGGTTAATTTATAATCTTTAGCTCTAATATCACTTGTAGCTAGGTCCAAGTTGATCTTACATTAATCAATCAATGAAGCATCAACACAAAATAGAGAATTAATTTTCTTTCAAAAAAACACAAAATAGATTAACGCAGTTGTGTGTAAGTATGCATATGTGACATGAACTACGGCCGAGAGCAAGAACAGTAATCGTATATTGAATAATGAATTGCTTGATTAATTAGGGTTAATTACAATCATTTTATACTTCAAGGATTATTTACAGAATGTGCCTTAAACTATTACTAACTTCGATAGAATACAATGAACATAACGAAGGATTTAACATCTAACAATTTAACTTTATAACAAGTCCATAAGCATTTATAATATGAACGTCAAATCAAATACATTTTATATAAGTTCAGTTATGACAGTTGATAATGCATACATGAAAAAAGAATATGGAATTAGCGGTTTGGAAGGAAACTTGTGGTTAGCTAACTAAGTTTTTTCTATAATACACATTGTTTTGCATCCTCTTCCTAGCTAAATCAAACGATCACACTTGTGTTAGTCGAAACCACGCACGATTGCTCTATATCTTACCTCCCACATCCCATTCCGGTGGGATTTGGGTATGTTATTGCTGAATGTTAGATTATGTAAAAAAATGAATCTTGTGTTAGAGCATAGTCTCAAACCTTAGTGATTTATATACTTTAGCAACCATGTAACTAGTTTAGTCTTTACTTTGAAAACTCATGTTCCTTTTAAAGATTTGAACAGAATATAACAAGTTACTTGATACTATATGAATATATACTTCCAACCTAGAACAATTAAGCTTGCAACTAATGTAGTTTTCACTTTGATTGGATCTCTTCACAGTATATTCATTTGTGCTATTAGTAACACAGACGGATTTGGAAATCAATAAGGATGAAAGATGGATCTAGAGTTTTGTTTTAAACTTGTGCTCGGCTCATTTATTATATTTATATTTATTTTTTAATTTGTTTTTAAATGTAAATATAATAATATTTATCGGTTAAATTTTGTATATAATAAAATTTATTATGTAAATATATATACTATATGTGGGGAGAGTTCATTTGAGAATTTCTCTTAATGCGAGAACCAATATTGGTTTTTGATTAAAATAGATATTGGCAGCTGGTTGAATGAAGCTTTAAGAGATGCCGTGGCATAGAAAAAACAAGAATATTATTATAAAGCAAATGGGCAAAACACAGTATCACTTTACTTGAGTACAAGAAGAGTGTTTGCATTTTTCGGTAAAAAAAGTGTCCAATCAACACCTCGAAACTCTAATTTTCCCTTTTCATGTTAGTATTTTTTTCTTCAGCCATTCTTTTTCAAATCTGTCTTTACTAAAGATATAGTTGTCAGTTATACTTTATAGTACTTGAGCAAATCTTCGAGATCTTTTCATCAGGTGTGACTTACAACTTTTACAGAGGTAAAGTTCTAACCTTTTTGTATTTTAAAAGATACAAAAAGTGTTAATACTTTTACAATTGAAAGATCCAATGCGTAATTGAACAACACATGTTAAGCCTTTGACTTAATAAAAATTACATTAAAGACAGAGTACATGAATAAATCGTTAAATCATAGTTCGTGACTTCGCTAAATAAATTGTACTAAACTGACATACTAATTCTATCTTCAATGAAAAGCATTGGTATGTTCAATGATGACTGAACTAATGATGAATATACTTAGAGTTGTGGATGTTCAGTTGATCAAATAATTGTTCAGCTGACGCTTGTAATCATTCAATTGAAAAGGTTCAGAGCTTCGGTGAATGTTCTTCTAAACTTGTATTTATTTCAAATAGTCTTCTAACGTTGTCTTCAATTAGTACTTAGTACTTAGGCGAGTCTTTCCTGATTCTCCATTGCTTGTAACTTTTATGTCAGAATTCAAACAACACCTGTTTAAATTCATTGTCAGTCGAACTGAAGATGTTGTTTTGTTATCATTAAATCCTACATATTTCAGTAGACGGTTTGATTATTGGCCTGAAATGATTATCTTCTCGACAAAATACATTTTTTAATGAGTCATTAATAAATATTAATTATGATTACGGTAAATGATAAAAAAATCTTCTCAGATAAACTTCTCCCTACTATATGTTATATATATTTATGTTCTAAACCTTAACAGACTCGTTTAAGCTTAAAAGGCGTGGGTGGATTATATCCGCAAATGCCCACTGGCATTCGTTTTTACTGGAGTACCAATTCATGTGGTTCCTCAGCACTTACTCGAGTTCTGGTACACATGTGTGTTTGACCAAAACAGCGGGGAAATTCGAGGTACGGTGCTAAATGGAGAGAGACTCGTTGTTCTCACAGTTCAACGGATAAGGGAGGTTCTTCAACTTCCTCAAAATGATGAGTTCGAGCCGGCTGTGACGAGGCGGGTGGCAAGGTCAGTCCTACCTAGAATGGGTCACCCACAAACAGAGGGTGTAATAAAAAAGGCCACCTTTCCAACCGGATGGGGTTTTATGGTATCCACAGTGATCCGTTCACTTGAAACCAAGGTGGAGGATTAGACTAAGTTAATGAGTTCGAGATACAGCTGCTCTACAACATTTACTTTGCACATAATCTGGATTTTGCACTGCTCATCTTCCAAATCAAACTCACTAACTGAATTTCAGTTAAAGCCGCAAATAATATACATTCTTACACTCTATATGGATAATAAATGCATTTATATTTTTATTAAAAATAAAAATTTAAAAGAAGAAAAATCTATAGATAAAAAAATGTGGGGTGACTTGTCTCTTAACTGATTAGACTCTCTTTAACCACTCCTTATCCAAACCATTAGATTTACCCAATTTAAAACTATATACAATTTAAAATTAACATATTAAATAAGTTTTTTTCAACAAACTTTATAAAACTAATCTTAAATCTATATCCTTTTAAGCATCTCCAATCTTACATATTATATAAATCACTTTTTATCTCTATAATTGGTGGGACCATCCACTTTAAACAAACTCTCAACTACATCCATACCATCTATTCAACTCTTCAAAACTACTTGTCAATTATTTATTGGATTAGAACATACGATCACTTTTAAATAGTCAAATTTAATTCAATTAATTCAAAAGGAGTATTCCCGGTTAGGATTCCTCCCGGGACGCCGAGTCTTTGGTTCAGATGTACGCTGTCTCACCGGTTTTATCCATGACCGTTTCCGAAACATCCCGTGACCATCCCTAATTTGACTTTTCATAATTGAAGAGTATTTTATATTCTTCATATTTGAAGAGAGGCATTAAAGAGTGGTTGGAGATTTTTTTTTTTCACTTCAAAATAGGATTTAAACCCATAACTTTTAAATCATATAGAAAATCAGATACTATAAGCTTTTTATTAACTTATAAAATAAGTTAATCACAACTTGGTTATAGAGTGGGCCAGTCATTCAGGTTGAGGCCACTGCTCTTTTATTACCTTTTGTCTTTTAGGCCATAGTTTGATTCATTGTGGGCTTTCAGTCGACTTCTTCATGTGCACTATTCACACACTTATTATTATTTTAATAAAAATAACTGCAGCAAATATTTCCTATTTTTTTTTAAATACATATATTATATAGTTTAAAGCAATATAAACATAAATTTTCGGATTATTTACTTTTTAGTTAAGTAAAACTGTATACCAAGTTAGACTATTTAAGGTCTAGGCTATATTAGAACTCAAACAGATACGAAAAACATTCCAAAGAATAAGCTTTCGGTTGTTAGACCAATATGTGGAATCGAGTTCGATTTCATGAGTTCGTTTACTAGCCTACATGCATAACATAACAACTTTCTGTATGTACATTATTCGCTTATGTTTCGGTTTTAAGTGAGTCGAGTGATTCACGGTTGATGTAACAACAAATTCATGTGAAGAAAATATTGAAATAGGCATTACATTCTTCATGGTGTTCTTGTATGTTTAATACACAAAATACTACCAAAGATGTGGGAAGTTACCAGTATTTGATGCAAACTAAGGTCACATGATGAAGACAACTCATGATCCTGGCATAACTTGATGCAAACTAAGCTGCTCATGGATTTTTCTAAATTTGTCTTTCAGCCTCTGTATCTGCAAACATGCCAACATTGAATGAATTAGGTTATTTATTCACTAAATGGAGAGGTTTTCCCTGGTCAGGTTACCCAGGGAGGGCGAGTCTTTGACTCGGATATATGCGACCTAACCAGGGTCCTCAAGATGTTTACCTAGTGATGTTCGAACCCGTGGCCTCTTTGAGGACGGGACGCCTTACCACTAGACCAACTTGGTGGTGGTTAGGTTATTTATTCACTATCTATACTACATTATAAAGCATTTAACTTTCTCTCTCTTAAAAATTTTAAGAGTACTTAATTTTAAGTAGTACAAGTTTTTATACTTAAGATACAAACACTTAAAGCAATAGCCTAACCAATCATTGCCTTGATTATCTCAACTAATTTAAGTCAACCATTACTTAATAAATCATTAAACATCACAACAACTATTTAACATATCGAATTTTGGCTAAATTAGTTTACATCAATAAAATTTAAGGCTATAGTATATTTTTCTCTAATTATTTAATAATAATATTTTTCAAAAACTATTTTAACAACTATTAAAATAGTTGATTGTAAAAAAAGTAAAGAAATCGAAAAAAGGAGAAAAACATAGATACGTTGACTAACACCGCATTTCACACATATCATACCCTACTTTCAAAATCAAACATGTTGTCGAGCACAAACTATTATCATCGCCGCCGCATTGCGCGGGTGCAATGCTAGTATTAATTTAAATGAGTAAACCAACTAATGAAGTTGTATGCATTCAAAATAAACTATGGAGGACTATCATACTGTTTGACATGTTCCCCTTTTAGCTTTAAGTTTAATTTAGCTAGTTTTGTTCTCGATAAAACACAACCGAAATCGACCCATTCGTTAGTAATTGGGTCAAAATGCTATTTCTAGACAAGATATACAAAAGGCGTACCCGTTTCATCTCGATTTCGGTTTCTCGTTTCCGCCCTCCCAGTGAATGTCGGAGATTAGTAATGTCAAAAACATTATCTAAATCATCTTCAAATGCAGATTCGAGGTCCTCTCGAAGGAGTGCAGGCAATTTGTCTACAACCGGCATTAAGAAAAAGCAATTGAACTGCAAAGAAAGAAACATTAATAATTGCATAAAAATGTTCTATATCTGTATAAAACAAATGTCAGATTCATTTGGAGAAATTATAAGATCGGTATAACATGTAAACTGTTACCTTTAATTCGGCTGAAGCCAAGAAGTATTCCCTGATGCCATGAAATATTTGTTGTACCAAAGCATAAACTATACGTTCAGATGAAGGGGCGAGCTTCCGGTTCCAGAGTGTGCTGTCTAAAAGATCAGCCAGCCTGGTTTCTGTGGTCTGAACACTTGTGCTCGAGTCGGTTCCTGAAAACCAAATGACAAGGTATCATCACTTTTGTAATAGGTTTCGTTTAGTTCATTTTACCGACTTCCGTTGTCATCCTTCGTTATTTGTATCTTGTATAGCTCTCGTTTATCCTCACATGGGCAAACTGCACCGACTTTCAGTGAATTATAATCAAATTTAAGAGCCTAGCATTTGAAAAACTCAGATTTTAAGGCCCCAAACCCGGAAAATCAGTGTGCTAATGTGACATGGGTTACCACTGATGTGTCATCCACATTTACTCCAAAAGCTGACATAGCAATATAGCATTCGCAACAAATTTGACTGGCTTAGGGATTAATTATGGCAATCACAAAGAAGAGGTGTTTTGCTTCCTCTTGCTAAGCAGGAGAAAATAAATCAAATTTGGATATGGAGTCGACTACAGGGAAGGAGGGAAGGGCCCATTAGAAGGTTACCGGGGTGGGAAAGACAAAGATAAGTGAAAACTGAAAAAGTAAAAACAAAATTATCAAATAGAACTAACATTTTCTTTTCAAAGTTGTTGCGAATAACCATTCTTCTAGGGAGGTTGGACTTGGGAGTACCCTCACTTTATCACACCACCCCAGTGTCCAAATCAACGCCACATCAGCATTTCTCTCACCTACTCCATCTATCTATCTCAATAAAACCAAGGTAATACTCATCTTTTTATCCGACCAACTCTTTTTTCAACTTAAACTATATAAATAAATCTAAAATAAATGGAGAATAAATATATAAATTAAACTTAAAAGGTTAATCAAAATAAATAATCCAACTAAATAAAAGTATATTAAATAACATCAAAATAAAGAAGGGTATTGTTAATACAACTCCCCTCTATACCCCTACTCTCTAATAGACACAATTTCCGAGACACGTCAAATCAAAGTCATACACTAACATAAGATCAAAAGCTCAACTCTCTCTATAAAAGGGGTGAGATGATCCTAACCTGTAATCCGCAAAGAGTACTTCAGAAACACCTTTTGATCAGTCAGAAGATCTTTTTTGTGAAAAGGACATATCACTACACCTTTGTCTTTAAAGAATAATATTGTGTAATATAATGCAAGCGTACATTATATAATTTTCTAGAAGACTAACGAGTCTTGACAACAGCAAAAGCTCGTTCCACGTCCTTCCTTGTTGAGTCTTGTGCAACCTTATTCACATATCGTCATGTGGATACATAAATGATTTCAAATAGTAGACCAATCGGGGAATATCTAATTGGCAAGATAATACCTATGCTTGTATTATACTCGGTTAACCATAGATGGACATGTGGGTGCTTTCACATTCAAGACGTCGTTCAATATTGATCGAGGACGTTGATGACACTATTGGAACCGGTGACACCAATGAATTCATGTCAAATTCACAAATCTTGCGAGGCTACACTTCGAGCATAACCATTTGGTGCTCGTGATCACCTCTCATGTATTGATCTAACATACCGTTGGGTAATTCCTGCATGTCCAATGTTTACAATCAACATTGCCTAGCATTCCAGAAATCCATGTTCGGATTCATGTGTCATGTACAAAAGTTGTATGTCGTTGACAATTGGTTTATCAGTTTATGCATATATTCTTGTCAATACAACTGAATAATACATCTACAAAAGTTATGCGGACTTTCACGTAAAGTTCTTCTGACATCATAAACTACTAGTCATATGTACAAGGAAGGCGTCTTATGCTAGTTGACGTATCGCCGATGTGCACTTATGTAATGAACTAAAACTCCTACCTCTAGCATCTCAATATAATCTAAAATATGGAAAATGTCTTCTCATCCGGATCCGGTACCTTCTACCATATACGAGATTCACAGTGAAGTAATCTTGTACGAGACAATTATACGAAGCTTCGCAATTTCTTTTTATACTATTTCTTCTATCTACAGGCCCGCTTGAACTTGATGATGAGATGATTAAAGCCATTTTGAAAAGAATGCAAAAATGAAGTTTAGAGCTAACCAAAGATAAATGTATAATTAAAGTGGGATGGATGTGTATATAGAGGGTGAATTTGGAAAAACAAATTCAACAATTCAACAACGGTTGTAAACCCATTGGCAACGGTCAAAATTAAGAAAGGATGGTATATGTTTTATTAGTGTGAGCATCTTGACATAGTGTTTTCATTTATACCGCCGGAGGACGGGGAGGATTCCCGCCGGCCCTCATGGCTTGGATTCAATCTATCTTGCTAAGCGAGAGGGGTACTCTGTTCCCTCTTACGATCATAAACATAATCATTAAACCCTTAAACATTGAGTTCTAAAGTACGACCTCCAAAATAGAAATTAACTGATAGTACATTTTATTTTGGTGCCACTTTATTTAATCTGAATGAGACCCATAAACTTACTTTTATCTTTTAGCACACCATAAAAGACGACCCGGAAAATGGAATGCTAAATAGTCAATACAAACTAGATCTTAATATCTTGCTCATCACAGCCACAAAACCAAATGAAGATAGTTGAAAAGTAGGAATATGTTATTACCACCATTAACAGGCTGTTCTGCTCCACCAAAAGAATCCAAAAATTGGCGTAATCCAGCTCGATTCTGCAAATGTATTAAAACTTGAGAAGATAAAATGGAAGAAAAAAATTCAAATGGATCGGGTCTTGATGTAAATAACCACCTTATTGTGAAGGGACCAGGTCACATAGCGGGTGGTGCTTATTAAATCCTCCATACATCTGTAAACGAGTTCAAGAAATTAAAGAAAACCTTAATAAGTAAATGATGAAGTAACATGAAGTCATTTTGTTACTTTTCACGGCATGATCTTTCAGTTGATTCAGCAAAGTTGTTGAAGGCAGAAGACACGCGTCTCAGAAAAACTTCATGGCCACTTAAAAATTCACCCTCTTTCTGTCGCAACCATTTAAGGGGTAGTCAGTGACTTCTGTTTTGAAATAAAGTAGATGTGGCAAACTGGCAGGTCAGCTCAATTGGATGGTGGGTCAAATGGGTTCGAGTCAAAACCGGAAAAATATAGTGTAGGATGGGTCAGATAGCCATGCAAACACTTTTTTGTCATTTTCAGATTTTTTTTTTGTATAAATAATTAATGCAGTTATATATGATTACAGAAGCTAGTTTATAATGATAATAATCTAAATTTCTTGAATGAAACAATCTATCAGGTAGTATATGCTTTAAAAAATCATTTTGGGCGGCATTTGACCCGTTTCTTTTAGCTTTTCTTGTTTAACCCATTTTGAGATTCAACATAACCCAAATCGACTCGGTTATAACTATTGGGATAAAATTTCCACCTCTAGTACCAAAGTTAGGGAAAATCTTTACATGCATATAAAGAAAACAAACAAGTTCTGTAACATATATATAATCAACAGAGGCCCAACCTGAAGAAGATAAACGGAGATGGGAAGCAATCTCTTCAGAATGTGAAGAAGTCGACTGCCCAACTGTATGAAAGAAGGAGAATCTTAATAAAAGAAAAATAGAAATTTAATGACGAAAACAAAAAGAATCAGTACCTGATGAAGAAACGGTTCAAATGTATCACGTGCTTTTGCAACAGCAATGACACATGCAGTCCTAGAATTTCAGCATTAGAAAACATACAGGAGAAGCTAACAGAACATGATGGGTTAAAAAAGGTAGAAAATTGAAAGGGAGTTAGGGACTAAGGGAGGGACCTAGAATAGTTAGTTCCATCATGAATATCTTCCACTCCACATGCATTTACAATTTCTTCACGTGTAATTGGAGGGCATTTGGTCCCTCCAATAACAAAGCGAAATTCAGCCATAGCACGGTGATATTGAGCACCTCCATATAGACGCATGCCTGCATTCTGGTCATAGGTGGAAATTTCAGAGGTGGCAGAATGTGTGTGGTTTGAGCAGGTTGGATAATGGGAAAAATGGGGTAACGTTTGGTACTTGTTATAATGGGTTGGCTGGACCCAAAACACTCTTTTGTTGAAATTTAGTTTATAATTACTAGTTTGTTAATTAAGATTACAAAAAAATACTACAATTAAAAACTAATCTTTGTAACACAATTTGGGAGGTTTGCAAAAGAAAAATGGAAAAAAAACTAACTTTGGGAGACTTCAAACCATGTGACCTGTTACTTCATTTTACCACATCCTTTATTTTACCAAATTTAACCCATTAGAGATACACATAATCCAGATCAACCCACTCATATGTAAATGGGTTGAAATTTCCGTATCTACAATTTCACATGTGGTAGAAGTCCAACAAGAAGTGATGAAATACAAAGAGGCAAGAAGTCTTGGGCTCTTGGCCAAATAGAATTATTTTTTGTCAACTTATGATAACGATCAATCATTTCAAATTCTAATATACAAATATCTATGAGAAAAGAAAAACAATAAAACGGGTCAAGAGAAGATCAACAACACCGCCTACACATGCCAACAAAAGGGATTTGGGAATATAGATGTTAAAAGCTTACAGGTATTAGCTTGTGTGGAAATTGAGATCCATCAATACCGATCAGTGCCCCTCCATTAACCCTCTCATCTTGTAATGTTTCCCCTACAATCATCAGAAAAACATTGAAAATGAAAAGGGTGTAAGCTATAAGTATAAAATCACTAATTATAAAAATATATGAACTAAGGATGACAAGATGCAGGAAAATTTAGCAAGATCTACCAAATTTATCTGGAGGCGCAACAACTGTCCCTTTCAATAACAGTGATAACTGTGGACAAGAATTTAAATTAAAAAATCAGACAATATAAATAGAAAATGGCTGAATCAAGTAGCATTTTAGAACAATATGGAGGCACCACCTTGGTAAGGAAAAGATCATGAAAAGCTCTTCCTTTCTCCTTTAGTTTGACTTCGTCTAAAGTACTATGATAACATGAAAAACAAAGGAAGTCCATCACTTCTATAATATAAATAAAAGAAAGGCTACAAGCATATATTTATCTATAAAATTTCATTTTTCTTATTATATTATTCTCTTAAAAATAAACATAGATAAAAAGGTCATAAATGCAAACCTGAGTTCCTGATTTATGTCATTTAGTTTTCGCGTTGTACCACGATACTCCTTCTCAAGAAGAGGAATGATCAAGGGAACGCTATCCATATACCTTGAAATAAGATAGAAGACAAACTATTAATAAACAAAGTTGGTCAAATCAATTCTAGCCGCTATAATAAAGACCCTATAGAGTGTACCTTTTCATCAACAATTCTTCCAAGAACAATTTAAGGCTGCTAACTCCTATTCTGCTTCTTTCTTGCTTCGATAGTGGTCGACCAAGCTTCTCCTCCAGAGATGCCATGTCTTCCATCTCTCTTAGAGAAATAGCCTAATGCAATAGATACAAACATTATCTTCTGCAGCTCTTTCTTTTTCCTTTTTCAATTCTGATTATCCAATATCAAATCATCATTTCTAAAGCGAACATCCAGACACCACCTTACAGTATGTCACTGCGCATGAGTTCATAAATGCCATCTTGTTTAGATAATTTACAACAAATTATTTCCGGGCGTCTAAAGCAATACCTGTTTAAACTCATCATTGGATCTGTAAACTGATTCTTGTCCTGAACCAACTCGTCCAGAAGGTACAGATGTGAAAAAAGGTGAATCACCGAGCATGAAGCCATCAAGAACAGATGGTGGTGGAGATAAGAAAACTTCAACATCTGAAGCGCGAGCAAACTGAGGTATTTTGGTATCGAGCTTAGTTGAGACAACAACAGTCCTAGAAAGTTCTGGATCAATCTGCAAGTGAGTCATGGAAACAATTAGCCAATCACAAATAACATTTCTTTTAAGAAATATACATAAAAAATATATAATACAATGTAACATTCATGAGTAAATAGCAGAATTTGGAGCTACAGAAGAACATTACTTGCATTACTACCCGTCTAGTAGTCGCATTGCTCCAGTCATTGCAGTCTTCAAGGCATAATACAATGAACTCCTTATGCTGCATTTTTGCACGCACTAGGGACTCAACAGCACGAGATTGAGCCTGAAAATTATGGGCTGGAGATAATTAACCTCAACAATTCTATCTTTTTAAGGCAAACAAACACATATTTAATCCTGCAAATACGTTATTTCATTATGATAAACAACCTGTAAAGCTCGATTTTTCCGTCCAGGAGCAGGGGCAACAAGCCCAGGGGTGTCTATGATGGTAAGATTTGGGCAGTATTTGTATTCAACTCTAACAATTATCTCCTTGGAAGAAAATTGACAGGTTTCACGCTCCAGTCTCATGTTTTCAGCTTCAATGTATTCCTATATAATGTCAAAAAAAGGTTGAATAACAATTATCAAACATAATGGGTATTAGTTGCATTGTATACGATCAATAGGGGTGTAAATGAGCCGAGCTACTCGTGAGCTACTCGAGCTCGGATCGTTAAAAGCTCGAAACGAGCCGAGCCTAAACGAGCTCGAGCTCGAGCTCGAGCCTAGATTAAAGCTCATTTATTAAACGAGCTCGAGCCCGAGCCTTGCATACTGGGCTCATTTAAGCTCGCGAGCTTAAACGAGCTTTGATATAATATTTATTTTTCATTTTTTATTTAATACTTATATAATTGTATTATGTATTTTTATATCATTAATTATGAAAAAAGTTTAAAATTCAAAATTCAAATTGTTTATATATCATTATAAATGATTTTTTTTTTTAAAATAACAATTTAAAGTTCAAATTCTATTTATTTATTATTTAAATAATATAAACTATTTTATAAAAACAAAAAAAAATAAACGAGCTTTAACGAGCTTTTAACGAGCTTCGTAAAACACTACGCGAGCCGAGCTCGAGCTTCAAATCACGAGCTCGAACGAGCTCGAGCTCGAGCTCAAGCTTCTGCATATTTAAAAGAGCTCGGCTCGATTAGTCTAAAGCTCGGCTCGGCTCGGCTCGTTTACATCCCTAACGATCAACCAAGTGGCCTTTGGCCCAATAGGATCAGTAGCTCCCAACAACCCTTTTGATAGGGAGCCACCGACTCAGGCCCAACAAGTGTCAACCATAGGCCCAAGCCAAAGCCCAAGCCAGAAATGGGTCAACTTGGTCCATTTAGAAAACAACTAATTTGTTGGTCTGTCCACGTTTTCAGTTTTATTATTGTTTGTTTCTTTTAGTATTTTCGTATTTGAATTTTCAGAAAGTTAAAATCATGGGAGTCTGTTCCTCTAGTATAGGAACGTGGGTCAGTAATCTTTGAGTCATTTAATTTCCTTTTCAATTATGTACTGGAAACGTGGAATGAGATGGAACTTGAATTTTGACTCGTTAATTTTATTCAGAAAGATTTCTCTACTTGTAGAGAGAGATTCGTCTTTGCTATCCTAATTTTGGGCAGGAATTAGGAAGTGATCTTGGATAACTAATTTTACTTTTTGTGGTGTCACTGTATCGAAAAGTTAGGATTACCAATCTGTCCATTAGTTTATCATCGTTCCATTTGCAAACGGGTTTTTAATTCGGTCCAATCTGTGCGCTCTTGCCATCATTTGGTATCAGAGCCATGGATACCCGTAGCACTACAATTTGAAGAAGCTTTTTGAGTTGATGGAAAACGATAAAAGGGAGATGTCACAGAAGTTGCAGGCGATGCAGGAGCAAATACAGGAACTGGTTGTCTCACAACAAAACCACGGGGAAGAGTCTGCAATCGGAGGATCAACTCATAAGAGTAGCGGGGGAAGTTGGCAATCAAATGATATCAAGGTTGATATTCCGGAATACGACGGGAAGTTGGATCCAGATGCTTTTGTGGAGTGGTTACGTACCGTGGAACGAGTATTTGATTATAAACAAACCTCTGAGGACAACAAGGTTAAGATTGTCGCCCTCAAACTACGAAAATATGCATCGACGTGGTGGTCGAATACTTGTCTCAAGCGTGGACGTGCTGGAAAAGAGAAGATTCAAACCTGGCCTAAGATGAAGGCGAAGATGAAGCAAAAATTTCTGCCCACTTATTATATTCAAAGTAGTTTCTCACAACTACATTCATTGAGGCAGGGAACTCGCACGGCTGAAGAGTACTCCCGAGAATTTGAATATCTTCTGATGAAGTGCGATGTACCAAAAGACGACCCGCAGACGCTAGTGCGATATCTAGGAGGGCTGGAGCCCCGGGTTGCTCATGTCGTTGAACTGCACACTTATCACACCCTAGCAGAGTTAACCTTGCTCTCTCACAAGGTGGATTCTCAGCAACGAGCCAAAGGAAAATCGGAGCCCAATCGACCACCTCTAAAACCCAATCCGTTTTCTAAATCCAATCCCGGCCCAAGAGACGCTACCCCCACCTCTTCACAGCCACTTACTACCAATTACTCTAAACCAGAATCTACCAAAGCTCCTCGCCGATGTTTCCGATGCCAAGGTTTAGGGCATATTGCATCTAAATGTCCAAACAAACGAATAGTTTCACTGACGGATTTCGAATCAGCAGGGGGATTCGAATTTGAAACAGGTATTGAGACTAACAACGAGTCAACAACCGAAGATAACGTTGAAGTGATCGGACCAGATGAGGGGCCTTGCCTGGTCGTTCGTCGGAACTTTAACACCACTCCAGTACACGAGGCGGAACTACAACGTGAGTCGATTTTTCACACACGTTGTACCATTGCGCAAAAGGTATGCTCAATTATCATCGATGGAGGTAGCTGCACAAACGTTGCCTCCCAGACTTTAGTCTCTAAACTGGAACTCCCCACTCAACCGCACCCTTTCCCCTATGTAATACAGTGGCTTAATCAGGGTAAAGGGATACGAGTCTCCCATCGTGTTTTAGTATCTTTTAGTATCGGGAAGCACTATGCTGATGAACTTTGGTGTGATGTTATACCGATGGATGCGTGTCATATATTATTGGGGCGTCCCTGGCAATTCAATAGGCGAGCAATTCATGATGGATATCGAAACACCTATGCCTTCACTCATAACAACAGAAAAATCATTCTCACCCCACTTACTCCAGTTACAACCAATCCTAATTCCACTAGCACTCTGAATACGATTCTTCAATCTGAACACCATGAGTATGAGTATTAGTCCCTAAAAGAATTCTTACTTTTGGGTCTGGATGAAGACATAAACCAACCCCCACACACTATATCTCCTCTCATGCAACCTTTATTAAATGCCTACTCCAAAGTTTTTCCCACCGAAATTCCATCAGGACTCCCACCGAAACGTTCCATTCAACACAAAATTGATTTCATACCTGGATCCATTCTGCCCAATAAACCCGCCTATCGCGCCAATCCACAAGAAACCAGTGAGATCAGAAGCCAAGCCGATAAATTATTGGAGAAGGGACTCATTCGAGAATCACTTAGCCCCTGTGTTGTGCCTACTTTGCTGGTACCAAAAAAGAACGGGGAGTGGCGGATGTGTATGGACAGCCGCTCCATCAATCGGATCACCATCAAATATCGTTTCCCTATTCCCAGACTTAACGATTTACTTGATGAACTGCACGGATCAACTGTATTTTCTAAGATCGATCGACGAAGTGGTTATCATCAGATTCGTATTTACGAAGGAGACGAATGGAAGACAGCTTTCAAAACTAAAGAAGGATTGTATGAATGGCTTTTTATGCCATTTGGATTGTCTAACGCACCGAGTACCTTCATGAGGATGATGAATCACATACTGAAACCGTTTTGGGGAGCTTTATTGTGGTGTATTTCGATGACATTCTTGTGTATAGTCAGGGCACTGATGAGCACCAGTCCCACCTCCGTCAGCTGTTCAAAGTCCTCGAGCAAGAAAAACTGTATGGATATATCGACAAATGTGAATTCTTTACTAATCAGGTCACTTTTCTTGGTTATCTTGTTTCTGCACTGGGCACTCAAGTGGACGAAAAGAAGGTGCAGGCCATCCGTGACTGGCCGGTTCCTCAATCTATCCAACAAGTACGAAGCTTTCATGGCCTAGCATCATTTTATCGGTGTTTTATCAAGAAATTCAGCACTATCATTGCACCTATGACTGAAGTAACCACGTACAAGACCTTTGTTTGGACACCCCAGGCACAACAAGCTTTCGAAGAACTTAAGCAACAATTATCTTCCACACCGGTACTGGCGCTAACCAATTTTCCAGAGGTGTTTGAAATTGAATGTGTCGACCATCGACCAGTTGCTTACTTCAGTGAAAAGCTCAAGGATGCCCCAAACGGAGGTATTCAACCTACGATAAAGAGTTTTATGCAATTATTCGAGCTCTGGACCACTGGCAACATTATTTGATCTCGAAAGAGTTCATTTTGCATTCAGACCATGAGGTTTTAAAGTATACTCAAGGTCAGCACAAGCTGCAAGCTCGACATGCTAAGTGGGTCGAGTTTCTATAAGCATTCTCCTTCACTATTCCACAAATCAGGGAAATTCAACAAAGGAGCTGATGCTCTATCTCGTCAGTACTCTTTACCAGCCAAAAATCGTTGGTTTTGAATTATTGCAACAGGCATATCCGTCGGATCCCGATTTGGAAGAGATTTACCTTCAGTGTCAGGTCCATGAGGAGAGTTTCATATGTATAATGGCTTTCTGTTTAAAAAACAGCAGCTATGTGTTCCAAAACACAGCATTCGCTTGGCTATTATTCAAGAATCTCATGAAGGAGGTCTCGCAGGTCACTTAGGCATTGACAAAACTCTTCACATTTTGCGCAGCTATTTTTATTGGCCTCGATTGACCCGTGATGTTGAACACTATATCAAACGCTGCCTCCAGTGTCACAAAGCTAAGGGTCGTTCCTCCCCGCATGGCCTGTACATGCCTCTGTCAGTTCCCGTAGCTCCTTGGGAGGATGTCAGTCTCGACTTTATTACCGGTCTACCACGTACTCAACACCATAAGGACTCTATTATGGTTGTCGTTGATCGATTCTCCAAGATGGCTCATTTGGTGGTTGTCATACTACCTACGATGCTGTTCAAGTTGCTGCTTTATACTTCAGGGAGATTGTTCGCCTCCATGGAATTCCTAAGACTATGGTAAGCGATCGGGATGCTAAGTTTCTAAGCCACTTTTGGCTGACACTATGGCGAAAACTGGGAACCAAACTCATGTTTAGTACATCTAGCCACCCTCAGACTGATGGCCAACAGAGGTTACGAATCGGACACTAGGATCGTTACTCTGATCACTTATTTCGTCCAATTTAAGGCAGTGGGAAGAACTCTTACCAAGAGCTGAATTTGCTTACAACCAGGCTCTCAGCAAAACTACGAGTGTTAGTCCTTTCATGGCTGTTTATGGGCTGAATCCTATCACACCCATGGGACCTTGTTGCTTTTGATACCTCCACCAAGTTCAACAAGGAGGCCAGTGAAGTAGCTGCTGATATCAAAGCTTTGCACCAATGCATTCATACCAAGATTACATCCACCAATGAACTCATCAAATATCGACGAGACAAAGGAAGAAAACATGTTCTTTTTAAACCTGGTGATCTCGTGTGGTTGCATTTTCGCAAAGAAAGGTTCCCCACAAAGCGTCGATCCAAGCTGAGCCCCCGTTCGGATGGCCCATTAAAAGTTCTTGCCAAAGTAAATAACAACGCGTATGAAATCGACCTCTCCGGCAACTCCACCGCATCAGCAACCATCAATGTCGCAAATCTTTAACGTTATTATGATCCAGAAGAATCTCTTCCAAGTTTGAGGACAAACTTTTCTGACAAAGGAGAGGATGATAGGGAGCCACCGACTCAGGCCCAACAAGTGTCGACCATTGGCCCAGGCCAGAGCCCAAGCCAGAAATGGGTCAACTTGGTCCATTTAGAAACAACTAATTTGTTGGTCTGTCCACGTTTTCAATTTTATTATTGTTTGTTTCTTTTAGTATTTTCGTATTTGAATTTACAGTAATTTAAAATCATGGGAGTTTGTTCCTCTAGTATAGGAACGTGGGTCAGTAATCTTTGAGTCAGTTAATTTCCTTTTCAATTATGCACTAGAAACGTGGAATGAGATGGCACTTGAAGTTTGACTCATTAATTTTATTCAGAAAGCTTTCTCTACTTGTAGAGAGAGATTCGTCCTTGCTATCCAAATTTTGGGCAGGAATTAGGAGGTGATCTTGGATAACTAATTCTACTTTTTGTGGTGTGACTATCGAAAAGTTAGGATTATCAATCTGTCCATTAGTTTATCATCGTTCCATTTGCAAACAAGTTTTTAATTCGGTCCAATCTGTGAGCTCTTGCCATCACCTTTGGTTGTGAGTTCTAGTCTCATTATAGTCAACATACCAGTCTGAAGGTTGTTGACTGTTTTAAATTAACAAAGAAAATTAAGGTTGCAGAGAATGATCTCTTGTATATATAGATGCTAACTTGTGGTATAGAAATTGATCATTCCACTTTGACATGTAAAGCGTAAAATTTTCTGCTTTTGTAAATGCTGAAAAATATTATTAGGCATAAATCAAGTCCATGATTCAAAAGGGAATATTAGGGGTGTATATAATAGTTTATTTGCATAACTAGGCATTAAAAGAGACTAATCTTCTGATGCAGAGCAATGCACAAAATTTGGATACAATGATATACAAAATAATATAATAATGAAATTCTTCATACTAGAAGATCGTGTTCTTTCTTGACAATGTAGATAAAGTCGTTCTTCGCTTTCTTAGTTACATACTTCGACACAAAATTATAAATTGCATGATAGGATATTTACATCATGTTAATTGCACTTTGATCAAATTAACCAGCACAGATAATCAATACGAGACAAGTGAACAAGCAAACAAAACTTTATGGAGGAATTATCAATCATATCAAAGATTATTAATGGAAGGTAATTTGATTAACATAACATATAATATGAAAATGAGTAATCAGTTTGTCTATTCTATATTTCTTTAAGGACAATTAACACTTGCTTTAAGGACAAGTAACACTTACTTAATCTACATTTTTCATTCTTGGTTCATGATAAAACTCTTAACACTTCATGATAGGTAAAATTTAAATTAAACAAGGAAACACAGTTTCCAGAAATAGCAAAATATTCAGTTCAAGGTAACATAGGAAACACTATAAGAATTTTTAACGAAATGCTACTATGTTCATAATTAATTACCTGAACTTCTTGGAGTGATTTTTCATGGGGAACACAAGAATCGGAATCAGATATAAGGTGACAGAGGGGAGAATCACATTCAGGATTGTACTTCATGTGGAGAGTAATCGGACGACGAGTTTTAGTGCCACCACCGACGTGGTTGAATTGGAATCCCATTAGGGCTTCGACAAGAGCGCTCTTGCCGTCGGTTTGATGTCCGACGACAAGCACCGCCGGAGCATCGAATGGCGTCTCAAACTCCTGGGCTAGTCCGTGCAGCTCGTTGTAGGCCTCATATAACCTAGACTGGCGTTCCCATTCGCCGCCGTGCTCCGCCTGCTCTGGCATCGCCATTTGAGCAGCAAGAAGGGAGCGTGCGTTACGTGGAGCCTGCTGACACAGTTGTTTTTATTTTTTATTTCATGAAAAAGTGTATTTAATTCGATTGTGTGGCGATTAAAATTGATTTTATCTTCTTTTTCTTTTCCCTCCAATTTCCCTTTTGTCTTCTTTTAGATAGAACTAGCATGGTACCCGCGCTATGCGGCGACGGCTAATATTTCCTACTTGATAATGTATGGGCATGGTATCTACGCACTATGATGACATCAAATAATTTTCATTTACAAATATGCATTTTATTTTTCCTTTTTCTATTTCCTTTATTTCTCTTTTATCTATTACTGTAACTCTTTAATTAATTTTCTAAAAATAACTTTTGAAAAACAATATAAAAAGAAACAAAATCTCTACTTATAAAATAAGATGATGAAACTATATCATCACCTTAGAAATTGTGTTTATGTGGGTGGAGAATTATGTTTGTATTAGAGTGTATTATTTGGTTTGTATGTTTAAAAAATTATAAAGATATTTAAAGGTATATTAGTCATTTTTCGTTACTTAAATTTTATGAGCTTATAATAAAGTAAAAGAGAGAATGTTAAATAGATTATAAAGTAAATTTTATATTTTAGTTATAGAAGGTTTAATTATTAAAATGATATTTATGAATCTAATTAACTCTAACTGAATGGTTTTCTTGGTTTAAATGAAAGTTGAATTAGTAATTTTAAATTACTAAAATTTTAAGAGATTAAGACCTTAAAAGAGAGAGCTAAACATTTTATACTATTATTTATTTTTTAGAAACACTTATACGTAGTGACGATATATATTGTTACCAGATCAATGTTGCCATTTATGCATGTATATGTATATCAATATATTGTTGTCTTTTTAGAAGAATATATTGTCTTAAAAATGGAATGATACTGCCAAGATATGTATGTTGCCTTTTTAGAAAAGTTTTAATATGTTAAGTATTAAGAAGGGTATATAGGTAAATTCAAATGACTTAAATTTTAAGAGATTAAGCAAAAAGGTGTAAATGCTTTATAATATAGTATAGATTATGACTTTTGTATACAAAAATAATAATTCAATTTTGATTATTTTTTTTATTTTTATCAAATTAAAAGATGTTTTAAATATATATAGGATTGTTATAAATATATATAGATAACAATATATGGATGAATACATTTTCAACACAAGTTACAAATTGTCAACTTTACCATCAATATATTGTATCCTAATTAATGAAGAATGGCAAATCAATAGTGTATTTTGTAGTATAAATACCCTATCTTGTAATGAAGAAAATTGTCCTTCTTGTATGAACTTTTATAAGTTATACACTTCTACTTCTTCTCTTACTTCCAATTCTCTCAAAGTTATAAGGTTGTCTTGTTAATCTTTTGTTAATCTTGAACTAAAATTGTTAAATTATAACACGTTATCAGCACGAAAGTTTCTACTTCATAATCAAGAGAAAACAACTACAAGAACCAAATATGTTTCATAAACAAAATAAGGATAAAGGACTCATTATTATGGACATTACACAACTATTGGACTACAAACAAGTTAACTTTCATTTATGTTACTAACATTTACTTTTATGCAATTAACATTTACTTTTATACTAACTAACTTTTATTTATGCAACTAACATTTATTGTTATGTTAACTAACTTTTATTTATGCAACTAACATTTAGTTATGTTTACTAACGATTAATTATGCATATTAACGTTTTATGAACATATTATTGTTTATATTTATCTTGATCTTTTTATTTCTATAAATCATTTATAGAATAATTTTATATATATACACACAACGGTCATATAACCATTGTAACGGTCATAGCCGTTGTAAACGGCTATATCCTCTCATATAAAATGAAAACTATTAATCTCATTTTTTACAATAAATAGATTATCTTTTTTCGAAGATCATTCGAAACATCTTTCAAAAATGATTCACCCGTTTTTAATTTTCGTTATTGTATTACTTATAATATCTATCATCTCCATGGTGAATCTACCAATTGACGAGTTCGATTTTTTCTTACAAATACTTGTAATCATTATCCTTCCGATGTTGTATGTTGCTTTACAAATGTAGTAATATATATAAAAATTGGATCAACAAAGCCCACCCTTAAACAAAGCCCCTAAAGTCTTAATCTCAGTCATTGGATTCATCAAATCAATGGTCAAGATCGATAATGGCATTATTGTAATTAAGTAAACAATTATAAGATTTTGTAACACCGTATTTTCTAAAACATAACTTTGAAATACGCGCGGAAGCTAACTACATAATTACATATATATATAATATTGTAAATACAACTTTGCTGGTTTGTTTTACAAAACTACAACAATGTTACTACATAAACAGGCTCTGAACAAAAACACTTTCAATATCAGAGTATGATCAGTCCAAAATTACAGCTTCAATCACTATCAACATACCAGGTGTGTCCTGTAAAAGATAACAATAGTGGGGGATTAGCACAAAGCTAGTGAGAGAATAGATATCAAATAACATACAAGGCATAAAGCCCAAACACACAATGCTCAATCGTCAAAGAGAATTGGCGGCGTTGCAACACCTACAACCAAGGTCGGCCAAAACCAAGGTTTACCAATAGCCCTGCTAACATGGATAACAGTACAAGCACCCTTGAGTGCAACAAATACCCCTCAAGATCAGATATTGCATATCCCTAAGCAACAAGCCCAGCCAAACAAGCTGATCTCTGAATATGTCATGTATATATACAGAATAACAAGATATAGCATCTTAAAGAGCAGTACAATCAGGAGTTACATCCCATATATCTAAAGATATATATCCACTCACCGATATCTTCAAAAGTCGAGCAACTCAGTCTTTTCTTAACTACTGAGTCTTGTCTCCACCTGAACAAACAACTAACAATCAGTATTTGCTTAACAATCTAACAATAAGCATAATACCATAATTAAAACACATGTACATAAGATCACAAGTACATATCAATCTTCATGTATATTTAAATAATATACCATCATTCACTATTACCCTTTACATACTGTAATTCTGTGAATTCATCCAATTCCTTAGCTTAGGCAATACATACATTCCTTTCATAAGCCAAGGCCACACTTGATGTACAAGTTCATGTTTATCTTCAAATCATCAAAGAGTTGATCTTTAATCGGATTTCCTTATAACATTCAAATTCCGAGCAAAGGAAAGTTAGAATTCCGATAAATTCCAAATCCGACTGAATTCTCAAATTCCGATAAAGTCAATTCCGATAGAACCAAATCCGAGCTAAGGTCAAATCCGATAAAACCAAATCCGAGCAAAGGACTCAATTCCGAGTAAAGGCAATTCCGATCTAATCGAATTCCGATACAAAACACAATCCGAGAAAGGCACAATCCGAGAATAGCCACATTCCGATAAAACATACAATCCGAGAATAGTTAATTCCGGCAAAACTCAAATTCCGAGAAAAAGGCACAATCCGATACAATTCACAATCCGATAATTGTAATTCCGACAAAAGCTAAGGCAAACAGTTCAATTTCTCGGATTTCAACCAATTCCGATAGAAATGATCAGAATTCACCAATACCGATAGATTCATTCTTGAATTCCGATGACTTCATATCAAGAATTCCGACAGATTCATACTTATGCATATTTTTCAACATCTAATCTGATTTTAAGCATGCAACATCATCTAAGTTTCCAGAATTGTTCTCAAACATGTATTGATCATAAACTAACATCAATTTCTACATGCATACATCCTAGATCAATAAATCATCATGCAAAGCATTTAATCGGAATTCACATATTTATATATATAAAACCGAATTTCAACATCAATCAACACATTAATATTAACAATACAGAAATCTAACCTCTAATGATGTTAAACACTTCAAGTTCTAACAGATTGAACAATTGAATTTGATTTCTTCTTCTTTCTTTTCTTCGGCCGTAGGTTCACAAACACACACAAACACCTTTGGTAGATTGCATGTAATGAAGGTGAAGGTGGCAATTAGGGGTTATGTGTCCTAAGACATCTCATAACCCACTATCTATTAATTAAACATATAATTGACAAATAATACATATTAATCAATTAAAATAATTAAATCACATAAATCAATTAATTAAACATAAACCCTAAGGTTAATTAAATTAATTACCTTATTAGTCTAGGCCGGTAAGGAGGGTGTTACAAATATTTCCCCTTAAGAAGATTCCGTCCTTGGAATCTGCTCGCACTCAAACAAAGAAGGGTATCGACTTCTCATATCTGCTTCTGTCTCCCAAGTTAAATCTGAACCTAAACTGTGCTTCCATTTCACCAAGACCATTGCTATCTGTTTATTCCTCAGCTTTGTTATCTTACGATCAAGTAACTCGACAGGTTTTTCAATCAGCCTTTTGTTGGTATCTACACGAAGATCTTGTATTGGCAACACTTGTGTCTGATCTTCTATATTACACTTCCTCGGATAACAAACGTTGAATGTATCATGTATACCTACCAACTCATCAGGAAGATCCAAGGCAACTGTTTGATCATTCACCACTCGACGAATTATGAACGGACCGATATAACGAGGAGCCAATTTTCCACGTTTTCCGAAACGTATCACGCCCTTTCATGGTGAAAACTTTAAATATACTCGTTCTCCCTCGACAAAAGACACTGGTCGATGACGCGGATCTGCATACATCTTTTGTCGATCTCTCGCAGCTTTCAACTTTTCTTGAGCAACGGCTACTTTATCGGCTGTAATCTGTACAATATCTGGCCCAGCAAACTGTTTCTCTCCTGCCTCTAGCCAACAAGTAGGAGTTCTGCACGGTCGCCCATATAACATTTCATACGGCGGCATCCCAATACTCGAGTGATAAGAGTTGTTGTAAGCAAACTCAACCAAAGGTAGATGCGAATCCCAAGAACCCCCAAACTCTAACACACATGCCCGTAACATATCTTCTAAAGTCTGTATTGTTCTTTCTGATTGACCATCTGTCTGCGGATGATAAGCTGTACTCAGATTAACTCTAAACCCCAATTCCTGCTGCAGTCTGTTCCAAAAGTTCGACAGAAACCTCGAATCCCGATCTGAAACAATAGATAAAGGAATTCCATGTCTTGATACTATCTCATCGATATACAACTTGGCTAACTTACTTAAAGTTGTAGTTTCAGCAGTAGCAAGGAAATGAGCACTCTTGGTTAATCTATCCACAATAACCCATATCATATCGTTCCCTTTCTGAGTTCTTGGAAGTTTTGTTACAAAATCCATCGTGATGTGATCCCACTTCCATTCCGGTATTACTAGCTGTTTCAAGGATCCATACGGCTTCTGATGTTCAACTTTCATTTGTGCACAAATATGACATGACTCAACAAATTTAGCAACATCCAATTTCATAGTAGGCCACCAATAAAAGGTTTTCATACTTTGGTACATCTTAGTGCTACCCGGATGAACAGACATTCTGGATTTATGAGCTTCTGTCAAAATCAATTCTCGCAAATTACCAAACTTCGGCACCCAAACACGATTCTGGTACATTCTCAAACCACGTGATTAGTTGTCAACTCATGTTGTCTTTTCACCATTAACTCATCTTTCAAGTTATCTTCTTTCAATGCTTCCAATTGTACAGCCAGTAACTGATCTATCAAATCTGATTTGATCTCTAACCGCATAAACTTTACTGTATCTGCAGAACCCTTCCTACTAAGCGCATCAGCAACCACATTAGCTTTCCCCGGATGATACTGAATATCGCAGTCATAATCTTTGATTAGCTCTAACCAACGGCGATGTCTCATATTCAATTCCTTCTGAGTGAACACATACTGCAGACTCTTGTGATCAGTACAAATTGTGCACTTTGTACCATACAAGTAATGTCTCCACAATTTTAAAGAAAAAACCACCGCTGCTAATTCCAAGTCATGAGTCGGATAACTCTTTTCATTTGGCTTCAACTGTCGGGAAGCATAGGCTATAACCTTACCTCTCTGCATCAGAACACACCCTAACCCGGCATGTGAAGCATCACAATTGTAACGCCACCCCTAACGAGCTTAAAATTAGAGTTAATTAAAACTTTTTAACAACGATTATCAAAAGCGTACAGCGGAATTAAACACCAATTACAAAAACAACGT